>ML661353.1:377190-977190 GCA_007570785.1 Antilocapra americana | reverse complement strand
TTTTTTTTTTAAAAAACATGCCAGAGCACATGTATCCAGAGACTGCTCTTTGTCTTGTCTAGTGACCCCTTGGGATGACACACCCAGAGCCATCAGAACTTGCCACGTAGTCCTTAAATTTCACCAGTGGTAACAGGCCTATCTCTGGAAAATGGCTTTAATTTTTAGTAATGGAAGCCTAAAAAAAGTCTGTCAGGGTAGTATGGAGTGTAAGAGGGAAAATGCAGCCAGATTATATAATTTTTTCTTAAATATAAGAACTCATAGAGTAAAATTGCTTTTCTTACACATATTAAAACCAGTTCTAGAGGAAGTTCTGAAGAGAAAAAACAAATTTGATCAGTGCCAGTATTATTAGAGGATAATATTCACTTGGGGTTTAAAATGGTTGCTAAAAAAAAAATGTGTAGTCACTCTGGTAGACAGGTTCTAGAGCCCACTTTTGTGTGGATGAAGTGTGCCTTTGACGCCTTCGTTTTAGACATGGTACACATGGCAGAGGTGCGCTCTGTTTCCTGTACACTAGTGGCCTTCAGAGGGCACCCTTAGTCTCTTAATTGTTCAGTCTTTTTTTTTCAATTTTTTTTTGAAGTATAGATGATTCAGAGTGTTGTGCCAATCTCTGCTGTGCAGCAAAGTGACTCAGTTCTACATATATATGCATTCTTTTTTTTAAGCCCTTAATTGTTGAGGGTAAATGGTAAGAGATTGTGTTTGTTTTGTTTTGTTTTCTACTTAAAGTACAGTTATGCTCCTTTTAAAGAAGGACCATTATGTAAGTAGTGGAATTTATTGAAACATAAATGCAGTTTACCTGATGGCTTTTAAAATATCAGTGCGTTTTCTATACAGTTTTCTATACTTGTCCCTCTGTGCAGGAGCAATCTGTTAGTCCAGAGTGAGGCATACCCTCCCTGTGCAGGTGAATGTAGAAGTTTGTAAAAAAGTTTTGTGTATTGCATAAAAATTCTCACAGAAAAGATATGCTGATTAAATTTGTCATCTTTCTCTTTCAAGATTCTTCACAGTACAGGGCTGGAGTTTCAACATCAAGTCGAAGAAGCCAAGGATTTAGATCAGTTGATTAAAATTCACTATAGATATTTATCAACCATCCATGATCGATGTCTTCTGAGAGAAAAGGTACATGAACTTGGCCATAGAGGCAGGAACGAAGCCAGTCTGTGTCCTTTGGAGTTTTATGCTTCGTAAGCTTCGGATATGCAGAATATTCTAAGGAAGCACCAGATCCAGTGAGGTTATAAATGTGTGCCATATTACCAGAAATTACATCTAAAGGAAACAGTTGACATTTTTATTCTGACAGTCTGTCCTCACTCAGCACTGTGTTTGAATTCAATTAGAAAATTTTATGTGCTGTTATGGAATTGTAGTACTTTGTTCAGGAAGTGTGTCCAGTTTGATGTGAGTATGTGGGATTAAGTCATCATACAGCCATTGGAATGACTTGCCCCATTTCACTGGTGAATTTAAATGACAGTCTAAGGAAATGGTAGCTTACTGGCTCTGCTGGTCAGATTCCACTGCTGATGCACCTTTACATGGGTGCAATAGACATGTGGCCCAATTCCAAGTATGTTGTGTTAAGAGCCTAGCACCCTTATACTTTTTTGTTGCTGTTCAGTTGTTAAGCTGTGTCCGACTCTTTGCAACCCCACAGACTGTAGCACGCCAGGCTCCTCTGTCCTCCACCATCTCCCAGAGTATGCTCAAATTTGTGTCTGTTCAGTCAGTGATGCTATCTAACCGTCTTGTTCTCTGCTACACCCTTCTCCTTAGACTTGGAAGGCAGTTATTGCATTAATGAACTTTTTCTGTGACATTTAAATTAGGTGAAAGTGTTGGTATCTGGATTCAAACATGGTCACAGGATTTGTGTTCTTCCATGGCTTTCTCTCCAGGTCAGCTTTGTGAAGGAAGCCATCATGAAGGTGTTGAACTTGGCTCTCATGTTTGCAGAGGGGTGGCAGGCTGGCCTGGGGGCATGGCAGTAAGTATGCAGCTTGTGAAGCTCTATGCTGTGACCATTTCAGTTTTGCTTTTAGCTGGCTTCATTCTGGCAGTCTTGTTTTTACATTGTGACAACGTATCACATGCACTTATAATTATGGGAAGAATTAAAAATTGAATTTGTTCATCTATACTAGACAGCATCAAAAATCATGCAATTTCTGACTGGTGAAACAGTAAGAAAAAACTGAAGTCTTGATTAGCAGAAGCAGATATCTTTAAATTACACTCCTGTCGTATAGCAGTGTTATAGGTGCTCAGTTACATCTGACTCTGTGACCCCATAGACTGGAGCCCACCAGGCTCGTCTGTCCATCGGATTCTCCAGGCAAGAATACTGGAATGGGTGGCCATTTCGTTCTGCATCCTGTTGTATAGGTTTGCTGAGTTTTTGTTATGGTTGCCTCCAGACATACACAGAAGTGGGTGGCGGGGTGGTGGAGGGGAAGCATAGCAGACCCTGGGGCCATTACTCCACTTCAGCAGATGACAGTGACACCCAGTTTTATTTTGTGTTTACTGCTCACTCCCACTCACTCAGTTATCCTAAACCAAATTCTGGACATTATGCTGGATTGTAGTCCAAAATCGCATTTTAGAGAGCTCTAAAAGAATGATTGTGTAGTTTACTGTTAGGGTGTTTATTATTCATGCCTATCACATAGAAAGTCAGAGGACACTGGAAAACTCAGGAGCTCTTTCTTCCTATCCAGAATACCATCTTCTACTGTTACCTTGAAAGTGTAACTCAACAGCTTGTCTTTGTCTTGTTTATAAAATTAATGTAATGCTGCTGGTATTACTTGCCTGAAATAAAAGTGTAAGTCTGGTTGACTAGACTGTTGAGATAAGACTTAACAGTTTATACTTAGTTGATGTTAGTAAGGAACTGGAAGTTCATTATAGCACTAATCTAAAATCCTGTTATGACCAACCTAGATAGCATATTAAAAAGCAGAGACATTCCTTTGCCAACAAAGGTCCATCTAGTCAAGGCTATGGTTTTTCCAATGGTCATGTATGGATATGAGAGTTGGACTATAAAGAAAGCTGAACACCAAAGAATTGATGCTTTTGAACTGTGGTGTTGGAGAAGACTCTTGAGAGTCCCTTGGACTGCAAGGAGATCCAAGCAGTCCATCCTAAAGGAGATCAGTCCTGGGTGTTCATTGGAAGGATTGATGTTGAAGCTGATATTCCAATACTTAGACCACCTGATGCAAAGAGCTGACTCATTGGAATAGACCCAGATGCTGGGAAAGATTGAGGGCAGGAGGAGAAGGAGATGACAGAGGATGAGATGGTTGGATGGCATCACTGACTCAATGGACACGAGTTTGGGTAAACTCCAGAAGTTGGTGATGGACAGGGAGGCCTGGCATGCCGCAGTTCATGGGGTCACAAAGAGTCAGACATGACTGAGCAACTGAACTGAACTGAACTGAAAATCCTAACCTATGGGGCTTTATCAGAGTGCTCTCAATGAAGAAACTCCGATGGTAGATTACATCCCTAATTACAGGGGTGAAAACAGGAGTCTTCCTTGCTTTATTATTGCTGTTTCCAGTGTATGAAGCAGACTTCTCCCTCCCTGTCACTGTCAGATGGAGGAGAAGGTAATAATACTGCTGTGCACACATGGCTAAAATAGAACTGTTTCTTCAACAAGTAAATTGTAAGAAAAAAACAGGACGTGAGGAGGACTTAAGCATATTAACTATCACAGTTTGTGGAAATTAATTGATCTTGAGTCACACTTAAAGCAAAAAAGTGAAAAAAATTTAAAGATAGGTATAATTTAAACAATATTATTTCATGATATTTTTTAAATCACTTAGAATTTTTTAACAAGTGATCGTGTGGCTATGGATTTAAAAGAGTCTGTGTTTAGTGTGATACTGAAATATTTATGACTGAAATGCTGTCATGTCAACTTTGCTTTCGAAGATTGTGAGGCTGGGGTATCAGTATTGGGGGGTGATCGCGGAAGCTGGATGTGGGTGTTTGCTATTGCCCATATTAACAAATTTTTTAGTAATTTTTAAACATAAACTTGTAATATTTTTAATGTGCTATTTATTTCAGAAGAAGGTATGCTTATGAAAAGTAAAAATATAGAATTGTACAGTAGAAAAGGGAAGGACTTCCATGGGAATCCAGTGGTTAAGACTCCACCACAGGGGGCCCAGGTTCAATCCCATGTCAGGGAACTAAGATCTCCTAAGCTGTGTGGCCACAAAAGGGGAATATCCCCAGTGATCCTCCCTCTGGAACTCAGCAGCGTGCTGAAGCAACAGTTTTGTGTCCTAATGACACTTTCCTTCAGACTCTCTGAAAGTTTGGCAAGAGATTTTATGTATTATTTTAGAATCTTTAGACTTAGGAATCTAAATAGGTTAAACTGAAGCACATTTGTAATTACTCCAAAGGTAATTTATAGCCTGCTCCTTACACACTTACTTAAATTGAAATTTACTCTTTCCTAGGATGGAATCTATAGAGAAAATGGAGTCTGATTTTAAAAACTGCCATATGTTTCTTGTAACCATTTTAAACAAAGCTGTTTGTAGAGGATCCTTTCCCCATTGTGAGTATTACGTTAAAATATTATTGCTTTTATATTTTCTGGTAACTCAGTCTGTTACTGATCTCATGAAGATTTAGAATTTTTCACTGCTTCAATCCTGGAAAGTCCCTCAGCAGTTGATTCCCAAGTAAGTGGGGTGAGTGAATCAGATGCAAAATATTGAGACTGAAGATACTGCTTTCTAGTATATCATGTGTAACACCAGTGGATTTCTAAAACCGTAAGTAAACCAGATGGCAGAATAGGTTTCAGTCACATTTCACTATCATGCATAGCTTTTGTAACTGTTCCTTTCAAAAGGTAGGGTTTGGGGGTCAGTTTGCTTTGGTTTTCTTGTTTGTTTTTTTAAGCAATTTTAAAACTCCCAAGGCTGCCTCTTAAAGAAATGCAAGCCTGACAGTTCAAAACAGCATGAAGCAAACAGAGGTCTGTGTGGCGAGTCATGGGGGGAAGAGAGCTGTCTGTTTATAGACAGAAAGGACAAAGTAGTATTTCTTGCACAGTTTTTTTGGAAGAAGTATGCTGGGCTGATTTTTTCCCTAATTCTGTACATTCGGATTGTGATATGCTCATTAAGAGTAGGTGAACACTTTTAAAAACACAGAGTGACAAGAGAGAACACTGGGAATAAACAGAAACATACCATCAAAAAGTTGTTAATGCAAGGACATATAAGTAAATTGAGTTCGGGTATGAGATGAGCGTCTGGGTGCTAACCTGCTGTACCCACAGAGCAGGTAGGTGGGGCAGTGACCACTAGCAGCACAGACTTTGCAACAACAGGGAAACCCATTGTTGGGGTAGCAGACCGGAATCCTCGATGCCCCCACAGAGAGCAGTCTTCCCCATTCCCAGCCTACCCTGAGGACTCTGTGTGGGTAGTGCGATGTGGAAGCTGGGAAGACAGTCCTGATCTCACAGATCCCTAATGTCCTGTGTCGAGTTGACTCTTCTACAACGAAGAGGCTTTCATCTATTATGCAGGTATATAAAAACTAATGTTGTAAACCCCTGCTGCCACCTTTCAGCTTCCCCCATTTATACCCTTGGCCAAAAAACGTACTATGTTAAAAATGTGTTAAAGGAAACAGATTCCACTCATAGCTTAGAACATGGTGTTCTGTTAAGAAGTGAGTCCAGGTTTTATGACATTTCAAAAAGTGTGATTTGTTCAGTGTAAAGCCCAGATTTTTTTTTTGTTTTCAAAACTAAAATGTTATGAAATAGAAGTAAATCATGGTTTTTCAATTTGCATTTAATAAATGAAGATTATTGTCTTTAGTGTATGTTGAAGATAAGTAGTATTTTAATTAAAAATGGAAGATGTCTAACACTTTTCGAGACATTGATTAAAACTTATTCAGCCATTGTCATTTAAATCTATCTTGTTGACCTGTTTTTATTCCTCCCACAGTGGAATCTCTAGCACTGTCGCTCATGGCCGGCATGGAACAAAGTTAAATATCTTCAGTGTAGTAAATGCCTCAGATTTAATCTTTATACATATACATTTCAACCATATGGGGCTAAGAAATGGGACTCTTATTTTGGTTTATTTTTAAACTGTTGTCTACTGTCTAAAAACAAATGGGTTTTATGTGCATTCTCTTGGAATTATTGGTTGATATATAGAGTTATGTGTATAAAACTGTATCAATGCAAAGTATATACAGTCTGCTTACACTTATATTTCCTACTATAAGCAGTAGCTTTATGGTATTGATACCTTTAAATGTAAAATATATCATTTTTGAAAATGTAATTTATATTAAAAATAAAGCACTTTATTCCCCTTTTGCTTAGTCACAGAAGTTTTTTATACAGTTTTAATGCTGTCTTCCCTAAAGGCTGTCGTGGATTTGGCGGTCTGAAAAATGTATTTTTATATGCTTGAAAAGTTCCAAGATAGAAAACAGCTTCAACTAATGTCAGTAAATGTAAAAGCCAGCAATGGTACAAGAATCCTATTATATGGCCTTTGTGAGCTAACCATAACTGATTAAAACTATATTTACTGTTCAGTGTTCCCACATTTTCTTTGCACAGTTGTATTTCTCTAGCAATTATGACTCAGCAGTATATTTACTAACTTTTTTTAAACAGCTACTGAAGTCCAAATAGCCTCAGAGCTGAGCATCAGGGGCGCCTACCCTATACAATCTCAATCAGTTTACAGCATGCAGGTGGCAAAGTCCGCTAACAAGACCTGGGAACCAGCTCAGGTCTCAGACTTTACTCTGAAGTCTTGGAAACCATTTGCTGAGGAGGCCTTCGGATGCCAGCAATGACTAGTTATTACTTCCAGGTCTCAAGAAAAGACTGCAGTATAACCTAACAACTGTAAAATTTAAGAAGTATTTCTTAATCTGGTCCTACAAGTCAAAACTGTAGATACTGATGGAAACACATGCTCATATAAAGCAGTTATGATGGAGTCAAGGTCCAAACAATGATGGCCTGGCTGTTTTGGTAAAGTTCTTTATGCATAGCAAAAATCATCATATCAAACATACCAAAACATAACTTCTTCCATAAACTGACTTGTCACTAAACCTGCCAGAGAAGATACATTTATTTATAGGATACTTAGGAAATATTTTCACTTTAAAAAATGAGTACTTAGAATTTGTTGTTGCCACAGACTAGTTTTATACTATATTTGTTTTTTCTCATGACTTTAGAGTTTCCAAGGGAAGATTAGCAAAGTTTAAATTGAGGGAAGGATAGACTTTACAAACTGTCCCCAATTGGTTTCTTTGGGAAGTAGCCTCCAAAATACAGAGTACCCAGGGAAAAGAAGGGAAAAGGAGATGGACTGGCCAGAGAGAAAAGCTGTCCCAGCTGGTTGTCCCATGTTGGGCTGAGATAATTGGCTTCTGTTCCCCACCTCCATCAGTCATATGTTGGATGACCCTAGAGCAAGCATGATCTCTGCAAGCTGAGGCCACCCAAGGAACAACACTGAAGCTGACTGCAGGAAGTGCATCAGCACGTCAGCTGCACTCATCTGGTGAGTCTTGAGTTGTGTGGGAAAGTTAATGCTTTGATGTACTTTAAACTGCCTTCTCCTATATGTGGCATTTGATGAGATCTCTCTTAATTTTTCTGCTGGTTCTGTTTGGACCTTTAATCTTATGATTTTCCAGTTGAGCATTTTAGGACCTTGGAAGTCATTATTCATCTTTTGCAGGAACCAGAACCAGGCTAAGGAAACTAAAATTATAACTGACAAATCACTAGAGACTCAATGTGGATGAAATTCTTGGTTGAAGACTCCAGGGGACCTGGACATAAGGGATGAGGCACACTTTTGTGAGCTTTAAGACCACTGCCAGTTTCTTACAGTAAAGATCAGAGAGAAGTCCTCTTGTGCTTCTGCCATGAGGAAGGGAACAGTGTCCATTTCATAATATGCCCAGAGAACTCTGTTTTTAGCAGGCCTGAGTGAGGGAAACTTTATGAGAGCCTCTCCAACCTGGAGGAAGCAAAATATTAATAGTCAACTCCAGCCCCTATGAGCCTTCATGTGTCACCTATGTGTGTATGTGTGTGTGTGTAGGAGCAGAGGTAGGAGATAGCCAAGAAGTACTTGTAAAGGTCATAGAACAGGGGCACAGACTGACTACAAGAGTAACAGTCATACTACAAAATGCTTTTCTTCCCCTGCACCCAATTCCACATAGCACAGGGGCACAGACTCACTACAAGAATAAGAATCATACTACAAAATGCTTTCCCTCCCCTATACCCAATACCTCTGCCACACCAGTGGGGCTCCTGTGTAATTGAGGAACATAGTAAATTACAACAACTGTGTGCTAAAACCTTACTTAGCAATAAATCTAAGGAAACCTGACTACAGCAGGACACAAAAATCGGAACACCAGAGGAAGTTTTAGCCTCTGACACCTACAGCTATAGTAACAGTAAAAATCTAACTGCCACCCAGATAAATTTAAAATGTTACACCAAAGGCCTGTTTGACTCATTTCCTCTTACCCAGCACATCATGTCTCAGTTCAGTTCAGTTCAGTCGCTCAATCATGTCCGAATCTTTGCGACCCCATGAACCGCAGCACGCCAGGCCTCCCTCTTAATGTTGAGCCTTAAGCCAACTTTTTCACTCTCCTCTTTTACTTTCAGCAAGAGGCTTTTTAGGTCCTCTTCACTTTCTGCCATAAGGGTGGTGTCTGCATATCTGAGGTTATTGATATTTCTCCCAGCAACCTTGATTCCAGCTTGTGCTTCTTCCAGCCCAGCGTTTCTCATGTTGTACTCTGCATATAAGTTAAATAAGCAGGGTGACAATATACAGCCTTGATATAGTCCTTTTCGTATTTGGAGCCAGTCTGTTCCATGTCCAGTTCTAACTGTTGCTTGCTGACCTGCATACAGGTTTCTCAAGAGACAGGTCAGATGGTCTGGTATTCCCATCTCTCAGAATTTTCCACAAAAATTCTAGTGCTTCATCCAACCAAGTATTTCACATGATGTACTCTGCATATAATAATGTACTCTCAATAACCTCCGATATGCAGATGACACTACCCTTATGGCAGAAAGTGAAGAACTAAAGAGCCTCTTGTTGAAACTGAAAGAGGAGAGGGGAAAACTTGGCTTTAAACTCAACATTCCGAAAACTAAGATCATGGCATCCGGTCTGATCACTTCATGGCAAATAGATGGGGAAACAGAGACTTTATTTTGAGGGGGCTCCAAAATCACTGCAGATGGTGACTGCAGCCTTGAAATTGAAAGACGCTTGCTCCTTGGAATAAAAGTTATGACCAACCTAAACAGCTTATTAAAAAACAGAGACATTACTTTGTCAACAAAGGTCCATCTAGTCAAAGTTTGGTTTTTCCAGTAGTCATGTATGGATGTGAGAGTTGGACACAGTGGGACAGTAATTTGAGCATTCTTTGGCATTGCCCTTCTTTGGGATTGGAATGAAAACTGATCTTTTCCAGTCCTGTGGCCACTGCTGAATTTTCCAAATTTGCTGGCATATAGAGTGCAGCACTTTAACAACATTATATTTTAATATTTGAAATAGCTCAGCTGGAATTCCATCACTTCCACTAGTTTTGTTCATAGTGATGCTTCCTGAGGCCCACATGACTTCGCATTCCATGATGTCTGGCTCTAGGTGAGTGATCACAACATTGTAATTATCTGGGTCATGAAGATCTTTTTTGTATAGTTCTGTGTATTCTTGCCACCTCTTCTTAATATCTTCTGCTTTGTAATATCTTCTTAATATCTTAATACCATTTATGTCCTTTATTGTGTCCATCTTTGCATGAAATGTTCCTTTGATATCTCTAATTTTCTTGAGATCTCTAGTCTTTCCTATTCTATTGTTTTCCTCTATTTCTATGCATTGTTCATGTAAAAATCCTTTCTTATTTCTTCTTGCTATTCTTTGGAACTCTTCATTCAAATAGATATTTCTTTCCTTTTCTCCTTTGCCTTTTGCCTCTCTTCTTTTCTCAGCTATTTGTAAGGCCTCCTCAGACAACCATTATGCCTTTTTGTTTTTCTTTTTCTTGGGGATGCTTTGATCACCATTGCGTGTACAATTTTATGAACCTCCATCCATAGTTCTTCAGGCACTCTGTCTATCAGATCTAATCCCTTGAATCTTTTTGTCACTTCCACTGTATAATCATAAGGGATTTGATATTCCCCCTACTTTCTTCAAATTAAATCTGAATTTTGCAATAAGGAGTTCATGGTCTGAGCCACAGCCAGCTCCTGTTCTTGTTTTTGCTGACTGTATAGAACATCTCTGTCGGCAACTACAAAGAATGTAATCAATCTCATTTTGGTATTGACCATCTGGTGATGTCCATGTGTAGGGTCATTTCTTGTATTGCTGGAAAGAGTGTTTGTTATGACCAGTGCGTTTTCTTGGCAAAGCTCTGTTAGCCTTTTCCCTGCTTCGTTTGTACTCCAAGGCCAAACCTGCCCATTAATGAAGGTATATCTTGAGTTACTACTTTTGTTTTCCAGTCCCCTATGATGAAAAGGACTTTTTTTTTTGTTTTTGGTGTTAGTTCTGGTAGGTCTTGTAGCTCATCATAGAACCATTCAACTTCAGCTTCTTTGGCATTAGTGACTGGGGCATAGTCTTGGATTACTGTGATATTGAATGGTTTGCCTTAGAAACGAACAAAGATCATTCTGTCATTTTTGAGATGGCACCCAAGTACTGCATTTCAGACTCTTTTGTTGACTATAATGGATACTCCATTTCTTCTAAGGGATTCTTGCCCACAGTCATATATATAATGGTCATCTGAATTAAATTCTTGCCCACAGTAGTAGATATAATGGTCGTCTGAATAAAATCCACCCATCTGAATTAAATTCACCCATTCTGGTCCATTTGGTTTCACTGGTTCCTAAAATGTCTATGTCCACTCTTGCCATTTCCTATTTGACCACCTCCAGTTTACCTTGATTTATGGACCCAACATTCCAGATTCCTATACAATATTATTCTCGATAGCATCGAACTTTACTTCTACCACTACACACATCCACAGCTGGGTGTTCTCACTTTGGCTCAGCCTCTTCCTTCCTTCTGAAGCTATTTCTCTGCTCCTCTCCAGTAGCATATTGGGCACTTAGCGACCTGAGGAGTTCATCCTTCAGTGTCATCTCTTTTTGCCTTTTCATACTGTTATGGGTTTCTCAAGGCAAGTATACTGAAGTGGTTTGCCATTCCCTTCTCCCGTGGATTACATTTCTGTCAGAACTATCCTCCATGACCCATCTGTTTTGAGTGGCCCCGTATGGCATGGCTTGTAGTTTCAGTGACTTAGACAAGGCTGTGATCCATGTCATCAGCTTGGTTAGTTTTCCATAATTGTGGTTTTTATTCTGTCTGCCCATATTGATGAGGATAAGAGGCTTGTGGAGGCTTCCTGATGGAAGGGACTGGCTGTGGGGAAAACCGCATCTCTCTAATGGGTGAGGCCATGCTCAGTAAATCTTTAATCCAATTTTCAACTATTGGTTGTGACTGTGTTCCCTCCCTGTAGTTTGGCCTGAGGCCAAACAATGGCAGGGGTAATGGTAATGGCAACCTCCTTGAAAAAATTTTATGCCATCGTACTGTGGCTCTCAGGACTGTTGCAGTCAGTTCCCCTGGCCTGGCAGCAGATCACTGTCAACCCACGCTTCCGCTGGAGACTCCATGACACTCACAGGCAAGTCTGGCTTTGTCTCTTGTGGGGTCACTGCTCCTTTCTCCTGGGTCCTGGCGTGCACAAGGTTTTGTTGTGCCCTGCAACAGTCTGTTTTACTAGTCCTAAGGAAGTTCTGTAATCAAATCCCATTGGCCTTCAAAGTCCAATTCTCTGGGTGTTCTCAGTCCCTTTGCCAGGTCCCCAGGTTGGAGAATCTGTTGTCGGCCCTAGAACTTTTGCAGTAGTGCGAGAACTTCTTTGGTAGTGGTATAGTTGTTTCCCAGTATGTGGCTCGTCTGCTCGGCATCTCTGTGGTGGGACTAATGGCGACCTCCTCCTAGTGAACTTATGCCACCTGCTGCGCTTCCCAGGTCTGCTGCAGCCAGAGCCCCCGTCCCTGTGGCAGGCCATGGGTGATCTGTTCCTCTGCAAGTGATACACTCAAGCACGCAAAGGCAATTCTGGCTCGTTATCTTGGGGAAGTCTCAGCTCCTTTCCCTGGGTCCTGGTGCACACAAGGTTTTGTGTACACATTCTGACCGCCTCTGGCAGGTATGAGGCTTGATTCTAAATGCAGTTGTCCCCCTCCTACTTTCTTGTTGGGGCTTCTCCTTTGCCCTTGGACACAGGGTATCTTTTTTTGGTGCGATCCAACATTCTCCTGTTGATGGTTGTTCATCAACTAGTTGAGATTTTGGTGTTCTTGCAGGAGAAGATGTGAGAAATAGCCTATAACAGAGTATAATATAGCTATATCTATATATAGATAAAATCAGTTGATTTCTCACCATAAACAGTGGAGAGCAGAAGGAAATGTGATGACATTTTTTTCAATGTTGAAAGAAAAAAAATTCACCAAACTTTTTATATCTGGCATAATTATCCTTGAAAAATAAGGGAAAAGACATTCCCAAATAAGAGAAGCTCGAAGATTTCATTGTTGCAAGCCCTTCCCATTCTGGCTGAAAAGACTTTCATAGTACTTAAAAAGCTAGTGCCCTTCTCCCTTCATTTTTCACTTTTTCCTCTGTAGGAGCCAGACATTGAAAGGCAACTGCATATATGGAGGAAAATGACCTTGCATGCCCAAGGTATAGGTTCAGAAAAGACTTTAAGTTTACACATCAAGCTGACATCTGACCCAGAAACAGACCAGAGAGTCAAGGGGGAAAGAAACATAACAAACAGCAGCAAACCTGAGGAACTGGAGAATCTGATTTTAGATTCAAATGTCCAGAGTTCAGTAAAAATCACAAGCATATAAAGAAACTGGAAAATATGGCCCATTCAAACAAAGAATGGAGAAGGCAATGGCACCCCACTCCAGTACTCTTGCCTGGAAAATCCCATGGACGGAGGAGCCTGGTAGGCTGCAGCCCATGGGGTTGCCAGGAATTGGACATGACTAAGCGACTTCACTTTCGCTTTTCACTTTCATGCATTGGAGAAGGAAATGGCAACCCACTCCAGTGTTCTTGCCTGGAGAATCCCAGGGACGGTGGAGGCTAGTGGGCTGCCATCTACAGGGTCACACGGAGTCGGACACAGCTGAAGCGACTTAGCAGCAGCAGCAGCAAACAAAGAATAAATCAACAGAGACTGTCCTTGAAAGAGATGTAATGGCAGATATACTAGACAAACACTTTATTTTTTTTAATTTTAATTGGAGACTAATTACTTTACAATATTGTAGTGGTTTTTGCCATACATTGACATGAATCAGCCATGGGTGTACATGTGTTCCCCATCCTGAACCCAAATCCCACCTCCCTCCCCATCCCATCCCTCTGGGTCATCCCAGTACACCAGCCCTGAGCACCCTGTCTCATGCATCAAACCTGGACTGGCGATCTGTTTCACGGATGATGATATACATGTTTCAATGCTATTCTCTCAGATGATCCCACCCTCACCTTCTCCCACAGAGTCCAAAAGACTGTTCTATACATCTGTGTCTCTTTTGCTGTCTCACATATAGGGTCATTGTTACCATCTTTCTAAATTCCATATATATGTGTTAGTATACTGTATTGGTGTTTTTCTTTCTGACTTACTTCACTCTGTATAATAGGCTCCAGTTTCATCTACCTCATTAGAACTGATTCAAATGTATTCTTTTTAATGGCTGAGTAATATTCCATAGTGTATATATATTACCGCTTTCTTAGCCATTCATCTGCTGATGGAAATCTAGATTGCTTCCATGTCCTGACTATTATAAATAGTGCTGCGATGAACATTGGGGTACACGTGTCTCTTTCAATTCTGGTTTCCTTGGTGTGTATGCCCAGCAGTGGGATTGCTGGCTCATATAGCAGTTCTGTTTCCAGTTTTTTAAGGAATCTCCACACTATTCTCCATAGTGGCCGTACTAGTTTGCATTCCCACCAACAGTGTAAGAGGGTTCCCTTTTCTCCATATCCTCTCCAGCATTTGTTGTTTGTAGACTTTTTGATGGCAGCCATTCTGACCGGCTGCCATCGCCATCATGCCGGTCACAATGAGATGGTACCTCATGTGGTTTTGATTTGCATTTCTCTGAAATGAGTGATGTTGAGTATCTTTTCATGTGTTTGTTAGCCATCTGTGTGTCTTCTTTGGAGAAATATCTGTTTAGTTCTTTGGCCTGTTTTTTTGATTGGGTCGTTTATTTTTTCTGGAATTGAGTTACAAGAGTTGCTTGTATATTTTTGAGATTAATTCTTTGTCAGTTGCTTCATTTACTGTTACTTTCTCCCATTCTGAAGGCTGTCTTTTCACCTTCCTTATAGTTTCCTTCATTGTGCAAAAGCTTTTAAGTTTAATTAAGTCTCATTTGTTTATTTTTGCTTTTATTTCTATTCCTCTGGGAGGTGGGTCGTAGAGGATTTATCTCAGTTTTTTGCCTATGTTTTCCTCTAGGAGTTTTATAGTTTCTGGTCTTACTTTTAGATCTTTAATCCATTTTGAGTTTATTTTTGTGTATGGTGTTAGAAAGTGTTCTAGTTTCATTCTTTTACAAGTGGTTGACCAGTTTTCCCAGAACCACTTGTTACAAGAGATTGTCTTTTCTCCATTGTATATTCTTGCCTCCTTTTAGACAAATACTTTAAAACAACTGTTTTGAAGATACTTAAAGACTTAAAGGAGGATATAGAGAAAGTCAAGAAAGTGATGTGTGAAAATAAATAAATAAATAAATACATATGTGTGAACAAAATGGAAAAATCCATAAAAAGATCAAAACCTAAAAGGAAATTCTGAAACTAAAAAGTATATTAACCAAAATGAAAAATTCACTAGGGAGTTTCAAAGGCAGAATTGAGCAGGAAGAAAAGCTAATCAGTGAACCTAAAAGTAGAAGAATGGAAACTATCCAGTCTGAGGAAATTTTTTAAAAATTAAAGAGAAGTGAACAAAGCCTATAAACATCCAGAGGACCAACATACATATTATGCACTCCCAGGGGAGAAGGAAGAGAAAAGGCAGAGAGAATATTTAAAGAAATAATGCCTGAAAACTTCCTAAATTTGATAACAGACGTTAATATAAATATCCATGAAACTCAATGAACACTGAGGAAGATGAACTCAAGAGACCCACACCAAGATACATTTTAACTAATTTAAAAGAAAAAGACAAAGGGACTCTTGAAAGCAGTGAGAACAAGAAATGCTCAAAGTAATGTTTCAAGGTGAAATGAAATGACACTAGATAACAGTAACTTGTGGTACATTAAAGAAATATAGATTTCAATAAAGAAAACTACATGCTAATGTTATAGCAATGGTTTGTAACTGCACTTTGTTTTCCACATGATTTAAGAAACTAATACAGTTAAAGGAAAAATACAACTATCAGTGTAAAAGTTAGTATCACTGCAACTTTGGTTTGTAATTTCAAATCTTACTTTCTACATAATTTAAGAGACTAATGCATTTAAAAGAAGTGCTAGTTTATGTTTTAGGGCACACAGTGTATAAAGATATATTTTGTGCCATCAACAACTGAAAGAGACAGGGACAGGGCCATCAAAAAGAAGAGACTTTTTTTTAAATTGAAGTATAATTCATCTATAATGTGCCAATCTCTGTTATACAGCAGAGTGACTTGGTTACGCACATATGTGTTTTTTATATTATTTTCCATTATGATTTATTATAGAATGTTCAATATAGTTTTCTGTGTTATACATTAGGACCTTGTCGTTTATCCATTCTAAATGTAATGGTTTGCATCTACCAACCCCAAACTATTGTTCCATCCCTTTCCCTCCTCCCCTTCTCCTTGGCAACCACAGGTCTGTTCTCTGTGTCTATAAGTCTGTTTCTGTTTTATATATAGGTTCATTTGCACCATGTTTTAGCTTTTAAGTGATATCATATGGCATTTGTCTTTTTCTTTCTCGATTATTTCACTTAGTATGATCATCTCTAGTTGCAGAAGAGTTTATGTTATTGAAGTTAAAATGGTACAGATTTGCTAATAGCAAATAGTGTTAATAGCTTTAGCAGGTTAAATGTGATCCCCATGGTAACCACTAAGAAAGCAGCTAGAGAATATAAACAAAAGGAAACAAGAAGAGAATTAAAAATTCTGCCACAAAAACTCAACAGAAAAGAAGACAGAAATTCAGGAAATGATAGATAAACAAGCTATAAAATGAATACAAAACAGCATAATTACATAAATGTATGTGCATGCATGCTAAGTCACTTCAGCCATGTCCAAATCTTTGTGAGCATCATCTGTAAAAGTAATTACTTTAAATGTAAAAGGATTAAACTTTCCAATCAAAAGACATAAATTGGAAGGATGGATAAAAACACATTATCTAACTACGTGCTGTCTACAAAATGCTCACTTGAGATCCAAAGACAAAACAGGTTGCAAGTGAAAAGCTGGAAAACAATCTTCCTTACAAATAGTAACCAAAAGAGAGCAGGAGCAGCAATGCTATAATATCAGACAAAATAGAATTTAAATTTCAAAGGATAATAATAGGTTAATAAAAGTGTTGGCATTTCAAGAGGATATAATGATTACAAATATTCATGTACCTAGTGTCAGACCATCGAAATATATTAAGCAAACTCTGACAAAATTGAAGGATGAAATAGTTGTACAATAAGAACTGGAGACTTCAACACTCCCACTTTCAATAATGGGTGAAACAGCCAGACAGAACATATGTAAGGAAGTAGAGAACTTAACACATTAATCTAACTTGATCTAACAGACATACAGTAGAGTGTTCACCCTAGCCCACAATAGCGTACACATTCTTCTCAAGTATACATGGAACATTTTCCAGAACAGACCATCTGTTAAGCCCCCAAATTAGTCTGAATACATTTCAAAAAGACAGATGTCCCACAAAGTATGTTCTCCACTCAGAATGAAGCTAGATATCAATAACAAAATAAAAAAGAGAAAGACTTTTAAATAACCAATGGATCAAAGAAGAAATAAAATGGAAACTTCTAAAATACTTAGAGATGAATGAAAACAAAAACACACCATAGCAAAACTTGTAGATGCAGGGAAAATGATGCTAAGAGGAAAGCTTTTGCTATGGCGTTTGCCACCTCCCAGAGTAATGGAAATAAAAGCAAAAAATAAACAAATTGGACCTAATTAAAATTAAAAGCTTCTGCACAACAAAGGAAACTAAAAGCAAGGTAGAATGGGAGAAAATAATAGCAAATGAAGCAATGGACAAACAGTTAATCTCAAAAATATGCAAGCAACTCCTGCAGCTCCATTCCAGAAAAATAAACAACCCAATCAAAAAGTGGGCCAAAGAACTAAACACATTTCTCCAAAGAAGATATAAAAATGGCTAACAAACACATGAAAAGATGCTCAACATCACTCATTATCAGAGAAATGCAAATCAAAACCACATGAGGTACCATCTCACCCCAGTCAGAATGGCTGCCATCCAAAAGTCTACAAGCAATCAATGCTGGAGAGGATGTGGAGAAAAGGGAACCCTCTTACACTGTTGGTAGGAATGCAAACTAGTACAGCCACTATGGAGAACAGTGTGGAGATTCCTTAAAAAACTGGAAATAGACCTGCCATATGACCCAGCAATCCCACTGCTGGGCATACACACGGAGGAAACCAGAATTGAAAGAAACACATGTCATCGCAACACTGTTTATAATAGCCATGACATGGAAGCAACCTAGATGTCCATCAGCAGATGAATGGATAAGAAAGCTATGTTACATATACACAATGGAATATTACTCAGCTATTAAAAAGAATGCATTTGAATCAGTTCTAATGAGGTAGATGAAACTGGAGCCTATTATACAGAGTGAAGTAAGTCGGAAAGAAAAACACCAATACAGTATACTAACACATATATATGGAATTTAGAAAGATGATAATGATGACCCTATATGCAAGACAGCAAAAGAGACACAGACAGATATAAAGAACAGATTTTGGACTGTTCTTTGGGTGAACAGACTTCGGGAGACGGCAAGGGTAGGATGATCTGAGAGAATAGCATTGAAACATGTATATTATCATATGTGAAACAGATGACCAGTCCAAGTTCAATGCATGAAATAGAGCACTCAAAGCTGGTGCACTGGGACAACTCTGAGGGATGGGAGAGGAGTTCGGGATGGGGAACACATGGCTGATTCATGTCGATGTATGGCAAAAACCGCCACAATATTGTAAAGTAATTAGCCTCCAATTAAAATAAATAAAATTTTAAAATATATTTTACAAAATAAGAAAAATCTCAAAACAACATTTTTTTTTTAAGCTGCACTGGGTCTTTGTTGCTGCACTTAGGCTTTTCCTAGTTGCAGTGGGCAGGGGCTACTCTCTAGTTGTACTGCATGGGCTTCTCATTGTGGTGGCTTCTCTTGTTGTAGAGCATGGGTTCTAAGCATGCAGGCTTTGGTAGTTCCAGAATGTGGGCTCAGCAGTTGCGGCTCACAGGTTCTGGAGTATGGACTTCAGTAGCTGTGGTGCATGGGCTTAAGTTGCCCCTCAGTATGTGGGATCTTCCTGGACCAGGGATCTAACCTATGTCCCTGCATGGGCAAATGGATTCATCACCCCTGGACCACCAGGAAAGTTCAACATTATAACTTTAAACTCAAAAAGCTAGGAAAAGAAGAACAAACCAAACTCAAAGACAGAAGAAGAAAGTAAATAATAAAGAGTAGAGCAAAGAAAACAAATAGAAAAATAGTAGAGAAAATCAATGAAACCAAAAGTCGGTTCTTTTAAAATGTCAACAAAATGGATAACTTTGCTAGGTGAACTAAGGAAAAAAGGTAGGAGACCCAAATTATTCAATTTAGAAATGAAAATGGTGGTCCAGTGGTCAAGATTCCCTGCTTGCACTGCAGGAGGTGTGGGTTCCATCCCTGGGCAGGGAACTAAGATCCCACATGCCACAGGGCACAATAAAAAAAATTGTATAAATTTTATTATTTAAAAAAAGAAATGAAAACGGATAGGTTACTACCAAATCTACAAAAATATAAAAGATTTTAAGAGTATTATAAAAAGGGCTTCTCTGGTGGCTCAGTGTTAAAGAGCCTGCCTGCCAATGCAAGAGACAAGAGTTCCATCCCTGATCCAGGAAGATCCCACATGCCATGGAGCAACTAAGACTGTGCGCCACGACTATTGAGCCTGTGCTCTAGAGCCCAGGAGCAGCAGTTACTGAAGCCCTCTTGCCCTACAGCCCATGCTCCACAACAAGAGAAGATAGCACAAGGAGAAGCCAAAACATAACTAGAGAGTGGCTCCTGCAGCAACAGAGACCCAGCACAACCAAAAAAAGTGCTATTAGGTTGGTGCAAATGTAATTGTAGTTTCAGACCCTGAATTTTAAATCATTATAACTAGCATCAAACACATATTTATTAATCAAAATAGGAACCATTATAATCAACATATTTTTGCAAATGAGATATAAGTTTGTTTATTCCTGTAGCATAAAAATTCATGCTTTGGAATTCGATGAACTCTTTCTTGGAAAGCATTTTCTGCCTCCAGCTGTTGTAAAAGCATTTTCTCTGCAAAAAGTTGTCAAGATGCTTAAAGAAGTGATAGTCCTTTGACAAGAGATCAGGTGAAAATGAGAGATGAGGCAAAACTTTGTAACTCCGTTCAACTTTTGAAGCATTAGTTTTACGACATGCAGTCAGGCATTGTCTCAGAGAAGAACTGGACCCATTCTGTTGACTGATGCTGGTTTACCATTGCAGTTCTCAGTGCATCTCATCAATTTGCTGAGCATACTTCTCAGATGTAATGGGCTCGCCAGGATTCAGAAAGCTGTAATGGATCAGACTAGCAGCAGACCAACAATGAGATCCTTTTTCTGGTGCAAGTTTGGCTTTGGGAAGTGCTTTGGAGCTTCTTCTCAGTCCAACCACTGAGCTGGTCATTGCTGGTTGTCATATAACGTGCACTTTTAGCTGCATGTCACAATCCAATCAAGAAATAGTTCATTATTGTTGTGCAGAATAAAAGAAGACGACACTTCAAAATGACGATTATTTTGATTTGTCATCAGCTCATGAGGCACCCACTAAAGTTTTTTCACCTTCCCAATTTGCTTCAGATGCCAAACTACCATAGAATGGGAGACATTGTGTTCTTGGGCAACTTCTCATGTAGTTGTAAGAGTATCAGCTTCAATGATCTTTTCAGTCAGTCATTGTCAACTTCTGATAACCAATCACAGTGCTCCTCATCTTCAAAGCTCTAGTCTCCTTTGCAGAAATCTTGAACCACCACTGCACTGCACATTGATTAGCAGTTCCTGGGCCAAATGTATTGTTGATGCTGCAATTTGTCTCCACTGCTTTATGACCCATTTTGAACTCGAATAAGAAAGTCAATAGAATTTGCTTTTTGTCTTAACATCATTTCCATAGTCTAAAATACATATAAAATAAATGGCAAATAATAATTAATTTCATATTTCCTGGTGACTCAGATGGTAAATAATCCACCTGCAATGCAGGAAACCCTAGTTCATCCCTGGGTCAGGAAGATCCCCTGGAGAAGGGAATGGCTACCCACTCCAGTATTCTTGCCTGGAGAATCCCATAGACAGAGAACCCTGGCAGGCTACAGTCCATGGGGTCACAAAGAGTCAGACATGACTGAGTGACAAAGCACACAATAATTCATTAGTAAAAATCATAAAGCAAAAAACTTTAAAATGATGTATAACATAACCACATTTATTTAAGAAAGTATTCTAATATCAAATGACAATTTCCACAAAGCAAAACCAAAATTACTTTTGTACCAACCTAATGTAAACAATTTATGCCAACAAATTAGATGACCTAGACGAAATGCACTAATTCCTAGAAACACATAACCTTTCAAAGATTAAATTATGAGGAGATTAGAAAATATGAATAGATTTATAACTATTAAGGAAATTGAAACAGCTATCAAAACTCTCCCAACAAAAACAGCCCTGGACCAGATGGTTTCAATTGTGAATTCTATCAACACCTAAAGAAGGAATACCAATCCTTCTCAAACCTTTCCCCAAAATTGAGGGAACACTTCCTAACTCATTCCATGAGGCTAGCATTATTCTGATACCAAAACTAGATAAAGATAATACAAGAAAACTACAAATAACTATCCCTTAGAAACATTGATTCAAAAACCCACAATGAAATACTAGAAACCAAATTCAGTAGCATATTAAAAGGATTACATACTATGACTAAATAAGATTTAGTCTTAGAATGCAAGTTTGATTCAATATACAAAAATTTATCAGTAAAACATATGACATGGACAGAATAAAGGGGAAAACATACTATCTTCTCCATGCAGAAAATAGATTTGACAAAATCCAATACATTTTCCTGATAAAAAAAACACTCAACAAACTAGGAAAAGAAGGAAACTAAACTTAACAAAAGCTATATATGAAAAAAAACCCACAGTAAATATCATGCTCAATGGTGGAAGACTGAGTTTTCCCCACAAGATCAGGATGGTTTCTTGTTTAAATGCTTTCACATTGTCATGCAACCATCACCACCATCCATCTCCATAACACTTTTTGTCTTAATAAAACCAAAATTCTACTCATTAAACAACAGCTCTCCATTGAACTCACCTCCCCTCAGTCCATAGTAACTCTTATAATTTCTGTCTTTCTGGTTCTGACTAAAATTCATCCGTGTTGTACACATACTGAAGATTTTCCTACTTTCCTTCCATATTAATGCTGAATAATATTCCCTTATATGGATATTCCTCATTTTGTTATCTATTCATCCCTTGGTAGACTCTTGGGCTCATTTAGCTGTTATGATCAGCTGCTACGAACTGCAGCTGAACAAATATCTCTTCAAAACCATGCTGTATATATAAAGCAGATACATAGATATAGATATATATATCTCTAGAAGTGGAATTGCTGGATCATACATTAATTCTATCTCTAAATTTTTTAGTAACTACCATTCTGTTTTCCTTAGTAGCTTTATTATTTCATATTTTATATTTCCAACAACAGCCCACAAGTGTTCCAAGTTCCCCACATCCTCATCAGCATTTATTTTCTGTTTTTTTTTTATAGTAGTCATCTTAATGGGTATGCTGCTTTTATTTGCACTTCCCTAATTATTAGTGATGTTGAGCATCTTTTCATGTCTTTAATGGCCATTCCTGTATCTTCTTTGGAGGGGTGTTTATTCAAGTCCTTTGCCCATTTGTGAATTGGGAAAACCCATTTTGAATTGGATTATTTGTTGCTACTGCTGAATTTTTGGAGTTTTATGTATATTCTGGATATTAACCCCCTATCAGATCTATAATTGGCAGATATTTTCTCCCATTCTATATGTTACCATAACACTAAAAGTCCAATATCCCTTATGAATATAGATGCAGAAATCCTCAAGAAAATACCAACAAACAAAATCCAACTGTACATTAAAAGTATTATATACCAAAGCAAAGTGGAATTTATTCCAGGAATGCAAGAGTGGTTTGACAGAAGAAAACTGGTGGATGGAACTCCCTTGCAGTCCAGTGCTTAGGGCTCAGCTCTGTGCTGAAATTTCTATCCAGAACATCTAGTAAAAAAATAAAACACATCCAAATTGGAAAGAAAGAAAGAAAACTCCATTAGCAGCTGAACTTGTATATAGAACATCCAAAACAATCCACCAAAAAATGAGTATAGCTAATAAATTGAGTAAAGTTACCAGCTCAACATACAAAAATCAGTTGTATTTCTATACATCAGCAATGAGTAATCAAAGAAGGAAATTAAGAAAATGATTTCATTTGAAATACAATGAAAAGGGTAATATATTAATACATAGGAATTAATTTAACCAAAGAGTTAAAAATTCATACACTGAAAACCATAAAACACTGTTGGAAGAAATTAAAGAAGATCAAAATAAAGATAAAAGAAAACTTGTATTCATGAATTGGAAGACAATATTAACATGGCAATGTTCCTCAAAGCAATCTACACATTCACTGTTATCCCTATCAAAATTCCAATAGCCTTTTTGAAGAAATGGAAAAGTTAATCCTGAAATTTGTATGGAATTTCAAGGGGGCCTAAATAGCCAAAACAGTCTGGGGAAAAGAAGAACAAATCTACAGGACTCACTTTCTGATTTCAAAACTTACTACACAGCTACAGCAGTCAAAACAACATGTTACTGGAATAAGGATAGACACATAGATCCATGTAATCGAATTGAGAATCCATAAATGAACCTATGAATCTACGGCCAACTGATTTTCAAGAGAGATGCTAAGAATATTCAATGGGAAAAGAAATGGTCAACAAGTGGTGCTGCAGCAACTGGATTTCTACCTGCAAAAGAATTCAGCTGGACCCTTGCCTCACATCATACACAAAAATTAACTCCAAATATATCAATGACAATTAGAGAGCTAAAACCATAAACCCTTAAAAGAAAACATAGGAGTGAATTTTCATACACTGAGATTTGGCAATGGACACCATTGTATAAGCAATATGATACCAAAAGAACAAGCAAAAAAGCAAAAATAGACAACCTGAACTTAATCAGAAATTTAAAGTTTTATGTGTGCTAAAACATTATCAAGATAATGCATTTCCCTGGCGGTCCAGTGGTTAAGAATCCACCTGCCAGTGCAGGGTACACAGGTTCCATCTCTTTGCACAACAAAGGAAACAATAAGCAAGGTGAAAAGGCAGCCTTCAGAATGGGAGAAAATAATAGCCAATGAAGCAACGGACAAAGAATTAATCTCAAAAATATACAAGCAACTCCTGCAGCTCCATTCCAGAAAAATAAACGACCCAATCAAAAAGTGGGCCAAAGAACTTAACAGACATTTCTCCAAAGAAGACATAAAAATGGCTAACAAACACATGAAAAGATGCTCAACATCACTCATTATCAGAGAAATGCAAATCAAAACCACAATGAGGTACCACTTTACACCAGTCAGAATGGCTGCCATCCAAAAGTCTACAAGCAATAAATGCTGGAGAGGATGTGGAGAAAAGGGAACCCTCTTACACTGTTGGTGGGAATGCAAACTAGTACAGCCACTATGGAAAACAGTGTGGAGATTCCTTAAAAAAACTGCAAATAGACCTGCCATATGACCCAGCAATCCCACTGCTGGGCATACACACCGAGGAAACCAGAATTGAAAGAGCCACGTGTACCCCAACGTTCATTGCCGCATTGTTTACAATAGCCAGGACATGGAAGCAACCTAGATGCCCATCAACTGAAGAATGGATAAGATAGCTGTGGTACATATACACAATGGAATATTACTCAGCATTAAAAAAAATTTCATTTGAATCAGTTCTACTCAGGTGGACGGAAGTGAAGCCCATTATCCAGAGTGAAGTAAGACAGAAGGAAAAACAAAAATACAGTATACTAACGCATATATATGGAATTTAGAAAGATGGTAACGAGAACCCTGCATGCGAGACAGCAAAAGAAACACAGATGTATAGAACAGACACGTGGACTCTGTGGAAGAGGGCAAGGGTGAGATGATATGGGAGAATGGCATTGAAACATGTCAGTTATCATATGTGAAATCAATCGCCAGCCCAGGTTTGATGCTCGGGGCTGGTGCACCGGGATGACCCAGGGGAAGGGAATCGGGAGGGAGGAGGGAGGGGGGTTCTGGAGGGGGAGCATATGTAAACCCATGGCGGTTTCATGTCATTGTATGGCAAAACCAACACAATAAAGTAAAGAAAATTTTTTAAAAAAAATAAATAAATAAAAGATAAAGTTTCTAAAAAAAAAAGAATCCACCTGCCAATGCAGGGTACACAGGTTCCATCTCTTGTCTGGGAAGACTCCACATGTCAAGGGGTAACTAGGCATATGTACCATAAATACAGAGCCCAAGTGCTGCAGCTACTGAAGCCCTCGTGCCTCCGTGCTTCTCAGTAAGAGAAGCCACTGCAATGAGAAGCCTGTGCGCTGCAATGAAGAGCAGCCTCCTTTCTAGAGAGAAAGCCTGCTTGCAGCAACAAAGACACAGCACAGTCAAAAATAAATTTTTAGAAAAGTAACTAGTTAAGAAAATCATCAAGAAAATGAAAAATAACCTACAGAATTGGAAAGAATTTACAATTCATACATATCCTAATTTTCTAGTATCCAGAATATATAAAAAATTCAACAACAAAAAGGCAACTCAGTTTAAAAATGGGCACAGGACTTGGAATGAGAAATAGACTTTTCTCAAAAAAAAATAGAAATGGTATCTGAAGTGATAACATCAATAGCCGTTATGGAAATGCAAATCAAAATCAATGAGAGGAACTTCCCTGGCAGTTCAGTGATTAGGATTCCAAACTTCCACTGCAGAGGACCTTGGTTTGATTCCTGGTTGGAAAACTAAGATCCCACATGCTTCACAGTGTGGCCAGAAAAAAGAAACAAAATGGTTTGGCCACTGTTAGAAACAGTAGTTCTAAAATTTCATAGAATACCACATTACCCAGTAATTCCACTGCTAAGTATATACCACTACATGGCATGGCTCTGTCCAAGGTCCGTCCAAGACGGATGGGTCATAGTGGAGAGTTCTGACAAAATGTGGTCCACTGCAGAAGGAATGGCAAACCACTTAAGTATTCCTGCCTTGAGAAGCCGATTAACAGAATGAAAAGGCAAAAAGATAGGTCATTGAAAGGTGAACTCCCCAGGTCAGTAGGTGCCCAATAAGCTACTGGAGATCAGTGGAGAAATAAGTCCAGAAAGAAGGAAGAGACAGAGCCAAAGCAAAAACAACACCCAATTGTGGATGTGACTGGTGATGGAAGCAAGGTTCGATGCTGTAAAGAGCAATATTGCATAGGAACTTGGAATGTTAGGTCCATAAATCAAGGCAAATGGAAGTGGTCAAACAGGAGATAGCAAGAGTGGACACTGACATTTTAGGAATCAGTGAAATAAAATGGACTGGAATGGGTGAATTGAACTCAGATGACCATTATATCTACTCCTGTGGGCAAGAATCCCTTAGAAGAAATGGAGTAGCCATCATAGTCAACAAAAGAGGCCAAGACGCAGTACTTGGGTGCAATCTCAAAAATGGCAGAATGATCTCCGTTCGTTTCCAAGGCAAATCATTCAATATCATGGTAATCCAAGTCTATGCCCCAACCAGTAACGCTAAAGAAGCTGAATCTGAATGGTTCTATGAAGACCTACAAGATCTTCTAGAACTAAAACCACAAAAAGATGTCTTTTTCATTATAGGGGACTGGAATGCAAAAGTAGGAAGTCAGGAAACACTTGGAGTAACAGGCAAATTTGGCCTTGCCTGTTACAGAGTACAGAATGAAGCAGGGCAAAGGCTAATAGAGTTTTGCCAAGAGAACACACTGGTCATAGCAAACACTGTCTTCCAACAACACAAGAGAAGACTCTACACATGGACATCACCAGATGGTCAACACTGAAATCAGATTGATTATATTCTTTGCAGCCAAAGAAGGAGAAGCTCTAGAGAGTCAGCAAAAACAAGACTGGGAGCTCATTGTGGCTCAGATCATGAAATCCTTATTGCCAAATTCAGACTTAAATTGAAGAAAATAGGGAAAACCACTAGACCATTCGGGTATGACCTAAATCAAATCCCTTATGACTATACAGTGGAAGTGAGAAATAGATTTAAAGGACTATATCTAATAGACAGGGGGCCTGATGAACTATGGATGGAGGTTTGTGACATTGTACAGGAGACAGGGATCAAGACCATTCCCAAGAAAAACAAATGCAAAAAGGCAAGATGGTTGTCTGAGGAGGCTTTACAAACAGCTATGAAAAGAAGGAAGTGGGAGGCAAAGGAGAAAAGAAAAGATATAACCAGGTGAATGCAGAGTTCCAAAGAATAGCAAGGAGAGATAGGAAAGCCTCCCTCAGTGATCAGTGCAAAGAAATAGAGAAAAACAATAGAATGGGAAAGTCTAGAGATCTCTTCAAGAAAATTAGAGATACCAAGGGAACATTTTATTCAAAGATGAGCACAATAAAGGACAGAAATGGTATGGACCTAACAGAAGCAGAAGATATTAAGAAGAGGTGACAAGAATACACAGAACTGTACAAAAAAATATCTTCACGACCCAGATAATCATGATGGTATCATCACTCACCTAGAGCCAGACATCCTGGAATGCGAAGTCAAGTGGGCCTTAGAAAGCATCACTACAAACAAAGCTAGTGGAGGTGATGGAATTCCAGTTGAGCTATTTCAAATCCTGAAAGATGATGTTGTGAAACTGCTGCACTCAATATGTCAGCAAATTTGGAAAACTCAGCAGTGGCCACAGGACTGGAAGAGGTCAGCTTTCATTCCAATTCCAAAGAAAGGCAATGCCAAAGAATGCTCAAACTACTGCACAATTGCACTCATATCACATGCTAGTAAAGTAATGCTCAAAATTCTCCAAGCCAGGCTTCAGCAATACGTGAACTGTGAACTTCCAGATGTTCAAGCTGGCTTTAGAAAAGGCAGAGGAACCAGAGAGGAAATGGCCAACATCCACTGGATCATCGAAAAAGCAAGAGAGTTCCAGAAAAACATCTACTTCTGCTTTATTGACTATGCCAAAGCCTGTGACACTTTGGAGCGCAATAAACTGTGGAAAATTTTTAAAGACCTGGGAATACCAGACTATCTGATCTGTCTCTTGAGAAACCTGCATGCAGGTCAGGAAGCAACAGTTAGAACTGGACATGGAACAACAGACTGGTTCCAGATAGGAAAAGAAGTACGTCAAGATTGTATATAGTCACCCTGATTATTTAACTTATATGCGGAATACATTATGAGAAGTGCTGGGCTGGATGAAGCCCAAGCTGGAATCAAGGTTGCTGGGAGAAATATCAATAATCTCCGATATGCAGATGACACCAGCCTTATGGCAGAAAGTGAAGAAGAACTAAAGAACCTCTTGATGAAAATGAAAGAAGAGAGTGAAAAGTTGGCTTAAAGTGCAACATTCAGAAAACTAAGATCATGGCATCTGGTCCCATCACTTCATGGCAAATGGATGGGGAAACAGTGGAGACAGTGTCAGACTTTATTTTTTGGGGCTCCAGAATCACTGCAGATGGTGATTGCAGCCATGAAATTAAAAGATGCTTTCTCCTTGGAAGGAAAGTTGTGACCAATCTAAGCAGCATATTAAAAAGCAGAGACATTACTTTGCCAACAAAGGTCCATCTAGTCAAGAATGTGGTTTTTCCAGTAGTCATGTGTGGATGTGAGAGTTGGACTATACAGAAAGCTGAGCGCCAAAGAATTGATGGTTTTGAACTGTGGTGTTGGAGAAGACTCTTAAGAGTCTCTTGGACTTCAAGGAGATCCATCCAGTCCATCCTAAAGGAGATCAGTCCTGAATGTTCATTGGAAGGACTGATGTTGAAGCTGAAACTCCAATACTCTGACCACCTGATGCGATGAGCTGACTCATTGGAAAAGACCCTGATGCTGGGAAAGATTGAAAGCAGGAGGAGAAGGGATGACAGAGGATGAGATGGTTGGATGGCATCACTAATTCAATGGAAATGAGTTTGAGTGGACTCTAGGAGTTGGTGATGGTCAGGGAGGCCTGATGTGCTGCAGTCCATGGATTCGCAAAGAGTCGGACAGGATTGACTGAACTGAAGTATATACCCCAAGAATTCTCAACAAGGGACTGTGAATCCCCAGGGAAACTGACTTTGAAGATCAGTGGAATTTGATTATAGGACTTCCATAGTTCAGTTCAATTCAATCTCTCACTAGTTATTAGAGAAATGCAAATCAAAACTACAATGAGCTATCACCTTACACTGATTAAAATCAGTTCAATTCAGTTGCTCAGTCATGTCCGACTCTTTGCGACCCCATGGACTACAATATGCCAGGCTTCCCTGTCCATCCCCAACTCCCAGAGCTGGCTCTATATCATGTCCATCCAGTTGGTGATGGAAATGATACAAATGATCTTTCTTACAAAACAGAAAGAGATTCACAGATTTACAAAACAAACTTAGGTTGTCAGAGGAAAGGGATAGTTAAGGAGTTTGGGAGGGTCATGTACACACTGCTGTATTAAAAATGTATAACCGACAAAGACCTATTGAATAGCTCTCGGAATGCTACTCAGTGTTATGTGCCAGCTTTGATGGGAGGGGCTTTTGGGGTGAATATATACATCTATATGTATGGCTGAGTCCTTTGGCTGCTCACCTGAAACTATCACAACATTGCTAACTGGCTATACTCCAATACAAAATAAAAAGTTTAAAGTTTGAAAAAAACCAAAAATACCCAAATTTTAGAAAACTGACATGTTGATTGATAATTCTTAATTTTGTCATATTAATATTTTATATTAAATTTGTATTTCAGCTAGATTATTTGTAGTCTGTATATCTTAATGTTTGACTATAACCACAGTCATAGAAATGCAGTTTTGTAGGAAGATTAATGCAGAATTACTGAAAGGAAGAGGTAAATGAGAAACAAGAGATTATTCCAGTTACACAGATTGGGATAAGGGACTTCCAGGTGGCGCTAGTGGTAAAGAACCCACTGGACACCACTGGACACAAGCAATGCAGGTTTGATCTCTGGGTCGAAAAGAAGCCCTGGAAGAGAAAATGGCAACTCACTTTAATATTTTTGCGTGGAGAAGCCCATGGACAGAAGAGCCTGGCGGGCTACAGTCCATAGTTGAAAAGAGTCAGACTTGACTGAAATGATGCATGTGGACTGGAATAATGTAATAAACACTTTGACAAAGGTAGTGTGATAAGTTTTTGATGTGTCAACTTGGTTGGCTAAATTATGAGAATGGAAGTAAGAATAGCGGATATTTTGTAATACACGCACACCTTCTCCCACTATTTAATCAAATACTAATTAGTGCTGCTATCAAAGTAATTTTGCAGACATAATAAATTTCTTAATGGTTGATTTTACTGATAAAGCAAATTATTCTGGTGGGTCTGACAATCAGTGGAAGCCATATAAAAGAAGGTGTAGGCATTCCCTGAGACAGATTCTTAAGAGTCTACACTAATTCTCTGTTAACTGGATTTTTCCTTCCTGATTACCTGTGGACAACAAGTTCAGCTTGTGTCCATGGGGTTCCATCGTGCTGTGGTCATCCTTTTCTGATAGCATGTGGACAGCATCATTGATGTCTCTGGGCCTGTGAATTCCAGCCGAATCCACTAACTTGCCTTCCTGATGGCCTGTCCTATACATTTTGGGCTTGCTTAGCTTCAGCCTTTACAATATGCAGCAAATTTCTTGTAATCAGTCTCTTAATACTGTATAAGTGTTACACACACATGTGTATCCACTAGTGTTGCTGTCTCTCTGAGAGAATTCATTTTAGTACTAGAAATTGTTCCAGGGAAACAAACTACAAAGTAATTTCTCTACATTGACTCTGGACAGTTCTCTGGCTGGATATTAAGGCACTAGTGACCCTATTTCCAGTGGTAATGAGAACACTGGAAGTCCTTAGGATGATGTGGCATAAGAGTTGCTCGAATTTCACTGTTGGATATCTATAATCAAACAATGATAGAAAGTGAGATTCTAGGTGGCCAAGCATTTGGCACCTTATAACATCTTAGTCAAAATAAGGAGTATAGGGGACTTCTCTGGTGGTCCAGTGCTTAAGAATCCTGCCAATGCAGGGGACACAGGTTTGATCCCTAACCCAGGAAGATTCCACATGCTGCGGGGCAACAGAGCTCATGCACCACAGCTACTGAGCCTGCAGCCTGGAGCCTTTGCTGTGCACCAGGAGAAGCCGCCACAGTGAGAATGCTGTGACTGCAGGACAGCAGGTCTTGCTCCCCACAGCTAGAAGAAGCCTTCAAGCAGCGAGGAAGACCAAAACACATAAATACATTTTAAAAAGGAGTGTAGGACTCTCCCTGGTGACCTATTGGTTAGGATTCCAGGCTTTTACTGCCCTGGCCCAGATTTAATCCCCCAGTTGGGGAACTGAGATCCTGCAAGCTGCACTGCATGGCAAAAAAATTGTGTAATGAAGCTGAGTGGTCCTAACTAGCTGAAGAGTGTGAAGTCAAGACTGAGCCAAAGGCCTCAAACCCCCAGTTTGAGCTCTGCATAAATGTCCTGAATGCTTCTGTAGCTGCCTTTAAAGAAAGCTTCTCTCCTATATCTGCAGGGTCAAGTTTTCTGAAATCCAAACCCCTGATCTTACCCTGTGAATAGCTAAATTACAATACAAATTGAATTCCTGCCTTTACAGGGTCAATTTTCTTGAAGTCAGAGCATTGATTAGGAAGAAATGAGATCCTGAAAGTTGGAATGGGAAATACACAAGATTCTAAGGATGCTGGGGACATCAAATCCCGAAATTTCACTGACTTCTTTGCCAGCAAAAGCAGTCATTCCATCCTTGCCTGAGATTAGTCCTTTCTCACTTGAAAAACCTGAAATAGCCTCCCCTGAGCAGTTGCCTTGAGAGGCACTAAATACCTTCTTCAGGATTTACCCTACCAGGCCTCTTTCCCTCTAGACCTATAGTTAGACTTAAATCCCAAAAGGTCCCAAAGCCGAGGTCCCAAAGCCAAGTGTGACCAGCAAGAAGACACTCTTTATTCACATCATTTTAAATTCTGGTTTTTAAAACAATAGAATTTCTTTTAATAGTCACCCAAAGTCCCTGGACCAATTTGAATGGCCATCTAACAGCTGACTGGGTCAGGTAGGATATGTAAAATTCAGTTTTGAGGGAAAGGGCAGGGGTTTCAGAAGACCCTTAGAATTAGCTCTTGTCCTTCTAACCCTTTCCCTCTTGCCCTCCTTGGCCCAGCGCTCTGCCTCTTCTTATCTTGAGAGGAATATTTTTGTATGCTGTCTTGCTGTGGCTCACTGTGTGAACTGTTCACTGAACCCATGGTAGGAAAGGTGCGAGCTATGTTGGAAGAAAACTCAAAGAGCCATAGGAACTGCAGATGCGTCACTCCTTCCTGCCTGGCACAACAGACACACCATATTCTCCTCTCCTGGTTGACCCAGCGGACACAGCCACGACCCAGCAGACACAGTCACAACACAGCCAACACACCATAACACAGCCATACCTACGTAGGCACAAGAACTGTTTTCAGGTGGAGCTGATACAGGCGACTGCACAAAGTAGCCCGTGACCAAGCCCGTACCTCAAGGCAAGCATACACAGTACTGTAAGTGAGCTCAGCTGTTACATAGCCATGAATTTATAAAGCATGGGGCAAGAGCAAGAGGCCGTGGGGAGAGAGAGCCTGACCACGCCATCTTGACTAATTTGCTCTCTCCCCACACGCCACCCCTTCAGGGTCTCTCACCTCACAATCTATGCACAGTCCGTCTTCTGTGATGTTCCCTCAGTGAGTAACACTGGCCCTTGAACTTACATCTTTCAGCAACAGCAGATGTTATAACAACAAATAGGTACATCCCAAATACATGGCAAAACCCAACGCCAGGTATCACCTGGAACTCATGTTGCAGTCCTTGCCCTCGTGGGGCTAGAAGAGCCACCGCATGTGGAGTGCCTTTATAGTCCATGACCAACTCCAGTCCAACACCTGTCTTTGTGAAATTGTAAGACAGCCTCTACAGGGGCAACTCCACCCCTGCAGGGTTTTTATTAAAGACCCGCAAAACCCCTCGTGGGTTCCAGGCCCACCCCTTCAAGGAGGGGATTTTTGTGGCATTCACAGTCTGCCCACATGATTCACAGTCCACCCACATGATTCCAAACACTGTTCTAAATCTGCAAGAGAATCAAAGGGTAGTAGCACATTACAAGACACAGACTTTATACACTTCTATATCATCGGACACAGCCTCTACAGTACACCTTTGCAGAAATCAGCCCACATTTGCATCCGTGTAACTGGGTGGGACTCCTGCCAGCTCAGACCCCCTTTGGGGTCTTCACATTTTCAAAATGGTGTCTCGCATGTCGTCCCTCTACTTCTCTCAGTAAGAACCTGCAAACCCTTCCCACAGGTGCTGGGCCCACCCCTGTGTCTCGGAGTCACAAAAGCCAAGCTGCCAAGGTTTCCCCTTGCTTTTGCCAAAACATCTTACCCAAGTCGACCTACTCTGCCTGAGTATATGGTCAATATGTTGTGAACTCAGTCACATTGGGGGCCCCTTGAGGATGTCCCCCCCAGCCATAGGCTGCTCATGCTTCACTTCTGCACAACAGGTGTCGCTGACAAGCGGGGACCCACAGTCTCGTAACATTCATCATCGTTATCCTTAGTTTCATAACGTTCGTCATCATCGTCACTTGCCACCCTGCTATCAAATTCAAAGCCACGAGGTTCTTGCTCTAATGCCAGTATATGTTGCTCTGCTTCTTCCAAGTGTCTCTGCACATGGCACCCTGGCTTGGCATCACGTGGAGCACTATCCACATTTGCCTTCAGGGCAGTCAGGAAAATCCATCCCACAGTGCCAGTGGCAGTAAGTGCCACCTTGTTCAGCAAATGGGAACTCACCGCCTGTAATGCCTTTTCAGTGTTCTCTGGTGACCCATCCCCACCCATCCACCACCTCCCAGACTTCCACCAGAGCCCATGCCCATAGGATTGCAGCCACATGGCACTATATTCTATATGGTGGCCACTGGCTTCCTCCATCCAGTGGAGCCTCAGGCTCTTGTCCTGCTGGGTATCCTGCCTCCTCTTCTTCTGTGGAGCCTCAGGCTCCTCTACCTGCTGGGTATCCTGCTGACTACACCAATTATCTTACGATAGCTCACTGTGTGTACTGTTCACTGAACCCGTGGTGGCCAAGGTGCAAGTAAGAAGCTGGAAGAAAACTCAAGGAGCCATCGGAAGACACATTTATTCTCTCCTGGATGACCCAGGAGCCGTAGCAGCAGACACACTGTTCTCTCCTCTCATGGTTGACCCAGCAGACATGGCCACGACACAGCCAACACGCCATAATGTAGCCCCAAAGGCTTTTTTCAGGTGGAGCTGATATAAGTGTACCACACAAAGTAGCCCAAGACCAAGCCAGTACCTGATGGTGCTCATGCACAGTACTATAAGTGATCTCAGCTGTTACATGAGCATGTATTTACTAAGTGTAGGGGGAGAGTGAGTGGCCATGGGCTGAGAGAGCCTGACCATGCTGTACAGACCTGGTAAGTTATTCAGTTGTGTCCAGCTCTGTGCGACCCCATGGACTGTGGCCTTCCAGGCTCCTCTGTTCATGGGATTCTCCAGGCAAGAATACTGGAGTGGGTTGCCACGCCCTTCTCCAGGGGATCTTCACAACCCAGGGATCCAACTCAGGTCTGCCACATTGCGGGCAGATTCTTTACCAAAATACTGAGATACACTTTATACTGAGATAAACTTTACTATTAATAACACATTTTATGTTAGATGATGAAAATGAGAGGGAAGAAAGAACTATTTGGCTCGTGTAGGGAAAAGGCAAACTAGTCAAGATGGCATGGTCAAGGCTTTCCAAGTGGTTCTAGTGGTAAAGAATCTGCCTGCCAATGCAGGGAATGCAAGAGACGCAGGTTCAGGTACATTGGTGGCCTCTCCTTTCCATGAAATTTCACACACATAGTCTAATACATTCATGATGTTATGCTGATTGAACACTGTGAGCAGGAAGTAGCACCTACTCCAGACATATGGCTAGGATGCATCAGAAGGTATGAAATAAATTCTGCAAAAAATTCAGAGACCTACCACTTCAGTGAAGTTTCTAGGGGTCATAATGTGGGGGCATGTAGAGATATTCATTCTAATGTGAAGGAATGATGGGTTGTCATATTTGGCCCCTTCTCTGACCAAAACAAAGGCACAATACCTCTTTGGATTTTGAAGACATATTCTTTCTCTGGGTGTGCTACTCTGGTCCATTTGCTGAATGACCCAAAAAAGCTGCTAATTTTGAGTAGACTCTGCACTTGCCATGTAAGCTGCTCTGCCACTTGGGCCAGTGGTGCTTGAAGTGCCAGTGTTGGTGAGGGATGCTGTTTGGAACTTTGGCAGGCACCAATAGATGAATCACAGCACAGGTCCTTAGCATTTTGGAGCAAAGTCCTGCTATCCCCTGCGAATAACTGATCTTGGTGAGGTAGCAGTGAATGGTGGCGTGAAACGAGATCTAATTCTGTGCCCAGGAATTGAACCTGGGTAACCTGGATGAAAAACGGGAATCCTAGCTACCAGACCAGCAAAGGCTAGAGGCTAGAAGCTAAGTTTCCCTGGACGAAAAATACATTGATCACAGAGGCAGAAAAGGTAAATGCAGGTGCTAAGTTTATTATTAGATACATCGCATAACAACAAGTGGGACAGCATACAGAGAAACGGTTTGTTAAGACAGAAGCAAGGCAGAGATGGACACTTAAAGGATGTGGGCATCCCCCCATTGAGGAGGAGCACAGGAAAGAGGCAGCTGTCATTTATATAGGTCAGTTCTTCCTGGTCTTTGTCTTCCTTCAGGCCGATTATCTGGTTTCTTTTCTCACACCTGACCTACCCTGGGACCCTCCCCTGGGGTGCACATGCACCCCTCAGCCAAGATGGATCTCAAAGTGAAGGCTTCTGGGAAGAGTCAGATTCATTATGGCCTGGCATTAATCCCCTGACTTTTGACTCATAGAAAGCAGCCTTCTATGCATGTGTAGTGTTTCCCTTGTCCCAAAAGAGGAGGGGAGGGAGATTCCTTAATCCTTCACTCAAACGGGGTTTTGCCTCTCTGAGTCCTTGCGATGACTATTACCTTTAGGTGTTTACAAGAGACGAACACTGGCTGTTTACCCTGTTTCTATTTTCACTTCCATTTCAGAGGGAAAACAGGAGGCAGATTGTAGATGTCTCCACTGGAGCCCACCTATCTCTTGTCTCTGGAAATGCAAACAGGAGGCTAGTTCTAAGTGTCTAACCTGGAGCCCATCAATCTCCTACATCGTAACTACTACCCTTTTGAGAACCAACTTTTGGTTTGCTACTGGGCCTAAGTAGGGACCGAACACTTAACCATGGGCCACCAAGTTCTACCATGTGACCTGAGCTGCACATCATGAACTGCAGTCTGAAGCACATCCCGAACCACAAAGACATCAAGCTGGAATACATGAGATAAGTTCAAGCAGGCCTTGAAAGCCCAATTAAACTGCATATGGAAGTGGTCTAAATGACTATGTCCCCACCTTCGCTGAACTACTTCTCTCTCTAGGACCATCCCACTTTTGAGCGGGCTCCTCATAGGAAGAGAACACAAGGCCTGGCTTACAAATACTTTTACACGGTGTGCGGGCCCACTCGAAAGTGGACCAGCGCAGGTGCAGCCCTTTCTGGGACATTCCAGAAGGGTAGTGGTGAAGGAAAATCCTCCTAGTCCAGGTGTTTCCTTATTTTTCCCGGAAGGAGAAATAGTCACAAGTGCAATTATATATCAACTCATGACTGCAGCCAATGGTTTGGCTAGATGGTCAGGGACAGGGAAGGCACACAACTGGAAACTTGGTGACAAGGATGTTGGAGAAAGAAGAATGAGGTAGCCATTTCTTTATGGGCCAAGAATGAGAATGCTCACTAATGGTGTCCTCAGCAGAAAACGATGCTAGTAGTTGGATAGGAAGTATGATCTGTTCTGTGAATACCAATCAACCTCTTTCCTCAATCACCCTATCATTACCCAATGGGCTCTTGAATAAAGTGGCCAGGTGGAGGGACTGAGGTTGTGCATAGGCTCAGTAATATGGACTTACACTCAACAAGGCCAACCTGGCTAGTGCCCATTTGGTTACAAAAAAAACCCAACACCCAAGATGGCACCACCGCCCACGTTTACATTAGATCCCTTCCATCATGGAAGAGGCAGTGTTTTGTTCTTACTGAAATAGACACTTAGCTTGGATATGGATTTGTCTCCCCTGCACACAATGCCAAAACTACCATCTGTGAACTTATCCACAATTATAGTATTCCATATAGCACTGAACCTAGACAGCATATTAAAAAGCAGAGACATTGCTTTGCCAACAAAGGTAATATTCAAATGGCCAATGGGTACTTGAAAAGGTACTCAGCATCACTAATTATTAGGGAAATGCAAATCAAAACCACAATTAGATCTCTCCTCATGCCTGTTAAAATGACTAGCATCAAAAAGAAAAGCGATAACAATTGTTGGGAAGGACTCAGAGAAAAGGAAACCCTGGTGCAGTGTTGATGGAAATGTAAATTGGTACAGCCAATATGAAACAGTATGGAGGTTCATCAAAAAATTAAAAGTACAACTACTACACTCTTCAGCAATTCCACTTGTGGGTATATATTCAAAGAAATCAAATTACTATGTCAAAGAAGCATCTATAATAGCCAAGACATGGAAACAACCTAAGTGTACATCAAAAGATGAATGGATAAAGGAAATTATATACATATGTACATTATATATAATATATATATATAATGAAATACTGTTCAGCAACAAGAAACAAAGAAGTCCTGCTCTTTGCAACAACATGGGTAAAACTTGAGGTCATCATGCTAAGTGAAATAAATCAGAATGAAAAAGACAAATATTTTATGATCTTTATTAAATGTGAAATCAAAAAGAAAAAAAAATACAGGCAACAAACAGAAAAAGATCAGATTTGTGGCTACTAGAGGCAGGAACTTGGAGGTAGAGCAGTTGGATGAAAGTGATCAAAAGGTACTTAAGAGAAATAAGCACTGGGGATGTAATGTGCAACAGTTAACACTGCTGTATGATATGTTTGAAAGTTGCTGAAAGAGTATGTCCTAAAAATTCCATCAGAAGGACCTTGTTTTCTTTTTTCCAACTGTATGAGGAGATGGATATTAACTAAATTTATTGTGGTAGCATTTTGCAGTACATCTATGTTAAGCCATTATGAGTTATACTTAAACCTATACAAAGCTGAACGTTAGTTATGGGCTTCCCAGGTGGAGCAGTGTTAAAGAATTTGCCTACCAATGCAGGAGACACAGGAAACGCAGGTTTGATCCCTGGGTCAGGAAGAAGCCCTGGAAGAGGAAATGGCAACCCATTCCAGGATTCTTGCCTGAAAAATCCCATGGACAGAGGAGCTTGGCAGGCTACAGTCCATGGGGTTGCAAAGAGTCAGACACGACTGAGCAGACCTACATGTCAGTTATATCTCAGTAAAACTGAAAAAAATTGCCTTTCAATCCATAAAAGCGAGAGATCTTTTCATATATTTCTGTCTTTAATTTCTTTTGGCAAAGTTTTGTGGTTCTAAATATACAAACTTTTTGTCTTTTTTTTTGTTTAGTTTATTCCTAAGTATTTTATTCTTTTTAATGCTATTGTACATGGAATTGGTTTCTTAATTTCCTTACTGGATTGCTCATTGTTAGTGTATGTAAATGCAACTGACTTTTTAATGTGTTGATTTTATATCCTACAACTTTCCTGACTTGGTTTATTACTTCTAACAGTTTTTCTTTTCTTTTTCTTAAATGAGATCTTAGATTTTCTACAAGTAAGATCATGTCATCTACAAACAGATGATTTTACCTCTTTTCCATTTTGGATACTTTTTTTCTTGCCTAACTGCTCTGAATAGGCCTTCCTATGTTAAACAGAAGTGAGGAAAGTGTTTTATCCTTGAGAAAGTTCCCTGTACACTTGAGAAAAATGTGTGTTCTGCTGTTGTTGACTGGAGCATTCTGTATATTTCTTTCAGATACAGTTTATTTCAAAAACTTGATGCAGAACTTCCCTGGTGGTACAGTGGATAAGAATCTGCCTACCAATGCATGGGGCATGGGTTAAATGCCTGGTCTGGGAAAATTCCACATGCCTCAGAGCAACTAAGCCCATGTGCCACAACTACTGAAGCTCTTGATCCTAGAGCTTGTGCTCTGCAACAAGAGAAGCACTGCAATGAAGAGTAGCTCCTACTCATTGTAACTAGAGAAAGCCAATGCAAAGCAATGGAGACCCAGCACAAAAATAATTAAATAAATAAAAACTAAAATAATTTTTTTGAATAAAAATTGTTTAAAAACTTGTTACAAAGCTGCAGTAATTATGATATACAGTAAATCACAACACTGTGGTATTGGCATAAAGAAAGACAAACAGACCACTGGAATAGAGTCAAAATCCCATTAATAAGCCCTCACATACATGGTCAAATGATATTAGGAAATAGAGTACTTTAACAATATGTCCTTAACATATTAATCATAGCTTTTAAAAAGCTCCTGATCAGATAATTACAACATTCTTTCCATATCTGAGTCTTGTTCTGATTTCTGATGCTTGCTTGATCTCTTCAAACTATTTAGTCTTTTTGTTTTTTACCTTTTAATTGTGCGTGTGTCCGTGTGTGTGTGTGTGTAACCTAAAAGATGAGAATTATGTTTTATCCAGCAGTCATACTGAGGACTTCAATTCTGACAGGTAGCATTTCAAGTAACCCTGAGAAAACTGCTCCAAGAAGAATAGAGGTGAGCTAGGATATATAGGAGTTTTGCAACAAAGGGTAGGTAGTAAGAGCAAAAGATTACTGTTAATAAAAGAAAACTAGATATCTCAAGTTAAGGAATTTAGTGCTTTTCTAGGCATGAGAAGATGCAAGAGTCTGAGCTCACTGAAGTCATTCGTTTGGTATGCACCTCAGCTGTTCAGGGCCAGTATCCTCTTTTCACATCCGCGTTTCCTCGGGGCTCACCATCTGGAGTGGCTGCAGTCCAACCGCTGTTAGATGGCAGGTATTCTTGGTTCCGGAGTTCCCTCGGGGCTCACCGGCTCACTGTGGGAGGACTGCAATTGTTGATGACTGTGACATCTTTTGTTTACTGATATGGCAGGCAATATTTTATTTCTCATAGTATACCTGTGATTTTTTGTTGAAAGACAAAAACAGTGTACTAGATAAAACAATCTGTGGTAAATAGGCATTTACTGATGTGGTGGTAAGGTGTAGACGGAGGGGTAGCATTCCACAGACCATGAAATACTAGTCCTCAGTCTTTTAGGGAGACCATTCCCCTGAGCTGTGAACTTTACAAGTGTTTCTCAGCTTTACCCCTCCTTTAGATGGGAGAGAATGTCTAGAGGAGCTGGCATTATTTCCCTTCATCCAGGTGGCTTATGCTCTGAAAAAAATCTAGTAAGTTAGAGTTGTCAAGATAGTTGTTGAGGTGTTGAGATAGTTCTCTTTAGGGCAGGCTTTGTTAAGAACAGAATGCTCTGATTTATTGCAAAATGGTTCTTTTCCCCCTCCCTCTGCTGAAATCACAAGAGGATTTTTTTTTCTCTAATTCTTATTATAAGTAACTGGTAAGGCTCCTAGAGATAAAACTCAAAAAATTACAAGCACACCCATCTAAGAATGGTCCCCTCTGGAGTTTTTAACTCTCAAACTTTTCCACACTGAGCCTCCAGCAATTCATCAGTTTCAGTTCAGGTTTCCTACCCTGATACTAGCTCCCACAGAAGTTTCTGTTTTTGTGTTTCTGCTTCGGTGTGTTTTGGTTCTCTGAGTCTACTGGTTTGGCTCTCTGATTTATGGGTCAGCAATATGCCCTGTGACTTCACTTCTCTAATGGATCGAAGAAGATTTGTTGATTTTTGGTCCATTTAGCTTGTTAGAACACAGTGACAATTTTCATGCTCCAGATACGCTGGACCCAAAACTGGATCTCCATAATTTCTCTCTCAGAGATATCTTGATTTTGTTCATATATTAACTTCCTGATTTCCTTAGTTTTCTGTATGTGTTACAACTTAAGTCATCAAGCTGAATCATTGAGAAAACTGTTTCAAAGTGTTTGCCAAGTAAATTCGAAGGCTTCCTTTAGATTCCTTTTCTGAAGATTCATTTTGCTTCTTTGAATGGGTCACATGTCTGTTGACAATCAAGCACTGGACCATCAGAAACCTCTCCCAGCCTTTGCAGCCTGACCCTGCAGGAGTCAGCCCCCTAGTCAAAGCAGTATGAGAGCTAGGGTCTTCTCGGAGCTTCCGGTGCTGCACCTTCCTTGGGCCTGTGTGTGTGCTTCCCTCCACCCGTAATTCCTCTACATATGCCGCTGCTTTTCAAACTGTCTTATGTCTCTAAGAGTCTCGGCCTTATTCTTCTTAGGGCCTTGGATGTTCAGTTGTACTTCTCCACCCACAGCTTCTTGCCCCCAGCTGCACATAGGTCAGAAATCCCCCTGCAGCATTCCACCATGCCCTGGCACCACACTACTGTCATGAGCCTCCCGCCCCATACCCAAGTTAATCCACTATTTCTGTCAGCACTCTGACTCAGCACTCTGACACAAAAACCAGTCCCTCCAATAACCCCCAGACAAGCTGAAACATTCTAGACAACTTCCTTTCACTCTAAGGGAGGGATCGGGAATTAAGTGACTTCCTCTATCTGTAGCATGCCTTTGTTGGGGGTGGGCAAGGGTGATTGAAAATGCCATGAAATTTTTGTCTATAATGTTTTGAGTGTTGCTATTTCTTGATTGGGCATTCATTTGGCGGCTACAGATCCTTTAACTGGTTTCTAGAGTTTTCATAAAGCTACTGAGGTCAGTACGATGTTTACTTGATGTTTCTGTGAGGAAATGAGGACCTGGAGCTTCCCATTCTTTTTTCTTGATCACATCAACCAATATTCTCTTTTGTACCTGGTAAAATTTCTTTGTGATAATACTTGGACAGTAATTCTTTCCCTTTTAGTGTTAATATTTCATTGTACAAATAGACAACAATTTGTTTATCCACTTCTCTAATTATATTCTTTGAATTGTTTCTAGTTTTTTGCTTTTATGATTGATTACTCATGTGCAAGCCATTGTGTAGATATAAATTTTCTTTTCTTGGGTAAATACAAGTAGGATTATGCTATGTACCATATGTATATGCTATGTAGCATGTATATATATATATATATATATATATATATATATATATATATATATATGTATATATGTGTAACTTGATAAGAGACTTCCAAAGTAGTTTCTTCTTTGAAGTGTCCTATTTTTGTTGTGTTGGCATTTTATTGTTGATTTGTAGGGGTTCTTTGCATATTATGGGATCAGCTGTCTGTGTGCCAAGACTGTTTTCAAGTCTGGCATTTCACTGTCTTAACATTGTCTTTTGATAAGAAGTTTTAAAATTTCTGACCAAATCATTTATCACTTTTTTAAAAGGTACTGACCAAAGAGGTTAGTACATTTTCTCTTCTAAGACATCTTTTCCCACCTGTATTCTAAGGTTGTAAAATTGCTTTCTAGTTTCCTTCTAGAAACTTTGTATCTTTAGCCTTCATGTTTAGGTCTATGATCCGTATCAAATTAATTTTTGTGTATGATGTAGGCAAGGAGATCAACTTTTTCCACATAGTTATACAATTACTTAGCACCATTAAAAATACTTCCCTTGGTCCACTAATTTCCTTTGCTATGTTTATTAAAAATCAACTGACTATAGAAGTGCAGGCTTGTCAATCTGTTTGGGCAGAACACCATAGACTGGGTAGCTTACAAACTATAGAAACTTATTTCTCACAGAGTCTGGAGGCTGGGAAGTCCCAAAGCAAGGTGCTGGAAGGTTTGGTGACTGGTGAGAGCCTACTTTCTGCTTCACAGACCTGTAACCTCACATAGTGGAAGAGATGAAGAATCTTTCTGGGGTTTCTTTTCTACAGGAACTAATGCTATTTGTGAGGGCTCTATTCTCTTCACATATTCACTTTTCAAATACCAACACATTGGGGTATTAAGTTTCAACATATGAATTTTGAGGAGACACAAATGATAGAGACGGAGTAAAGGGACAAAGTAAATAATGAAGCAGTTAATTCCACTAGCGGACTGTAAGTAAAGAAAAAAGCATGGGAGACTCCTGCAAGTTAAGCGAAAAGTGAAAGTCACTCGGTTGTGTCCGACTCTTTGCGACCCCACAGACTGTAGCCTGTCCAGGCTCCTCTGTCCATGGAATTCTCCAGACAAGAATACTGGAGTGGGTAGCCATTCCCCTCTCTAGGGGTTCCTTCCAACCCAGGGACCTAACCCAGGTCTCCCACACTGCGGGCAGATTCTTTACCATCTGAGCCACCAGGGAAGCCCCTCTGTAAGTTAATGATCACTCAAGAAAGCAGGTTTCCTTAACCACAAAACCAAGCAGGCTTCTTAAGCAGCAAAACCACACAATAAAAGCATGAGACAAAAACAATAAAACAATGATGGCATGAGACCCACATTTTGTCCTGTGAGCTCAGTAAGTTAATGATCCTTAAGACATGCTCTTTGCACACATTTAAAAAAAAAATTTACAGAAAAGCGAGATTTCAAAGTGAAACACCATTATTGTACTGAGGCCTGAAATGATATTCCCTAGTGCCATGACAGTCCTGGCTTGACCATGTAGGGATAAGAAAACTTTCTTGCCCAACGTGGAGAAGGAGCTAATGATAGAAGTTTGACATCTACTCAAGAGTATGTAAGAATGTGGTCTCCCGCCCCCACTTTCCTCTGATTATAAAACCGTAGCCCACTAAGTTCTCTGGGTGCAGCACCCGCTCGCTCATTTAATTATAAGCCTCGCAAGTCTCCAATTCTAAAATATCACTCCTTATTTACCACTTTGCCTCTCACTGAATTCCTTCTGTGTTGAGACAGAAAGAACTGGAACCCCTGGGAGTCCCCTGAAATGACATCTAGAAGTTTCACAAACATTCAGTATAAAGCAGGGACTTTTTTCTTACTGTTCTGTTCCATTGGTTTATTTGTGCATCAAGTCAATACTATACTATTACTGTGGCTTTGTAAAATTGGTGTTGCTTCTTTCTTAAATGTTTTATAGAATTCACCAGTGGAGCTATACACCCTTGGAGATTTTCTTTATGGGATGGTTTTAAATTATAGATTCAACTGTTTTCTTCTACCAGTGTAGAAGGGATTGAATCCTCCCGCATTACAGATGGATTCTTTACCAGCTGAGCCACAAGAGAAGCCCAAGAATACTGGAGTGGGTAGCCTATCGCTTCTCCAGTGGATCTTTCTAACCCAGGAATGGAACTGGGGTCTACTGCATTGCTGGCAGATTCTTTACCAACTCAGCTATTAGGGAAGCCCCTGTTAATCCAAAACTCCTAATTTATACCTGTGGGGGTGGGGGTGGATATTCTTATTTGTTCATCTGTTTTCTAGTTCATTGACTTCTGTTCTTATCTTTATTACTTTTTTACCTATACTTTCTTTGGATTTAATTTGCTTCTGTTTTTCTAACTTTTTTGAGGTAGAAGTTTAGGAAATTGATTTTAAACTTTTCTCGTTTTTTACTATGTGTATTTGATATATTAATTTCCCTTCTGAGCATTCATTTAGCTGCATCTCACAAATTTTTATTTTTTTCATCATTATTTAGTTCAATACATTTTCCTATTTCCATTGTGATTTCTTTTTTGATCAAAAGAATATTTAGAAGTGTATTATTTAGTTATCTAATATTTGGGAATTTAAAAAGTTGTCTTGGACTTCTCTGGTGGTCCAGTGGATAAGAATCCACCTGGCAATGCAGGGGACATGGGTTTGATCCCTGGTCCATGAAGATTCCACATGCCCCAGAGTAATAAAGCCCACACACAACTACTGAGCCTACTCTAGAGCCAAGCTGCAAATACTGAGTTTGTGTGCTGTAACTCCTAAAGCCCAAGTGCCTAGAGCCTATGCTCTGCAACAAGAGAAGCCACTGCAATGAGAAGCCCATGAATTGCAAGGAAGGCCCAGCACAGCTAAAAAAGAAAATACATAAATACAATATATTTTTAAAGTTTTATTTTTAGTGCATTTTGGTTCAATTTTATGATGGTCAGAGAAAGTTCTGTATGATATCAACACTTTGACATCTATTGAGGCTTGTTTTACTTCCTAACATATACTAAGTGCATGATATTTGAAAATTTTTAATTCTTCTCAGTAATACCTTGAGGGTTCAGCATAAATATTTTGAACATCTCTCATCAAATACAACATATTTTGTGTTTTGTTTTGTGAGGCTTAAGGGTAAATCAGTCAACTGCTTTAAAATTTTTCTGTATCTGTACTTATTTTGGTGTCTGCCTGTCACATCAATTCCTAAGAGAGGGGTGTTACATCTCTAATTGTGAGTATTTGTATGCCTATTTCTTCTGACTCTATCAATTTTTTCACAGCTTATTTGGTGCACACACTCTAAAAATTGTCATTTTTTTTTTCTGAATTAATTGACCCACTTATCTTTACCCAATGTCCCTTTTAATTCTGGTCATGCTCCTTATCTTGAGGTCTACTTTGATATTAATATAGTCACTTACTTTTTTATGATTAGCATGGGAACAGTAGATGGTTTTTCACCTTTTAAAATTTCAACCTCTTTGTGTCCTCATATTTAAGGTATGTTTCTTTTAAACAGCCAGGTATTTAGGCTGTTTTTATCCAGTGTGACAATTTCTTTGGAGTGTTTAGTTCATTTACGTTTAATGAATTACTAATACAGTTGGATTTAAGTTTAACAGCTTGCTCTTTGTTACCTATGTGCTTTTTGCTTCTTCTTTGCTTTCTTTGGATTTATATTTTAGCATTCCATTTAATTTCCTCTCCTGGATTTTTTAACTGCTTATTTTTCATTAATTGCTCTAGGGGATGACAGTATTTTTAAATTATCACACTATACCTTGAATATATATTTCACCACTTCACTTACAGTATAAAACAAACAAAACCGAAACAGCCCTTGGGAATTTAACTTTGAGACTCAGCCCTGGGCTGAAAACGTGTGGACTGGCTGGGAACCAGAAAGTCACTCAAAACCCATGTTGGAGTGAAGGACCTCCAGGAGCTTCTAGAAAAAGTGGTCTCTGAATATTTAGACAACTGGTAGATTTTGGTTTAGTCAGGGTTCATTTGCTGTAACTTTGCATCGTCTAGAAGACAGCCAGGAGGTAATGAAATGCCTTGTGGTTTTCAAAGGCTAAAGGCCCGGTACCTGCTGCTCATCTTACGGCAGGTTGGGGAGGCGGTGGTGGTGATGGGCAGCGGGGGTAGTTTAGGGAAAAATTTCTCCCAAACATGCTTGGGACAAGCTCACTCCACTTGGCCTCTCTGAAGATCGTGTTTGGAGGCTAGTTCGTCAGATTTCTGCTCTCAGCCATCCCCACAAATCTGCGCACGCCTTTGCCCCGGCTCAGAGAGGACGCGCGATCACTTCAGAGGCCAAACCGGATCGTTTCGTCCCGGTGGGCTGGGTTCCGGCCGCGAGTCCCAGCCGCACCCCGAACCTGGCCGCCGGCAGGCTCCCGCCCGCGGACCTCAGGTGTGAGTACCTCCTCCCTGGCTGCGGGGCGCCAGGCCATCGCGCCTGGGTGTCCCCCTAAGTTCGCTCTGCAGGCCCGGGCCAGGGCGCGCCCTCCGCTCTCTTTTTAGGGCCCAAGCGGGGCAGTTCCCGCCGGGAAGCCCCCCGCCTCCCTCCCCGCCGCGGTCCCCAGGACTGGCGGAGTCACCTCAGCCGGCAGGTGGCCCTCGGGGTTCTCTCCCTGGGGAGCCTTTTCGGCCGCCGGCGGGGTCTGCAGCCCCGGGGTCGAGGGAGGCCGCGGGCCGGCGCTGGAGGGAGGAGCGCCAGGAGGAAGGGGCCGAGCCGGGAGAGCCCCCGCCCCGGGAGGAAGGGGAGGAGGCCGGCTGCTTCCTGGCGCATTCCCGGCCCGCCCGAGTGACTCACCCGGTCGGGAAACTCCCAGGCCCGCCCGGGACCCCCGAGCCGCCGCCGCGGACCCAGGTGAGGGGCGCCCGCGCCCGCTGGGGTCGGGGCCCTCCGTCGGGACGCGGCCGGCCGGGCGCTGCGGGCGGCGTCGCAGCGCGGCCCCTCGGGCAGCCGGCCGCGGACCTCCCGCCGCGGCCTCCGGACCGCCGCGGCCCCGCGGGCGCGAAGCCGTCCCCGGCGCCCGGCGCGCGGCGGGGCTCCGGAGGGGAGGGTTATTGTTTGCGAGTACGGGGCGCGCGGCGCGTACGGAGGCCGTGCTTCGTGCCCCTCTCAGGGAAGGGGAGGCTGACCAGGCGAGACCATTTTGCAGATTCTTGGAGAGAGGAGTTGGGGCTTTGTTAAGGAGCCGGGGTTGTTCCGTGGGCAGCGCGGCTCAACACCGCCAGACCGAGTTGTGCATTTTAAGCCTCAGATGCGTGCTCCTGATTCGCAGCGCTTGGTGGTGGCAGAGTAGTCTGGAAATGGGGTTTAAGGAGCGCCTTCTAAGCCGAGGGAGGCGTCCGGAGCGCGCCCGCCCGGCCGGTGTGTCCGAACGGCCGGCCACGGGTGCTGGTGAAGCCGGGAGCCGGACGCTCTCCGCTTCGGTGCGAGTCGGAGGCTCGGGAGTGCCCTCCTCCAGGGGCGGGGAGGGTGCTGGGCGCCGCGCCGCGTTTGGTCAGGGCTTGGTGACTTGGGTGGCATTTCGTGGCCATTGTCGACGTGACCCGGTCAGTGGCCCGCGATGGAAGCAGCAGAGCTCGCCGCTGCAGCTGGGCTGCTCCGCTCCATTCACCAGCGGCTCCCGCGGCCCCGGGCTCGCGCTGGAAACCCCGGCTCGGCCGCTCGGCTGCGCGCCCGTGCCTGCCGGCCCTGCTTCCTGAAGGCCTCCAGCGGTTTTCGGGTAAAGCGCAGATCTCCCCGTACTGAGCCTGAAGAAAATAATCGAGCTTTCGATGAATGTGGGCCACGGCAAGTTTGCACTTGTGGGAATTCACTTAGGAAGATGGTGGCAAACACTGTCTTCACGCAGCGGCATCTCTCTGCCAGAGGGGAACAGGGAAATGCGGAAAACATTTCCGGTATTGAAACACGTTTGTATGCTCATACGTCCCTCAAAGAAAAGTTACTCGCCAAGTGTCTTTGTGTGTTTATTTAAATTTAAAGTTGACAGTCTGAATTTTAACAAATGCTTAGTATTTGGTGACTTACAACCACAGTCAAGATACAGAGCAGTTTTATCACTCCCTAAACTCCTTTCTGTCCTTTTGTATGCAACTCCATTTTCCTCTCCTGACCCTTGATCTGCTCTGCATTCCTACAGAATGTCATATGTGGTCATTTGAGTTTGGTTATTTCACTCAGCATAACGCCTTTGCGATTCATCCATACTCAACTTTGTCCCTGAGAGGTAAAGACATTAAAGTTTAAAACGTGTGCCTCTAGGATACAACCTGGGCTAGTCAAATAACATTTTTAATTCATGAGAAGAATTACAACACTTAAGCTTATTAAAAATTAAAACAGTACTCCACTACATATACTAAAAGTGAAATTCCCTCAGTAAGTCTCTCTTGGTATGTAGCCTTTTCTATGCATAGGTTTTATTTTTGTGTATGTTCTTTTGCTGACAGGGAGATTATATTGCATGTATTGTACCTTTTCACTTAATGCTCCTGGATTATTTAAAGATCTTGGAAACATTAACATGTTGGCATATATATTGGCATATATATCATATATACACACAGATATTTTTCATTCCTTTTAATGACTGTATAGTATAGTGCTTTATGGTTAGATGTATGATAATTTATTTAATCAGCCTCTAGTTAACTGACATTAGTTTGCATTTGTCACCACCATACTATGGGAAATATTGAAGGCAGGAGGAGAAGGGGATGACAGAGGATGAGATAATTGGATGGCATCACTGATTTGATGGGCATGATGAGTTTGAGCAAGCTCCGGGAGTTGGTGATGGACAGGGAGGCCTGGTGTGCTGCAGTCTATGGGGTCGCAAAGAGTCAGACACGACTGAGCAACTGAATTGAACTACCATATTCACTGCTTGTGTCTATCTTCATGTATATACTCAGATTTATCATTCTGGAAGTGAATGAAGCTTTAAGTAAAAGCTAACGTATCTTTTAAGTTGGCTTAAAACTCAGCATTCAAAAAACTAAGATCATGGCATCTGGTCCCATTACTTCATGGCTAATAGGTGGGGGGAAAAGTGGAAACAGTGACAGATTTTCTTTTCTGGGCTCCAAAATCCCTGAAGATGGTGACTGCAGCCATGAAATTAAAAGACACTTGCTCCTTGGAAGAAAAGCTATGACAAACCTAGACAGAGTATTAAAAAAAAAAAGCAGAGACATCACTTTGCTGACAAAGGCAAAGCTGTGATTTTTCCAGTAGTCATGTACAGATGTGAGAACTGGACCATAAAGAAGGCTGAGCACTGAAGAATTTATGCTTTTGAAATGTGCTGGAGAAGACTCTTGAGTGTCCCTTCAATAGCAAGCAGATCAGACCAGTCAGTCCTAAAGGAAATCAATCCTAAATACTCGTTGGAAGCACTGATGCTGAAATTGAAGCTCCAGTACATTAGCAACCTGATGCGAAGAGCCTACTGATTGGAAAAGACTGATGCTGGGACAGATTGAGGGCAGGAGGAGAAGGGGGCTGCAGAGGATGAGATAGTTGGATAGCATCATCGACTCAATGGACATGAGTTTGAGTAAACTCTGGGAGATAGTGAAGGACAGGGAAGCCTGGCATGCTTCAGTCCTTGGGGTTGCAAAGAGTTGAACACGATTTAGCGACTGAACAACAGCAACATTTCTTGAGTACTTACTTTGCTTCAGGGTTGTTTCGTGTGCATGCATGTTAAGGCACTTCAGTCGTGTCTGACTCTTTGCAACCCATGGACTGTAGCCTGCCAGGCTCCTCTGTCCATGGAATTGTCCAGGTAAGAATACTGGCGTGAGTTGCCATGCCCTGCTTCAGGGGATCTTACCAACCCAGAGATGGAACCCGTGTCTCTTATGTCTCTTGCATTGGCAGGCAGGTTCTTTACCCCTAGTGCCATCCGGGAGGCCCCAGCATTGTTGTAGGCCAGGATTACTTTTCCTGTAAAGGTCCAAATAGTGATTATGTACAACTCTGCAGGCCATATGGTTTCTGTCACAACCTCCCCAGTTTCATGACTGTAGCATGAAGTCAGCATAGACAATTTGTAATGAATGAGTCTGGCTGTATTCCAGTAAAACTTTACTAATGAAACAAACTGTAGGCTGTAGTTTGCTAACTCTTGAGTACTTTACATACTAACTATTCTCACAACCTTCAAAGATAGGTGCAATTATTATTCTCACTTTATGGATGAGGAAAATGACAAAGAGGGAAGTGTGTGCCCAGAGTTAAATGTCTGGGGACTTCCCTGGTGGTCCAGTGGCTTACTCCTCGCTCCCACTGCAGGGGGCCCAGGGTCAGGAAACTGGATCTTATATACTTCCACTAGGAGTTCACATGCCACAACTATTAGTAAGACCCAACACAGCCAAATAAATTACTTTTTTAAAAAGTTAGAATGCCTGATAAGAGCCAGACTTTGAATCCAGCCTTCTGACTAGAAAGAAGCTGCCAGTGATGCTTTCTCCAAAATATTAGGCCCAAGGACCTGACCCTTATACACTTACTGAATTACTCACCTATGATTTTTTGAAGGCACTGTGCTTGCTCAGGTACCACTCCAGGATCACTGCTTCTACTCCTCAGTTGGGTCAGTGTTCCCTCAGCCCTTCTCAGTTCGTGACAGTCTTGTGTCTTGGCTTTTGATCTGTTTTTTAATAGTACTAGTTTATAGAAGGATCAGCTCAGTCAGCACAAGTGAGATCAAGTGGGTCCTGGCAAAGCTACTGCTTTGACTACTGTCAATGTCTGCTCTAATGTGATCACCTGAGCCCTGATAGGTATGTTGGTTGGACTACCTTTGACCATTTTTCTTCTTTGGTAACATGGAAAAAGCACCTATTAGATTGTTACGAAGATCAAAGGAGATAGTATATATAGCAAGGTATTGTTAATATTCAGTTAACTTGAATATTAATTCAATTCAAAAGAAAAATTCAATTCAATATGCTTTGGCTTCTAAAGCTTTTAAATGTCTTGTCCTAGCTATTCATCATTTTTGCAACCAAAGAAGTAGAGCATGGATTAATAACATATATATAATAATTAAAAAACTTTATTTTAGCCAGGGCAATAAGGTCAGAAAAATAAAGGCAGATTGGAAAGAGAAAATTGTCCCTTTTTGCAGATGGTATTATTGACATAGAAAATCCAAGGAATTATGAAAAAACTATCAATTAGTATCTGAAGTTAATAAGGTCACAAAATACAGTCAACACATGTAAATGAGTCTTATTTCTATGTAACAACAATGTGCAATTAGAAAGTAAAATGTTTAAAAATAACCATTTTCAGCAGCTTCAAAAAATCAAATACTTAGATATAAATTTAATAAAACACAGGATCAATAAGCTGAAAACTGCAAAATGCTAATGAATGAATCAAAGATCATGTAAATAGATGAAGAGACATGTTATGGGCATGAGTTGAAATACTCAACATAGTAAAGATGTCACTTCCCTCCAGGTTGAGCTATAGGTTTAACACAATTCCAATAAAATATTGCAGCAAAAAAAAAAAATCTTTATATTGAGGTACAATGTACATATCATAAAATTACCTCCTTTAAGTTTGCAGTGATTTTAGTAGATTTATGGAGTTGGACAGCACCACTATAATATACGTATCACTCCAAAAAGATCGCTCATGACCTTTTACAATTATCTGCATTCCTAGCCCCTATTCCTGCTAATCACTAATTTGCTTTCTTTTATAGATCTGCCACTTCTGGACATTTAACATAAATGAAAGTGTACAATTTGTGTTCTTTATGTGTAACTTTCTTCACTTAGCATAATGCTTTTGGAGTTTATTTCTGGTCTAGTATGTATCAACATCTCATTTCTTTTTTGTTGCACTGTATTCCATTGAATGGATATATCACATTTTGTTTAGCCATTCATTAGATTCATTTTTTTGCCTGTTATGAATAACTGCTGCTATGAGTTCAGTTCAGTCGCTCAGTCATGTCTGACTCTTTGCGACCCCATGAACCGCAGCACACCAGGCCTCCCTGTCCATCACTAGCTCCCAGAGTCTACCCAAACCCATGTCCATCGAGTCGGTGATGCCATTCAGCCATCTCATCCTCTGTCTTCCCCTTCTCCTCCTGCCCCCAGTCTTTCCCAGCATCAGGGTCTTTTCCAATGAGTCAACTCTTCGCATGAGGTGGCCAGAGTATTCAAGTTTCAGCTTCAACATTAGTCCTTCAAATGAACACCCAGGACTGATCTCCTTTAGGATGGACTTGTTGGATCTCCTTGCAGTCCAAGGGACTCTCAAGAGTCTTCTCCAACACCGCAGTTCAAAAGCATCAATTCTCAGCCTTTTTCACTGTCCAACTCTCACAACCATACATGACTACTGGAAAAATCATAGCCTTGACTAGATGAACCTTTGTTGGCAAAGTAATGTCTCTACTTTTCAATATGCTGTCCAGGTTGGCCATAACTTTCCTTCCAAGGAGTAGGTGTCTTTTGATTTCATGGCTGCAATCACCATCTGCAGTGATTTTGGAGCCCCCCAAAATAAAGTCTGACACTGTTTCCACTGTTTCCCCATCTATTTCCCATGAAGTGATGGGACCAGATGCCATGATCTTAGTTTTCTTAATGTTGAGCCTTAAGCCAAGTTTTTCACTCTCTTCTTTCACTTTCATCAAGAGGCTTTTTAGGTCCTTTTTACTTTCTGCCATAAGGGTGGTGTCAGCTGCATATTGAAGGTTGTTGATATTTCTCCCGGCAATCTTGATTCCAGCTTGTGTTTCTTCCAGCCCAGTGTTTCTCATGATCTACTCTGCATACAAGTTAAATAAGCAGGGTGACAATATATAGCCTTGACGTATTCCTTTTCCTATTTGGAACCAGTCTGTTGTTCCACGTCCAGTTCTAACTGTTGCTTCCTGACCTGCATACAGGTTTCTCAAGAGACAGGTCAGGTGGTCTAGTATTCCCATCTCTTTCAGAATTTTCCACAGTTTATTGTGATCCACACAGTCAAAGGCTTTGGCATAGTCAATAAAGCAGAAGTAGATGTTTTTCTGGAACTCTCTTGCTTTTTCAGTGATCCAGCAGATGTTGGCCATTTGCTCTCTGGTTCCTCTGCCTTTTCTAAAACCAGCTTGAACATCTGTAAGTTCATGGTTCATGTATTGCTGAAGCCTGGCTTGGAGAATTTTGAGCATTACTTTACTAGCATGTGAGATGAGTGCAATTGTGCGGTAGTTTGAGCATTCTTTGGCATTGCCTTTCTTTGGGATAGGAATAAAAACTGACCTTTTCCAGTCCTGTGGCCATTGCTGAGTTTTCCAAATTTGATGGCATATTGAGTGCAGCACTTTAACAGCGCCATCTTTTAGTGTTCTTATATGTTTTCTTCTTAGAGTTTTGTAATTTTAGCTCTTCTGTGTAGGTGTTTTGTTCATTTGAGTTAATTTTTGTATGTAGTGTGAGGTGATGGTCCAGTTTAATTCTTTTGCATGTGGATATCCAGTTTTTCCAGCACAATTTGTTGAAGCCAGTCTTGGGCTTCCTTGGTGGCTCAGTGGTAAAGAATCCGCCTGCTAATGCAGGAGACATGGGTTCGATCCCAGGTCTGGGAAGGTCCCACATGCTGCAGAGCAGCTAAGCCCATGAGGCACAGCTGTTTAGCTCTAGAGCCCATGGGAGCCACACCTACTGACCCCACCTGCTGCAACTATTGAAGCCTGCAAGCTCTAGAGCCCATGTTCCATAACAAGAGAAGTCACAGCAGTGAGGATCTCTTGTACCACAACTAGAGAATTGCCTCATTCTCTGTAACTAGAGAAGAATCCTGTGCATCAGTGAAGACCCAGCACAGCCAAAAATTAAAAACAACAACAACAACAAAAAGGTCCTTTTTTCAGTGAATGGTCTTGACATCCTTGTTGAAAATCATTTGATCATATACACAAGCAAGGGTTTATTTCTGGGTTCTTTATTCAGTTTCATTGGTCAGTGTGTCAGTCGTTATGCCAGTATCACAGTTTTGATTATTATAACTTTATAGTAAGTTTTGACCAGTATTCTTGCCTGGAAAATACCGTGGACAAAGGAGCCTGGTCGCCTGCAGTTCATGGGGTCACTAAGAGTCGGCCACGACTGAGAGACTTCATTTTCACTTTTCACTGTCATGCATTGGAGAAGGAAATGGCAACCCATCCAGTGTTCTTGCCTGGAGAATCCCAGGGATGGGGGAGCCTGGTGGGCTGCCATCTGTGGGGTTGCACAGAGTTGGACACGACTGAAGTGACTTAGCAGCAGCAGCAGCAGCAGCAAGTTTTGAAGTCAGTAAAAGACTTTCAGCTTTGCTGTTCTCTGTCAAGATTGTTTTGGCTATTCTGGGTTTTTTAAGATGAGTTTTTCTATTGCAAAAAAATAGTGCTGTTAGAATTTTGATGGTTATTACATTGAATTTGAGGATAGCTTGGGTTATACTGACATCTTTCTTTTTTTTTTTGGTTGTTCTACGCTACTTGGGGGATCTTAGTTCCCCAACCAGGGATCAAACCCAAGCCCCTGTCAGGGAGAACAAGGACTCCCAACCACTGGACCACCAGGGAATTTTGTATATTGTTATCTTAACAATATTGTCTTCTAGTTCATGAACATGGGATATCGTTCCATTTATTTGTTTCTTTAATTTCTTTAATCAGTGTTTTGTAGTTTTTAGTGTATGAATCACTCACCTCCTTAGTTAAATTTATTCTTAAATTTATTTTCTTTTTGATGCTATTGTAAATGGAATTGTCTTCTTAATGTTCTTTTTGGAACATTTATTGCTAATGTATAGAAATGCAGCTGATTTGTATGTGTTGCTTTTGTATCCTATAGCTTTCCTGAATTCATCTATTAGCTCTAACAGGTTTTTTGTGAAATCTCTACATAGAAGATCATGTTCTCTGTGGTTTCATGTATTCCAAAGTTGTGCTGTTAGTTGAATAGGTTTATAGTTGTTACATCTCCCTGATGGAGTGACTATTTTATTATAATGTTTCTAGTGACAACTTTTTGGTTCAAGTCTATATGTCTAATATTAATATAGCTGCTCTGGCCACTTTTTGTTTCTCTTTGCATAGTATATCGTTTTCCATCCTTTTGATTCCATCCTCTTGTGTCTTTGAATTTAAAATTTGTTTCTCATGGGTAGCATACAGGGCTTCCCAAATGGTGCAGGGTAAAGAATCCGCCTGCCAATGCAAGAGATGTAAGAAACATGGGTTTGATCCCTGGGTCAGGAAGATCCCTTGGGAGAAGAAAATGGCAACCCACTCCAGTATTCTTGCCTGGAAAATCCCATGGACAGAGGAGACTTGCAGGCTGTAACCCAAGGAGTCACAAAGAGTCAGACACGACTGTGCAGCAGCAGGTGGTGTATACTTAGTTCATGTTCTTTTTTTCCCATTCTGTCATTGTCTGCCTTTTGATTGTCTCCTCCATTTTCACTTAATGCAGATACTTATGTCTTAGAATTTACCTATGCCGTTTTGTTATTTGTTCTCTGTATATCTTATATCTGGAGACCCTTTGGCCATAGTGAGGAGCTTAGACACAGCAGCTGTGTAGGAGCCAGTAGAGAACCTAGCACCATGAATGGCCTGAGTTCAGGCTACTTAATAAAACTCCAGTATTCTGGCTTGGAGAATTCCATGGACTATATAGTCCATGGGGCCACAAAGAGGCGGACACGACTGAGCGACTTTAAAAAGAAAAGTTAATATTTCAGAGCATTCTGGGGGTAAGATTTGCATTTATATGAATTTTTTGTGTTAAAGGCCTCTGAGAACTTGGTCTCAAGAATACAGGGATGTGTTTTTTTACCTTTTTTACCTTTGTGTTGGTTTGAGCCTGGTGTACACTTGTGCTGTTGAGCATTCATTTATGCCCCTGCCCCCGCCCCCAAACTTTGTCATGACTGCCTTACCCTCCTGCAAGACTGTGGAGACAGAAGCCACAGCCAGGCCTTGAACTGTGGCACTCAGATTGTTTAATTGTGAATAAGACAAATGGACAGTGATAGCTACTGTGACTTGAAACAAGCACATTTGTGATTTGTATTTGTATCTGAGAACTGGACTAGCCAAGGTTGTCAGGTCCTGTTCTTTACTCTCTTTGGGGGGAATTCTGCTCCATGGGAGAGAAAAACCAGTGCTTAAAGAGCAGTGAATTCCATCTTGGAACTTGATATGATAGCCAGAATTTTATGTCCTGAGCTAGCATGGTTATTCCTTGTGCCCATTTGTCCTGACTAGGAGAGTAGAGGTGGGCTATGATTCATCTTTGAAGATATTCACAGAAGGTACTTTGCTGTGAAGAACCACACAGGCCCAGGTCAGAAGTGGTGATGAGGATTATTTACATTATATTTAAATCCCTACCTAAAGCTCGAGTTACTCAAGCGGTTCCATTTTAAAGAATTTTCTTCTTTTCCCACAAATCCTGCCTGGAAGGACTAGTCTCCACAAAACCAGCTAGCGTTACAACCACCTGGACTCTGGACTCGTTGGGGTTGTCTGTCCCGGGGGTCGTGGAATAACTAAGTGTGTTAAATCGAGCAGAATTGTGCGTGTGCATATTTTCAGATTCTGAAGTCAGCTTTGCTTCTGCCCTGGAGACCACATTCATAAGAGTTCTGTACATGCCAGCTGTGTTTCTTTCTTTGCTTTAATTGGGGTGCGGGTGTGTGTATTAGTCAGGATTCTCCATAGAAACGGAGCCATAGGGTATATGGAAAGATTTATTTTAAGGATTTGACTCACATGATTGTGAAGGTTGGCAATTCTGAATTCAGAGAGCAGGCAGGCTGAGAATCTGGGAGAGTTGATGTTAACAGCTCAAGTCCAAAGGTCCTCTGAAGGCAGAATTCCTTCCTCTTTGGAGAACCTCATTTTCTTCTTTTAAGGTCATCAACCTTTTGGATGAGGCCCACCCATGTTATGGAGGGTCACCTGCTTTACTCAAAGTCTGCCTATTTCAATGTAAATCACACCTAAGAAATACCTGCACAGCAACATCTAGACTGATGTTGGACCAAAAACCATGTTATACCGTAGCGTAATCAAGGTGGCACATAAAATAACTCATCGTAAGGAATAGTTTTGACTTTGTATTTGAAGTTTGCACTTCATTTGGCTGCGCTGTGTCTTAGTTGCGGTACATGGGCTCTCTGCAGTGTCTTAGCCACTGGACTACCAGGGAAGTCCCAGTAATTTTCATTTCAGACAGTTGCTTCCTCCCACAAAGACTGGCTTCAAGGTAAGCCCCATGCGTAGGGTGGGAGGGGAGGGGGACGGTCCTTGCCCTCTGGAACTGCCAGCTGGTGGTGGGGGGAACCAACACTGCCCACTCTCCCTCCACCGGGAGTGTGTCGCACACAAGCTCTGAGAGGTTCGGACCCTCTCGGTGGCCACAGATGCCCTGACAGACACCAGGGGTGGACAGAGCAGGGTCAGTCAGTCCCCTCTGGGAAGCCTCTGCCAGGATGGCCAAGGCCTGGGGCAGCTCCCTTGGAAGGCTTGACTTCCTGCCCCGCACTTCAGAGTGTCCCTGGACCATTTTTGAATGTGCTTTTAAAGGAACTCTGTCCCTCAGGAGCTTGTGTTGCGGTTTAGGGTGACTGGGGACTGTGTCCTGCTGGACAGCAGGCCCGCTGGCTCTCCCAGAGGGCCCCACCCCGCGCTGAAGCCTCTGTCCTTGGTGTGTAGGTGGCCGCATTCTCACTGTGTTTTCACACGGCTTTCCCTCTGCCTGTCTGTGTCCTGATCTCCCCTTCTAATAAAAGACACCAGGCACATTGCATTAGGACCTACCCTATAACCTCGCTTTGCTCTGATTGCGTCTGTAAAGACCCATCTCCAAATACAGTCAGTCTGGGGTACGAAGAGTTAAGACTTGAAAGGGGAACACAGTTCAGCCTCAAGCAGTTCATTTAATTACAGTGATGGGGTGCCTATGAGCCTCGGGAGCCATTGGCTCCTGCTGCTCCTTGAGGATCTGGCAAGGAGGTGGGAGCAGAAGTGTTGCTATCAGGGAGACTTTGTTCCTCTTTGTGAGGCAAAATTACAGATACTCCAGCATTTTATTCTGTCACTTGGAAGGATTATATGGTATACCGTTATGTTAAAACGGCCTCAGAACTGGCTGGTTCCCTGCTGATTGCAGCCCCTCGCTGTTTCCCAGCCTTTAGTCCCTTCAGCTGGCAACTCCCAGGAAGGGGTGGGTAGGGAGCAGCATCGTGCTGTCGCCCTGACCACACTTTCTCTAGGTGGGCGAGAGACTCCAGCCTCGGAATCAAGAGGTGTATGTTGGGCGCGTGCCTGGTCATCCAGCTCACCCAGTCAGGGCAAGGTGTGAGGGTCAGCATTTGCACCAGGTCTCCTGGCAGTTATTGTCGTTTTAGCTGCAGCCAGCTCATCTCCAGCTCCCTAGGCATCCTGGGGTACTGGGCAGGAGGAGCCCACTTCCAGGATTTTATGGTGCTCTGGCTAGGGTACAGGCAGACATCAAATAATTGCTCTTTGCTTGTTGCACTTCTCAGATAGTGTATTTTTCACAAATGCAAAGTTTGTGGTGATCCTACATAAAGCAAATCTGTTGGTGCCATTTTTCCTTCAGCATTGGCTCACTTCATGTGTTTGTGTCACATATTGGCAGTTCTTGCAATATTTTAAGCTTTTAAATTATTTTTATATTTGTTAGGTTGATCTGTGATCAGTGATCTTTTTAAAAATTTTATTTATTTTTATTTTGGCCATGCAGCATGTGAGATCTTAGTTCTCTGACCAGGGATCCAACCTGCGCCCCCTACATTGGAAGTGCGGAGTCTAAACCATTGGACCTCCAGGAAAATTGCTATGATCAGTGACCTTTGATGTTATGATTATGCTATGTTATGTTATTATTGCTGCAGGCTCAGATAGTGGTTAGCTTTTTTTTAGCAGTAACATAGTTTTAAATTAAGGTATATACTTTGCTTTTACTTTTTGAAGAGACACAAACATTACATCTCTCAGTACCAAGATTCTGAGCTGTTTTTACAATGGCATGCTTTTAAAAATACATTTCTAGCATCCTTATTATTTTCCCTCCAATATTGTCTTCTAATACTCTTGGTTGACATTCATATGGGACTCTTGGCCTGTCCCCTCTGCTATCACAGGGGAACCCTACACATTATTTTTAACTCACAAGTAATACTAAAGTACAGTGAATTTCTGGTCTTGGTAAATACTGTTGTCAAAAATACAGTCTTGAATTTCTTATGGACAATGTTAAGAAAAATATTCTACTGTTTTACTTACAAGTATGGTCAAGTTTGAATGGTGGCAAAAGAGATATGGGACATTTGGGGCACTGCAGCATGAGTCAGTCACATTCAGCACTTTTGTGTATCAGCCACTATTATTTAGACCAAGTCTGTACGTTGTTTTTGGGCTTCCCAGGTGGCTCAGTGGTAAAAGAATCTGCCTACCAATGCAGGAACCATAGGACACATGGGTTCAATCCCTGGATGGGGAAGATCCCCTGGAAGAGAAATGGCAACCCACTGCAGTATTCTTGCCAGGATAATCCCATGGACAGAGGTGCCTGGTGGGCTATGTATAGTCCATGGGGTCTCAAAAAGAGTCGGACACAACTGAGCACACACATACATTATTTTTTAAGAAATAATGCTATCACACACTTAATAGGCTACAGTGTAGTGTAAACATAACTTTAGATGCTCTGGGAAACCGAAAACGTTGTGTGACTCCCTTTACTGCAGTATCTGCTTTACTGCGATGGTCTGGAACTGAACTCGCAATATCTTCCGAGATACACGTGTACGTACCCTTTCAGCTTTGTAGTAGCCTGAAAATGCTTGTTTGCAAAAACTCTTACCTCTTTCTTGAAGGCTTTCTAAGTACCACAGGGGAAAAGAAGATGTAGACAATTAGAACTCTCCAGGGAGGAACTTAAAATAAGGTGGCCTCAGGGCCCAGTGGCTACAGGCAGAGCCACTAGCTGCTACATCACCTGCAGGGATGAAGCAGTGATTGCACATTCTAGCTGAGTCTGAAACCTGAAATCTCGTGTGTATGTATATTAAACTGTTCGTTGAGAGCAATTCCTTAATGTGCAGAGACATGGAAAATAGTATTATGAACCCTCAATAGTGGTCTGAGCTCGCCTGTAACTCCTGCCCTACACTGTGCTGTTGTGAAGGAAGTTCCAGAAGCAACATCTTATCTCAGTCATAAGCATTTCAGTACATGTCTCTGAGAGTTTTGCTGCTGTTTTTCTGGGCCAGAAGTGGAAATGGTTTTATATTTTTAAGATCTCTTGCTATTTTGTATAAGCTGGTTTCTTCAGATCCTAAAAATCTAGGAAGTGTCAAATTTTAAATAATTGAAGCTAAACATTTGGAGTGTATATACATTTTATTTTATTTATTTTTGGTATGCATCCCTTGCCTTGCTTTATTTATTTATTTTTTTCCTTTTTGTATATACATTTTAAACAAAGCCCACTACTCTGCAGTTGCACTACTCTGAAATACTTGATTATAGAATGAAAATGATCACTGCTGAGGGCTGAAATGCCTGAGGATGTGTGGCCGTCAGCCCAGATTTCCGCTGGGTCAGAAGCTTTCTTCAAGACTACAGGACTCTGGGCAGACAACACGGATTTCCAAGGCAGATGCTCTGACTGGAAAGATGTGTTTTATTCTGAAGAGATGACTTTACATGTGGACATCACCAGATGGTCAACACCAAAATCAGATTGATTATATTCTTTGCAGCCCAAGATGGAGAACGTCTATATGGTCAGCAAAAACAAGACTTGGAGCTGATTGTGGCTCAGATCTTGAACTCCTTATTGCAAAATTCAGATTTAAATTGAAGAAAGTAGAGTAAACCACTAGACCATTCAGATATGACTTAAATCAAATTCCATATGATTATACAGTGGAAGTGAGAAATAGTTTCAAGGGGTTAGATCTAAAAGACAGAGTGCCTGAAGAGCTATGGTCGGAGGTTCATGACATTGTATAGGAGGCAGTGATCAAGACCATCCCCAAGAAAAAGAAATGCAAAAAGGCAAAATGGTTTCTGAGGAGGCCTTACAAATGGCTGAGAAAAGAAGAGAAGCTAAAGGCAAAGGAGAAAAGGAAAGATATATCCATCTGAATGCAGAATTCCAAAGAATATCAAGTAGAGAAAAGAAAGCTTTCCTAAGTGATCAATGCAAAGAAATAGAGGAAAACAATAGAATGGGAAAGTCTAGAGATCTCTTCAAGAAAATTAGAGATACCAGGGGGACATTTCATGCCAAGATGGGCTCGATAAAGGACAGAAATGGTATGGACCTGACAGAAGCAGAAGCTATTAAGAAGAGGTGGCAAGAAAACACAGAAGCATTATCCAAAAAAGATCTTAAGTCAAGTGGGCCTTAGGAAGCATCACTACAAACAAAGCTAGTGGAGGTGATGGAATTCCAGTTGAGTTATTTCAGATCCTAAAAGATGATGCTGTTTAAGTGTCGCACTCAATATGCCAGCAATTTTGGAAAACTCAGCAGTGGCCACAGGACTGGAAAAGGTGTTTTCATTCCAATCCCAAAGAAGGGCAATGCCAAAGAATGTTCAAACTACCACACAATTGCATTCATCTCACACGCTAGCAAAGTAATGCTCAAAATTCTCCAAGCCAGGCTTCAATAGTATGTGAACTTCCAGATGTTCAAGCTGGTTTTAGAAAAGGCAGAGGAACCAGAGATCAAATTGCCAACATCCTTTGGACCATAGGAAAAAACAAAGAGAATTCTAGAAAAAAACATCTACTTCTGCTTTATTGACTATGCCAAAGCCTTTGACTGTGTGGATCACAACAAACTGGAAAATTCAAGAGATGGGAATACCAGACCACCTTACCTGCCTCTTGAGAAATCTGTATGCAGGTCAAGAAGCAACAGTTTGAAACCAGACATGGAATGATGGACTGGTTCCAAATTGGGAAAGGAGTACGACAGTGCTGTATATTTTCACCCTGCTTATTTAACTTATATGCAGAGTACATCATGTGAAATGCCGGGCTAGATGAAGCACAAGCTAGAACCAAGATTGCCAGGAGAAATATCAATAACCTCAGATATGCAGATGACACCACCCTTATGGCAGAAAGTGAAGAGGAACTAAAGAGCCTCTTGATGAAAGTGAAAGAGGAAAGTGAAAAAGCTGGCTTAAAACTACATTCAGGAAACTAAGATCATGGCATCTGGTCCCATCACTTCCTGGCAAATAGATAGGGAAACAATGACAGACTTTATTTTCTTGGGCTCTAAAATCACTGCAGATGGTGACGGGAGACATGAAATTAAAATTGTGCCTGCTTCTTGGAAGAAAAGCTTTGACTAACCTAGACAGCATATTAAGAAGCAGAGATATTACTTTGCCAACAAAGGTCCATCTAGTCAAAGCTATGGTTTTTTCAGTAGTCATGTATGGATGTGAGAGTTGGACTATAAAGAAAGCTGAGCACTGAAGAATTGATGGTTTTAAACTGTGGTGTTAGAAAAGACTCTTGAGAGCCCCTTGTACTGCAAGGAGATCAAACTAGTCAACCGCAAAGGAAATCAGTCCTGAATTTTCATTGGAAGGACTGATGCTGAAGCTCCAGTACTTTGTCCACCTGATGCTGGGAAAGATTGAAGGAAAAAGGAGAAGGAGACGACAGAGGATGAGATGGTTGGATGGCATCACCAACTCGATGGACATGAGTTTGAGGAAGCTCTGGGAGTTGGTGATGGACAGGGAAGCCTGGCATGCTGCAGTCCAATGGGTTCCAAAGAGTTGGATATGACTGGACGACTGAACTGAACTGTGTGCAAATGTATAACCTGCTTTGGATCACAGCAGTGAGGAGTCACTCTGCAGGTGTTTTCAACATTTTTCATTCTCTTTCCCTTGTGTTCACAAGAAGTTTTCAGAGGGATATTCCATTTTTTACTGTTTTAAAATAAATTCACACTTACAAAAATTGCGAAAATAAAAATACCTCAATACCTGTTTGTGCTTCCTGAGGGTAAGGATATTCTTTTGCAAACCCGTAGAACAATTACCAACTCTGGATCTTTATAGAAAAAGTTTACTGATCCTCTCCTAGAGAACCCATTGCACATATGAGTGTGCAGGAATTTTCCTCACAGTTTACCATAACAAAGACCCTCTTTAGGGAACCTCAGGAGTCTGCACACAGATTAATTAATTCATTCAATGGACTAGTATATATCTGTCAAAACAGAGCTTCAGAGCAGTATGTGACAGTATTGGATCCTTTTAGTAACAGTGAAGAAAATAAATCAGACAGTTAAGAGCAGCATGATAGTCTTTTGTGAAGACTGAATTTTAAAAGTACTTTTCTGAGAATATAGATAGGTGAAGTGCAGCTTATATACACAAAAAGGCAGGGGATTTCTGCTCAGGTGGGATTTGCTGTATATAACGGTCAGGACCCTACTTTTTGTTGTGGATGATTCACCTGTCTTTGTGCCATCATTTTAACATAACTAGGTGAGAGTGGGCCCGAGTCTAGGAACTGTCTCTCTGAATCTCAGTATTACTTTGAAGTTAAATCTCTGAGATTACCGGCTGTCTCAGAAATGTTTCTCAGATGGGCAGTTGTTTGACTTCTGACAGAGGTCAGCAGTTTGCTCAAGTAGAGACTATGAGTTAGAAACTGCTTCGTTCCCTAATGGCATCATGGGGCTGGTAGAGTTTTTCCTACTTGATAAATTTATAAGTGAAAGATTCTAAAGGGAAAAGGCTGAAAAGTTGATAATGGTAAAAATAATTTAAATTGAGTTTTCAAAGAAAAAAGTAAGTGACTTAAGAAGGCAAGTAGTCTGACTGGGAAGCATTTTTGTAGCAACTTTCACACAGTTTTAATGTCTCTATCAGACGTAGAGGTGTAGTGAGTACCTGCCATTGATGAGGAAAATACTGGGGTTTCAAAGGCAAAAATGATAAGAAAATAAACCAAACTGGCAAGTCACAGAAGAAAAATAAATGGGTTACTCTGTAAAAATTTGTTCAAATTCATTAATAGGAATAAAAGTAATACAAATTAAAAGAACATTTATTTTATTTTTTTTAATATTTCAGTTTTTAGTATTTATTTTAATATTTTTATTGGAGTATAGTTGATTTACAGTGTTGTGCTGTTTCAGGTATACAGCAAAGTGAATCAGTTATACAGGTACATATATTTACTCTTTTTTTTTTAATATTCTTTCCCCCTGTAGGCTGAGTGTGCTATACAGCAGCAGGTTCTTATTTATTATCTATTTTATATATAAGCACATTTAGATGTGCTTCTGCTTATTAAATTGTAAAAATGAAAGTGATCCCTAGTTGCTTTTCTTGCTGGTATCTTTGAGACCCTGTGGGGGTCCTCAGCTGAATCTACCTGTAGCTTTTTAAAAATTGAGAAATAATTGACATGAAACATTATATTAGTTTCAGGTATACATTATAATGATTTGATATATGTACCTATTGTGAAATGATCACCACAGTACGTCTAGTTAACATCTATTACCTTCATAGTCAAAATTTTTTTTTCTTGTGATGAGAACTTTTAAGAATCTGTTTTCTTAGCAACTTTCAAATACACAGTACAGCATTATTAACTACAGTCACCATGCTATACATTACATCTGCATGAGTTGTTTATTTGTTTTTATAGCTGGAGGTTTGTAGCTTTTGACCCCCTCACCCATTTCTCCCACTTCACCCCTCTGGCCGCCACCAATCTATTATCTACCTATGAGCTTTGTTTTCTTTTTAAGATTCCACGTGCAAGTAAGATTGTAGGGTATTTGTCTTTCTCTAAGTTGTTTCACTTAGCATCACATACATCTTGGCTACTGTAAGTAATACTGTAGTGCACATGGGGTACAGGTATCTCTTTTTTTTGTTGTCTGTGCTGCGTCTCAGTTGCGGCATATGGGATCTAGTTTTCTGACCAGGGATCGAACTCCGGCCCGCTGCATTGGGAGCACAGAGTCTTAGTCACTGGACCGCCAGGGAAGTCCCGATATTAGTGATTTTGTTTCCTTTGGATAAATCGCCAAAAGTAGGACTGATGGATCGTCTGCTGCAGCTTTGAAGACAGACATTCATGGGATTTAAGAATCCTCTCTTGGAAGAAGGGGATATGTGTATACCTGTGGCTAATTCATGTTGATGTATGGTGGAAACCAATGCAATATTGTAAAGCAATTATTGGTCAATTAAAAAAAAAAGGAATCCCGCCTCTTGGGGTGTGCTGCCAAGAAAGTCGTCTGAAAACACAGGCACCCCTTGGTATCCACCGAAGGTTGATTCCAGAAACTGCTGTGGATACTGACATCCACAGATGTGTAAGTCATTCATATAAAATAGAAGCTGTGCCGTGACTATAGTCAGTCCTCTGCATCCCCAGGTTTTGCATCTGTGGGTATGGAGGACTGATTACACTGGACTTCTCTGCCCAGATGTTGTCCTCTTAGACTTCTGTCTAGAAGGTAAAAATCTGTTATTAATAGAATGGCTGACATGAAGGGAAGGCTCAGAAGGACTCCTGGGTCAGAGTTCTTGGGGAGCATTTATGAGGCTGTGTAAGCCAGGCTGAGCCACCTTCCAGTATGGAGGGGTGGCTGGAGCCTGGACAGGAAGCGTCTAGGTCCTCGTCTGCAGGGCCAGCCCTTCCCTGCGGCGAGTGGGGACGTCTGCACCTGGCAGGCGGGCGCTCGGCATGGCTGTCGGGCTTGTGTGCAGGCCCGCTCTCCTTCTGGGCCAGGAAGCTGTCGTGGTGGATGGGGAGCCCCCAGCCTGGTTGGAAGTCTGCTGGCACCTCTCTGTGGTGTGACCACCCCCCAGTGCCAGAGACTGCCAAGCTTGACTCCATCCTAGAAGGAACATACTGAGTTGCTACTGGCATCTTCTCTCGTATCAGACATGCACTGGAGTCTATGGAAATGATGAAGGCCACCATGATCACAAAGAAACGGTCAAGCACTGGTGGACCACAGGGTCCCAGACCAGGAGGAGATCAACCTCCCACTGGCCCAGCCTCATCCCACGGCAGTGAGCTGGCCTCACGGGGCTCACCTCTGTGCTTGGCGTACTGGTGCGGCAGCTGCAGAACATTTCCATTTTCCCCCAAGGACCCACTGGAGGTGGCAGGGGTGGTAGAGCTCAGCACAGGGTGTCAGTCTGGGCCCGGTGTGGGCGTTGCACGCTGCGAGGACCCTCTTTATCTCAGCAGTTGAGACTTGATTCTGTGGAATTGTACACCCAGACCCACCTTTTGTTGATTGATTTATATTTGCCTCAGATTAGTTTTTCATAAAATCTCAGGTGGCATCCCAGTTCATAAATGGATAAATGCAGTTCTACTCTACCTTGCCATTGTGGGGCACCCCGGAATTCCAGGGCACATGGTTTGAAACCCACAGCTGTAAGCATGTAAGCAGGAGAGCCACAGGGTCAGACTACTACTTGCATAGTTAAAAGGAATTAAAAAGGAGTGTCAGGCTTGAGTGTGGCAATGAGTGCTTTAGGTTGGCAAGGGGCCAGTCAGGCTGCGTAGAGCAGCGACAGGAAACCTGGGGAGAAGGCATTCGGGAGGCAGAGAGACCGCTCTGTCTTGAGAAAACCCTGTCCCAGGTCTGCAGACTGAGTTGAAGGGCAGGAGAGCAGTGTCAGGACCTAAGGACTGACTCAAGCCTTCTCTGGGGGCTCTGTCTTAGACTTCACCTTATTGTGATTTTCAAGCAAACTTGGTTTTTGTTTCTCTGTTGATGCAGTGATTTCTTTTGAAGTAATTGCAGAATAGACCAGTGCTGCTTTTGAGAATGGAAGTTAATATTTTGTGTAATTGAATTTCTTCAGTAGTAAAGAAATTTACTATACTCTTCTGGGGCAGAAGATGAGGTTTATGTTTTAATTATGAAGTTTTTTGCCTAGGGCTTATAGCAACCCCATTCTTTTTCCCCATCCCACTTAATCTGGGGAAAAAAGCTGGAGTTGGAAAGATACATTGTTTTATTTATTTATTTTTATTGATTTTTAAAAAATTAATTAATTTTTTCGTTTACATTATTGTGTTGGTTTGGCCATATATTCACATAAATCCGCCATGGGTATACATGTGTTCCTCTTCCAGAACCTCCCTCCCACCTCCCTCCTGATTCCATCCCTCTGGGTAAAACACATTGTTACAGGATAGAAAGGAACAGTTGAATAAAGTATACTTCTTTTCCTCAGATGATTTATTTTACATGTGAACAGACTGCACAAAAATTCGCATGTAATTTTCTGGGAAGTACCATTATTTGTATATGGAAGAGGAAGAAAATCAATTAGAGACACTTTGTAGTTTGCTGTGGTTTGGTTAGGCTGTGCCGTTTGACAAGTGAAACACTGTCCAGTTGTAAAATTTCAGAAGTACAGGTTTGGAGCTGCTGGGGAGACCCTCTTTCCAGCCAAACCACCCTCTTGCCTCCGGTTACAAGGGTGCCCTTGAAGGGTCACATGGGCAAACAGGCAGTGGTGCCCCAAGGCAGGATGTTTAGATGGGCATGAACCATCAGTTCTGCATTTTCCCTCCTGTTGTTTCACCATGTTTTGCAACCTTGGTGTCAGGCTGCCTTGGCAGTTCTATTTTAAAGCCTACGCAAAGCACCCGCTCACTGGCTTTCGGCTGGGATGCAGCCTCACTTAGCTTTGGGTCTGACCCCAGGCCCTGTATGTGCTGGATGCCATCCCTGCCTGTCTGTGGGGCTGACACAGCTTCCTGCCTGCCCTGCCATGCCTGGCTGGACCATCCCGACCCCGGTGCCCAGCTCCTTGCCTGTGCGTGGGCATTGCCCCCAGTGCGCTTTCTTGTGTCTCTCCTTTAATGTCCATCTCCTAAGGCGTCTGTCTCAGTCTTGCTCCTTTGCTTCGTCTTGTCTGCAGCCAGTGTTCTGATGGGGGAGCCTAGGTTCGCTCAGTCATAGTGGCTTATTGAAAACACATACACACTTTTTTTCTCTTTTCCTTTTAATATTTTGGTGCCACCCTTGCTACCAGGTTGAAAATTAGTCTCTCCCCTTTAATTTTAATTAGTGCTTTGCAGCCTAGCCTAAGTGTTCTTTTTAAAAAGTGTTGAGTTGTATAAGGAGGGATTTGTTGCCTGTCTGTTAAACGCCAGCAAACAGAGGAGGCTTCCCTTTCTTCGTGCCTACCTACTCAAGCTGTCCAGAGACAGGGGAAATAGTCAAATCATACTTACTAAACAACACAGGTTCTGTTATTACCGTTCTTGGTTTTGAAGTATGTGGTGACCGCTGTGAGTCACAGGAATCCTTTTAGCATCTCCCTGTCCCCATCCCCAGCGCTTCTCCCTCAACCCCAACTGCTGGTTGGGGCTTTGGGCTCTTGCTGCCCCTCCCCTGCCCTCAGACCTGGCTGGTTTCTCTACCACTGATGTCATGCTGGTGAACATCACTGGTGCTGAGGTCACACTGACCCTGTCCCTGATCTGTGGCTGTGGGCTCTGTGCCTCTCTCTGCTCAGCTGTCAGAGCGTGATGACCCCACCTTAAGGGTGACTGTGAGGATGACTTGTTGAGAAGATGTAGGGTTATCTAGGCTGAGGGGTGAATAGTATCATGTGAGGGTCAGCAGCCATGGGGTTTCTAGCCTGGCACTAGGAACCCTCCTACCTTCTTGAGGTTGCTTGCCCCTATTTTGGGTCTCCTGGTCCCACTGGGGGTCATCTGATGCCTATGTGTGGTGGCCCCCTGAGGTTCCTAGGGCACCTTCCTTGGCCCTAGTTCTGGTCATGCATAGATTCCAAGTCCAGGTGAGGGATTAGAAGAAGGGTCACTAGCTGGCTCTGCTTGTGAGCCATGCCAGAAGTACTGTCTCGGTGCTGGCCCTGGGAGCGTGGGGCTGGTGCAGCTCCACCAGTGGTTCATGTTGTGGCAGGAGAGGGAAGGTCATCTTATGGAGGCGCGATTTTAAACTCTGCCTTGCACAGAGCTGAGCCTGAGTTAGGTGCAAGAAGGTGTGTCTGCCGAGTCAGAAGAGGCTCCTGGGCCCTGGGGGCCCCTCACCCATGGGCAGGGGGCAGGGAGTGTAGCCGGAGGAAGCAGTTGGGACTCACTGGCTCCACGTGTGGTGAGGTGTCACAGCATAGCATCCTGTACCTCGGCCTTGCCTGTAATCTTGCCCACTGTCCTCCTCTCGAGCTCATGGGTGTCGGCACACTGTCCGCATGCTAGGGCCCAGCAGTGGGAGCCCGGGACGCTGCTAGATAACTGAGCAAGCAGGGTGGGTGGTGCGCAGTGTGCGTGAGGTTTTACCAGCTTGGAGTTCTGGCTCTGCGCTCACCCACCCTACCATGGGGAGCACACCGAGGAGCTGTCCAGAGCCGGGTGTCCCCTGAGCCCCGGAGCCCCCCGAGTCAGGGACATTCAAGCAGCAGCAGAGTGAACTCAGGGTGTCTTTTCTGTTTTGGCCACATGCAGGATCTTATTTTTCTGCCCAGAGAGTCAACCCGCGCCCCCTGCAGTGGAAGGCACAGAGTCTTAACCCCTGGACTGTAAGGGAAGTCCCAGTTGAAATCTGTGTTTTAAAAACTTACACTTACAAAATAAATTAGTTAATAGCTTGTTAAAAGAAAGTTCCCCTGACATATTTAAATTCATTTTTATAACTTGGCAAACTATAGAGATCAGAAATAGGGTTGAAACTGCTGTTGAAAGAAATCAGTCAAGGAAGAAAAATACCTGGCTTTTATGTTGTTGGAGGACAGAAACCCTGGACAATGTCTATTTGCTTTGTTGTTTCACCCCCATGGAAAGGAAGGATGTGATGGGTGGGGGGCAAGCTGAGGGGCAGGAGGGGTCACAGACTAGAAGTACTGATGCTGGACTTTGAGACTGAGGCCCTGGTGGGTCAGTTAGTCTTTGTTTTGCTCCCAACAGTCTGCTTTTTCTGCATCAAATATGTCTGTATCAGAAAAATGCCAGCATGAGGGTGATTTAGTAGCCAGTCAGCACGAGGGGGTAGGTACCCTTTCAGGGCAATTCTGCTCTACTCAGTCTTAGCTGTGCTAGTCTGCTCAGGCTGTATGTGTGCTAAGTTGCTTCAGTCGTGTCCACCTCTTTGTGACCCTGTGGACTGTAGCCGGCCAGGCTCTTCTGTCCATGAGATTCTCCAGGCAAGAATACTGGAGTGGGATCTTCCCGACCAAGGGGTCAGACCCCTATCTCTTACGTCTCCTGTGTTGGCAAGTGAGTTTTTTTGTCTTTATACCACTAGCACCACCTGAGAAGCCCAACTGGAACAAAACCCATACCCCAGGCAGCTGTTCAGTTGCTCAGTCATGTCTGACTCTTTGTGACCCCATGAACCGCAGCACGCCTGGCCTCCCTGTCCATCACCAACTCCCGGAGCTTACTCAAACTCATGTCCCTTGAGTTGGTGATGCCCTCCAACCATCTCATCCTCTGTCATCCCCTTCTCCTCCTGCCCCCAATCCTTCCCAGCATTAGGGTCTTTTCTAATGAGTCAACTCTTTGCATGAGGTGCCCAAAGTATTGGAGTTTGAGTTTGAGCATCAGACCTTCCAATGAACACCCAGGACTTATCTCCTTTAGGTTGGATCTCCTTGCAGTCCAGGGGACTCTCAAGAGTCTTCTCCAACACCACAGTTCAAAAGCATCAGTTCTTTGGCACTCAGCTTTCTTTATAGTCCAGCCCTCACATCCATACATGACCACTGGAAAAACCATAGCCTTGACTAGATGGACCTTTGTTGGCAAGCAGCTTAGGCAATAGAAAGTATTCTTTCCTAGCTCTGGAGGCTGAAAGTCTGAGATCAAGGTGTCAGCAGGTCTGGTTCCCTCCAAGGTGCCCCTCCTTGCCTGGCATACAGCCACCTTCTCGCCATGTCCTCACGTGGCCTTCCCTCTTCACCTGTGGTTACATGGCATCCTGCTGTGACCAGGCCCCAAGCCGTGGAGGGTATTGAGCTCATTTGAGCTGAGCCAAGGCAGACAGAAATGTAATTGAGTTGTTAAACTGTGAAGTCCTGCGTGGCAGCAGGGGAGGTTTTGAGTGTGTTCCAGATGTGTTATTTTTGGTACACTCTCTGGCTTTGGCTCTGTGGAAGCCCACTGCAAAGGCGTGTCAGTCCTTCAGGTGTAGTTGAGGCTCTGTCCCAGGGCTGTGCGGTGGGTGGCCAGGCACACAAGGCCCCTGTGTTGTGATGAGAGGAAACCCCAGTGGGCCGAAGCGGGTGAGGCTGGCAAGATTCTGGATTTGGGTGGCTGGAGCAGGGACAGGGAGTGTGGGTTTTATTCCTGGGGCAGTGGGCCACGCCTGACAAGGGAGGGGCCTCTAGAAATGGAGAAAAGTAAATGGATTTAAAGGGAATCTTGAGATGAAGTTGTGAGGTGTCAAAGAAAGTGGTGAGATGGAGGCTGGGGACTTGAATTCAGAACTGACAGTTGCAGGTTCTCTCAACAGATGAGGCAGACACCTGCCTTGTGGAGGAAGCACAGGCTGGAGGGTCACGGAGGTGCCCACGGCCCTGAATGTGCTCATGATCGAAAAGCACAGAGAGGAAAATGCAACAATCAGGAAAGAGCCTCTGTGTGTGATAACAGAGCCTTGACTGGTAGTTCACACAAAGATTAAAGGATGCTGTGAAAGAATGTTCAACAACTTCACTGTTTTTATGGAAGCAGGAAGGGAAAAGCAGCTTACAGAATAACTTATATCATCTTGTTTCTGTGAGGGATCAGAGGATTATGGATAATTTCCTTTACGTTTTCTTTATTTTCTGATTTATCTGCAATAAATATTGATAATTTTTTATCCTAATTTTTAATTGTAGTAAAATATACAGAACATAAAATTTACCGTTTTAAACATTCACCCTGTTGTGTAGCCGTCATCACCATCCATCTCCAGAACTTTTCCCATCTTCCCAAACTGGATCTCCGCCCATTAGACAGTAATTCCCTGGTCTCCTCTTCTCCAGCCCCTTGGGAGCCAGCATTTTACTTTTTCTCTCTGAGTTTGACTCCTCTCCTGTGAGTGGCATCTTCCATTTGTCACTGGCTTATTTGAGTTAGCATGACTTCCGGGCTCATCCGTGTTGTTGCCTGTGTCAGACTTTCCTTCCTTACTAAGACCAAATAATATTCCATTGTTTATACAAACCACAGCAAACAAAAATGTCCTTAAACCCTGATTTGAAATAAGTCGAACATTTGACATTTTTCCGAGGCTGTGACCACCACAGTGTGTCACAGAGCCTTTCTGCAACTCTCTTGCACCACCTCTTCTGTAAGTGGGTGATGCTGGCCTGTCCTGAGCAGTGGGCGGGGAGGAAGGGGGTCCCATGGGCCCTAGTGGAAAGCTTGGGCAACTGGTCGTGTGGGCTGCAGGGTTGTTCCTGGTGGTGGGCTTGACCTGTTTTACTCCTTGGCCAGTGCAGGTGAGAGGCACAGAGGTCAGGCCAAGCAGCCCTGTGGGACCAGCCTGGCTCCTTGGAGGCCATCAGCTTTGAGGTGCCCTCTGTGGACACCACTGGGGCCCCTGCACTGGCTCTGCAGGGCAGTGACCGGGAGGACGACTTGGCTCTGTGCACCCCTGTCCTGGTTGTACTCCTCTCTTGAGTGTGTGGAATAGGAAGTTGTGATGACAGAAAGAAGTTGGTAATGAAAGGGAGATTTTTTCACTGCTGTGATAAGTATCTGCTATATTTAACATTAACGCGTACGGTGAGAACCATGCAGAATAGGTCTTGTGCTGTTGTTGGAGGTGGGGGAGGAGTTCCGCGAAATGCCGTCAGGACAGACAGAAACGTCTGTCTCCCCTGTCCCGCTGCTCTCTTGCTGCTGGCTGAGAGCTGTTGCTGTCTCCAGGGTGGAGTTACTTCTCCTTTCGGGGCTGTTGGCGTTCGCCTGGTCTGACCCCTGTCTTGTTAGTCATTCTCACTGAGCGTGGTTGTCTCCTTTCTGAATGATCTTCTGTTGTGCAGCCCCCTCTCTGTCCCTGGTCATTTCCTGCTCTGAAGTCAGCTTTCTCTGACGCTTGAGGAGTCCAGCTTCCTTTTGACTAAGTCTTACATGGTTTCTCTTTTCCCCATTTACTGTCAGCTACCTATGGCATTATGCTTGAAATGAGTTTCTTAGAGCTGGCATATGCTTGGGTCAGGAGTTTTTAAATCCATTCTCACAATCTCTGTCTTTAATTGGTGTGTTTCAACTTACTTTGATAAATCTAATTATTGATATGTTTGGGTTTAGGTCTGCATTTTATTATTTAACTCCTCTTAGAGCCCTCCCTCTCCATCTCTCTCTTTTTGGCTTATAAACAATGGAAATTTACTTCTCACAAATTATTGTTCTCTAGGTCATGAACCACTTTTCTCGGGTTATTTTTAAGATATTTTTTCTTTGTCTTTATTTTTCAGCAGTGTGACTGTGTATGTCTGGGTAGGAATTTCTTTAGGTTTGTCTTATTTGGGGTCTGCTGAGCTTCTTGAATCGGTAGACACATTTGCAAAGTTTTCAGTCTTGTTTTCAACTGTTTATCCAGCTGAGACCCTTTGTTCTTGTTCTTGTATTTTTATGAGGCAGTGTTTGATATTTTTCTCTTGTTCCAGAGGACCTCAAGGGTCTTCATTTTTTTCCCCTGTCATTCAAATTAGCTTATTTCTGTTGCTCTGTCTTCAGACTCACTGAATCTTTCCTCTGCTTTTAAGCTCATGTGGGGAGTTCATTACATTTCAGGATTGTATCTTTTAAATTTATTTTTAATTGGAGGGTAATTGCTTTGCAGTGTTGTATTGGTTTCTGGACTACAACATCAGGAATCAGCTGTGTGTATACATACATATGCCTTCCTACTTGAGCTACCACCCCTCCACCCCATCCCGCCACTCTGAGTCATCACAGAGCACCCCGCTGAGCTGCCTGTGCTATATGGCTGCTTCCCACGAGCTATCTCTTTTACACGTGGTAGTGCATATATGGCAGAGTGCTGTTCTCTCAATGTGTTCCCCCCGTCCTTCCCCCTCTCTGTCCACAAGTCTATTCTCTGCGTCTGTGTCTCTATTCTTGCCCTCCAAATAGGTTCATCAGTACCATTTTTCTAGATTCCATATATATGTGTTAATATATGATAATTTGTTTTTCTGACTTACTTCCCTCTGTATAATAGGTTCTAGGCTTACCTACCTCACTTCAGCTGATTCATATTTGTTCCTTTTTATGGCTTACTAATATTCCATTGTGTGTATGTACTACGGCTTCTTTATCCATTCATCTATCGATGGATATCTAGGTTCCTTGTATGTCCTGGCTATTGTAAATAGTGCTGCTATGAACATTGGGGTACAAGTGTCTTTTTTAAATTATGATTTTCTCAGGGTATATGCCCAGTAGTGGGATTGCTTGGTCGTATAGTAGTTTTATTCCTAGTTTTTTAAGGATTCTCCATACTGTTTTTCATAGTAGCTGTATCAATTTACATTCCCACCAACAGTACAAGAGAGTTCCCATTTTGCCACATCCTCTCCAACATTTACTGTTTGTAGATTTTTTTGATGATGTATTTTTAGTTCTAAATTTCTATTTGATTATTAATTTTTTATTTGTGACTTTCAGTTTTTTTGTTCAGTTCAGGAGTGCCATGTTTGTTTAGAGCATATTTATAGTAGGAACTTTAAGTCTGGTAGATAATTGTAGCATCTGTATTATTTTGGCATTGGTATCTGTTGCTCATCTTTTCCCGTAGGAGCTAAGACATTACTGGTTCTTTACTGAGTAGTTCGGATTGCAGCTGGACGTTTTGGATATTATAGTATGAGACTCTGGGTCTTGTTGAAATCCTAGGAAATATTGTTTTTATTTTAGCTGGCAAACAACCTGCTTTGATTTAGGTGACAGTTCTGACCTGTCCTCTCTGGACTGTGGTGCAGCGTCACTTCTGTCTTTGGAGCTCAGAAGTCCTTTTGGATCTGTCCTGTGTGTGCCTCCTATGGCTGCCTGGGACCTGGCTGTGGTCTCAGGGCTTGGGATGTGAGGACCAGATCCACGCGTGTGCAGCTTGAGGGTGAGCCTGATGACTTTTCTGGCTAACTTCGTGGGCTTGCTCTTCCAAGCTTCTTCCTCTCCACCTTGTCCCTGGGGCTTTCCAGTGCCCTGGGGTTCCCTTTTTGGGCCTCTGACCAGCATGCTGAGGCTTTGGAAACCTGCCTTGCCAGATACTTCTGCACCCATGCCTGTCTGGTGCCCATTGCTAAGTGGGGCAGCTGGGGACCTCTTCCTTTTCTTTCCGTGTTCTTGCCCAGCCTGTCTGCTGTTATTTCCAATCTCAGAATGGACATAGCTGTCCACGGAGCGGCCCCACGTGTCCTGCTGGGGTCAGGGCTGCTTCATATGTCCATCTGGAGTTAGAGTTGCTCCCTGAGTCCCATTCGGGATCACAGCAACATTCAGCAGGAGGCATGCTGGAGTATGTTGACACCTCCCTTCTGGAGCCAGCACAGACGTAGCAGATGAAGTCCGTCCCCTTTTCTGTGCTCCTGAATGGCAGTCACAGAGTTCAGGCTCTCAGTCCTCCACCAGTAGCCCTCTCCCTATGTCCTTTCCTTAGCCATTGGCCCTCACCTTATTGGGCCCTGCACACTGTCCTGTATTCTTGGAGTCAGGGCCCTGGCTTTGTGCATCTTCATCCCGAGCGTGTGGCCCTCTCGGAGGACCCACCTGGGAAGCGTCATTGGTTGGAAGCTCTGTTGCCCATCCGAGGCTGTGCTGGCCTCCTGAGGACAGACACAGTACTGGAGGAACTGTTCCTGCCCCCAGCTCAGGGAAGGGGTTGTCATACCTTCTCGGAGAGCCCCCCAGGATGATGGCCCTGAGGTAGGAGGGTGGCAGGAAGCCATGGCACGTGTGTTGGCCCTTGTGCCCTGTACCACAACCAGCAGCAGCTGTGTTGTGACTCCCCTGCTGATGAGGCCCGAGAGAGATGCCAGGCCCCAGGGACAGTCTCAGATGCCTCTGCCATCTGAGAAGGCACAGGGGAGCAGGACCCTAAGTACCCCACTCTGAAGGGATTGTCATGCCCTACCTCACGGTGCAGGGGGCTTTGTGTTTGGTCCTAGGCCAGGATGGCAGCCCAGGTGACGCTGGAGGATGCACTGTCCAACGTGGACCTCTTGGAAGAGCTGCCTCTGCCTGACCAGCAGCCCTGCATTGAGCCCCCACCATCCTCGCTGCTCTACCAGGTGGGTGCTGGACAGCTGCAAGACACGTGACCGGTGATGCTGATCTCCATGTGATGGTTTTCTTTTTCCTTCCAGCCAAATTTCAACACTAATTTTGAAGACAGAAATGCATTTGTTACCGGCATTGCAAGATACATTGAACAAGCAACCGTCCATTCTAGCATGGTAACTACATGGTCTCCTCAGTGGGGGGACAGGGGGTTGACACATCTGAATGGCGAATGTCCTTTTTTTTTGTATTACTCTATTACTAAGAATAGTACATGCTCTTTCTGAAAGTCTGGCTTCTGTGGCCCAGAGAAAACCTTTGTCAGCATCAGCAAGCCCACCCTCCTTTGTTTATACTTGTGCTCAAGCATACCAGGCACACACCCAGATGGGATTTAGATTGCAGAAATGAATTGTATTGTTGTTATAATTATGTATATTGATAATTTAACATTTTGGTACATCAGATGAAGTAATTTTTAATAGAGGTCTAGTCCCTTTTATAAATGTTCAAAATTTAACTATTTTTGCACGTTTACTTAGTTTGCCTTGATTTCTTATCATAAGAAGTTCTATGATGAATATCTTCCTAAATATATAATTATTCTCCCTGGCTAGATTTGTACAAGGGAAGTTACTAGATCAAACCTTGTGAGCATTTTAACACATCTTAAAAATATTTTCAGACTGTAGCTAACCTCCTGGCCTCTCCCTCTGGTTTACGGCTGTATATGTTAGCAGTTTGTGACTGTTCTGCTTGCCTTTGATTTGCCCGGTGTACCCCTGCAGAATGAGATGCTGGAGGAAGGCCAAGAGTACGCTGTCATGCTGTACACCTGGAGAAGCTGCTCGCGGGCCATCCCACAGGTGCCCATCCCAGCCAGACCCCACCCCATCCCCACCGGCCACGCCCCACTCCAAACAGACCAGGCCTCATCCCTTCCAGTCTTTCCTGCCCAATCAAACCACACCCCATCTCTGATCTGCCCTCCTCCAGCAACTCCTCACATTCTCTGGGTTGAAGCCTCTTGATGTCATGCCTGTTTACTTCCAGGTGAAATGTAACGAACAGCCAAACAGAGTTGAAATTTATGAGAAAACTGTGGAGGTCCTTGAGCCTGAGGTCACAAAACTGATGAATTTTATGTACTTCCAGGTAAAATGGTGAAATAATCCCAGGGGTTTAGTGCAGAGGAGTGAGATGCTGGCACCATGTGCTAACTAAAGAAACTGCATGAAAATTCAGATGATCACAACAGCTTTGAGACCAAAGGAAACTAAACCTTTGACGGGCTAAAGCTTGACTGGCTATTTCAGAATAAATGCTGCTTTTATGTTTCACTTCTCTTCTTCCCTTGAGAGTGAATTTGTATTTCCTGCATGAAGACTGCTTTCTATCAGTATGCTTGTACTTTCAATTCATCTGATTTTCACATGTTTTCATCCCATTGTCTGCTCTGGTGGGCTTCAACCCTGGTCTTGACTCCTTCTGGCCCTTGGGTTAGGCAGGGTGGCCACAGGAGGGGACTTCCTGGATTTTTAAAGACATACTTTAGAAATGTGTGTGAGTTTTTTATTATAGATTCCTTTAGCAACTCCTTAGGTGATGAGTTTTTGTTTTATCTTAAAAAATTGTCAAATGGAAATCCTCCCACTCCCTTTTTCAACTCTGAAAGCTAAAGCAATCTGCTTTACAGATGTTCTTTTGCAGCATTTTGCTCAGTAACTTTGCTGGAATAGTCAACAAAATTCTTTTGCTTTGGGGACATAGTTGGTAAAGTGCCAAATCGATGATGATTGTTGCAGAGCAAAGACACATGGAAATGACTTTCTAGAAAATTTCTCTTTGCCTGACCTGTAAATACACACCTGATGGTTGGGCATTTCATCAGCGAGTAATGTGAGTCTGGACCCTATGCTTGGAGCTGGGACTGGGGTTGGCCTGTCCCTGAAAGCAGTGTATTTGTCGCTGCTTCCTCTGCACAGAGAAATGCCATTGAGCGTTTTTGTGGGGAGGTGAGGCGCCTGTGCCATGCGGAGAGAAGGAAGGATTTCGTGTCCGAAGCCTACCTGATCACCCTGGGCAAGTTCATCAACATGTTTGCTGTGCTGGACGAGCTGAAGAACATGAAGTGCAGTGTGAAGAATGACCACTCAGCCTACAAGAGGTGAGCTCGCCCAGGCCACACCCCTGGGCTTCCGAGCCAAGGGCCATTCTCGGACCTGAGACGGATCCCGAGCCCTGCCAAGCATTCTTGTAGTCCTGTGTGTGCAGTGGGCTCTGGGCTCCCGTCACCCTAGAGGGCGGTGTGCACTAGAGCAGGGCTGCCGTGAGCCTGGCGGGGCGTCTGGTCCGGGGGCAGGAGGCTCCACGCCGACTGGGGTTGCTTCTCCTTGTCACTGGCTGGCTGGTGGGAGTCCCTGGTGGGCACACACTGTCACCACAGTGGGCACAGCTGGCTCCTGGATCCGCAGGGTCCACAGGGTCCCGCAGATCAGCTGTCCTCCAGGGTGGGAGGACAATGTCGACAACTAGAAAACAGAGTTAGAAAAAGGTGGGCACATCGCAGCAGTGTGTCTGTAAGACTGAGGGTGTTGGTGGCAGGTAGAGCAGAGCAGCTGTCCTGTAACCAACTCTCTGGACAAAGTCTGTGCCCTAGACTGTTGAAACAAATTGGCTGGAATGAGATGCTGACTTCTGTTTCCTTTCTTAGACAATGAATCTTAGCTATACAGTTGAACTAGAAGAGATTTATTTTGCATCTGAATAGGCTGTGGTTTCATTTGTAGAGAAAGAAAAGTAATTTTTCCTGTGCTCTTCTAGGTTCTTGCCTGAGAACCGCCTTTAGAAAAGCAGAAATTAATAAGAGCAAAACAAATTTAATTTAATAAGTATGGGGGGGTGCCCAAGATATGACACCCAAAGAAGTAACCTTTTAAACAAAGAAAAAGTAACCTGTGAAGAATTGATAAGACAGAGAAATTTGAGTTGGCATGGTCAGTGAGTGAGGAGGTAGGAAGGTTGTTCACATAGCCTCTGGTGATGAGGATGCCTCCTGACCTCCTGGTACAGGGAGGTTACCTTGCATGTGGGAGGTTTGTTTCCTGCTTTCAAGGCCACAGAGGAGGTCAGAATGTACTTGCTGCAGCTGTTTAAGTAATTCAGGATAAATCTGTATGCCATAGTGGCATATTTTCAGCCTACCCGGAACCCTAATACACATCTAAAATCATGCAGCTGTGGCTGTGTCTTTAAAATGAAGTCAGCTTGAGATGCGACACGAAACAGATCTGAGCTTGGGTCCGCAGTGGGAGTGGAGCTAGATCTCCCAGACTTCACGCCTTGTTCAGGTGACATAAGTTCAGGTGTTCCATTCATCACCAAGAGTCAGCTCCGCCTGGAAGCATAGGTCTTCAGGATGACAACACCTTTTGAACTGAACTCCTCACCAGTAGAGGAGTCTGGAGTTGTCTCCGTTTGATGCCAGTGTTTGGGGATTTCAGGTGTGTGGGACTCTTGGTGGAGCATGGGGCTTCTGAGCCTCCCAGTCCAGGAGGACAGTTTCTGCTCCTGATGGCACAGATCACTTGCTGCATGATTTTGATCAGCTTTCTCAGCCTTTCTGACTCTATCAGAGAAATGGGAAGGTAGATAGCACCAGTGGCTTTTCAATTTAAAAGGTTTCTTTTCTCTCTCTGTTAGTAGTAGCACCTTTATTTCAAAGCCCAGTCTCGAAAACAGTTAAAAGATGGGACTGCTCTGTGGAAGGCCATTGGAGGGCTCCTGGGGACCCCCTTCAGAAGTTGCCCACCATCTTTGTCACCCCTCAGACCCCCCTGAGCACAGAGAGCGCTGAGGCACCCCTCATCCTTCCAGCATTCTCTTCCTGTGATCTCTGTTATGGACCCTCTGTTGGTTCACTCTCCCAGACAATAACCTTTACTCATCCCCAGCCCTCACACCCACAGTCAACATTCAAAACACTTTTTATTAAAAAAAAAAAAAAAATCAACACTTCATTTGCACCTGGGTGGTAGTTAAAACTTCTTCTAAGTGTTAGTTCCAAATAGTCCATATTGTCATGGTGAGGCTTAAGGAAGATAAAAACAGGTATTTTGGGTCCTTTTCTTAATTTCCATTCTTGCAGCTTCAACAATCACTCAATAAAGTGAACACTATACATTCTTTAAAAAAGAATGTAAACATACCAGTTAATGTTATTTTACTTCATATGTTTTTTAAAAACACTCACAGAAATAAGCAGGATGGCAGTCTATTTCTCACCTGAAATGTCCTGGAGTAGGGGGTCTGCAGCTGAGTGGGTCCTGCCCTGTTCAGGGACCAGGGCTCCTGCCGATGCCTTGGAGCCCGGAATGGGCACTTGGGCTCCAGATGTCATCTCTGCACTCGGCTCAGCAGGAAGGAAGGAGGGCTGAAGGCCCCGCAATATCTCTTACCAGTAAACTTCCAAGTGCCTTACAGAGTTTTGCATTCTACCTCCTGGTTGAGCAGCTGATCCCAACGTGGAGATGAGGCACATTGCCGCACTGCAGAAATTCAGGGTTTATTTTGAAGCAGGAAGGAAAGAAAGTGACAGTTGGGGTAGGTTACCAGTCTTTGCCATGAAAGCTTTTCTTTAGTAAAACCCTCAAGGTTCTAGGTTGCACAGAGGGGCCCTAAACTTTTTGGGGAAGCCCTAGATGTGCAGAGTCCTACTGTATGCGCCGTCATACTGCTTTGTAAAAACTGGAGACTCAGCCCGGGTTGTGCAGGATTGTTGGACCTTCCATGTCCACCGTTCCCTTGTCAGCCCATGAGTGGGTCATACAGGTCTTGTTTTTCAGATATGGTGAGAGTCAGGAGAGTTCAGGGGGTATGTATTGGTTTATAATAAGAAGTGTATGGTCATCCTCATTTCTGGCACAACTCCTAAAACCCTTGGAATTTCCTGTGGTGAAAGCAATAAAGTTTCTTTTGTTATGTTAATGTGCTTTTGGAAAGCCCCTAGGTACCCTCAGGATGGGGCTGGTCACCAGAGGAATCAGCCCTGGGACTGGAGGGTTGGAACTTTTAGTCCTACCCTCCTGACCTTAGTGGGGGGAGAGGGGTTAAAGGTTGAACCCATTGCCAACCTCCAGTAATCTAATCAAACATGTTTATGTGAGACGTCTTCCATTAAAACCCTCAAAGGACAGGATTCAGAGAGCTTCCAGGTTGGTGGACATGTGGAAGTTTGGTGGAGTGGTGATTGGAAGAGGTCACAGAAGCCCCCATTCTTTTCCCGTACATTGCCCTACTCATGGGGTCTGATGCTATCTTCCAGCAGTGTCAGAACTGAGAGCATTACAGGCCACCCAGCTGGTGTTAGAATATTGCCTGATGGTGTGGGAAAACCCACTCCTCATGTTAGACTTGGTACCAGATCTTTAGGTTTGTCCAGGATGGAGCTGTGAATGGGTGGTGGAATCAGGATTTTGTCTCAGACCTTTGGCACAGAGCTGTGGTGTGGTCCCTGACTGGTGGGGGGTGTGGCTGCCCCAAGTTTCCCAACAGAGAACCCACACGGCTCTGGCCATCTGTGTCTCAGCACTGGACTCACGGAGGGAGTGTCAGCCTCTCACACGTGGGGACAGGGAGCCGATGTGAGAGGCCGTTGTGTCGGAGCCCTTCAGGAGAACCTGTGAGTGGTGCTGCCACGTCTCTGAGGAAGTCCGTCAGCTGTGGACAGTGGGGTCATGAGCTGTCCACAGTGCAGAGGGGCTTGCCTGGAGTCAGGGGAGAAGCTGGAGGAGGCTGAAATGGAAACCAGCATCTGTGATGCGCATTTCTACAGATAGCTGCTGCAGTAGTAATTATGACTTTCCCAAGCTGTTTTTTTTTTTAATGTCATTAAGCATGTTGGTTGATTAACCCGTTTCCCCCTTTTATAGGGCTGCTCAGTTTTTACGTAAAATGGCAGACCCACAGTCCATCCAGGAATCACAGAATCTGTCCATGTTCCTGGCCAACCACAACAAGATCACACAAGTAAGTCACACTTGGCACCCTGGCTGATGGGGCACAGGGCTAGGGGGCTGAGGGGCAGAGAGTGGCCAGTGACATGCATCTCCCTCTGTGTTTCAGTCTCTGCAGCAGCAGCTTGAAGTGATTTCTGGCTATGAAGAGCTCCTGGCAGACATTGTGAATCTCTGTGTGGATTACTATGAGAACAGAATGTACCTGACGCCCAGCGAGAAACACATGCTTCTCAAAGTACGTGTGCTGAGGGAGACTGCCAGCAGCCCCGTGAGAAAGGGGCAGCCTTCTTCTCACGATAGGCTGGACTTTATGGCTGTTTTGCCAACCTTTTCTCTCATGCCTGTGTGTACATACAGCATCTTCCACCCCGCATGCAGTTTGCACTGCAAATCCTTGACATACTCCCATGAGTGTGTTCCAAGCTTGAGCCCAGTGCCAAGTAGATCTCATGCCCATCCCTGGAGAAGGTGCTTGTAGATAGGAGGTTTTGGTCAAGGACTTTTCTCAACATAAAGCTTCTTGTAGCAGAGATTGTGCCAGATTTTACTTGGCAAGGATGTAGTTCCTAGAAATTTAGTATACTGTGTCACCATGATGGGCTTCCCTGGTTGTTCTAGTGGTAAAGAACCTACCTGCCAGTGCAGGAGACAGAAGAGACGTGGGTTTGATCCCTGACTTGGGAAGAGCCCCTGGAGGAAGCTCCAGTATTCTTGTCTGGAGAATTCAACCCACCCCAGTATTCTTGTCTGGAGAATCTCATGGGTAGAGGAACCTGGCGGGCTACAATAGTCCATAGCATTGCAAAGAGTTGGACATGACTGAAATGACGTAGCACGTCACCATGATTATAGCAGACTTTTGTTGTTGAAGAATCATGCCGTTTAACACATTCCTCATTATTACTCTGTTTCAAATTGGGGAGGTTTTCAATGATGTTTCTCATTGGGAAAATGAGAAATTTTTTTTTTTTTTTAATCAAATGAAAGTTTAATAGTGTGTACATTGGAGAGAACCCAGGAAAACTCAGTAGCTCTGAGGAGATGGTTCTGCCGTTCTCTTCACTCTGCTCTGTACCTTCATAGAGGGCAGCTCTGTGGGACCCTGTGCTGGATGTCCTGCTGGCCCAAAGCAAGTGGGCCCAGCTCCAGGATTTTTTCCATGTAGGAGAATAGCATGGAGGGGTCAGAGAAAAAGGGCACTGTCCAGTGGAGTGTTTTATGGTATTGGAAGCATTCTATTTGCACCTATTGGTTCAAGAGCCCCTGGCAATAGCTGCTTTAAGAAATTCACATTTATTGTTGCATTGTGCTTCGGGAGGGGTGGAGCTGATGTGTATACATGTAAAAAGAAACAAGAAATGACATAAAATAGCTTCATGTGAAGGGCTAGCTATTAATTTCTGAGGGACTTTTAAAAATACTTTTTCCAAAGCCTAGAAATATTAAAATTGCAAAAAGAAAAATCTCATTGGAAAAGACAAATAAACAATGAAAGTAGTGGATGAACTTGTAGCAAGGTTAAAAGACAAAAGTAGTAAAGTCACCTATATTCATAATAAATAGTTAAGGGATACAGAAAAGATATAAAACATGATGTAAAAAAAACATTAAGCGTTGGGAGGGGAGTAAAAATGCAGAGTAAGTAGAATGAGTCCAAACTTAAGAGATTGTAACTTAAAATAATTGTATATAACATATATATGGGTTGCTATATATCAACCTCATGATAACCACAACCAAAAATTTATAATAGATACACAAAAAAGAGAAAGAAATCTAAACCTAACACTAAAGACAGTCATCAAATCACAAGGGAAGATAGCAAAAGGAGAAAGAAATGAAAAGGAGCTATGAAAAACTCAAGATCTTCAACAGTGAATAAAATGGCAATAAGCATGTTGTTGTTTAGTTGCTTGTTGTATCTGATTCATTGTGACTCCATGGACTGTGGGCTGCTTAAATCCATGGGAATTCCCAAAGGAAAATACTGGAGTGGATTGCCATTTCCTTCACCAGGGGATCTTTCTGACACAGAAATTGAACCCATGTCTCCTGTACTGGCAGGCAGATTCTTTACTGCTGAGCCACTAGGGAAGTACCTATCAGTAATTAATTTAAATGTGAGTGGATTAAATGCTTCAATCAAAAACATACAATAGCTGAATGGGTTAAAAAATAAGACCCATATGTATGCTGCTCAAGAGACTCACTTTAGATCTAAAGACACATAGACTGAAAGTGAGGAGATGGAAAATGATATTTCATGGAAGTGGAAAGAAAGCTAGAGTAGCAATACTTATATCAGACAAAATAGACTAAAACAAAGACTTAACAGCACAATTCTAAAGAACAAGGACAAAGTCATGAAACGTGGAAGTTCGCTGTGCCTATGATGTCAGCAATAATGTTGAAGAAGTGTAGAAAAATGATAGAGGAGATGGAGGAACTTCTCGGTGTGTAGATGCAGGTCAGCCACTCAATGCTGATTCAAAGGAAAGCTGAAAGCCTTTGTGAAGACTGGGAGAAGAAACGCGGTAAAGAATCAGAGGGTGTGTCTTTGAACACCAGCCATGGCTAGCTTCATCTGTTTAAGGCTAGGCTCAACCTTTACAACAGAAAAGCAAGTGGCGAGATGGCTAGTGCAGATAAATAGGGTAGCTGCCTGGGAATTTCCTGAAATGCTTTGAGAAATTATTGACGAAGGCTTATACTTACCAGAGCAGGTTTGTAATGTGGATGAGACAGGACTGTACTGGAAGTGGATGCCAGACCAAAGTTACATCAGTAAGGAGGAAAACTTGATGCCAGGCTATCAAGAAGCGAGTTCAGTTCAGTCGCTCGGTTGTGTCCAACTCTGCGACCCCATGGACTGCAGCACACCAGGCTTCCCTGTCCGTCAGCAGTCCTGGAGCTTGCTCAAACTCATTTCCATTGAGTCAGTGATGCCATCCAACCATCTCATCGCCTGTCGTCCCCTTCTCTTCCTGCTTTCAATCTTTCCCAGCATCAGGGTGTTTTCCAAAGAGTTAGTTCTTTGCGTCAGGTGGCCAAAGTATTGGAGCTTCAGCTTCTATGGACTAGAAATCAACTATAAGAAAAAAAAATCCAAAAACAACACAACCACGTGGAGGCTAAGCAATATGCTATCAAAGAAGTAAGGAGTCTCTAATGAAATCAAATAAGAAATTTAAAAATACCTGGAGACAAATGAAAACGAAACACAGTGTTCCATAATCTGTGGGACATAACAAAAGCAGTTCTAGGAGGGAAGTTTATAGCAATATAAACCTCAGGAAACAAGAAAAATTTCATATAACCGATTTAGTTCCTAGAGGAACTAGCAAAAGAATAAACAAAACCCCGAGTTAATAGAAGGAAATAATAAAGATTGGAGTGAAAAATAGGTGAAATAGTGACTAAAAATAATAGAAAAGAGTAAAACCAAGCTCGCTTTTCAAAAAATAGACACATCAATAAACCTTTAGTTAGACTCCTCAAGAAAAGTAGCAAGAGGGCCCAAATCAATAAAATCAGAAATGAAAAAGAAGTTAGAGCCAACACCACAAATACAAAGGGTCATAAGAGATTACTGTGAACAATTATGCCAATAAACTGGACAACCTAGAAGAAATGGATAAATTGCTGGAAACGTACATTCTACCAAGATGTATTAGGGAGAAACAGGAAATAAATATGAACATACTGATTACCACTAATAAAATGGGATCAGTAATCAAAAACTTCCAACAAATGAAAGCCCAGAACCAGATGGCTTTACTGGTGAATTCTACCAGACATTTAAGGAAGAGTTAACAACTGTCTTCAAAATATCCCACCCCCACCACAAAAAATGAAGAGGAAGGAAGGCTTTGGACCTCTTTCTGTGAGGCGTCATCACTCTGATATCAAACCAGACAAAGATAGCACACACACAAAAATTACAGTCCAATATCATGGATGAACATACATGCCAAAATCCTCAACAAAATATTAGCCAAATTCAGTACATTAAAGAGATCATACACCATGATTAACTGGGATTTATTCCAGGGATGCAAGAGTAATTCAATAGCTGCAAATCAATTAATGTGATAACACATTAGCAAATTGAAAAATAAAAATCATGACTACCTCAATAGATGTGGGAAAACTTGACAAAATTCAGGCTCCATTTATGATAAAGAATCTTAACAAAATGAATATAGAGGGAACCTGTTTCAGCATGGTAAAGGCTGTGTATGATAAGCCCACAATTTGCATCATACTCAGCAGTGAAATTGTATTCTCTTTAAGATTAGGCACAAAACAAGAATGCCCACTCAGCTACTTTTATTCAGCATAGTATTGGAGGTCCTGGCCACATCAGTCAGAGGAAGAAAAGAAATAACAGGAATCCAAATTGGAAAGAAAGAAGTAAAACTGTTACTGTTTGCAGATGCCATGATACTGTAAATGGACAATCCCAAAGTTACCCACAAAGAACTTATGGAACTAATACATGAATTCAGTAAAGTTGCTGGATGTAAAATAATATGCAGGAATCCATTGTGGTTCTATATACCAACAACAAACTATCTGAAAGATAAATTTAAAAAAAATCCCATTTACAGTTGTATCAAAAAGAATAAAATACCTTGGAATGAGTCTAACCAAGGAGGTAAAAGACCTGGACTCTGAAAAATTATAAGACATTGTTGAAAGAAATTGAAGGCCACATAAACAAATGGAAAGCTCTGTTTTGTTTTGGGGATTGGAAAAATTAATGTCATTAGAATTCCCATACTACCCAAGGGAATCTACAGTTTCGGTGCAACCCCTACCAAAGTACCAAAGGCATTTTTCACAGAACTAGAGCAAATAATTATAACTTTTTTTAAGGAAACAAAAAAGACCCCAAATAATCAAAACAATCTTATAAGAGAAAGCTTTAAGAACAAAACGAGGTATCACACTCCAGTTTTGTAATTGATTTCAAACTGTACCACAAAGTCAGAACAGGATGGTATGGCACAAAAACAGATGCATAGATCAATGGGACAGAGAGCTCAGAAATAAATTCACACTTAATGGGCAATTAATCTATGACAAAAGAAAGAAGAATACGTGACAGGGAAAAGACAGCCTCCTAATAAGTGGTGCTGGGAAAACTGGACAACTCTCTCACACCGTATACAAAAACAAGCTTAAAATGGATTAAAGATTTAATTGTTAAGACCTGAAACCATAAAATTCCTAGAAGAAAACTCTCTGACATTATTAGTTTTAGCAATATATATGTTTGTTGATCTGTCGCCTCAGAAAAGGGAAGCAAAGGCAAAAATAAACAAATGGGACTACATCAAACTGAGAAACTTTGAAGGAAACTATCAACAAAATGAAAAGACCACATACTGAATGAAGAAGGTATTTGCAAACAATATATTCAGCGAAGGGTTAATATCTGAGATGTAGAAAGAACTTGAACAACTCAGTGTGAAAAAAAATTAAAAATGGACAGAGGATATGAATAGGCATTAATTACAAAGAGGACATAGAGATGAGCAAGAGCTACATGTAAAGATGCTCAATATTACTCATCATCAGGGAAATGCAAATCAAAACCACAATGAAGTATCATCTCACACTTGTCAGAATAGATATTGTCAAAAAGTCAAGAGATAGCAATTGCTAGCAAGCAGGTGGAGAAAAAGGAGTCCTGGTGCAGTTTGAAATCTGGTGGGAACGTTCATTGCTGCGGCCACGACCGAAAACAATATGGTGGTTCTTCAAAGGATGAAAAAAATTACCATAAGATCCAGCAATTCCACTTCTGGATATTTATACGAAGAAAAATACTAATTATAAAAGATACATGCGGCATTGTTAACAGCCAAGACATGAAAGCCTAAGTGTACATTGATAGACGCATAAGAAGATTATATATATATATATATCTATATAGAAAAATACTTAGATATAATGGCATGTTATTCAGCCATGAAAATGAAATCTTGCCATTTGTGAATGTACTTAGAGAGTATTATGCTAAGTGAAATAAGTCAGGCAGAGAAAGACAAATATCATGTGATTTCACTTATACGTAGAATCTAAAAAAATAAATGAACAAACGTAAAACAGAAACAGACTCATAGATCCAGAGAACAGACAGGAAGCTCCCACTTGTGGTATAGAGGAGTGAATGAAATAGGTGAGATTAAGAGGTGTAGACTTACGGCTACGAAATAAGTGAGTCCGTAGGATGAAATGTACTGCTTTGGAAATCCCGTCGTTAATATTGTCTGTCTGTGCGAGATGGACCAGTGGTAACTAGACTTATTATGGTGATCATTTTTGAAAGTACAGAAACATCAACTCACTGTGTTGTGCACCTGGAACTAACAGAGGGTTGTAGGTCAACTATATTTTTTTTAAAAAGTGCCTTTTGAAATAAGAGTGAGTTGTCATTTCAAAGTTATGAACTATACTCGTGTGTTTATGGATAATTAAACCTGCAGGTCTAAGCTTTATGTGCCATTTTGTGATTTTCAGGTCATGGGGTTTGGTCTATATTTGATGGATGGAAGTGTCAGCAACATTTATAAACTAGATGCCAAGAAAAGAATAAACTTATCCAAAATCGACAAATACTTCAAGGTGAGTTGCCGTTTCTAGGTAAACCTTTTTATTGAAGTGTATGCAGTTTGACCTGTGGGAGGTCAGCCTCTGTGACTTGGGTCCATGGTAGGAAATGCATTGTTGGCAGGTGGGTGGGTGTGAGTAGACTGTCTCCGGCCCTTGTAGCAGTTTTGCCTAAATTTGAACCTTGTCGAAAGGAATCATGCCATATGTACTCTTTTGTGTCTGGCTACCCCCACTTTGTCAGATCGTCCCTGTGGGAACTTTCTACTTTCTACTCTTTCATTGTGGTATGGCTCTGCATTTGATGACTAAGGTGCAATCTGCTTATCCGTTGTGTGATGAACACGTGATTGTCTCTGTGTTTCGGCTTGTCTGAGCAGTGCTGCTCTGATCTGTGCACACCTCTGCACATGTTTGCCGGATGGGTACCCAGGGATGGACCGCACGTCCCTCTACTAGAATGGGTATTTTAGATGCAGCCTCACAGTTTCCCCACGTGGCCGTGCTGACTTGCCTTACCACCAGCAGTGAGGGAGCCTTCGTGGGGCTTCACATTATCACCAACACTTGCTTCTGTCATTCCTTGGGGAGAAGGGGGCATCCTGAAGGGTGTGCCTGTGTGTCTTTGAGATTTGATTGGCTAGTGTTTCCTTGTGGTTTAGTTGATGTCTCCCTGATTGCTTTTCACAGTATTATTAGTCTCTCGTGTGTTCTTTTGGAAGTGTCCTTTCAAGTCTCATTCTTTTTTTCCCCCTGTTGATTTTTAGTTCTTTATGTATTCTGGGTATCCTTTGTTGGATACATGTGTTCTAAAATACATGCATTTCCCCTATGTAGCTCTTATTTTTCACTTTCTTGAAGAGTCATTGGTGAGCTGAGGTTCTTCATTTTAATGTGGTCCGATATATTCATCTTTAATGGCCACTTTTAAGAACTCTTTGATAAAACAGACTCTTGGGAATTTTCTTTTACCTTGCCTTCTAGTGGCATCATTGTTTCCTTTCCCATCTAGATCTATAATCCCCCTGGAGTTGATGTAATATATGCTGGGAGATAGGGGGTTGACAGTCTTGGATATTTTTTCCCCCCTATGGATATCGTTGACTGTTTTCCCTGCATTGCTCTAAGGAGTCACCTCGGTCATAAAACAGGTGTCTCTATGTGAGTGACTCTGCCTTGAGTTGCTCTGCCCCGCTGGTCTGCACCTGTGCTGGCTTAGTTGCTGTAAGTCTCCAGCAGCTCATCAAGTTATGTTCTCCACAACTGTCTTGAGCATTGTCCCTCTGTCCTTTGAAATATATTTTAGAATCGACTTGCTGATTTACACACACACATGCACATACTACCCATAAACCATTTTTCCCCTTGGAATATTGTGGGATTCTGTTGAATTTGCAGGTCAATTTAGGGAAAATGGATATTTTTAAAATACCATGTTTTCCAATACATGAACCTAACATAATTCTCTATTCACTTAGAACTTTAAAAATTTTTCCAAAATTTTTGGTAATATTTTGTTTTGAAGTCTTAACATAGTTTGTTAGATTTAATAATATGTACTTTTATTTTTTGATGCTATTGCAATTTTTTTCTTTAGTTTTTTTTCCTAATTCTTTCTTGTATATAGAAATGCAGCTTGTTTGTTTTTTAATGACCATGGTTCTAGCAACAAGATAGGTTAATTTTAATGTTTGAATTGATTCTTTAAGTGAATGTAGAAGTTGTTTACAACTTTTTTGCAGTAAGTGATTTGCAGAAATAGCATTCAACCCGCAGTAATTATTAGCATTCCTCATTCTTCTTAGATTGTATTTGGTGACTAAATACAATATATAATGACCCTGGGTTTTTTATTTCTATTCTTTGAATACAGCAGCTCCAGGTGGTTCCACTGTTCGGGGACATGCAAATAGAACTGGCAAGATACATCAAGACCAGCGCCCACTATGAGGAAAATAAATCTCGGTAGGCACAGAGTGAGTTGCCCAGTCAGAGCATACTTCAGTGTTCTCCCTGTGCTTCCTGACATGCTGCTTATCTATCCGGATGTGCCACCTTTGACATTTTCAATCACATGCCTGACATGGTAGTCTTTTCCATGTGTAGATGTTTACATTTAAATTCATTTACAAGTGCAGTTTATTTTCTTAGTAGAATGGCCACATTTCAGGTATCTAGTAGTTAGGGTCTAGTGTTCTGGTCAGCACAGATATAGAACTTTTCATCATCCCAACGAGTTCTGTTAGACAGTGTTGGTCACATATATGGAAGTATAAACAAATTCTCTAAGTGCTGATAAAAGCTATAGTTACAAGTGATAGTAAATACATAATTCTTTTTATTGTACTTTCCACATAGTCACTTGAGTCCCATGGGATGCTTCTGTTGACTTTCACCAGATCTGTAGTCTCCATTCAGCCATGGTTTTGAAAAATACAGTTGCACCTCAATCTGGCTACTCAAAGGTTAGCAGTCTTTTTCTGTGAAGGCCAAATTGTAAACATATTATGTCTTTCTAGCCACATATGTCACATACTCTTTTTCTGTTACTTTTTAAAATTTTAATTACTCTTTAAATCTGTAAAAACCATGTCTGTGGCTCTGGGACACATAAAAACTGGTTACATTGGGTCTGTGCTGTATGCAGCTTGCCAGCCTCTGTGCTAGCTTATTTCCTAACACATCAACCATTAAATCTGATATGTGATGACCTTCCTCAAAATCACATTCTCTAAACTGAACGCTGTCTTCATTTCAGCATCGACTTGAGCTCTGATTTGGAGGGTGTACTAATTTGCATGGTATAAATAGAAATGCCTAAATGTCAGTTAGCAGTGTAGACCTCCTCCTGTAACAAACACAGTCATCTCTATAGCATAAGTTATGGTGAAATCAGTAAAAGAATTAGGAAGCAAGGAGTTTTGCATGCTTCGTTTTCAGTATGATCTGGTGTAAGTCATTGGCCATTATTACCAGGTAGTTTCTGTGTTTCACAGCCACTGAGGCAGATGCCTCAGCCTGTAGCAGTCAGTCTAGCACCTGTGTCTGGCCCCTGGGGGTTGGTGCAAGTGGCAGATGTTGGCATCTGGCTCCTGTGCCAGTTTGTTTTCTAACACATCTGCCATTAAATATGATACACATATGCCTCTCCTGAGGTGGACGTGCTGCCTGGGGTCTGCAGGGAGGCCAGCGTGTTGAGAGTGGACCCTGGCGCAGGGCCCGGCCTGGTGTGCGTGCTGCAGACTCAAGGAGCTGCCTTGGCCGGTGCCTCTGCAATCGGCACGTCATCTTGTGATGGAATCAAAGTTAAAAGTGGTGCTGGTTGAGATAGTGTACTGATCATCTTGAAAACTGGTAATCCGTGTCCTTTCCTTCTGGCGAAGGGGGCGAGCTTGTTTGAGACATGGTGCAAGTTGGTGCTGAGTGTGACCATACCAAGGGGACTACTCTGAGCCCAAAGACCCATGCTTTTGCCCAAGAATGCCAACAGATTTAATCTTTTTTTTTTTCTGATTTAATTTTTGATGCACCTTTTTTCCACTCTGTTGACTACATCTGTTTGCTGCTGAAATGGCGTGTTGTACCCATAGTTAGTTATGGCAACACTGTCTAATGGCTAATTCCAAGTCATGTCAGTTTCAACTCTCTCATCAGGGATGACTTTTGTTCCTGAGTCTTTGCCGACTTGTTTTGTACTGTAGTTTATATTTTCACATGTGAATAATAAAAAAATATTAGTTCCTGCCAACTGTGCGGTAATGTGTCAAGGGGCTCTGGAAGGGTTATGCAGTATCTTGAATCTAACAACTCTCAGCTTTGTGGAAAAGCTTACTGATTAAGGAGAAATTACGGTTCCTTTTCCAGAATGCAGACATGAGAAGGTAGACACAGACCCAACACAGAGAGTTGAGGCAGGCCCAGCTGTTACCATGCAGAGAATTCCACGTTTGCTCTGCACCTCGACCTCAGCTGCAGTGGGCCTCCTGGGCTGGGGTGGGCCTGCCTTGCATGTGTCCTTGGCCAGGTGTCCCTCAGGTCACGCACGTTTCCCGTTTGCCACCAGATGGACCTGCACGTCCTCCAGCAGCAGCCCACAGTACAACATCTGCGAGCAGATGGTCCAGATCCGGGAGGACCATATGCGCTTCATCTCGGAGCTGGCACGCTACAGCAATAGCGAGGTGAGTGGCTTCTGCCTGCAGTGCACACCTGGCAACACCATGTCTGATGTGGTCCTTGTAGTCTCTGCACCCCGTTGACTTTGAATTTTACACCCTTCATTTACTTTGAGAAGCATAGTTTAAGTACTATGTACTTAACAAGCTCTCATTATAATGGATGAGGCAGTGCAGTTATGATATAATGGAGTTTGTTTGGATCTGTTCAGCTGTACAAAAAGCATCTTCTTCTTTTGGAAAAATATTAGCAGTGATCCCCAAAAAATGACTAGTTGAGACCATGAATTAAGTGCATTTTCTAGTCTAGTTCCATGGTTCCAAACTGCTAAGAGAAAGGAGAGGAAAGTAGAAGACATCAGGAACAGAAGGGATGGTTTTGGCTTGTGCCCTTTCCTGTCTAGAGGGAGGAAGTACAAGAGCTGCTTGGTGATGGGAAGACACACCAAGTGCCCAGAAAAAGGCCTGGAGATGGATGTAGGAGGTAGTGCTCTCTTGGGCCACGGGCCTTGTTAATTCCTTCCAGCTTTGCAGCTGGGTTTTCTGTGTCCTTGTTTGGGCCAGTCGCATTGCCCATACCTGCTCCATGCCTGGCGCCAAGCCAGCATTACTCACATGGGGTGGGTGGGTCAGGGGTCTAAGAGAGGAGAAGCAGCAACAAGAGCGTCATTTCTCACGCCCTAGCAGACAAGACACCAAGGTCAGGGTCAGAGCAGTGGTCAGTGGCGTGGATAGGTGCTGCAAATGGTCTAGAGGGACCTAGGGACTTGGGGCCACATCTGTAGGTCTGGTTTTTGAGATTGTAGTAGCTTGGGGTTCTCTGGAGAACCGTTACATTGGGAGGGAGAACTCTGTGTGCTGGCTCTGCCCATTGCAGGACGATGCGCACTCCATCCCTCAGCCACAAGCACTAGTCAGCATGTAACCAGAATGACTGAGAGGTGGCCCAGATGCTCAGGGCTTGTTTCCTTCTTGCAGACCCCAGATGGGGGCCAGCCCCCTGGACTTCATGTAGTTGTAAACTGAGTTCATGAGGAGCTCTCAAACAGCACAGAGAGCTAATGTCTACCTTTCCAAATGGGAGCAGTTGACAGTTCTGCCATAGTACCCCTATAATCAGATGATGGTTTTAATAAGAGAAAAGAGATCTACCCTTGAAAGCTTTGCTCAGTTTATTTTTAAACAGATTTATAAGGATATTATACACATATCAAACAATTCACCCATTTAAATTATACAGTTCAAAGATTTTTAGTATATTTAGTGAGTTGTGTAACTGTCACCACAGTCTTGTCGAATACTGTCAACATCCCCAGCAACATCCAGCAACTCTGCACCCTTTAGTAGTCACTCCCATTCCCCTTTCTTCTGGCACCTGGCAGTCTACTTTCTATCTATGGATTTAGCTACTGGACATTTCATGTAAATAGAGTCGTATAATACATTCTCTTTGATGACTGGCTTTTTTCATTTAACATTGTATTTTCAAGGTTCATCCATGTTATAGCCTGTATCAATAATTGTATGGCTTATTTATAATATTTAAAATAATTTTATGTCTGAATAATACTGCGTTACTTGGACACACCACATTTTGTTGGTTCATTATGAATAATGCTGCTATGAACATCCGTGTACAAGTGTTTGTGTGGACGTTAGTTTTCACTTCTCTTCAGTAGATCTCTAGGAATGGAACTGCTGAGTCATATGGCACTCCGTGTTGAGCATTTTGAGGAACTGCCAAGCTGTTTTCAAAGCGGCTGCACTATTTTACATTCTCACCAGCAGTCTGTGAGGAGTCTGATTTCTCTACATCCTCGCCAGCCCTTGTTTCTGATTTTTTGTTTTTTTTTTTCATTCTGACCATCCTAGTGAATTTGACTCGTTGTGGTTTGGATTTATATCCTAATGACTAATTGAAATGAATATCTTTTCGTGTACTCATTGGCCAGTTTTAAGAAATGTCTCTTGAAGTATTTCCCCGTTTTTAAATTGTATTATCTTTTTTTTTTTTTACTATTGAGTTCTTATATTCTGTTATCTGTTAGTGATTTTCATATTTTTCCTTCTGTTCTTTTGGGGTTCTGTCTTCTATCTTTTTCCTGTTCTTCTGCCGTTTTGCTATCTCAGTGATGTTCTCTGAAGCATAGTTTTTCCGTTTCGATGTGGTCCAGTTTGTTTTCTTTATTTACTCTTGGCTGTGCTAGGTCTTCATTGCTGTACAGGCTCTTTCTCCAATTGTGGCATGTAGGGGCTTCTCTCAAGTCTGCTACTCTCATTGGTGGGGAGCCCAGAATCTAGGGCGCGCAGGCTTCAGTAGTTTTGGCACGTGGCTCAGTAGTCTTGGCTCCCAGGCTCTAGAGCACAAGCTCAGAAATTATGATGCACGGGCTTAGCTGCTGTATGGCATGTGGGATCCTCCTGGCCTGGAGATCAAACTCGTCTCCCCTGCATTGGCAGGCAGACTCCTTAGTGCTGAGCCATGTAGTCCACTTTTTCTATTTTTTCTTTGGTTGCTTGTGCTTTTGGTCATAATGAGCAAACTGTTGCCTAACCCAAGTCACAAAGATTTACCTCTTGTTTTCTTCTAAGAGTTTTGTAAAAGTTTTAGCTCCTATATTTAGGTCTGTGATCCATCTTAAGTTACTTTTTAAATATGATATAATTTAAGGGTTCAATTTCATTCTTTTGTATGTGGATATCCAGTTTTGCCAGTATTGTTTTTTAAAGACTATTCTTTCTCCACTGAAGGCACCCTCATCAACAGTGAATTGACTGTACCACTTCTGTGTTCATTGCAACATTATTTATGATACTCAAACCAAAGAAACACCCTAAGTGTCTATAGATAGATGAATGAATAAAGAAAATGTGATATATATTACACAATGGAATATTATTCAGTCATATACAAAAGAAGGCCGGCCTGCCGTTTGTGACAACATGGAGAGACCTTAAGGGCGTCCACTGAGGGAAGGGAGTCAGACAGAGACAAATACTGCATGCTCTCACTTCTGTGTGGTCTGAAAAACCAGGCTCATGAGTACAGAGAACAGATTGGTGGTTGCCAGAGGCAAGAGGTAAAAGAAGTGAGAAAAGATGGCCCAAAGGTACAAACTTTCAGTTATAAGGTAAATAATTTCTGGGGCTGTAATGCTGTAGTCACCATGCTGCATATTACAGCCCCAGGAATTATTTACCTTATAACTGAAAGTTTGTACCTTTTGGGTTAAATAGTACAGTATTATATTAGAGGAGGCAGTGGCACCCCACTCCAGTCCTCCTGCCTGGAAAATCCCGTGGACGGAGGCGCCTGGTGGGCTGCAGTCCGTGGGGTCGCTAAGAGTCGGGCACAACTGAGCGACTTCACTTTCGCTTTTCACTTTCACACATTGGAGAAGGAAATGGCAGCCCACCCCAGTACTCTTGCCTGGAGAATCCCAGGGACGGCGGAGCCTGGTGGGCTGCCGTCTGTGAGGCTGCACGGAGTCGGACACGACTGAAGCGACTTAGCCGCAGCAGGAGAGTAAATCCTGAAAGCTCTCATCACAGGAGAAAAAAGCTGTAACTATGTGAGTTGGTGGATATTAACTTATTGTGTAGTCATTTCACAGGATATGCACTTTTTTAGTCGTTTAATCATGTCTGACTTTTTGTGATCACATGGACTGTAGCCCACTGGGTTCCTCTGTCCATGGAATTCTCCAGGCAAGAATACTGGAGTGGGTTTCCATGCCAGCGAACCCAGGTCCTCCGCATTGCAGTCAATGCTTTACCGTCAGAGCCACCAGGGAAACCCATATCAAATCAAATCATATACACCTAGGTATGTATCAGTTATATCTCAATATAACTAGGTGGGGGAGAATCAATTGATGGTAATCCTGAGGCTTCATTTTTGGACTTCAGTTCTGTTCCATTGACCTTTATGTCTGTCCTTATACCAGTACCACACTTGCTTTTTAAAATTGAAGTATTGTTGATTTACAGTGTTGTGCCAATCTCTGCTGTACTGCGAAGTGACTCAGTTATACACATATTGACGTTCCTTTTTTAATATTCTTTTCCATTATGATTTATCACTTGGTGTTGAATATAGTTTCCTGTGGTGTACAGTAGGACCTTGTTGTTTATCCATCCTGTAAATAATAGTTCACACATGCTAACCCCAAACTCCCAGGCCCACCCAGCTCCCGCTTGGCAATCACAAGTCTGTTCTTGTGTCTGAGAGTCTGTTTCTGTTTTGTAGATAGTTTCACTTGTGCCGCATTTTAGACTTCACGTATAAGTGGTATCATAAGTGGTGTTTGTCTTTCTGTGTTTGACTTAATTCACTAGTATGATAATCTCTAGTTGCATCACATTGATGCTAATGGCATTGTTTTCTTCTTTTTTATGGCTGAGTAGCATGATTGTGTGTTTTAGCTGTTGTGAATAGTGCTGCTGTGAACGTAGGAGTACATGTATCTTTTTTTTGCCATGCAGCAAGGCATATGGGATCTTCCCTGATCAGGGATCATACCTGTGCCGCTTGCACTGAAAGTGTGGACTCTTCACCCCTGGACTTCCAGGGAAGTACCCTGCATGTATCTTATTGAATTATAATTTTGTCCAAGTATATATATGCCCAGGAGTGGGATTGCTAGATCATATGGAAATTCTATTTTTAGTTTTTTAAGGAATCTCCACCCTGTTTTCCATAGTCACTGCACCAACGTACATTCCCACCAACAGTGTAGGAGGGTTCCATTTTTATTATTTGTGTTTTAGTTCTCCATTACATAAATTTTCAAGCACACAAGTGAAGAGACCAGTCCTGGCCCCTCAGATACAACACTAGGCTTCATCACCTACCTCTTTCCAGTTACTCTTCCAGGTTCAGTTCAGTTCAGTTCAGTCAGTCAGTCATGTCCGACTCTTTGTGACCCCCATGAATCACAGCACGCCAGCCTCCCTGTCCATCACCAACTCCCGGAGTTTACACAAACTCATGTCCATCAAGTTGGCAATGCCATTCAGCCATCTCATCCTCTGTCGTCCTCTTCTTCTCCTGCCCCCAATCCTTCCCAGTATCAGGGACTTTTCCAATGAGTCAACTCTTTGCATGAGGTGGCCAAAGTACTGGAGTTTCAGCTTCAACATCAGACCTTCCAATGAACACCCAGGACTGATTTCCTTTAGGATGGACTGGCTGGATCTCCTTGCACTCCAAGGGACTCTCAAGAGTCTTCTCCAACACCACAGTTCAAAAGCATCAGTTCTTCGGCGCTCAGCTTTCTTCACCGTTCAACTCTCACATCCATGCATGACCACTGGAAAAAGCATAGCCTTGACTAGACGGACATTTGTTGGCAAAGTAACGTCTCTGCTTTTCAATGTGCTATCCAGGTTGGTCATAACTTCCTTCCAAGAAGTAAGCGTCTTTTAATTTTATGGCTGCAATCACCATCTGCAGTGATTTTGGAGCCCCCCAAAATAAAGTCTGCCATTGTTTCCACTGTTTCCCCATCTATTTGCCATGAAGTGATGGGACCAGATGCCATGATCATAGTTTTCTGAATGCTGAGTTTTAAGCCAACTTTTTCGCTCTCCTCCTCTTTCACTTTCATCAAGAGGCTCTTTAGTTCCTCTTCACTTTCTGCTATAAGGCTGGTGCCATCTGCATATCAGAGGTTATTGATATTTCTCCTGGCAACCTTGATTCCAGCTTGTGCTTCTCCCAGCCCAGCGTTTCTCATGATGTACTCTGCATATAAGTTAAATACGCAGGGTGACAATATACAGCCTTGACATACTCCTTTTCCTATTTGGAACCAGTCTGTTGTTCCATGTCCAGTTCTAACTGTTGCTTCCTGACCTGCATACAGGCTTCTCAAGAGACAGATCAGATGGTCTGGTATTCCCACCTCTGTAAGAATTTTCCATGGTTTATTGTAATCCACACAGTCACAGGCTTTGGCATAGTCGATAAAGCAGAAGTAGATGTTTTTCTGGAACTCTCTAGCTTTTTCGATGATCCAGTGGATGTTGGCAATTTGATCTCTGATTCCTCTGCCTTTTCTAAAACCAGCTTGAACATCTGGAAGTTCACAGTTCACGTATTGCTGAAGCCTGGCTTGGAGAATTTTGAGCATCACTTTACTAGCGTGTGAGATGAGTGCAATTGTCCGGTAGTTTGAGCATTCTTTGGCATTGCCTTTCTTTGGGATTGGAATGAAAACTGACCTTTTCCAGTCCTGTGGCCATGGTTAGCTTGAAGCAATGGCAAGATACCATAGCACTTGCTCTGAATGTATTTCCCATGTGTCTCTAATAAATAAAGAACCCTTTTAAACATAACCATAATTCCATCACACCTGAAAAACCAAGTATGTATTCCTTAATAGTAAACAACTGGTGCTTGTTCATATTTACCCTGTTTGCTTATTATCAGTAGTGGTTTATTTGTCCAGGGTTGTGTGCCTCAGTCTCCAAATAGGTGGTATAAGCTGCAGTTGTTGACATGACCATCCCCTTCTCAGGCCTGTGTCTGCCCTCAATTTCTGTGCCATTGTTTGCCATGACCTCTTTCCCCTGTGTCTCCTGTACACTGCCAGATTAGATGCCCCGTCAGACACAGCTTCCATTCTCCAGGCCAACTTGGCCTCAGCCATGCTGAGGTCTGCTGAGGGGTCCAGCCGATTGTCTGGGATGTGGACAGCTGCGTCCACTGCCTTGAGACCTGACTCAGGCTCAGCCTGGTGGTCCTCTCAGCGGGAATCTTGTTCCTTCCAGAGCTGGATTCCTTTGCCCTGTGTATCAGTTATTAAAATAATTGATTCCCTAGTATCATCTAAAGTAATAGCTAGTTTTTTAGAACTGCTTTTGCCCCTGTACATTTGGAGTTGGCTCCTAGAATAGGTTTGATAAGTGATTTCCTGGACACTGGTGACTTCTTACTGCTCTATCATCTCTAGGTGGTCACGGGCTCAGGCCGCCAGGAGGCTCAGAAGACGGACGCTGAATACCGGAAGCTCTTTGACTTGGCTCTTCAAGGTCTTCAGCTGCTGTCCCAGTGGAGTGCTCATGTGATGGAAGTGGTGGGCCCTCTCACTTTTATTTGGAAATGCTTCCCCTAGTTAATTAGAAGTGCTTTTCTTCCTAAACTTGTCAATAAACTGACTATATTTTTTCTGCTTTGACTGTGGCCTTTGGATCAAAAGCAAATTGGCTTTTTATCTTTGGCACTAGAAATAAGAGTATATATTAATTTAAATGTTTCTAAGGTGACTCAATGTACATTTCATTTACATATATTAGAATTAAAGGTCCTTATCTTTTAAAACACATTGATAGAATTACCTTTGTATTGTTATGATTTTTAATTCTCATTTTCTTAAAAACAACACTCCGTATTTCTAGCCATCAGTTTCTTTTGTTTAGGATTAGTAAAGTGGTTTTTGATGCCTAGAAAGGTTTGGATACTCATAAGTCAGAAGATTTTTCTGTTTCGTTGTTTATTTTGCTCATACGTTTGGATGAGTACTTGATTGTTTGAAAGGCTAATTCTTTTAGAAATGGTTCTAAAGTGCTTATAGTCTTAGATATTCCACATAAAATAGCCAGACCATTTTACCTGATGTATTTCTTAAGTTTTTGATGTATTACTTGAAACTGAAGTCACATTGCCAGCATGTTTTATGGAGATGGACTGTGTGTGCATGCGTATGTAGTGTGCCTGTGCACCTGTGTGCATGGGTTGTGTGTGTGTGTGCATGCAGGCACTCGTGCCTGTGTGTGACTCTCAGACTCAGTGAACCACAGAAGGCTGACCTTTGACCTTTGGTAGCTTTTGGCAGTAGTCCTGTAAGTGAAACCAGCAGTTAAATGTTTCGCATTCAGTGTGGCTGTCGCCCCTCTTTTTTGATCACACCAGTATTCGTGGAAACTTGTGCACCCAACGGACAAGTACTCTAACAAGGACTGCCCTGACAATGCTGAGGAGTATGAGCGTGCCACCCGCTACAACTACACCAGTGAGGAGAAGTTTGCCCTGGTGGAGGTACGGCTTGTCTGCTTTCTCCTCCTCCTTTGATTCTGACCTCAAACTGTCTTTGCTTTACAAACAAAGGCAAAAACATGAATGAACTACTTGTTTTATGCAGTTGCGTCCATGTAGGGTGGCTCTTTGAATCTGTCACAGATGTCAGAATAGAGATTAAAATAGGTTGTGGGCTCCTGGTCTCTGCATAGGCACTCCCCTGACCCAGATCAGGGCGTGTTCAGGGGAGAGCTTGGGAGCCTAGCAGCTTTTTGTTGGCACACGCGAGAGGAGCGAGTTGAGACCTGGGCCATGGAGGGAGAGGAACCCCACTCACAGCTGTGTGGTCCCTAGCTCTGCACGATGTTTAGGACTCTTGTGATGAACAGGTCCTAATTTCTATTCCATCTAGTTTCTGGATGTATGTTTTGGAGCTGTACGTTTCCTACCTTGTTTGAGAAATCTTTGTATACCCCCAAGGTCATGAAGATAGTCTTCTACATCGTCTTCTGGATGTCTTTTTCTGCCTTTCACATTTAGATCCGAAACACCCCCCCACCCTTCCAGCTGCTCTTACTGCCACCTCTGTCGTGCGTCAGGTGACCATACCCGGGCAGGGGTGTTTCTGCTCATGTTTCAATCCATTGGTCAATCTGTCTGTCCTTTCCTAGTCCTTCTGTCTGAATTACAGTAGTTAAGTGTGTCTTGTAAAGTACATCTTTCTCTCTTCAAGAGTTCTTAGCTATTCTCACTCTTTGCATTTTCATATACATTTTAGAACCATCTGTTTATGTCCCAGTGAATCCTGTTAAAATTTATTATAAGGGTATGAATAAACCTATAGGCCATCTTCAGAAGAGTTAACAAATTTGTAATATTAAGTCTTTCATGAATCTGATATGTCCGTCCATTCATTAAGATTCTGTAATACCTCTTTTCATCTGTAAAACTGTTGCACATCTTTTGTTGGCTTTATTTTATTTTTTTCTAAATGTTTGTCACTGGTGTTTAGAATCACATTTTTTTTTTCTAGTTTTCCTTGTATCTACCAACTTGTCTAAACTCACTTATTAATTGTAATAAGTTATCCATAGATTCTTCTGTATTTTCTACTTATATAATCATATCATCTGGAAATGATGACAGTCTTATTTTTCCCCCTTCAATTTTTTTTTCTTTAATCACACTGGGTAGGGATCCCTATTCATTAAATCGAAGGAGAGTCCAGGCGTTTTTGTCTTGTTTCCCATCCCAAAGGGAAAGCTTTCATTTCACCATACAATGTATTTGTTATAGGTTCCTTGTAACTACCCTTCCTCAAATCAGGGAAATTGCCTTCTATTCCATATTTGCTAAAGGATTTTATCATGGATAGATACCAGTTTTATAAAACGTTTTTCATCCATTAAGGTAGTTTTATGATGCTTTCGTTCTATCAGTGTGCTAGCTTTACACTGACAGGGTTTCTGGATCAGGTTTAATATTAAGCTAGCCTTGCATTCCTGGTATAAACTCAACTTGATCATGATATTTTATCCTTTTTGTATATTGCAAGATACAGGTTGCTAAGATTTTTATATGGATTTTTGCATTGAAGTTCATGAGTATGAGTGGCTTTTGATGATATTTTTTTTCTTCTAATGTTTGGTTTTAGAACACTTTTAGATTTGCAGAAAAATTGCAAAGATAGTACACTGGATTCCCATATACGCTGTGCCCTTTTTCATTTATTACTAACATCTTATTTTAGTATTGCTATGTTTTTAATAAGCCAATGTAAATGCATTAGTATTAGCTAAAGCACACGCTTTACTCACATACCCTTAAGTTTTCTATAGCATTCTCCCTCTGACCCAGGACCTCACATCACATGTAGCCATCATGTGCCTTCTGACTCTTCTGGGCCGTGACACTGTCTTGACTTCCCTTGTTTGTGATGGCCATGACAGTCTTGAGGAGCGCTAGTCTTTAGAGTGTCCCTCAGTTGGGATTTATCTGGCGGTTTTTTTCGTGGTTAGACTGGGGTTGTAGCTTTTGCAAAGGAGGGGCACAGAGCTGAAATGCCATTTTAACAACGTCACATCAAAGGCCCCTGCCGTCTGTGCTGTGCTGACCGTCATCTGGCTGAGAGCGTGTCCGGGCGTCTCTGTTGTGAGCTTAGCTGTGCTAACTGCTGACACCCTGTCACAGGGCGCTTTTAGGGAGGAGGTTATTGTGCTTAGCCCACACCTGGATAACCTTCGATTCTAATTTTTGGGTTCTGGCTTCATGAAATGGTTTATAACACTCCCATTTTTTCTGTTGTCTGTAGTGGTTTGTGTAAGGTGTTATTTTTTCCTTAAATGGTTTCCAGCATTTACTTGTGAAGCTTTTCCTATATGGGATGGCTTTTGAAACTTTCAGTTTCTTTGCTATACATAGAAGTATTCAGATTTTCTATTACTTGTATCAGGTTTGGTAAGTTGTATTTTCAAAGATTTTTCTAAGAATCTTTCCAAATTTTCTTATTTTTGACATAGATTTTTATAATAAGTTCTCATCTTTTTTGGTAACAGCTTTTTCCTACATACCTACAGTTCACCCATTTAAAGTGAAAATTCAATGCTTTGAGGGGATATAGTCACAGAATTGTATAATCACAGACAAATTTGGAACATTTTTTTTTGTCTCAAAAAGAAACTCATGCCCATTAAGAGTCACCCCCGCATTTTCCCCTTCCTTCATCCCATGGCAGCTAACAATCTACAGTCTGACTCTGAAGATTTGCATACTCTGGGCATTTCATACAATATGTGATTGTGATTGGGTTCTTTCACTTAATAATATTTTCAAGGTTCCTACATATATCAATATTTCATTCTTTTCCTTGCCAGATAATATTCCATTATATGTATATATCATATTTTATTTATCCATATTAGCTGACAGACACTTGGGTTGTTCTGCCTTTTCACTGATAAGTCATGCTGCTGTGAACTTGTGTGTATAGGTTTTTGTGTGGACTTGTTTTCCTTCCTTCTGATAATACATCTAGGGTCATATGGTATTTCTGCCTTTAACATTTTGAGAAACTACCAGATAGTTGGCAAAATGGCAACACGTCTTTACATTCCTGCAATAGTGCATGAGAGTCCACTTTCTCCAACTCCTTGCCAGTGCCTGATGTCTGTCTGGATTCTGGCCGTCCTACTAGATGTGAAGTAGTGTCTTGTTGTGGTTTTGATATGAATTTTTGTAACAACTAACACTGTTGAGCATATTTTCACGTGCTTATTGATAGTTTGTGGGCTCCCCAGCTGGTGCAGTGGTAGAAGAATCTGCCTGCCAATGCAGGGGACCTGGGGTCGATCCCTGGGTCAGGAAAATCCTCTAGAGGAGGAAACGACAACTCACTCCAGTATTCCTGTCTGGAGAATTCCATGGACAGAGGAGCCTGGTGGGCTACAGTCCATGGGGTCACAAAGAGTCATACACAAGACACAACTGAGTGACACAGTTGACAGTTTGTATATTTTTGGAGAATTGTCAGATCCTTTGCCCATTTTTTTCTTAAGGTTTTTTTTTTTCCTTTTCTTCACTGAGTGGTAGCCTTTTCTCCTGGAGGTAGGCTTGAAAGAAAGTGAAAGTGAGGTCGTATCCGACTCTGCGACCCCATGGATTGTAGCCTACCAGGCTCCTCAGTCCATGGAATTTTCCAGGCAAGAGTACTGGAGTGGGTTGTCGTTTCCTTCTCCACCTTTGCCCATTTTTTAATTGAATTATTTGTTTTTTTATTATTGAGTTCTTTTTATATTCTAGGTACCAGTTCTTACCAGACATATGATTTGCAGCATTTTCTCCCATTTACTTTTTACTTGCTTAATGGGATCTTTTGAAGCATAAAAGTCTTTCATTTTAATAAAGTTCAGTTTTTCAACTTTTCCTTTGGTTGCTTGTCCTTTTGGTGTCATATCTTAAGAAATCAGCACCTAACCCAAGTCACAAAGATCTGTCTTATTTTGTTTGTTTGTTTTGTCTTACATATTTTTAAATGTATATGGTCCATTTTGAGTTAATTTTTTAATGCTGTGAGATAGAGTGTTATATCAGAGGTCCCCAAGACCACCCTTAGCCTAGATTTGCTAGACTAAGCTACATAGAACTAAGTAGCTGTTCTGTTCAAAATTATGATTTATTATAGAGAAATGACCTAGATTCAAATCAGCAAAGGAAAAAGACACCTGGGTTAAGTCCAGGAGAAGCCAGGTGCAAATTCCAGCTGTCCCCCTCCTTACTGGAGCTGCAGGGAATGTGTTTAATTCTCCTGGCAGTGTTGGATGACCAGAGATGCAGAGTTTTGCCAGCTGGGGAAGCTCACCTCAGCCTTGGTGTCCAGGGTGTTTATTGAGTGTCAGTAATGTTGGCATGTAGCGCAATTGCTATAGCACTCAGCTACTCAGACTGTAGACCTAGAGGAAAAACAGCTGTTTCTTATAAATCACATTGTTAGCGTAAAATATCTGGTGAAGCTATTGAAAAGGCCCAAAGCCTCAGACACCTATTCTTCGGGCTGAGAACTCCAGCGGCTTAGAGTCGTTTCCTAGGAGCCAGCCACAGGCCAGACTTTCCTGGGAATGTGCAGGGTTTGCTCATCCCAGGCTACTGAAATGACCCTTTCCTACACAAGAGTCCAGCTTGATTCTTTTGCATGACGATATCTAGTTGTGCCTCAATATTATCTGTTGGGGTTGCAGAGTCGGACATGACTGAGCACACTCACATTTGTTGAAAAGATAGTATTTCCCTATCGAATTGTTTCACACCCTTGTTGAAAACAGATTGATTATAAATGTAAAGATTTATTTCTGGACTCTTAATTCTATTCTATCAATCTGTATGTTTATGCTGTTCCAATACAGTCTCATAATCTCTTAGTATCTGTGGATTGTGTGGTAATGTCACCTCTTTATTCGTAATGCTTGTCTGTTTTTTTTTTCCCCTTGATCAGTCTTCCTGAGCATTTGTTTGTAAAATGGCTTTATCTTAGTTGATCACTTTCTAGTATATGCTTGTTTTCTGTTCCATTAATTTTTGCTTTTAGATATTCGTTTCCTTCTACTTTGGGGGTGTTATTTTTATCTTTTTATAAATTAGTGATGAGTATTGTTGTTATTATATTTAGGCCAAAGCTCCAGATTTACCTTTCAGCACACCTTTCCTACATTCCATAGTTTGAATATGTTGTTACTGTTGTTCAGTCACTAAGTCATGTGTCTGTCTCTTTGCAGCCCCATAAATTGTAGCACGCCAGGCTTCTCTCCATCACTATCTCCCCGAGTTTCCTCAAACTCATATCCATTGAGTCAGTGATGCCATCCAGCCATCTCGTCCTCTGTCATCCCCTTCTTCTCTTGCCCTCAACTTTATCCAGCATGAGGGTCTTTTCCACTGAGTCATCTCTTTGCATCAGGTGACCAAAATATTGGAGCTTCAGCATCAGTCCTTCCAGTGAATATTCAGAGTTGATTTCCTTTAGGATTAGATTTCCTTTAGATTGCTGTGAGCTTGAATTCAGTTCAGCTTCAATTGGAGAATTTGCTTTTTTAAATAGAAAAATTCCCTTTGTTTCCTCATTAGAAAAGCAGCCTGGGTTCATTATATAAATCCTCCGAGAAAACATGCATGTGAGATGAGGACAGAATCCTGTGTCTGGTGCCATCACAAAAATGAACTTTGAGCAGTACACTGCATTTTCTTCTGACTTTCTATGCCTATTAATTTACTGTGCCATTGTTAACAGATGGGATTTGGGTTACAAACTTGTCATTTCTTTTTCCTTTTCCAGATAATAACAAATTTGCTCTCCTGAAGCTTTTTCTTCCTTTTTGTTTGAAGTCTTTCACAGAGAGGTGTACCCTAGTAGATTCAGAAGTATTTTGAGTCAGTTACCAAATGCTCCTGTTAGCTCCAGGCCAAGCAGATCTGTCCCTGCCCTCCAGGCACTTGGAGTCCGATGGGGTCAGACCCAGAGCCAGGGGCAGCTGCAGGTGTGCCAGAAGAGCAGGAGGCCGGGGGAGAGGGCCTGTGCTCAGGGGAGACCGACACCCTCCACTCACTGAAGACCGTGTGTCCTCCCGCAGGTGATCGCCATGATCAAAGGCCTGCAGGTGCTGATGGGCAGGATGGAGAGTGTGTTCAACCATGCCATCCGCCACACTGTCTACGCCGCGCTACAGGACTTCTCCCAGGTCACCCTCAGGGAGCCACTCAGGCAGGCCATCAAGAAGAAGAAGAATGTCATCCAGAGGTCAGCCCTGCTGCACACACCTCCCTGCACAGTCATCCACAACCGAAGGCTCAGCTTAGGTTTGAACAACTGCGGAGTTACATTTTTATAAATAGGCTCCTGTTTGGTGAATTTCCTCCAGATGTAATGTGATGGGTCCAATTATTAACCTGAACAACCCACAATAAGTCAGATACAAAGGTCTAAGCAGTCTGGAGACCCAGGAACAAGGGTTTGGTCATCTCAGACCTGGGTGTGTTTCAAAATCTGTGCGACAGTTCTGCTTACCAGGACTGTAGGGACACACAGCTCAGCACCTCATCTCCCATTTCAAAGTTTATTATCTTCACTATTTTTGCTTCTGTTCCTATGGCCTGCCCTACAAGTTAGTCATAAACCTCGTATGTATTGCAGAGATGCTACAGCAGTCTTAAGCTAGGTTTCTATTAATGTTGAGCGTGTTAAAGTCGTCTTTCAGAGACATTTGTATAAAATGAATCTCAGAGGGGCTCACATGGATAGTGATTTCATTTCGTTGCTTTATAGTTGATATAATTGTCACCTGGTATTGTATGACTTTAGCACTAATAAGATCCTGTTACACCATCAGTCTTCCTAGGTTTTGTTCTCTCACTAGGAGGGCTTAGTGAAAATTCTCATGTTTTCAGCGAGCCTCGGTATTGCTGCACGGAGCCTCACTACTACTGTGTGGGAAATGTGCAGTGTAGTCTAGCTCAAAGTGATTAGAGTGGGCTTGTGGGTGTGTCTGCCCTGAACGTGGCGCCTGTGGGGGACCCTACGTGGTGGAGCCCTGTTGGGAGTGGCGGAATCTGGATGTCCAGATGAGGGGGGACAGAATCCCCAGGGTTGTGTCGGTGACCATATTCAAATGAGAAAATGGGACAAGTCTCAAGAAGGTTGTTTGAGCTCTGAGTGTATGTTTGGGGCCTGTCTTCTTGCTGCCCTTAGCGTGACTCAGTATTTAAGAAATCAGACACCACTTCTGGACTAATTGATGCAAAATGTAAACACATTAGATCTTCTGAGGGTGGTAACGTCCCCAAGAAAATGGTCTATTTTGCAAGTTTAACACTGAACTGTCTTATTACCACGTCCTCCCACTGCCCCCAGGGGAATTCATGTGTCAGAGTTGGCTGTGGGTTGAGTTAGGAGATACTGTGATTGTAAAAGTGCTGAGGATGTCAGTACTTTGTCCCACCCTAACAACTTGACTGGTGGTTCAGTGTCCTGCAGGCCATCAGGAAGACTGTGTGTGACTGGGAGACAGGGCACGAGCCCTTCAACGACCCAGCCCTGCGGGGCGAGAAGGACCCAAAGAGCGGCTTCGACATTAAAGTGCCGCGGCGTGCTGTTGGACCCTCCAGCACCCAGGTTCTCGTTCCTTGCTCTATTGACTGGGGTGACCGTGAGCTGGGGAACTGGTGGGAGGCTGGGAGTGAAATGACCTCACCGTGGTCAAGTACGGTCTGGGTCTTTTATGTAGGGTCTAGAAAATGATTATTCCTAAAGATAAAATTTTTGGAAATTTGAAAACATAGCTTTTCTATATCTGTGGTCTTCAGCTACCACTGCTGGTCTTTCTCCTGGCACATTCAGCTCCCTCCTGCCCCTTCAAGCAGCTTTCCTCTGATCCTCACATCTGAGTTAATTGTCCTCTGCTTTTTCCCCTCCTGTTTTAGAACTTTGTTCTCATCAACTCTGTGTTGTGGGCTTTTAGAATCTCTTCTGTCAGCCTTTCAGGGAATTGCCAGCAGAGCATGTTGCTGGCTCTGTGTGAAATCTTGGGGTGCTTGGGAGGAGGGTGAGGGTGCCACCCCGGACCTGCCTCTCCCGTCTGCCCGCGAGCGCATCCTTGCTCATCCGCGTGTGGCCCTGCCCTGTGCCCTGTGACTGACACTCTCCTGTCTGTCCGTGTCTAGCTGTACCTGGTGCGCACCATGGTGGAGTCCTTGAGCTCTGCCGAGCTGCTCAGGCAGCTCAAGTCTGTGGGCGCGGAAAGACTCTTGCATGTGGTTAACGCGTTTCTGAGGCAGTCCTACGTCTACCCTCCCCTTTTAACCTTTGGTGGTAAGACATCGTTTGTTTTTCTCATTGACGTTTATGACACGAGGCTCTGCTCTGAGTTCTTTGTCCCAAGTAGCGGTGACTTGGCCGTGTGGACTGGTGCTGCCCCTGCGAGGAGCCAGTGCACTGTCAGCGGGGCAGCCCTTCTCCTGGTTTATCTGTGTGCGTTGTAACTAATGTGCCATGTATATTTTCTCCCCTGCAAATGTTTCCTTGGATAATGCAGCTTTACATGGTGAGAACCATGCTAGAGTCCCTCATTGCAGACAAAAGTGGCTCCAAGAAAACCTTGAGAAGTAGCCTTGAGGGGCCCACCATATTGGACATAGAAAAATTTCATCGCGAGTCATTCTTCTACACCCACTTGATAAATTTCAGTGGTAAGACCTACTGCTGACCAGTGTCTGCTCCAGCGTATTCTAACACCACTAACACTGTCTAGAAAGCTCCTGCCTGCGTGGCTGCCCCTGCTGTGGTCCCTTCGTCCTCCCAGGCAGTGACACATGTTGTAACTCTCGTGGCATTTCCTCGCCTGTTGCTTTAAATGCATGGCTGGCCAGGGACTTCCTCCACGTGGCGTGGCCCTTAGAAGGGTGAGGCCCATCGGGCTGTTGGCCCAGTGACCTGGATACAAAGTCTTTGTAACCTACACTGGGCCAGCAACTCAGGCCAGTGTAACTGTCACCTGGCTTCAGATGCAGGTGGTGATGAATGCCAGAAACCACTCCAGGCTAAGTGTAGGAAGCAGCAGGTGACCTGCGGGGCACATTGCACATCCCGTCCTGGGGTGGCCATGGAGCTGTGGATGCCCTTGGTCTTCACGGAGCTGTACATGTTTGTTTCTGTGCTGTAGCCATTATTCAGGGTGTGAAGCCTCTATCTTGGCTGCAAGTGCTATAGGTTTATAGTAATAGTTAGGCTTTTGTTTTTCTCGTCATAAAAGGACGGAAACATTTCTTTCCCAATCTGTTTTGCATTAGATAGACATGCACTAAGTATGCATACAATACTGTGTCTGTATCCCAAGTGAAACACATCCTGTCAGAAGGTGCACAGTATTAACCGTGTCCTATTGATGGGTGTTGCTGGGCTTGTGGTGCTGGACGCTGACTCTCCTATTAGTGAATGAGAATCAGCACATCCAAGTGGCTTTGTCTGTGGCCACACTGTGGCAAGGCACGTACTCATGTCCACTCGCCAAGGCCCAGGGCTGAGGGCCTGGCATGTGTGCCCTTGCTTGGCCTCTGGAGCCTTTACTGCTTGCAGAAGATTAATGTGGTGTCTTTTGGATCCCTTAAGAGACGCTCCAGCAGTGCTGTGACCTTTCGCAATTGTGGTTCCGAGAGTTCTTTCTGGAGCTGACGATGGGCAGGAGGATCCAGTTCCCCATCGAGATGTCCATGCCCTGGATCCTGACAGACCACATCTTGGAAACCAAAGAGGCATCGATGATGGAGTACGTGTTTTGGAGGCCTGTGCCGGCCTCCTGTCCATGATATCGGAAGTCCTTGGCGGTGTTTGGGAGGTGGAGGCAGGGCTGATCGTTCTCAGTGCTTCATTTGACGTCATAATTCTCAGGGTGAGACTTCAGAGATCAAAATGAGGAACAGATGCCTTGGCTTTGGATTGAAATCTGGTGCCCAAGCAATGAAACTGATTAATAAGTTTTCTGTGTCCAGGTGCCAGCAAGGTCCTGGGAACTCGGCAAGGGGAGAGGTAGCCTGACCTTTGGTGTGGCATGGCCTCAGACCCAGGTGGATCTGGGAGAGGAAACGTTCAGTGTGAGGCTCAGGGTCAAGGCTGGGGGCTCTGAGACTATGAAGGGTCAGAAGATACAAAGTCCATGGAGGGAGAGTAAGAGCCAACAGGGTACCGTGTAGTGAGCAGATGGGGCCCCCGCCTGGCGGTCCTCCCCGTCTTCCTGACCTGTGCACACCGAGAGCAGCCTTCCTTCCCTGGGCAGCAGCAGTGGCATCTACAACCTTAGAGCTCTGGATGAACGCGTGTGCTCTCTCAGGGCTGCGTTGGGCTTGCTGCTCACGTGCCTCAAGCCCGCAGTGAGACCTTACCTCTGCATACTGCTAGCTACCACCTTTTGTCCAGTGTAAGAGGGACTTTGGCCACACCAGATTTGCTCTTGGTCAGTTATGGGGCCTGGGACCTTTGTATGTTTTTCTTTTTAGGTCAGGCAGTTTATTCTTAAAAATAAGAGAGTGACTCATTCTTGTGGTTATTAAAAAAATTGCAAATTGGCATGAAAATCTTTGAAATGCCCTAAGTGAGAATATGAAGGTGCAGGAGGCCATCATGGACCTGTCAGGTGCCCTGGGTGTGGCTGGACCATGTGTGTCCTGCCCAGAGCCCAGCCTGCCTGATGGGGGCTGTTTTGTCAGGGCACTCACAGGGACCAAATTTGGCATCTGAACTAACGAATTATTTTTCCTCATGAGAAATGAGAACAGTGAGTGTTACATTTCTGGTGGAGGGGAGGGTGTGAAAGCCAAGAAAGCCCCTGTGGGCAGCTGGGCTGACCTGTCTCCCCTTCTGCAGGTACGTCCTCTACTCACTGGACCTGTATAACGATAGCGCCCACTACGCCCTCACCAGGTTCAACAAGCAGTTTCTCTATGATGAAATTGAGGCGGAGGTAAGGGCCCAGCCCCTTTTAGCAGACTTTCTTTAATTTCCTTTTTCCTCTGAATATTAGAGGAAGCAGCCTTTTTTTTTTTAATACAAAGAGGTTTAAACCATGGAATCAACTTTGAAATAAGTGTTTTGGGATGAACGTTTCTATCGGTATTTTTTTCTGTGCGTCCACAGAGGAGGACTGGGGTCTTCAAACCGCCCATCATCTATCGGGTGGCATTTTTTTCACATGACCCCATGCCTCTCATGACCCCATGTTGTAAGCACCACACATCTCTCCTGTTTTCTTTCATGAACACAGTCTAGAACAGGGGCATTTTATGAAATAGCTGGACTGAACCAATCTCTGTTTTATTTCTCTAGTTTTAGCTTTTTATTTTTTATTCATTATAGATAATGCTTTAATGAACTTCCTTGCACGTAACTTTTTAGTTATGTTGGGTTATTCTTGAGGAAAAATTCCTCCAAGTGGAATTATTAAGTCTGTGTACATGCAGCTAAGGAGAGAAATCTTATTTTCTAGCTCAAGATATAAGAGAACTTAACCGTGACAGATTACATTATACACATGGGTCTCATTCCCCACTGTTGCTGTTCAGTTGTTTAGTTGTGTCTGACTCTCTGCAACCCCATGAACTGCAGGGGGATCCTGTTTTCTGGAGCAAGAACGGGTGGACTATGGCAAGTGCCACGCCAGGCCTCCCTGTCCCTCACTATTTCCTGTAGCTTGCTCAAACTCTTGTCCATGTCATGGACAGTGATGCCATCCAACCATCTCATGCTCCATCGGCCCCTTCTCCTACTGCCTTCCGTCTTTCCCAGCATTAGGGTTTTTTCCAATGAGTGGTCTCTATGCATCAGGTAGCCAGAGTATTAGAACTTCAGCTTCAGCGTCAGTGAATATTCAGATTGATTTCCTTTAGGATTGATTGGTCTGATCTCTTTGTAGTCCACTGGACTCTCAAGAGTCTTTTCTGGCTCCACAGTTCGAAAGTGTCACTCCTTCGGCACTCAGCCTTCTTTAGGGCCAACTGTCACATCCATACATGACTATGGAAAAACCATCCCTTTGGCTCTACAGACCTTTGTCAGCAAAGTGGTGACTCTGCCTTTTAATATGCTATGATTGTCATAGTTTTTCTTCCAAGGAGCAAACGTCTTTTAATTTCATGGCTATAGTCACTGTCTGCAGTGATTTTGGAGCCCAGGAAAATAAAGTCTATCACTGTTTCCGTTATTTCCCCATCTATTTGCCATGAAGTGATTGGACTCAGTGCCATGATCTTAGTTTTTTGGATGTTGAGTTTTAAGCCAGCCTTTTCACTCTCCTCTTTCTCCTTCATCAAGTGGCTCTTTAGTGCCTCCTTGCTTTCTGCCATCAGGATGGTGTCATCTGCATATCTGAGGTTATTGATTTTCCTGGCCATCTTGATTCCAGCTTGTGCTTCATCCAGCAGGCATTTTGCATGATGTATTCTGCATATAAGTTAAATAAGCAGGGTGACAGTATATAGCCTTGATGTGATCCTCTCCCAGTTTTGAACCAGTCCATTGTTCCATGTCTGGTTCTAACTGTTGCTTCTTGACCTGCATACAGATTTCTCAGGAGGCAGGTAAGTTAGTCTGGTATTCCCATCTCTTTAAGAATTTTCCATAGTTGGTGGTGATCCACACAGTCAAAGGCTTTACCACAATCAATGAAGCAGAAGTAGATGTTTTTCTAGAATTCTCTTGCTTTTTCTGTGATCCAGAGGATGTTGGCAATTTAGTCTCTGGTTCCTCTGCCTTTTCTAAATCCAGCTTGAATATCTGGAAGTTCTTGGTTCTGTTGAAGCCAAACTTGGAGAATTTTGAGCATTACTTTACTAGCGTGTGAGATAAGTGCAATTGTGCAGTAGTTTGAGCATTCTCTGACATCACCCTTCTTTGGGAAAGGAATGAAAACTGACCTTTTCCAGTCCTGTGGGCACTGCTGAGTTTACAGATTTACTTCATATTGAGTGCAGCACTTTCACAGCATCGTCTTTTAGGATTTGTGATAGTTCAGCTGGAATTCCATCACCTCCACTAGCTTTTTTCGTAGTAATGCTTCCTAAGGCCCACTTGATGTCACACTCCAGGATGTCTGGCTCTAGATGTGTGATCACACCTATTTGTAAGGCCTCCTCAGACAACCATTTTGCCTTATTGCATTTCTATTTCTTGGGAATGGTTTTGGTTACCACCTCCTGTACAATGTTACGAACCTCTGTCCATAGTTCTTCAGGCACTCTCTCTGTCAGCTCTGATCTCTTGAATTTATTTGTCACTGCTACTGTATAATCATAAGGGATTTGTTTTAGGTCATGCCAGAATGGCCTCATTCCCTGTATCCTCACGAAAACCACAGGAAACACTTCCTCGGGGAGATGCTCTGGATTCCGTGGTGAGGCAGGGTAGGCTGGGGAGAGAGACCCACGGGTCCTCGGGCAGCTCCACTTTGAGCACAAGGCGTCCTCATCACAGTTTGGGGATATGAGCTAATCCCATTTGCAAGTGAGAATACAGTCTTGAGGGTGAAGTCCCAGGACTGTCCACCCTGCATCTTCTGACTGATCTTGGCAGCCCAGAAGAGGCCATGGGCAGATGCCCTTGGGACATACAGCCTAGAAGCAGGGGTATACCCCCTCAGTTCAGTTCAGTTCAGTTCAGTCGCTCAGTTGTGTCCAACTCTTTGTGACCCCATGAACCGCAGCATGCCAGGCCTCCCTGTCCATCACCAACTCCCCGAGTCCACCCAAACCCATGCCCGTTGAGTCGGTGATGCCATCCAACCATCTCATCCTCTGTCGTCCCCTTCTCCTCCTGCCCCCAATCCTTCCCAGCATTAGGGTCTTTTCCAATGAGTCAGCTCTTCGCATCAGGTGGCCAAAGTATTGGAGCTTCAGCTTCAACATCAGTCCTTCCAATGAATACCCAGGACCCATCTCCGTTAGGATGGACTGGTTGGATCTCCTTGCAGTCCAGGGGACTCTCAAGAGTCTGCTCCCTCACCACAGTTCAAAAGCGTCAATTCTTTGGCACTCAGCTTTCTTTATAGTCCAACTCTCACATCCCTACATGACCAGTGGTAAAACCATAGCCTTGACTATGCCCCGTGGAGGATCCCAAATGCAGTGCACATTAGCCCCCTGGGAGTACATGATAGAAAGAGACTTTTTACTATTTCTTTATATTTAGGAGAATTGGAGTATTTTTCTCCATAATTAAGAAAGGTTCTGACATAATTTTCAGTGGTAGTGTGGTGGGCACTCCTGGTCACACTGAAATGGATTTAATCTGCTATTGTTGGACTATAAAAGTTGTATCCTTTCTCATGAGAACCTCTTTTAGCTGCCTTAACAAAGGGTTGAGGTATTGTGGAAGGTTTGAGGTTTCATAGTTTTAGGTGTTTTTTTTTATCCATAGGACTTACTTATTTTATAACTGGAAGTTTGTACCTTTTGACAACCTTCACCCGTTTATCCTGTGCTCCACCTCTGATGACCACCAATCTGTTCATTGAATTTATGGGTTTGTTTTTATTCTTTTAAGATTCCACATATAAGTGAGATCATGCACTGTTTGTCTTTGTCTGACTTACTTCACTTAGGATAGCACCCTCAGGGTCCATCTATGTTGTTGAAAACTGGCGGGGTTTTCTTATCTTTTATGGCAGAGCAATATTCCACTTTGTGTGTGTGTGTACACACGTACCACATCTTCCTTTTCCATTTATCCGTCAGTGAACACTTAGGTTGTTTCTGTGTCTTGGCTATTGTGAATAGGGCTGCAGTGAAATTTGGGGTACAGACATCTTCTTGAGTGAGTGTTTCCATTTCCTTTAGATTAATTCTTAGAAGTTGAATTGCTCAATCAAAATTTTTTTCGAGTTTTTTTTTTTAATTTGATCTTAATTCAGAAAAGCAAAATTTGGGGCAAGAGTGCAACTTGTGGGATCTTAATTCCCCTACCAGGGATGGCACCTGTGCATTCAGCAGTGAAAGTGCAGAGTCCTAACCCCTGGACTGCCAGGGGAGTCCCTAGGGAAGCAGAACTCAGTGCATGCTTTCTTTTTCTTCAGGTGAATCTCTGTTTTGACCAATTTGTTTATAAGCTGGCAGACCAGATATTTGCATATTATAAGGTTATGGCAGGAAGGTAAGTATGTGGTTTGCAATTTGGGTACAAAATCTTGGGCAATTTGATCTGACATTTCCATTAAAATTCATAGTGCATGAGAAATTGTCCTCTCTTCCCTCCATGCTAGTTTGCTTCTTGATAAGCGGTTACGATCAGAATGCAAGAATCAGGGTGCAACCATCCATCTCCCGCCGTCTAACCGCTATGAGACGCTGCTCAAGCAGAGGCACGTGCAGGTGAGCAGGCCTCTCCTGGGCACAGCGAGACACGGGCTGGCAGGGGAGGAATGGGCTTTCCTAGAGCTGCTCAGATTGTATGTATGTGGCTGTGGGAGCAGCCTGTAAATAGCTGAGATTTTAAAGATTAACAGTTACTCTTGGATAACCTGACCCACCAGGGACACTGCCCAGCGCAGCTCCCAGGAGGCTTGGCCCAAGCACAGGTCCTCTCCAGGAGCCCAAAAGCCAGAGATTGAATGAAAGAAGATTCGGGCACTTGTTACAGTGGTGTGCTCAGTAGCTTCAGTCGTGTCTGAGTCTTTGCTACCCCATGGATTGTAGCTCACCAGGCTCTCTGTCCATAGGGTTTTTCAGGCAAAAATACTGGAGTGGGTTGCCATGCCTCCTCCAGGGGATCTTCCTGACCCCAGAATCAAACCTGTGTCTCCTGCATTGCAGGCAGATTCTTTATTGCTGTGGCTCAGATTCTGTGGTAAAGAATCTGCTTGCAATTCAGGAGGCCCGGGTTCAATCCCTGGATTGGGAAGATACTCTGGAGAAGGGAATGGCTAACTACTCCAGTATTCTCACCTGGAAAATTCCATGGACAGTGAAACCTAGTGCATGGAGTCTCAAAGAGTCGGACACAACTGATTAAGACTTTCAGAGTGGTGGGGAGGAGCTTTTTCTTGGTCAACATGAAGAGTAAGAATACAGTGCTTGTTTTGTTTTATATTCTTTAAAATAATATAATATATAAAACAGTGCTTGTTTTATATTCTTTAAAAATAATGTATGTATATATAATCAAAAGGAAAATACAGAAAGTTGTAGGGAAAGTTTCATGTCATTCTATCTACAGATAGTGTTAGTCACTCAGTCATGTCTGACTCTTAGTGACCCCATGAACTATATAGCCCACCAGACTCCTCTGTCCATGGAATTCTCCAGGCAAGAATACTGGAGTGAGTTGCCATTCCCTTCTCCAATCTACAGATAACCGCCATTCCTATTTTGGGGCATTTTCACCAGGGTTTTGTCTGTATCTTTATGTTATTGAAATGATACTGAGGTGTACCCTTGTTGTTACTACTCTGCAGTAGAAATGGAGTGGTTTTCTCTTATTCATTCCTGTGACACAGTGGAGATAAGGCACACACAAGCCACTCTATGCTGGAAGGTGGCCCTGAACCGATTACAAAGGGCTGCACTAGACCCAGGTTCTCCAGGAGGCTTGGCATCTCTGCCTGTGATATAAGTGCAGATTCACTGCAATGAACACTACAAAAAGTAATTTACAGCTTTGATTTGCAGAATTTTAGCTCTAGGGAAGTAGGATATTTGATCATACTGCCATCTGAATTTTGTATGTTATTTGTCTTATCCTTTGGAATAGCTTTCTGGGGGTAGATACATATTCTCTTGCTTGTTTGTTTTTCGTTGCTCACACTTTCCACCCTCTGTGCCCAGCTTTTGGGCAGGTCCATCGACCTCAATCGTCTGATTACCCAGCGCGTCTCTGCCGCCATGTACAAGTCCCTGGAACTGGCAATTGGGCGATTTGAGAGTGAAGACCTGACGTCAGTAGTTGTGAGTGCACCCCCTTCTTTTAGGTGCAGCATACGTGGGGGAAGGCTGGTTGCAAGGATTGGAGCTGCTACTGTTTTTGTCATTGTTGATAAATTGACCTGACTGTAGGTGAAGCTTTTGCGTAGAACTCAGAAAGTGTGCACTCACTGAGCTGGGCCTGCCTAGGCATTTGCTCTTAGTGTTCACAATTCCACATCGACTTCAGAGAACACATAGTTACATGTCACTATTGCATAAAATATGGTAAAAGAGTAAAAGGTGAAAAGTTTTAAATTAAAAAGAGATGAAGACAGACAAAAAGGATTCGAGAGAAAATCATTTAGAAGATGAGATAGTGAAGATTCAACATAACATGTCATAGAGACCCCTGGAGATAAAAACCAAACAATGAGATGAAACAAACATTAAAAAATGCTATTTCAAGAAAACCTGGATGAAATAAAAAACACAGTATAAATACTCATTAGAAGCAAATATCACATACCAGGGAAAACAGACATAAAGTGGCCAACACCAAGGAACATTGTAGTGAACATTGTAGTATTGGACTTTTGAAGAAAAGGAAAATTCCTGTGGATATCTGAGCAGAGTGATCAGGGAAAGAAAAATCCAGTTGTCCTCAGACCTGAGCTGGCAGAAAAGGAGGTGCAACTTAAGGATCTTTTTGCCAAATCTGTCTTATAGGAATAATGGCTGCAGGCCCGTGCTAATGAACTTGTGATAACTCCAGGAAAACTCTGTGTCCTTAGAAATCAGTCATGGGTGGGGATTGTCTCCTGGGCCCACCTCAGAGCAGAGTGTCTCCACAGGAGCAAGCACGCTTCCCCATCCTTCATCAGGATCCAGGCTATCTTGGGACGTGAAGCTTAAAGTGGCCTTCCCTTCAACCTGGCTTGGAGTTGGCCATGGTGTTTTCATGCCCTTGATCTTTCATGACTTAGAGAAGTCTTTTATCAGCATAAACAGAATAAGTCATAGAGACCATTTTAAATTTACTTGTAGTCACATTAGAAAAGGAGAAAGAAATAGGGGGAATCAATTTTAATAATCTATTTTATTTAACCCAATATATCCAAAAATTGACATTTTAACATGTAATCGTTATAAGAATTTTATTGATGTGGATATTCTGTGTTCTTTGTTTTCATATCTGGTTTCTGAAATCTGTATGTATCTCACACATACGGCACATCTCAGTTCAGGGCAGCCATGTCCTCATTGCTGTATGTGGTCAGTGGCTGCCACAGTGGAAAGAAAAGACCTGGGCAAGTTTATGAACGGTCAGTGTGAGGGCCTAGAAGGCCATCTCTGAGTGTGCCTGCCAGTGCACAGCACAGCGGTGCTTTTGAATTACCGAAGGTGTTTTAGGGAAGCTGACTGAGGCTAGCACACAGTCTGTCATCAGTGAGGGTGGACACATCTCAGCGTCCTCTGCCCCGTGAAGGGTTTGGAGACTCGCATTGGGCAGTAGGGGGTTACTACCGTGGAGAATGGACAGTGGCCATATGGGGACAACCGTGGAAAGGAGGGGCATTTTAAGAGCACTGGAGAGGGCGTGTTGAATTTAGGTGTGAGAAGTAAGGTCGCATCGCCTGTCAGACCCCCTCTGTGTGGGTCCTTGGCCTAGTACGCGACCCCACCCGTGCCCGGTCCTGCTCTGTCCCCTCCAGCCCAGCAGCACGGCCCTGCCCGTGCAGAGGATGGCCGCCGTGCCACACCCAGCTCTGTTCTCGTGTGCCTGATTTTGTGGTCCCGTAGGAGCTGGAGGGCCTCTTAGAAATCAACCGCATGACCCACAAACTACTGAGCAAGTACCTGACTCTGGACAGCTTTGATGCCATGTTTCGGGAGGCCAACCACAACGTGTCTGCACCCTACGGGAGAATCACCCTCCATGTCTTCTGGGAGCTCAACTATGACTTCCTGCCCAACTACTGCTACAATGGCTCCACCAACCGGTAAGCATGCCGCCTCGCGGGCAGCTCCAGGTGCCCCCGTCATGGGCATCGAGGAAGGATGGTCTCAGGGCCCGTCTTTCCCCACGCCCAGGACACGCAGGCCCTTGTGATCTCCTCTGTTTGCAGATGCCAGCCCTGGTTGTGTGGGCATGGCCCTCATGTGCAGAACATGTAGGGTCAAGTCTGTGGTACACGTGGGCAGCAGCTGCTGGATCTACGCGACCTTCATGCTTTTACATCTGCTGCCGTTGGGGTGTGCTGGCTGACTACACTCTTATGCTTCCATTCTGGAATGCCGGAGCATGTGAGGGTCCAGCTGACCTCCCCCCACCCATCTTCTGTTTTACTGCTGTGCTGAATTCACGGAGTGGCCTGCTGGGTGGGCGGCAGGGCTGCCGGCTGCAGCGTCATGGGGTCCAGTCTCAGGGTGCATCCGCATCCTGGGATGGCCCTGTGTCACTTCCAACTCTGTGCAGAGCTCCATTCCTGCTGTGTCAGCACATGCCAGGGACACCTGGGAACATATGTGTGTGTGTGAAGGAGAAAACGTGGGTGGGTGTGAGAAACAGGAGTGAGGGCTAATGAGGGGGTTAGACTGTGTGTGTTTGAGCTTGATGACCACTTTTTTAAAGCAAATGTCTTTTGCTTTTACTTTGCTTCCCTACTGCGTCTGAACATCCCATCCCATTAAGTGTCAGCTTAATCACTACTGACTTTTAGTCCTAGATTTTGGGGTCTTAATCCGGGAAGCTGAGGGTCAAGCCCAAGGGCAGAAGGTGTGACCATACCTGCTGTTGCCATTGTCTGTCTAGGACCCCAGGCGTGGTTTCCTCCTGGAAATTCAGGAGTGTTGCTGGTCCATGGAGGCGCGCCATTAGGGCCATCGTCTCAGCCCCGTGTAGCCGCAGAGGCGTGGGGCCACGAGACCGCTGGTGAAGGAGCCCTGTTTGGCCTCTTCGGGTCAAGGGCTGTGTGCCCAGCTGGGTGCAATCCACTGAAACCATACTTAAGTTTTTTTAGGGTTGGAATTAACTGGAAAAATATTTTTATTACACAAGTAATGCATCATACTTGTGGAAAAGCTAGAAGTTGTGTGTGTGTGTGTGTGTGTGTGTGTGTGTGTGTATGGAATATTATGGGGAAAATAATTAAATCCCTAGAGATTTCCCTTGTAAAATGTCTGTCTTTTAGAGTTTTTGCCATAACAGGCAAATATACATGTGTACTTTTTATTTTGCAGAGATGGAGGCATACTCTTAAATTCATATATTTTTTTCATATCATATGTCACAATGAGGGGTATTCTGTGTTAGTGAGGGTGCATATATGTTTTTTGTGCATTTGAAAATCCAATTCATGGCCATTTGCAAGATTTTCTTTGCTTTGGTTGGTCCATTTGGAACTTTGGGAGTTAGTTTCTGTTATGTCTGTTAACAGGCTTTCCTGGTAGCTCAACTGGTAAAGAATCTGCCTGCCCTTGGAGAAGGGATAGGCTACCCACTCCAGTATTCTTGGGCTTCTCTTGTGGCTCAGCTGGTAAAGAATCTGCCTGCAATGTGGGAGACCTGGGTTTGATCCTTGGGTTGTGAAGACCCCCTGAGAAGGGAATGGCTACCTACTCCAGTATTCTGGCCTAGAAAATTCCATGGACTGTATAGTCCGTAGAGTCACAGAGTTGGACACAACTGAGCAACTTTCACTTTCACTATGTCCCTTAAATTATTTTGCCTAGTGCTTAGAACTGGCATCTCCAGAGGTGAAATGCAACAGAACCCTGTTACAGACAAACTGAGAAAATATGTTACCGTTGGGGCAGGGGCGGCAGGGTTAGAGTCAGGCAACATAAGGAGTTCTAATTTTTTTATTTTAGGTTGCATTTTTGATCATCTAGCATTTTGTTGCACTTTAAAGAATTCCCAGAGATCTTGCAAAAGCAACAATGGGAGATGTTCCCTGGACCCCTGTTGGGCCCCCTGCACTGCCTGTGTACAGCACCTTCCTATTCTGGTCATCTCAGTGACAGCCCGGGATGCTGAGGGCTCAGAAAGAACAGGAGCTGTGTGGAAGGGCCGCGGGGGTCGAGGGCAGGTCAGGTGGAACTTCCATGATGATGGACGTTCATGTAAACCCTGCTGTTGAGTCACTACGTTTTCTGGAAACCCTCCCGGCATGATGAGTGGGGAGTCTGGAGTTAGGAAAAGAGATCTCCGCTGAGGCCTTGCTTGCCAAGCTGGGCTCACATGGGCACCCTTGTACTGATGGAGGCTGATTCTGGGGAGCCATCCGCCATCCAGGCCACCCGTCCTGGAAGCAGAAGGAGTCTTGTTATCAGAGACAAGGTCGCCAGGACCCAGGTCAGGACGTGGTGCCAGTCACCTTAGCAGGAGCGGGGACACCCCAGGTATGTCACTCACCGCCTGGTAGAGCTGTCGGTATGGGGGACACTGCAGCATAGGGTGTGTGGACTGGCTTGAGGCCCCTCCGCCCGCAGTCCCCTCCGCACGTCCCTTGTGAGATCGCGTGTGAGCAGCCTCAGGTAGAGGCTGCCTTCACCTGGTGCTGTGTGTTCTGCCTCCCAGGAGGTGCTGATAGGTGGCTCTGCCCCAGGCTCTTGAAACCTCTGCCACCTTCAGCAGGCTTGGTGATTGCAAGGAAAGACGGCGTCACAGGCATAGGAGCTGCAGTCTGGCAGGGGCTGGCATAAAGTGACATCAGCCTTCTTGGGCCCAGAAGCCCGTTTGCAGTTCAGAGACACCGTCCTCACCAGAGCAGCTCTGGCGGCCTTCACCTTTCCTAGCGTTGGCAAGGCCAATGGCTTCTGTCCTTTTAACAGTCTCCTAGTAGATCCCCTAGAGCTTCATTATCTGGAAAGGGCAGTAAAAAATAGGATTTTATATCTCCACCTTGCATGTGGAGACCTGAGAAGACAGACAGAACTATGCCATCCAGTATCTTCACTCCACACTGAGGGTTTTCTGAGAGCTGCTTGCAGGAAATCTGCACTCCATTTGTTTCTTGTCATATCTACTTATTTTGCTGCTTATTTCTGCTTAATAATTTATGCCTGGTGACTCTGGGAGGTCACATGGGGTGACATGTGACTTAAATTTAACCTGTACAGCTACTGATTTTGACAGTGTGACAGCCCTCAGAGTAAGCCAGCTGTTGGGAAGAGTCTGCCTGTTTGGCAGCAAGACTTCTGAGGAGGGAGCATCCAGAGTGCAGTGTACCACAGGGTATCCCATCACTGGCTGTCGTAACATCTCTCCCCTGGTTAGGGTGCTGCTTTTGCTAAGTTGCTTCAGTTTTGTCCGACTCTGTGACCCCACAGACTATAGCCTGCCAGGCTCCTCTGTCCATGGGATTCTCCAGGCAAGAATCTGGAGTTGGTTGCCTCCTCCAGGGAATCTTCCCTGGTTAGGTTGCTGGCTGCCAAATTTCTCCACTGATATGTTTCTGTTTTTCTGCTTGAAATTTGTAAGTAATGTTTAAGGAAACAATCTATAACTTTCAAAATGGTTCCTTATTAAAACTTGACCCACCAATCTGAACATCTGTAGATGATACTTACCCAAATCAATTATCCCTGTGGTGTTTGAACAGTGGTGATTTTGCAACCTTGTCATTCCATCTACAGTTATTCGTTGGCATTCTGCTGTACATGTTAGCAGTTTTTATTTATTATTAGTAAGGATGTGGGGATTTTAATACAGGGTTATAATCTGTTACTGTCATGACTTGGTTTTAGTTTTTGTGGCTCAAATCTGTCTTGTTTTGTCTCCTGGGAGCCCCTTCTGCCCCATTTCTCTGTCTTCTTGGCTGTCCCATGATTCTTAAGCCTTCTCCTACTGTCTGTAACATAAGAAGTCCCAGGTTCATTTTAGGCTTATCGTTCTTTATTCTTGTAATCTGTGAGTCAGTGACTGCTTTTAATGGAGATTATTTTATTTTTTAGTTTTTTTTTTGGGGGGGTGGTTAACTGGAGAAATCTGTTCTTTAATAACGGGTCTGAGATCCTTATAAGTTATAAGAAAGTTACCAATGACAGTGAAGACAAGGGCATACACTCACCACTGCCTCCTCCATCTTTCCTTCAAAGAATGAAGGTAACAGGGAGAGGAATCACAGGAATGAATTCAGCTTAAAACAGCTGACAACTCCCACACATACACAGGCATTCCTTTTATTATGTTAGAAATATTCCTCAATGAGCTAGCAGTTATTTATGTGAAGAAGAAAACAGATTTATGTCAGTATTAGCCTTATCCTTGATTAAACATGTAGGAATTTACACACAAAACATTATTGCTTAGAGTAGGTTAATGAAGATCTAAGAAGCTGTGAACTTGAAAGAGCTCCATTCTGCTTCTGTGGCTGCTCCAATCAGACCACAAGACTTAGCTACAAGGATGGAAGAATTTTCCTCTTTTGAGCTTAAAGCTTTACAACAGTTCGGATGCTCTTTCCTGCATGCATCAGATCAAAGGCTTCATTAATTTGGTCAAAAGGCAGACTGTGAGTCACAAACTCATCAACTTTTATCTTTTTGGACATATATTCAGACACCAACTTTGGGACACTTTCTACACTCTTCCATCCTCCAAAGGCAGTGCCTTTCCACGTGCGGCCCATAACTAGCTGGAACGGACGAGTAGCGATTTCTTCACCAGAGGCAGCTACTCCCACTATCACGCTGATGCCCCAGCCTTTGTGGCAGGCCTCCAGCGCTGCTCTCACGACTTTCACATGACCAGTACACTCAAAGGAATAGTCGACTCCCCCATCAGTCATCTCAGTGAGCACTTCCTGGATCGGGGGTTAATACACTCAGAGGCCCCAAACTCCTTGGCTCTTGCGAATTTATCCTTATTGATGTCCACACCAATGATCCGGGTTGCACCAGCCACCTTACAGCCCATGATAACCGCCAATCCAACTCCTCCCAGGCCAAAGACAGCGCAAGTAGAGCCAGGCTCCACCTTGGCAGTGTTCAAAGCAGCACCATAACCAGTTGAAATGCCACAACCCAGAAGGCAAACTTTATCCAAAGGTGCTAAAGGATCAATTTTAGCAACAGAAATGTCAGCCACAACTGTGTATTCAGAAAATGTGCTGGTTCCCATGTAATGTAAAATTGTCTTTCCTTTACAAGTAAATCTGCTAGTGCCATCTGGCCTTAATCCTTTTCCCTGAGTGACTCTTATCTTCTGGCAAAGGTTTGTTTTAGGATTCAGACAAAATTTGCATTCTCCACACTGGGGGATATAAAGTGGGATGACAGTATCACCTGCCTTCAGCTTAGTAACTCCTTCACCAACACTCTCCACAATTCCAGCACCTTCATGTCCCAAGATCACTGGATAATTCCCTTCAGGATCAGCCCCACCCAGTGTATAGGCATCAGTGTGGCAAACTGCAGTGGCAATAATCTTAATTCGAACTTCATGAGCCTTTTGGGGTGCCACCTCTGCCTCCTCTATAGAAAGAGGCTTCCCAGCCTCCCAGGCAACTGCAGCCTTGCACTTGATAACCTGGTTCGCCATTTCCTCAGCCCGCAGTCAGCGTGAAGCAGACAACTGGGAACAGCCCCTCAGGGCCGGGGCTGGAGATTATTTTAGAATTAAGCAAAGTCTGAGTGTTAGGTGTACTCACTGCTGCTGCTGTGTCCTTGTTTCTCACCTCCTTTCAGTGGTTGGAGCTGGGAAGGACTTGCATCTGCACTGTGCCAAATTCCTGGGGCTGCCAGAACAAGTTATCACAACCCGGGGGGCTTAAAACAACAGAAAGTTATTCTCTCACAGTTCTGGATGCAGGAAGTCCAGGATCAAGGTGTCCGCAGGGCTGTGCTCCCTCTGGGGCCACGCAGGGTCTTCTCTCGGCTTCTTCTACGTCTGGTGTGACTAGCTGTCCTTGGCCTGCAGCTGCACTGCTCTGTCTCCATCTTTGCTGGCATGTGGCACTCTCCTCACGCGTCTCTCCCCTCTTCTGTGAGGAAGTGAGTCATGTTACACTGAATTAAGGGCTCACTTAGTTACATCTGCAACAACTGTGTTTCTGAGTAACAGCACATTCTGAGGTACTAGTAATTCAGACTTTAAGTTATCTGCTGGGGGGACACAAACCCATAATGTGTACATGTGTTCTACTTGTATCCAGGCTTCCCAGGTGGTGCTAGTGGCTGAGGAACTTGGCTGCTAATACAGGAGATAAAAGAGACACAGGTTCAGTCCTTTGGTTGGGAAGATCCCCTGGAGGAGAGCATGGCAACCCACTCCAGTATTCTCTGCCTGGAGAATCCCATGGAGAGAGGAGCCTGGCAGGCTACAGTCCATGGGTCACAAAGAGTCAGACATGATTGAAGTGACTTAGCATGCACGCATACTACTTGTTCAGCTTCCCTTGCAGCTCAGCTGGTAAAGAATCTGCCTGCAATGCGGGAGTCCTGGGTTTGATCCCTGGGTTGGAAAGACCCCCTGGAGAAGGGAAAGGCTACCCACTCCTGTATTCTGGCCTGGAGAATTCTCCAGTCCATGGGGTTGCAAAGAGTCGGACACGACTGAGAGACTTTCAGTTCACTCACATGCTACGTGTACCCAGCTCTCTCTGTATTGAAATGGTGAATTTACACAGCTTTGTCTTCAATTCCAGGTCAGTGACACAGGCTTCATTTCTATTTTTTTTAACTTCCTTCTATACTGAGAATTCTTATTTTGTCATTCTTAATGTATTTATTCATTTGCTTAATTCTGGGACATGAAGAAAGTAGTTTCAGATTTACTTAACCTTCTGACTGTGAAGCACAAACCTATTAACTAGAATTCAGTGTTTGTTCCCATTTTTTTGTCTTTAGATTGAGAAATGTATATAGTCAAAATGTGGTGTTTAAAAGTTATATGAGATAATAGAGTAACGGGGTTTGAATTTACTCTTTCACCTTAAACAAGTGGAAAACTGGACAGCATTTATGAAACAAGTATTTTCATTGGATGTCTCCTGGAGGGAAAGCAAATGAACAGTGGAACTGTGTGGCTGCTTGGCTTCCTACCTGAAAGCACTTTGGAGGTCTTGCTTGGTGGAGGAGACAAAGAAGCTGAGATGGCTGGATGTGCACGGCAGAGTATGGGAGAGGAAAGAGATTCCAGAGGAAGAGCTCCTGACACCACCTGAGGAGCCCTTTGTGTGTGTCAGTCACTCAGTCATGTCCAGACTCTCTGACCCCATGGTCAGAGACTCTCTGACCCCATGGGAATTCTCCAGGCAAGAATAGGTTGCCGTTTCCTTCTCCAGGGCATCTTCCCGACCCAGGGATCGAACTCGGGTGTCCTGCATGACAGGCAGATTCTTTATCATCTGAGCCACCAGGAAGCCCAGTCTTTGCTTAAATGTGTGTTTTGTGTTTCTGTGTGTGTGTGTGCATTGGTTTGTTGGTTTTCTGGTGGGTTTTTTTTTCGCTGTACCCACAGCATTCAGGATCTTAGTTCCCTGCCCACCTGTGTAGCCTGTACCCACTGCAGTGGTAGCACAGAGTGTTAACCCCTGGACCGCCAGGGAAGTCCCCGTTCTTGAATATTAAACTGCGTGAGCTGAGTGGAACGCCACAGGTCTGGCAGAAGAACAGCTGCCAACGAACTGTAGATGGAATTGCTCCAGAGCTCACCAGGACTAGGGGTCATTTGAGGCTGCCTGTAAGAGTGGGAAAGCGCCCGGAATACTCAGACATTCCACAGAGTTGCCGGCAGGGCCTGTCTCAGAGCTAGCACCAGGGTAGTGACTGCTCTGTGTGCTGTGTGCTTAGTCACTCGGTCATGTCCGGCTCTTTGTGACCCTATGGACTCTAGCCCACCAGGCTCCTCTGTCCATAGGGATTCCCCAGGCAAGAATACTGAAGTAGGTTGCCATGCCCTCGTCCAGAGGATCTTCCCAACCCAGGTCTCCCGCATTTCAGGTGGATTTTTTTTTTAAATATTTATTTATTTATTTATTTGACTGCACCAGGCCTTAGTTGCAGCATGTGGGATCTAGTTCCCTGGCCAGGGATTGAACTTGGGGCCCCTGAACTGGGAGCCTGGAATCTTAGCCACTGGACCACCAAGGAAGTCCCTCAGGTGGATGTTTTATTGTCTGAGCCACCAGGGACTCCCAAGAATACTGGAGTGGGTAGCCTGACCCAGGAATCCAACTGGGGTCCCCTTAGTTGCAGGCGGATTCTTTACCAACTGAGCTACCCGGCAAGCCGAGGGGCCTCTTTACACCCTAACAGACCAGCTGTCTTGCAAGCAGTTTAACCATCTGCCCCCCAAAATTCAGCATTCTTTAAAAGTTAAGAACAAAATCCAGGCACTCAACACCACGATGTTTCCACGTCAGTGTGCTCAGAGCCACAGGCCACGCCTCCCCTTGGTTGCAAATGTTTGTTTCATGAGCTGTTAGTGTTTTGACAGTTACACTCTTTTTTATTTATTAAAGTGTGATATATGTTAATCAAGTTCTTAGAATTGAACAAATCCATGGCTTTTTTTAAAATTTATATTTTAGTTGAGGGATAATTACTTTACAGAATTTGTTGTTTTCTTTCAAACCTCAGCATGAATCAGCCATAGATATACATGTATGCCCTCCCTCCTGAAGCCCCCTCCCATCTCCTTCTCCATCTCACCCCTCTAGGTTGATAAAGAGTCCTTCTTTGAGTTTCCTGAGACATATAGCAAATTTTGCCTTTCCGTGACACAAAGTAACAAAGTTTCCATGTTACTCTCTCCATACATCTCACCCTCTCCTCCCCTCTCCCCATGTCTGTAAGTCTGTTCTCTATGTCTGTTTCTCCATTGCTGCCCTGCAAATAAATGCTTCAGTATCATTTTTCTAGATTCCATATATATTTATATATATATATTAGTATACGATATTTATCTTTCTCTTTCTGACTCTGTATAATAGGCTCTAGGTTCATCCACCTCATCAGAACTGACTCAAATGCATTCCTTTTTATGGCTAATATTCCACTATGTATATGTACTATAGCTTCTTTATCCATTCATCTATTGATGTACATCTAGGTTGCTTCCATGTTCCAGCTGTTGTCAATAGCGCTGCAGTGAACAGTGGGATACAAGTGTCTTTTTCAGTTTTGGTTTCCTCAAGGTAGATGCCTAGGAGTGGCAGTGCTGGGTCAGAGGGTGGTTTTATTCCTAGTTTGTTAAGGAATCTCCATACCAGCTTCCATAGTGACTGTATCAATTTACATTCCCACCAACTGTGCAAGAGCGTTCCCTTTTTTCCACACCCTCTCCAGCATTTATTGTTTGTAGACTTCTTGATGATGGCCATTCTGACTGGGGTCAGGTGATGTCTCATTGTAGTTTTGATGTATATTTATTAATAAGCGATTTTGAGCATCTTTTCATGTGTTTGTTAGCCATCTGTCTGTCTTCTTTGGAGAAATGTCTGTTTAGGTCTTTTTCTAACTTTTTGATTCAGTTGTTTGTTTTTCTGGTATTGAGTTGTATGAGCTGCTTGTATATTTTAGAAATTAATCCTTTGTCAGTTGTTTCATTTGCTATTATTTTCTCCTATTCTGAGGGTTGTCTTTTCACCTTGCTTATAGTTTCCTTTGCTGTGCAAAAGCTTTTAAGTTTAATCAGGTCCCACTTGTTTACTTTTGTTTTTATTTCCGTTACTCTAGGAGGTGGGTCATAGAGGATCTTGCTTTGATTGATGTTATTGAGTGTTCTGCCTATGTTTTCCTCCAAGAGTTTTATAGTTTCTGGTCTTAAATTTAGGTCTTTAATCCATTTTGAGCTTATCTTTGGGTATGGTGTTAGGAAGTGTCCTAATTTCATTCTACATGTAGCTGTCCAGTTTTCCCAGCACCACTTACTGAAGAGGCTGTCTTTGCCCCCTTGTATATTCTTGCTTCCTTTGTCAAAAATAAGGTACCCATAGGTGCATGGGTTTATTTCTGGGCTTTCCATCTTGTTCCATCGGTCTATATTTCTGTTTTTGTGCCAGTTCCATAGTGTCTTGATGGCTGTAGTTTTTTAGTATCTATGACTTTTTTTTTATCATGCTTCTTTGTGAGAGTTTAATATGTCTAAATGAACCCTTCTGATGACACTTAGTCAATTTTGATATTTCTGCTTTAAGGTCCAAGCGTTTCGTTTTCAGTGGCTCCTAATCTATTATGAAGCCAAAGTCTCTTGGTTCCGCAAGTGTGGTTTTGGAATCATCTTCTGTTTGTTCGTACCCAGTGACCTAAGGGACTACATCACTGCCCAAATCCGCCTTCCTCCTCCTGTCCCCTGGCACCATTGCTGTGTCCACAGGCCCCTTTTCAAAAGACTGAACTAGGCTTGAAATGGCTTTGGTGCAACTCTGGAGACTCTCTCTGTGTTCTAGAAGGGCCCTGCTGTTCTTGCTCTGTTTCTTTGAACTTTGAATACATTTATCAAACTTCAGAGTATTTATAGCTCATTCCTAATATGGATTTTGATTTCCTATGTGATGATTAATTGGGAGGAAGATTTAATTGATGAGTAATAGAAAAGTTCTCAATTTTAAAGAAGTACCATTAAATTTTTGATTTTCTTTCTTTTTTAAAATCTTGTTTAGATTTGTTCGGACAGTATTACCATTTTCTCAAGAATTTCAAAGAGATAAACAGCCAAATGCACAACCTCAGTATTTGCATGGATCAAAGGTAAGTTCTTTAGTGTTTATATTGTGATTGTTCAGTTCACAGTGAAGTGTATTTTGAAGTTTAGTTTGAATCAGTTTAGTTGCAGTAATTAATGTATCACGCCACACAGGGCTTCCCAGGTGGCTCAGTGGTAAAGAATCCACCTGCCAGTGCAGGAGATGTGGGTTCAAGCCCTTGGTTGGGAAGATCCTCTGGAGGAAAAAATGGCAACCCACTCCAGTATTCTTACGTGGAGAATCTCATGGACAGAGAAGCCTGGCAGGCTACAGTCCACAGGGTAGCAAAGACATGACTGAGTGACTTCGTACACACACACACCAAACCACATACGAAACATGATGGTATCCTTCAGTTAGCATCTTTCTAAATTGTAATGTGGTGCTGCCTTAAGTGTGGTTGTAGGAGTACACAGAATCGTAGGAGGCCGTCTGTATTCATCAGTATTTAAATGTTCTCACTTGTAGGAAGTCAGACTCCTAAGGAAAAAAGTCAAGACAAGTACAAAGTGAAGTATGTTACAGGGGCAATAATGCATCATGTTCATAAAAAGCATGGCAGCAGACTAACTGATCACAGCACCTGCCTCATAGGTTCAGGGCTGGGGGTTAGAGATGAAAGCCCCCTGTTCAGTACTGCTGCTGAGCAGCTGTGCAGGTGGGACTGATGATGGGTGGGGTGGAACACAAGGCCCAAGACTCTGCCTCTTCCTCACACCCAGGTGATGTTCATGCTCTGGGACTACACAGGAAAACATTGTCGTGGTGTCTGAGCTGCTGGTGGGGTGAAGCTGGGTCTGTAGAGGCCAGGATATATGTTGGGAGCCTCCTTAGAATGTGAGCCTTTCATTTCCGTCCTCTCACTTCAGATGTAGCTGGAACTCAGATGTGCAGCAGTGTTTGCGCCTTGGAAATGGGTAGATAATACAGTTTGGGCTCATATGTGGGTTCAGCCTTCCTCCCCCACCACTTGGCAAGGGCATGAAGTGGATACCTTTAAAAGGACTAGAATAAGTGCTCTAATGCACCTCCTTTTGGAATTAAAATACAGTGTTTAACCCCCTTGGAACTAAAAGAAGTTTTATGTAATTTTAAAAGACAGAACTAGAAACTTTGGTGATTAAGATAGAAATTTCTGGAGAAGGAAGTGGCAGCCCACTCCAGTATTCTTGCCTGCGAAACTCCATGGACAGAGGAACCTGGTGGGCTATCGTCCATGGTGGTCACAAAAGAGTCAGACATGACTTAGTGACTAAACAACCAAACTGTGCTCATGTTTGCACTCCCTCCCAACCTTGGAAACCAGTCCTCGGCCCCCCCTTGCTGACGAGAGTATGTTCAGCTGCCAAAAATGGAGTCAGGAATAATAGCTTGATTATCTTTAGTACCAATGAGCTGAACTCACAAGTTTCAAACAGATTCAGGATGGTGTCATCGTCTTAGGGTAATGAAATGACCCCACCATGCTTTGTTTGGGACCAATTCAGGAAAAAGAAGAAAATGGAATATCTGTGTGAAACAACTCTACAACGGTGCTCTCAGACTTTAACATGCTCTCTATGTGATTCCCCTGAAAGATAAACTCAAAATGGATCAAAGATCTAAGCATAAGACCAGAAACTATAAAACTCCTAGAGGATAACATAGGCAAAACACTCTCTGCCATAACCCAAAGCAGGATACTCCATGACCCACCTCCCAGAATATTGGAAATAAAAACACGAATAAACAAATGGGACCTAATTAAAATTAAAAGCTTTTGCACAACAAAGGAAACTATAAGCAAGGTGAAAAGACAGCCTTCAGAATGGGAGAAGATAATAGCCAATAGAGCAACAGACAAACAATTAATCTCAAAAATATACAAGCAACTCCTGCAGCTCCATTCTAGAAAAATAAACAACCCAATTAAAAAGTGGGCCAAAGAACTTAACAGACATTTCTCCAAAGAAGATATAAAAATGGCTAACAAACACATGAAAAGATGCTCAACATCACTCATTATCAGAGAAATGCAAATCAAAACCACAATGAGGTACCACTTTACACCAGTCAGAATGGCTGCCATCCAAAAGTCTACAAGCAATAAATGCTGGAGAGGATGTGGAGAAAAGGGAACCCTCTTACACTGTTGGTGGGAATGCAAACTAGTACAGCCACTATGGAAAACAGCGTGGAGGTTCCTTAAAAAGCTGCAAATAGTCCTGCCATATGACCCAGCAATCCCACTGCTGGGCATATACACCGAGGAAACCAGAATTGAAAGAGCCACATGTACCCCAATGTTCATCGCTGCATTGTTTACAATAGCCAAGACATGGAAGCAACCTAGATGCCCATCAACTGACGAATGGGTAAGAAAGCTGTGGTACATATACACAATGGAATATTACTCAGCATTAAAAAAAAATTCATTTGAAGCAATTCTACTCAGATGGACGAAACTGGAGCCCATTATCCAGAGTGAAGTAAGCCAGAAGCAAAAACAACAATACAGTATATTACCACATATATATGGAATTTAGAAAGACGGTAACGAGAACCCAACATGCGAGACAGCAAAAGGAACGCAGATGTATAGAATAGACTCGTGGACTTTGTGGATGAGGGTAAGGGTGGGATGATATGGGAGAAGGGCATTGAAACAAGTTAATTATCATATGTCTAATCAATCACCAGCCCAGGATTGATGCTCGGGGCTGGTGCAGCGAGATTTCCCGGGGGGGAGGGAGGAGGGAGGGGGGTTCTGGAGGGGAAGCATATGTAAACCCATGGTGATATCATGACATTGTATGGCAAAAACAATAAAAAAGATAAATAAATAAAAAACGAAACAAAAAAATAATAATAATAATAAAAAAAAGACACACACAAAAAAATATGTGATTCCCCTGGATTGCAAGGAGATCAAACCAGTCAGTCCTAAAGGAAATCAACCCTGAATATTCATTGGAAGGACTGATGCTGAAAATTAAGGTCCAATACTTTGGCCACCTGATGTGAAGAGGCTGACTCATTGGAAAGACCCTGATGCTTGGAAAGATTGAAGGCAAAAGGAGAGGATGAGACAGAGGCAGAGGATGAGACAGTTAGATAGCACCAGTAGACAGGAATTTGAGCAATCTCTTGGAGACAGTGAAGGATAGGGAAGCCTGGCATCCTATAGTCGATGGAGTCGCAAAGAGTTAGGCACTACTTAGCAACTGAACAACAACAACTCCTGAGGATATTCATTCAGAGCTGAACAGCCAGACTTGCTAGTCCAGGTCTTCAGAATCTTCTTGTCCTGATGTAGTTCTCTGTGTTTGTCCAGGGAATATTTTAGACAATTATAAGAGGGGAAGGACAGAGACCTAAAAGGAGAAATCCTAAAACACTTCATTCAAAAGTGGTAACTTATAGAACAAAGAATTTACATAATGTATAATACAACATATACATTGCATCCTATGTCCGTGGAATTCTCCAGGCAAGAATACTGGATTAGGCAGCCATTCTCTTCTCCAGGGGATTTCCCGACCCAAGGATTGAACCTGGCTCTCCTGCATCACAGGCAGATTCTTTACTGGCTGAACCACCAGGGAAGCTCATCGGTTAACTCACATAACATAATGTAAAACTTGGAACATCACTGAAAGACCTGTGCAAAGAGATGCTCTCAAAAATACCACAGTTACATCACAACAGAATTCCAGAAAGTGTCTAAGTGACCCACAGGAAGACAAGAAGAAAGAGCCTACTTAAAAATCAGTAATTGCATTATTTGTAAATGTATTATATGTACATAGTCTAAAAACAGTTCAAAGGCAGAAATTGACTGTGGATTAAAAAGTATGACTGCATAAGAAACTCACTTCAAGTCAATGTGATACAAGTAAATTAAAAGGATGGAAAAAGATGTATCACACGTCAGGGGCAAAGGAGGGACATAACATAATGATAAGAAGGTAAAGCCACCAAGAAGATATAGCAATCCAAAATGTTTATACACCAAACAACAATTTGAAAATACTTGGAGCAAAAACTGACATAAGTAAAAGGAAAAATGAACAACTCCATAGTTGTAGTTGGGGAAGTCAACTTTCCTCTCACTTAGTAATCAAAAGAATAAGTATACAGAAAATCAGCAACAAAGAAGAATGAACACCATCAACCAACAGGATCTCATGGACATATGTAGAACACTTCACCCAGCAACAGCAGAACACACCTTCTTTTCAAGTACCCATGGAGCATTCTGAAGATAACACCCTCAACATATCCTGGGCATTAAAGTAACCTCAGCATATACTGGGCATTAAAACAACCTCAACAGAATTCAAAGAATCAAAATATTAGAGAGTGTTATCTGACCACAGTGAATTCAAACTTGAAATCAGTAACAAAGAGATGACAAGAAAATCTCCAGACACTGAAATTAACATGTTTCTAAATGATCGTTAGAGCAAGAGGAAGTCTCAAGGGAGAGAAATCAAAATTTTGCAGGGTGCAGCTGAAGAAGTGCCGAGTAAAATGTGTAGCACTGAATGCTTAGCATTGGGAATTTCCCTGATGGTTGTGCTCCTGTGTCCTTAGACAAGCTTGGCGGCCTTATCTGACCAGAAACTACCCTACCCCCCTTTCTTGCTGCCCGCCATGCAGGGGCTGCTGTCTCCAGCTCCCTGGTGCCCACTGTCCCATCAGAACCTGTTACCGGGCGTCTCCCTTAGGAGACGGGGAGCAGTAATACAGGGGCTGCAGTGAGGCTCTAAGATACATTCATTTCTCATTCCAGGACCTCAAAATATTTTCTGTAGGATTGGCCGTGTAATCAATGGTGGAAGACCAAATGGTTTTGTTTTCTTCCTTCTCTTTTAGCGAGCTTGTTTTCATGTCTTCAGGTTGAAAACATAGATACCAATAAAGGGCAGCCTAGCAGGTTCTCTGGATCCCTCCACCTCTACATCCCTCCATGTAGATATGGATTCTTCATCTTCATGTGTGCATGGGGCTACACTGAGGACCTGGCAGCTTCATCAAGCACTGATATTCTCTGCCCCCAGGCTTTAAACCTGGCCTATTCGAGCATCTATGGCAGCTACCGGAACTTCGTGGGGCCTCCGCACTTCCAGGTCATTTGCCGGCTGCTTGGCTACCAGGGCATTGCAGTGGTCATGGAAGAGCTGCTGAAGGTGGTCAAGAGCCTGGTATGTTTCCCTCTGGTGGGCTTCCTTCCCAGGGTTGGGAGGACAATTCTGCACCCAGTTCCTGTGTGGTGAGGGGCTGCCCACTCTCATCAAGGTTGCTTTCCTTCCATGTATGAGATTTCCTTTCCAGCCCAAGTGATTCTCAGTCCTTGGTCATTACCGTGCATTTTACTAACAAATTCGTTTTCAAAAGTCCCCATCACACCAACAGCCTGCAGGGTAATATGGCTGGTGGTTGACACAGACGATCTCTCACAGCTGCAAGGCACAATCCTACAGTATGTGAAGACGCTGATGGAGGTGATGCCCAAGGTCTGCCGGCTACCGCGACATGAGTACGGCTCCCCTGGTGAGCACAGCGTCCTCTGGGGTGCACAGGGAGGGGCAGTGTCAGCCCTTGGCCACTTAGGGGAAATCACGGTGGAAATGACTGGTAAGGACCAGATCTGCTGTCCCCAAGCGGGAGAATGTGGGACGCCCAACCAGAACCTGATTGTTCCCAACGGAACGAAGCAGCCTTTCTTTCAGCCAGGAGCAGGTGTGCAGGGGTGGGAGAGCCGGGTGGGGGTGACAGGGCTGCGGGCCCTGTGTACCTCGGCTCTCCTGCAGTGCCAGGGTCTTGCAAATCACTGACGAGGGAGGGGTAGCGAGCGCCACTGCCTGGTCCAACTGCCTGCTAGTCTTCAGCAGCCCGGGCTCCAAGGGAACCCCATGCAGGGGGCCACTTCCCTGACAGGGCAGCTTATCTGTCTCTGTTCGCAGCCTCCCTCTGCGGAGGGCCTGTCACTGACTGGCCAGCTGCAGGGCCCTCAGGCGTATGTGGTCTTCGGGGCGCCAGATGAACTTATGTGGCCTGATCAGAATGGATTTGGGGCTTTCTACATGGATAACCTTCATGACCTCAGAGAGCTTTGTTTGTGATAAAATTGAACTACAAGAACCCTTGTCTCTTATCAAAGCTGCCTTTTATCTCATATCTGTTAATACTTGATTGAAAGCTGGAAAACTATCTTGTTGACCACCAGTGAGATACTGTCCTGATAGGCAGCTGCCTGGTGTGGTTGAGCCCCTGGGTGTTCCTGGCACCACCCACGGCTGCTGTTGGTATTTGAGGAGATAGTGAGGTGACCCATTTGGCCACTGGGAAGGGAATAACCATTGGTATGTCCTGACTTAGGGAAATCTCAGAAAGTAGACGAGGAATGTTGGGATAATAAAACTGGTGCTCAGATCCTTGTTAGAGGTGGGTATTTTAAATGTCAAAGACAAAGCCATTTAGGCCGAATCCAGAGCTGGTCTGGGGGAGAGCTGTGGACTTCGGGCTGGTTTCCCACATGTCCTCACCCAACTGGTGTGGCACCACTGTGGAGGTAATGCCATGTTGCTGGAAGTACCCCCGTGCTCATTCTCATTGCGGGGTGGACCACCAAGAGGAAAGGGTGGTCTCTCAGGCAGGCAGGGCTGTGGGGTCACTGTGGACCAGGCCCTGACCTAGTGGGATGAGAAGTTTGAAATCGTATCCAGCATTTTTCTGTGTTGTTTTGCCTCTTCTGGGTCTTCTGTATGACTATAAATTCTGGAGTCAGCTCGGGGATTTTGAGTGTGTCAGCAATGGATAGATAGAGTGCTTCCTAGACTTTATGCTTCGTGTCTTTTCCTGCCTTATGACAACATCCAAAACCTCCAGGAGAGTGGTGAAGATGCTCTGTCTTTCTCTGGAGCTCTGGGAGAAGGCATGCAGATTCACCACTGAGTATGATGTTAGCTACAGGGTTTTTGTAGATGTCCTTTATCAGATTAAATACATTCCCTCCTATGCCTGTGAAGGGATTTTGAATTTTAGCAAATACTTTCTCTACCTCTGCTGGAGATGAGTGTGGTCTTGCTCATTTATTGCAACATGATGCCTCCTCTGAAGGTATACACAGACCTCAGAGACGTTGCAGATCTGGTTCCAACCAGCAGCAAATTATCACAATAAAGCAAGCCATATGAATTTTTTTATTTCCTGATGCATATAAAGTTATGTTTGTACTATGCTAAAGTCTATTAAATGTGCAGTAACACAAGATACGCCTTTTAAAACATACATATCTTGGACTTCCTGGTGGTGCAGTGGTAAAGAATCCGCCTGCCAATGCAGGGGACACGGATTTGATCCCTGGTCCAGGAAGATCCTACATGCCCTGAAACGGCTAAGACAGTGTGCCACAACTGCTGAGCCCTCAGTCTGGAGCCTGCGCTCCAGAAAAAGAAGAGCCACCAGAATGAGAAGCCTGCGCACTGCAGTGAAGAGTACTCCCTGCTTGTCACAGCTGGAGAAAACCTCAGTGCAGCAATGAAGACCCAGCACAGCTATAGATAAATAAATAAAACTAAGTATCTTAATATAAAACATGTCATTGCTAAAAAATGCTAACCATCATCTGAACCTTTAGCAAGTTGTGACCTTTTTGCAATAATAACATCAAAGATCGCATATCACCATGACAAATACAATAACAATGAAAAAATTTTAAACATTGCAGGAATTTTCAAAATCTGATACAAAGGCATGATGTGAACTACGGGGAAAATGGCACGTATAGATTTGCTTGACACAGGAGGGCCACAGACCTTCAATTTGTAAAATTAACATAATATCTGCAAAGCACAGAAGAACAAGCTGTGCCTGCACTGGGTTGACAGACTTTGGAGCTGAGGACCAGGATCCAGGCGGTGGAACAGGAGACGCGGCTGTCTCCTTGGAGGGCAGGATGGCAGTGTCAAAGGGTGCTCCTGTCAGCACAGGGGCTCCGGCTGTGGACCCCAGACTGTGCGCTGTCATGCTCCTGCCCGTCTAGCCTCCCCCAGCCCCACACCCATTTTCTCCCACTGCAGGCATCCTGGAGTTCTTCCACCACCAGCTGAAGGACATAGTTGAGTATGCGGAGCTGAAAACGGTATGCTTCCAGAACCTGCGGGAGGTGGGCAATGCTGTGCTCTTCTGCCTGCTCATAGAGCAAAGCCTGGTGAGTGCCCCGTGCCGCCGTGGTCCACACCCTGCCAAGCCCCTTCCTCCTCACGGATGACAGAAGAGGCCACTCTTTAGACGCTTTGTTTAGCGGCGTCATTTAATGGGGGAAGGAGAGTGAGTGTTGTAAAGCACTTTTCTTTTTTTCATGGTTATTTAGACTTTAATTTGAATTTGTTCCCTACAATTGAAAACCAAAAATGCAGTAGTTCATTTAAGAATGTTTTACTGTGTGAACATTGTAAGAATGTTTTACTACATAGTACTTACTGCATCTAAATTAACATATATGACATACGCAATGTATAAAGCTGCTGCCCGGGAGAACTGTTTATGATGGAAAATTCCACAGCTGAGGCTGTTGAGACATAGGAGTGGGGTTCCATGTGACTGAAGAACTGAGTTTTAAATTTCATTAAATTTTAATTTTTTACATTGAAATAGTTACACATGGCCTATGCCTGATGAGGTGGACAGCATAATAAAGCAAACACTAGGAGCCCAGCAACACTAAGAAATCATGCGTGGGACTCCCGCAGCCCCCACTGCCTGCCTCCTGGGGGTGTCCTTTAGCCTGGTCCCCTGTAGATCATGTCGGCTGACTGCTCTGCACCGAGAGCCCTCCTGAGGTGGCCTCACTCTGCCTTTCCGTCAGGACTGGGGAGCAGGGCGGCTTCCCTGCTGCTGGGCTCTTCTCCTTCTGTTTAAATGTTCCATTTGTATCTTTTGTCCATTTTACTACAACTTGTGTATCTTCTGTGTTACACATAAATGCTAATATTGTTGTGTATCGCTCAGTCGTGTCCGATTCTTTTTTGTGACCCCATGGACTGTAGCCCACCAGCCTCCTCTGTCCATGGGATTTCCAGGCAAGAAGAGTTGCCATTTCCTTCTCTAGGGGATCATTTTGACCCAGGTATTGAACTTGTGTCTCCTGCATTGACAGGGGGATTCTTCACCACTGAGCCACCAAGGAAGCCCAATACCTCTCCCTGATTTTAGCTTGTCTTTTCACTCTAATAGTGTCAATGTTTGAGAAACTGATATTCCTAATTTGAGTATAGTCTCTTTTCTATGGTTCTTATATACAAGCATTTCTTAGATCTCTTCAAAGAAGTCCTTTCCTCTCCAGGAATCATAAAGAAGTTCTTTCATATTGTCTTCTATTAAGATTTTAGGTTTTGTTGCTACATTAAAGTATATAATCCTTCTGGAGTTGGTGTTTGTGTGTAATGTGAGATGTGGATGAAGATTCTTTTCTCCTCATGGGGTTAGCACTTGTCCCTTCTCTGGTGACTGAAGAAGACTCCTTTCCTTGTGGTCAGCAGTATCCCTCTGTCATCCTTCAGCTTTCTGGGGATGTGCTAGTCTGTCTCTTGGTCGTCTTCCTCATTCTACTAGTCTGTGTCTGTCCATGGCTTCTAACATGTTGTCTTACTCATGGTAGCTCTAACTAAAGTGTTAACCCTGGGTAGGACATGCTCCTTACCTTCCTCTTCTTTAAGCACATGCTGCCTCTTTGTGGATCTTTGCTCTGCTCTTAAAGTATGAGAATCAGCTTGGGCCAAATACACTGAAAAAGCACACTGACATTTCAGTGGGAATCGTGTTACATTTCTAGCTCTATGGGGAGATCTTTGCTCTGTTATTTCTTAAAGCAGTCTCTTCTCTCTTTGGAGCCTTGGCACCTTGGCACAGGCAAGGTGTGTTTCGCAATGACCTGGGCCAAGGTGTTCCATACACTGTGCAGGGTGTGCCAGTCAGACTGCAGGCCTGAGGGGCTGAGCCAGTGGACTAGGCGCCTCACACCTGGTCACTCGAAAAAGATCTGTTGGCTCTCATGTCAGGGAGCCCAAGTTCAGGTGCAGGGTGCAGCCTCTGGTCAGGACCTGCATCTTCCAGACTCGACTCTGCTCGCAGAAGACCCTTTCCATGTGCTGCCAGAGGCGGGCAGCTCCCAGGCCCTTGCTGTCCCACTGCTATGACTCAGCCCAGCCGCTCCCTGCAGCAGGACTGGTGGTGCTGGGCCAACAGGCAGCTCCCCAAGGAGCTGGTGTCCCGGGCAGCCTTGCTCCAGGAACAGCTGAGAGAGAACTGAATCTTTTACCTAAATACACATGAATGTTTAGCAACAAGATAAGTTAGGGAAAATTCCTTTAAGTAGTAAACACTCAACATGAATTTTAAATATTTAATACAGGAAAAGTCCCTTCATATATGACTTTTCCTGAACACATACATAAAGTGCAGTATCTCATCCGTGTGTATCCACGCCCATCTCCGCGTTCCCTTCTTCAGAAGACAGTAAATATATTCTGGAGATATTCCACATTACTAAGTGGTGACAATCACCACCCTTTTTCAGCTGCATGATACTCCACAGACATTACTCTCTAGTCTGTGTTTGTGTGGTCTGCCTTCACCGTCTGAGGCCTTCCTTCTGTGCAAAGAACTTGTGTTGGGCATAGCAGGTGGGGTGGAGGGGGTCAGCCCCCTTTTGGAGGGTTCTGAAGGAGCAGGGCTGGCTGACTGGCTGCTCTTCCAGGCTTATGTTAGGTGATGACAGGACCTTTACGTGATGGGTACAGAAAGCCTTCTCCTCCTCTTGGTCTTGGTTTTGCTATCATCTTTGTGGAGAGCCTCAGTATGTTTTGATTCTCTGATAACCATTTCTTTGTTTAGCAGTTCGTTTCATCAAGATTTCAGGATGGGTGTAGAGTAGGCGGCAGGAGAGCCATTCTCATTTCCTGTCTTTTTGCCGTGTGGTGAGCACACCGCAGTCTAAGGAGTTTCCCTTGTTTGTGGGCCCTCCAACTAGGGAAGGGCACCCTTCTTGACTATCTTTGGGTTCATGGTGGAGTTTTAGATGTTCTGCAACCCCTGTGATATTGGAAGTAAGCTTTCTTCCTGCATTGCATTGTTCTGGAGAACACGTTTTTTGTAGTGTGGGGCTTTATTGCCTCTTTAAAGGAATTTGTGACCCAGCAACAGGTTCCGAGTGACTGCTCAGACCCTTGTTTTAGGCTCGGGGGGAATGACCGACGGTGCCCCTTCCTTCTGCCTCATGCTCTTTGTTTACCAAAGAGACACCTTCTTCCTGGCTCTACAGGGATGGCTGAAGGACCCTAAAGACAGAGGCACAATGTTCAGTGCTGTCTGTGTTTCAGTTCAGTTGCTCAGTCGTGTCCGACTCTTTGCAGCCGCATGGACTGCAGCACTCCAGGCTTCCCTGTCCATCGGCAACTCCTGGAGCCTGCTCAGACTCATGTCCATCCAGTGATGCCATCCAACCATCTCATCCTCTGTCGTCCCCTTCTCCTCCTGCCTTCAATCTTTCCCAGCATCAGGATCTTTTCCATTGAGTCAGTTCTTCACATCAGGGGGCCAAAGTATTGGAGTTTCTGCTTCAACATCAGTCCTTCCATTGAATATTCAGGACTGATCTCCTTTAGGATGGACTGGTTGGATCTCCTTGCAGTCCAAGGGACTCTCAAGAGTCTTCTCCAACACCACAGCTCAAAAGCATCAGTTCCTCAGCTCTCAGCTTTCTTTGTTGTCCAACTGTCACATCCATACATGACTACTGGAAAAACCATAGCTTTGACTATACAGACCTTTGTAAGTAAAGTAATCACAATCTGCTTTTTAATATGCTGTCTAGGTTGGTCATAGCTTTTCCTCCAAGGACCAAGCATGACTGCAGTCACCATCTGCAGTGATTTTGGTGCCCAAGAAAATAAAGGCTGTCACTGTTTCCACTGTTTCCCCATCTATTTGCCATGAAGTGATGGGTGCAGATGCCATGATCTTAGTTTTTCGAATGTTGAGTTTTAAGCCAGGTTTTTCACTCTCCTCTTTCATTTTCATCAAGAGGCTGTTTAGTTCCTCTTTGCTTTTTTCATAAGGGTGGTGTCATCTGCATATCCAAGGTTATTGATATTTCTCACAGCAGTCTTGATTCCAGCTTGTCCTTCATCCAGCCCAGCATTTTCCATGTTGTACTCTGCATATAAGTTAAGTAAGCAGGGTGAAAATATATAGCCTTGATGTACTCCTTTCCCAATTTTGAACCAGTCCATTGTTCCATGTCCAGTTCTAACTGTTGCTTCTTGACCTGCATACAGGTTTCTCAGGAGGCAGGTAAGTTAGTCTGGTATTCCCATCTCTTTAAGAATTTTCCATAGTTTCTTGTGATCCACACAGTCAAAGCCTTTTGGCATAGTCAATGAAGCAAAAGTAGTTGTTTCTCTGGAATTTTCTTGCTTTTTCTGTGATCCAGCAGATACTGGCAATTTGATCTCTGGTCTGTGTTTAAATTAATCAAAATGAAAATTGAGTAAGTAAAAATAAAAATTCAATTCCTTAGCAACATTCCAAGTACTTAATCACCACAGGTAGCTACCTGGACAGAACAGCAAGGGACATTTCCACCAGTGTGGACTCCTGTTGGGCAGTGCGGCTTGCAGTGTTTATTTTACACAAAATGACAAAGATGTGCCTTGTTTTCAGCATCCAATTTTTTGTCCATCTTTACTGTGAGATAAGCTTCATCATGCAGCCTTCTTTTTCACTGTTCTAGTCTCTAGAAGAAGTATGTGACCTGCTGCACGCAGCCCCTTTCCAGAACATCTTGCCAAGGGTCCATGTGAAAGGTGAGCCAGTCCTCTGACCAGGGTAGGGACACATGTCTGTGTTGCCAGAGAGTTCTCTTTAGTTAAAAGGCCAGCTTTGAGTTTGCTTCCTGTTCAGTCACATCCTGGAAGTAATATAGTTAAATAAATGTTGAAAATGGAAGTATTTAGGATGGAAATGCTGTATCTTGATTGTGTTCAGAATAGCATGGGAGTAGGGGTGTTGGGTATATATAAAAGAAGAATGCCATGAGCTCATGATTATAGCAACAGATAGTCACAGAGGATTCATTGTACTGTGCTGTTTTTGACTACATTTGGATTTTTCAGTAAGTTTTAAAAAGTTTGAATATTGAGCAAAGACTCAGTTCTCTGTTTGAGTTAAAATAGCAGATGAGCCAGTTTCATTAAAGAATTTTCAAAGAGAACCTCTATGCATAATGTTAAACATTTTTCATTTTTTTTTCTTTTTTGACAAAATTAAGCTTGTGCAATTGTTATTCATACAAAGGAATAGAGTATAAAATATTTTTTTCCACTGTAGAGGGAGAGAGACTTGATGCCAAAATGAAAAGACTAGAATCAAAGTACGCTCCACTGCACCTTGTCCCTCTGATCGAAAGACTGGGAACTCCACAGGTAATGCAACATGCTGCTGTGAGCTGGGCACCCAGTTGGCAGGGTTGATGGACTCTGGGTGACCTGGTCCTAAGGCATCAAGAGATTGAATGGGCCTGCTCAGCCACTCAGGCCTGAGTTTTCCAAGTGAGTTTTATAATAGGACCTTGTCGCAGGGTGGCTGGGAAGTTTGAATGAGCTAACATGTGAAAGGATGCAGAACATCACCTGGCAGGTGAGACGTGCACAGTGAACATCGCTGTTTTTGTTGTCCATCCCTTCATGAAGACGCTTTCTCATAGGTTTTTAAGAACAGAAGTCAGGGAGGAACTTAAGCTAGCTACATCAGAGTCTCTCAATCTGTTGCCATTTTGGATGAGATAATTCTTTGTTGGGGGGACTTTCCTATGAATTGTAGGATATTCAGCAGCATCCCTGGCCTCTACCCACTAGATGGCCACTAGATACACAAGCTCTGATAACTAAAAGTATCTCCACATGTTGCCAGATGTCCTCAGGAGATAAATCTCTTCCTTAAGAACAGCTGTGCTTGACAGTTCTGTTTAGTCTGATAAGACATGTAAGTAATGGCTGACATATTTTGTTGATGTCTATTTTAAAACCCTCTTCTGCAAGCTGTAATAGTTTCCAGTGAATCAAAAACAATACTGGAGTACTTCGACTTCAGCATTCTAGCTTCCTGCCATGCCTGTGACATTCTGTCCTTTCTACAGCAAATTGCGATAGCAAGAGAGGGGGACTTGCTGACAAAGGAGCGTCTCTGCTGCGGCCTATCCATGTTTGAAGTCATCCTGACTCGGATCCGGACCTTTCTGGACGACTCCATCTGGCGCGGGCCTCTGCCCAGCAATGGGGTCATGCACGTAGATGACTGTGTTGAGTTTCACAGACTATGGAGTGCCATGCAGTTTGTCTACTGCATTCCTGTGGGAACACACGAGTTCACAGTCGAGTAAGTGAGTGCTCAGGGAGGGGAGATGGGAGAGAAGCTGGCGTTAGAGGACCACTTTCCTCTGGAAATGGATTCCCATATTGCTGAGCTGCAATAAAGCAGCTTAAGTAGGAGCTGTTACCCAATGCCTAGGAAATGCCTCAGGACTGGGCTTCTGGAGTTTTCTGAACTCATGGAAACTTATGCAAGTCGTGTGTATTTTGCTAGACAGGATGACCAACATTTCATGAACTCATTCTTCGTGGTGGGGCCTTGATCTAAAAAGAGGTTCAGAAACAGTTTGCCAGAGGAACCACAAAGAGGTGTTTACCAAACCAGGGACACACCTCTGCTCATCATTCCCTGCGGGACACACAGGTGGTGTGGTCACTGGTATCTAATCACCCATTCTACCTACTGCTTCTTGTCTCCAGGCAGTGTTTTGGCGATGGTCTCCACTGGGCTGGCTGTATGATCATTGTGCTTCTTGGGCAACAGCGGCGCTTTGCTGTACTGGATTTTTGCTACCATCTCCTCAAAGTCCAGAAACACGATGGCAAAGATGAAATTATCAAAAATGTGGTATGTGGAAGTTTCACAAAAATAGACACTTTCTATTTTTAAAAGTTTTTTATTTTTTTCTGGGAGTGTTTCTCATCTGAGGACAAAAGGTGCCACCAAATGAAACTTTGTTTTCACTTCCCAAATGAATCTAAATAGAAATAGTAAGCAAAGAAGTCTGGTTCCATTTTCCTTCTATTTTCAAAGTATGTAGATCTATTCCATATTATAGAGCCTTGTAAGATCTGCATTTTCAGTTTATTCACATACTCTAAGTCTTCTGGCTTCCTTCATTAAAGATCTTTTTGTGTTTGTCACTTTATGGATTCTTTTTAATTCCAGGAAATACTTACCATCTTTTCAAATATTTTAGTTTTTCTTCTATTTTGGGACTTCATTAGACATGTCTATATTCAGTTCAGTTCACTTGCTCAGTCATGTCTGACTCTTTGCGACCCCATGAACCACAGCACGTCAGGCTTCCCTATCCATCACCAACTCCTGGAGTCCATCCAAACCCATGTCCGTTGAGTCGGTGATGCCATCCAGCCATCTCATCCTCTGTCATCCCCTTCTCCTCCTGCTCCCAATCCTTCCCAGCATTAGGGTCTTTTCCAGTGAGTCAGCTCTTCACATCAGGTGGCCAAAGTATTGGAGTTTCAGCTTCAACATCAGTCCTTCCAATGAACACCCAGAACTGATCTCCTTTAGGATGGACTGGTTGGATCTTCTTAAAGTCCAAGGGATTCTCAAGAGTCTTCTCCAACACCACAGTTCAAAAGTGTCAATTCTTCACCACTCAGCTTTATATAGTCCAACTCTCACATCCACACGACTACTGGAAAAACCATAGCCTAGACTAGACGGACCTTTGTTGGCAAAGTAATATCTGTGCTTTTTAATATGCTGTCTAGGTTGGTCATAACTTTCCTTCCAAGGAGTAAGCGTCTTTTAATTTCATGGCTGCAATCACCATCTGCAGTGATTTTGGAACCCAAAAAAATAAAGTCAGCCACTGTTTCTACTGTTTCCCCCTCTATTTCCCATGAAGTAATGGGACCAGATGCCATGATCTTGGTTTCCTGAATGTTGAGTTTTAAGCCAGCGTTTTCACTCTCCTCTTTCACTTTGATCAAGAGACTCTTTAGTTCTTCTTCACTTCATAAGGTTGGCGTCAACTGCATATCAGAGGTTATTGATATATCTCCTGGCAATCTTGATTCCAGCTTGTGCTTCATCCAGCCCAGCATTTCTCATGATGTACTCTGCATATAAGTTAAATAAGCAGGGTGACAATACACAGCCTTGACGTACTCCTTTTCCTATTTAGAACCAGTCTGTTGTTCCATGTCCAGTTCTAACTGTTGCCTGCTGACCTGCATACAGGTTTCTCAAGAGGCAGGTCAGGTGGTCTGATATTCCCATCTCTTTCAGAGTTTTCCATAGTTTACTGTGATCCACACAGTCAAAGGCTTTGGCATAGTCAATAAAGCAGAAATAGATGTTTTTCTGGAACTCTCTTGCTTTTTGGATGATCCAGTGGATGTTGGCCATTTGATCTCTGGTTCCTCTGCCTTTTCTAAAACCAGCTTGAACATCTGGAAGTTCACAGTTCACATACTGCTGAAGCCTGGCTTGGAGAATTTTGAGCATCACTTTACTAGCCTGTGAGATGAGTGCAGTTGTGCGGTACTTATCATCTCTCAGTTTTCTACGTCAGAGGCTGGGTACAGCATGGCTCAGCTGAGTCTTCCATCACAGTTTGCAAGGCCGCTATCAATGTGTCTGTAGGGCTGTGTCCCCTTCTGTAGCCTCTGGTTATGGATCTACTTCCACTCAGGTGATTGGCTCCATTCAGCTCCTTCCCATTGGAGAGCTACAGTCTCCATTTCCTTGCTGGTTATTTAGCTCACATCTCTTCCACGTGCTTCTCACATGGAAAGGGTTTCCACGTGACCCTTTCCAGCCAAGATGATCAAGTCCCTCTCTCACACTACTAATCTTCTAATTCAATTTTGTGCCACATCTCTGCTGTCTCCAGCTGGAGAAAGTTCTCTGCTCGTGTGATTAGTTTGGATCCACCTGGGTAATCCATCCTACTTTTCCTATTTTAAAGTCTAGCCACCTGACTGTATTTATTTGCAAGGCTCCCTTTGTATTGGAAAGTAATATATTTACAGGCTCCAGGGACTGGAGCATGGACATCTTTGAGGGGCCAGTCTACCTCCCATACCTCCATTTCCTTGGCTCTCTGGGCTGTACCCAAGTACTTACTTGATTTAACTGACTTCACCTCAGTGTGATCTGCTGTGTTTTTAACTTTTGAAAGTCACTAGTTTATGTTTAAAATGTTGATTTCCTTCTTCAAATCTTGGTAGTAATTGGTAATTTTATCTTCACAGAATTTTTTTCCATTTTTGTTGCTTTATCATCTAGTCTAAATATATAAAGAAATAAGTCATCATATAGATTTTACTTTTCAATTCTGAGACCTCAAGGGGTATCTGAAACTCTGAAATGTTTGTTTATTGGATTTTTATTTGGCAGCTTTTGTTTGGTTGAAATTAATTTGGGATGCCTTTCTCCCAGGATTTCTATTTAATGCTCATCTCCCAGAGTTATTACCAACTTGGAACCACTTTTAACTTGATAAGAAGTCCAGGCTTAGTGGAGCACCTTGGAGTGTAGTCCACCTTGCTTAAAGGCCAGGCTGTCTCCTCATCCCACCCCAGCTGGTAGCATCTGTCTCTGAGGAGCCTGGCTTTTCTCTCACTTCTTGCATAGGCAAAACCAGCAGTGCTTTAAACTGGAATAGAATTTAAAGTTTGTTCTGTTTTCATTTTGGTGTGGTTTTTCAATCCAGTTCTATTATAGCAGGAAGTGAAGTGAAAGTCGCCTAGTTGTGTCTACTTGCGACCCCAATAGTCCATGGGATTCTCCAGGCCAGAATACTGGAGTGGGTAGCCTTTCCCTTCTCCGGGTGATCTTCCCAACCCAGGGATTGAACCCAGGTCTACCACATTGCAGGCCAATTCTTTACCAACTGAGATATGAGGGAAGCCCATTATAGCAGAAGGGTCTGTCAGAGCATCCTGTCCACAATAACTGGAAATGTTTAAAACTTGTGTTGTATTAGTTTACTGGTCTTCATCTTTACATTTCTAGCTTTTCGGATACCATAGGTTCTCAATACCTGTTTGTTGAATAAATAGGTCTGTAAGTTTTACAAATGAATCTATAGTAGCATGAAACCAATAGAAAAATGTTGCAAAATATATTCCAGTAGTTACATTAGAGATGGAATGTATCAATCGTTGGCTCTAATTTTTCTAATATGAAAATCCTGACATATTTTGAAGCATGAATAATAAATGACAGCTATCCTAATTTTAATTGTGGTAGCCTTTGAAGAAGATGGTGGAAAGAATTCGCAAGTTCCAGATTCTAAATGATGAGATAATCACTATCTTGGACAAGTACTTGAAGTCAGGCGATGGAGAGAGCACACCTGTGGAACACGTCCGCTGCTTTCAGCCACCTATCCACCAGTCCCTGGCCAGCAGCTGAGGGAGTATACATCACCTGCTTTTGAAGAGTTCCAGTACTGACTGCATTTAAGATCTAGACGGGCATGTTTTTCTTTCCATAAACTATTTAGTGGGATTTTTAGGAACTATTTTTCAGTATCTCTGTGCCTGTTAAAATAAGGGGGTGCTTTTCAATCTAAAAGCTTGATTTTATAAAATTGACTTATTTTTCTACACTAAAATTGTATATACTTTTGGTAATTGGAAAATCTGAGAATGTTAACTGCAGACTGTTGCCATCATGTTCTTACAAAATCATTTTCCATTTTTCTATGGAATGTTCCAACAGCTAGCTATGTCATGAAGTGCTGCTGAGTTCATCCATTTATCCTGTTAACAAAGGATCTGTAACATTTAAGGAAAGATTTGTGAATTTAAGAAGACACTTAATACCAGCTAATTGTAATAAAACCCATCACCAATTAGAATTAATGATTAGCTTTTGTTGAGGGGTTTTTCTGGTTTTTTTATGAAAACCTTTTCTAAGTCATTTCCCTTTCCCTTTTTGTGTTTCAGAAAATAGTGGACTTGATTTCTGTTTCTACTAAATCTAGCTGTAACAAAATCTAGTTTGTGACAGGATTTAAAGGTTACAGAAATAAAAATAATGGAACCTATTTGTGTTCATTCATTTACCGTGACCCCGTGTGCCCAGGCTTTGGTAGGGTACTTTCCCTACTTGAATTCTAGGTCCCCTGCAGCCCTCAAGGAAAGGACAGGATCATGATGGGAACTCCCATATGGCTTTAAAAACATTAATACCAAAGTCCAGGTGCATTATCTATGGCACCAAAAATAAAGTCTGTGAACTACTTGGTTTTACTGTTTAGCCTTAACAAAAAACAGAACTGTTTTAGAAAAAGTAACCTAAAAATGTTGCTTGTGAAATAATAACCCTGGGGCCAGTATTCTCCTGCAGATTAAGAGGTAGTTTCTGTGCTCATCCTATAATGGAAGTATAGAAATATGGTGAAAAATTAAGCCTAATGAGTAAATTTAAGTAATTCATGAGTTTTATAAGACTTAATTATTAACTAAATAAAAATTTTAAGTGCTGTAAGATGTTAAATAATTACAAATTTATTACTATAAAGCTATGCATTCTCAATGAGGGCAATATCACACCGAAAGGGGTGAAAATTGGTTTTCATCTATTGTGTACAAAGCACAGATAGAGTTGTGGTTTAGTACATAAGCAAATATAGAGTATATCTGTGGTATCAAAATTACATGGAGAGAGGCAGTTAGGAAAAAAATGTCTACAGAGGCTCCTTAGAAGATCAATAATAAAATATTGGGAAAATGCAATGTGTTTCAGAGACCTGGAAGTGTCAACTCTGCCCTGATAAGCTCCCTTGGGTGGCTATTTACACAGTAGACAAAGCTTTGTGACTGTGGGCAGGAGCAACAGAATGGAAACAGGCCTGAGTTCTTCCTACCTAGGTGGAAACGAGTTGTGTTTTTGAGGCCAATTGACAGGTTTTGAAGCTGGAGAGAGGTTCATTACACTGTTATTTTTTGCACAGGTTTGATGTTTTCTGTAAACATTTTTTTCATGGACATTTTAACAAAACCAAAATAGTGGTCCAGACTCTTAAGCAAAAATAAGTGCTACAAAGAAATTATATTTTACAAACACCCTGTTTGTTCTAAACATTCAGACTTAGAAAAGATCTTTCAGTTTATTTCAACATGAGCTAAATTTAAGAATTTACCCTAGTCTTCTGACTTTATTTTCCAGCGTTGTTAGAAGAGCTAAATGACAATATAACTCATTATGAAAATACATGGAAAAGTACAGGAGCTGATGTAAAATGGTAATCAAAGTTCCAGCCATCAAGGGATTAGAGTAAATGAAAACCAGCTGTAGTGCTGATTTTAACAAGGTGTCTAGGAAGGCCATCAAATGTTCATGGTGGAAACTCTCAGCCTGAGAAGTACTTCCACGTGGTGATTTCGTACCTTCTATTGTTTGTAAGTTTCCTTCATTTAGTAATTTAGGGGTCTCTTAATAGTTCAAAATTTAAATAATTCATTAAATGGGAGTTATTTTTATAGGGAAGATAAATTACAGGATAATGTATTGAGGTTTTTTTTCTTTTTTTAATCAAAAAGCCTTAAAATGATCAGGAATTGATAGAGTAGGCATGAAAAATGTACATTTCAGACTTTCATCACCAGTGGGGGCAGGGGGGGAAGCATTTTTATAGACCTAAAACTGTGATTAGTGCATTTAGATTTTGGTGAAGGAAAATTTAAAATAACTCTACAATAATACAATGTTAATAGAAATTGGCCATGTATTGAGTCATCATTTAAACATAAGTAATTTCTTGGTCCAAATTAGTGAAACCTTAAAAAAAAAGATTGTCTCTAGAGAACATCATTTGAGAACAATGCTTTTTCAGACACATTCTGATACTCAGATTCACTTTATAACACAGTTATAGATTAATTACATCTTTCTTACTAAAAAGCTGTCAGATTTCCATTTCTTCGGGAGATATTTTCAGCAGTGTGTTGTTCGATTCCACAGGCTAAGCTCTCTTCATTATTATTAAGAACTTCATACACACTAGAAAGACTGCCATTCACTGCTTTTTCGTCCTTCCGGAAAGACACAGACAGACTTGAGAGACTAAAGCTGACGTCTTTGAAGGCATGCAACAAGAATATTCCCACAATGATTGTAAAGAAGCCACTCAGAGTACCGATGACATCATCAACAGGCATATCTTGCCACTCCTTAAAAAGAATAGCTGAACAAGTTAAAACCGATGTTGTAAAGAACACGTAATATATCGGAGTCACGATAGAAGTGTTGAATATGTCCAGGGCCCTGTTCAGGTAATTAATCTGTGTGCTCACACAGACTATAAGGCTCAGCAGCAGAATCCAGGTCAGGGGATGTCGTAGCACAGGTTTTCCAGCAAACAGCTCTTTGATAGCAATGCCCAGGCCTTTAGCACAGGAGACTGAAACTGCTCCAATTACAGAGCAGATTGTGATATACACAAGAATGTTTGTCTGTCCATGGCGAGGTCCCACCACAAAGATTAATATCAAGGACACAATGACCACAAGTGTTGCAAAGACTACAAAACCTGGAGGAAGCAAAGAAAAATTATATTTAGTTATATGTTTAAGTACTTGATAAAAAGGAGAAAAGGTGTGGTCCTAAAATAAAAATTAGCTTTCTTTTGCTGCCCCAGCAAAAACACACTCATAATAATTTAGATATACACACTGGAAGATCACGCTTCACATTCACAAACTATACTACTACTAACATTTTTAAAGTAGTATCTTGGGCCTCATTCAGATAGCCCTTGATTAACATGGGATTGAGTTGCATGGATCCAATTATATGTGGATTTTTTTTCCCCCAATAAATACAGTAGAATACAATCTGAGGACTGAACCTGTGGATGTGGAACCTCAGATATACAGGATGGACTATAAGTGGGTTTTCTCAGATACCCCTAACCTCTGTGTTGTTAAAGGGTCAAATGTATATCAAAGGAAACAGTATCGGGCTGATTCACAGCCATCCGTCTAAGAACACTGCCCTACTTCCACCCACTGAGGTGCTCTAATTCCAACAACAGGTATAATACAATCAGAACAATCAGAAACCAGTGGAGAGAAATTATGAGATGACCTTGAATGCTCAATGATATGTAGATGGTAAAGAACATTTGTCTAACAGGAACAAATTTTTAAAATATTTAGGGAACAACCACTGGGGTAAAAAACAAGTCAGTAAGAACTTGACAATAACTGTCAGGATCCAAGTTAGACAGGAGACTTGAACCCAACATGATAATAGCTAATGACTGTAGAACTATAGGTCAGACAGTTTTCTTAGCAATTTGCATCATTTAAGTCATTAAATTCTCACAATTACCCTATAATATAGACATTGTCATCTGCAATTTTAAGATGAGGAAACAGAGCAGTTGTTTAATCTTTTAACTCCTCTAATTCTAGTAATGATTTTTAGAGTAGGAAACACAAAAATAAGAATTTGTAAGGAGATGATAGAAACATGAAAGCCAAAAAATCAGAAGTTAATAACTGATAACAGCAGATCCAAGAAAGCTGAGTCCCACATCAGCAGTGATCAAAGATTAAAAAGTACTCGGTGTGCTATAAAGAATGCTCTGAAGATTGGGCTGAAGAGGAAACTAAAAACAGGAGGCCTGGCTAAAGTCTTTTCAAAGAGCATCGAGACCAATTTCGATCCCTGCGCAGTTCTGAGTATCGTGAGTGACTGGTGCCCTTGCCACAGTGTATGGGAGGACCCCAGACCAGCTGAGTGCGTGGGGGCCTCTTTAAAATAGGGGCTGGAGTAAGGCATATGTCTATGATGGTAGCCATCTCCTCTTCCCCACTCAAATCCTAGAATGTTGGCAAGTCAGATAGGAAACTTGGCTGGGAATCTGACCAGCCCAACTCGCAAGGCAGTCAAGGATCCTAGGAGAGGGGCCAAAACAAGCAGAAAAAGTCTTTGTTAGTTCAATGTAGACAAAGGGAAACTTCAAAGACAATAATGAAATGAGAGGAATCAAAGCAGTCAAAATCTGAAGTAAAAGAAAGTACCCTGAGGTAGCTAGAGAAAGACCACACAAAGCAATGAAGACCCAGTGCAGCCAGAGATAAATAAAAATTACTTTTGAGAAAGAATAAAATACAGTAAGACTAACAAAGTTTTTATTTTTTCATACCTGGATCTCCTAGCTTGTGAGACATTTCATTTAAAGTCTCAATCTCCTCTTCTTTTGGAGCATGAATAACCATAACTGTAGATCCCAAAATACTTAGCAAACATCCAATTTTTCCATGAAGATTAAGTCTTTCATTTAGAAAGTATGAAGAAAGAATGGCACTAAAATGGAGGGAAAGTTTGAGGATTATTAAATAATCAGCTACTTTTCCTCATTTTTAAATATCAACACAACTTAAGAATTTAAATTACTGAACTCAAACTAAAACACTGGGAGCTTATAAAGATTCTAGCTTTCAGCCAAGGTAAAGAAAATGCACATTCAATCATAAAATGAAAGTTTCTGGGAACCACCTGCTTCATCATAGTCTAAACCAATATAGTTACTCTACTGTAGGATCAATATGAAATTTTATAATAAACAGAGTTATGATACAAATTTAAGAATCTAGGTCCATTTGGACCTATTTGCTCAACTATCCTTACTGAGTGATGAATCCTTCATATACTTTAATTTAATTCCACATAACTTGCCTACTAATTATCAAGTTTTAATATTTTATAGCTACTTTTATTGAAATCTTAAAAAAGTATAAACCTATAAATAATGGCATAACAGAAAATTAAGAGTAAAAGACACTACTATAATACATATTACACATAATACATAAATAGCATCTTATATCTTTATATATTAGGTATAATATACAGTTTCTTTAAAATTATATAATTTTGCATATAATATAGATTTATATAACTATTAATGTTAAAAAAAAAGGATAAAAATACCTATCAATCAACCAACTTCAGGAATACTAGCCAAAATCCAGACCTCAATATTGGCTTAGCTGTTTCAGCTAATGATTAAAACAACAGAAACAGAACAAGTCTTGGACTGTTCCTTCCAAAAAAGTATCCCAGGCCAGTCTTCAACCTTGCTCCAATCAATTATTTTCTAGAGAAGGTATAGAAATCTATTCATCACCAGTCACCACCTACCAAAGTATACATGTGTCAAATGATAAATATTGTTAATGAATGCAACTTGGAATTTTAAAATACTGAAATTAAAGTAGAACTAGTGTTGACTCTGAGCACAAACAAGACAAAGCATAAAAGCATTTTCTCCCACAACTTGATAGCTGGCCTATGTGCAGAGAATAACATTTCAAAAGCAAACTACTACACAGCATAAAAAAAGTCTCAAGGTTGTTTAAATATAAATTAAACTGAGCATGTGTAATTAGTAGGTACTGAATACCTTACAGATGAAACATTAACTGCTGTTTCACACATGAAGAGTAGGGTCCTTACCTTACTAGGACACTGAGTGCTCCTAACGGAGTCACTAAGGTGGCTGGTGCAAAGGCATATGCAGCAAAGTTGGCCACCTCGCCAGCTCCCACTTGGAGAAAGACAACAAAAGAAAACGCTCAGATAGGAACTTATTTAGTCAAAATGGAAAAGGCTGCATTTTACATACGTTTTTTAACATACTATTTGTTATTCATAAGGGTTCTCCTGTAAACTACCAACATCAGAATAGAATTCAAACCAATTAAAAACAATACAAACCTATCATTTTAATGGAAAATATTTAATTTCTATGTGGGTTTTTTTTTTCTTTTTGGTTGGTGTGGCTTGTGGGATCCTAGTTCCCGAACCAGGGACCGAACCAGGGTCCTACGCAGTGACAGCACTGAGTCCGAATCACTGGGTTGCCAGGCAATTCCCCTGTGTATGGGTTTTTTAAATTAAAAATTTAGCATTTATATCCTATGACAACAAAGAAAAAATCAGCTTAAACAGATATAAAAGCCTTTTTTACTAGCTCTTTTCTTTTTTAAAACCCAACTCTTACATTCAAGATATTCTTGGGTTGCTACTATGTGTCAGATGTTCTAGGATGAGGAACAATAAAGACACTGTTCACCTAAGACATTTTAGTGAGAGAAAACAGACAAAACATACAAATGAAGTAAAGTGTGCTATTTAGAAAACAAAGCAAGGGAAGGAATGAAGAGCTGGTGACAGGCAGATAATGGTGCCAGGCAAGGGTGTGTGGACAGTATATTTTGATCAGTCAGATATGGAGTGAGGGATTTACCAGTAGCTATGTGTGTAGGGGAAACGGGGAGACATCCCAAGCAGGAAGCGCAAGTACTACATTTTGACTCAAGACCATGTCTGGCATGTCTGAGCAGCAAGGAAGCCAGAGTGGTTCCTACAGAGCAAGCAATGCGGGGAGTAGCCAGGGAGAACAGGACCTTTGTGAGTCATCTCAATGGATTTCATCTGAGCTGAAAACCCACTGAGGAATGTTAGCAGGGGAAGGACATGCGATCACATAAAATTACTCTTGGCTACTGTTTTCCAAAATGGTTATGCCAAACTTCACCTGGCAGTGTCTCAGAGTTTCCTTTGTTTCTCACTCTCCCCATTAATGGGAAACAGGATTATTTTATTATGCTTTGAATTTGCATTCCCCCTTTTCATATGTTTATTAGCCAAGTTAAATCTTTCAGTGAAGTAGTTTGGGTTGTTTTTTTTAACCTGTTTGTCTATTAGGGTATTTGTTTTCTCTTACTGATTTTAAGTAATTCTTCATATATTTTGAACACTAATTTTTCTCAGCTCCAAAACCAGTCTTTGATATTTCCCCATTTTGGTGTTTACTATGGGCTTCCCAGGTGGCTCCAGTGGTAAAGAACCCACCTACTAATGCAGGAGATGGTAGAGATCCCTGGGTTGAAGACTCCCTGGAGGAGGGCATGGCAACCCACTCCAGTATCCTTGCCTGAAGAATCCCAAGGACAGAGGAGCCTGGCGGGCTTCGGTCAACAGGGTGGCAGAGCCAGACATGACTGAAGTGACTTTGGTTCAGTTCAGGTCAGTCGCTCAGTCGTGTTCAACTCTTTGCGACCCCATGAACCGCAACACGCCAGGACTCCCTGTCCATCACCAACTCCCGGAGTCCACCCAAACCCATGTCTATCAAGTCAGTGATGCCATTCAGCCACGTCCTCTTCTTCTCCTGCCCCCAATCCTTCCCAGCATTAGGGTCTTTTCCAATGAGTCAACTCTTCGCATGAGATGGCCAAAGTACTGGAGCTTCAGCTTCAACATTGGTCCTTTCAATGAACACTCAAGACTCCTTTAGGATGGACTGGTTGGATCTCCTTGCAGTCCAAGGGACTCTCAAGAGTTTTCTCCAACACCACAGTTCAAAAGCATCAATTCTTCGGCGCTCAGCTTTCTTCACCATCCAACTCTCACAGCCATACATGAATATTGGAAAAACCATAGCCTTGACTAGATGGACCTTTGTTGGTAATGTCTCTGCTTTTAAACATGCTATCTAGATGGTCATAACTTTCCTTCCAAAGAGTAAGCGTCTTTTAATTTCATGGCTGCAACCACCATCTGCAGTAATTTTGAACCCCCCAAAAATTAAGTCAGCCACTGTTTCTCCATCTATTTCCCAAGTGATGGGACCAGATGCCATGATGTTAGTTTTCTGAATGTTGAGCTTTAAGCCAACTTTTTCACTCTGCTCTTTCACTCTCATCGAGAGGCTTTTTATCCTCTTCACTTTCTGCCTTAAGGGTGGTGTCATCTGCATATCTGAGGTTATTGATATTTCTCTCAACAATCTTGATTCCAGCTGTGCTTCTTCCAGCCCAGCGTTTCTCATGATGTACTCTGAATATAAGTTAAATAAGTAGGGTGACAATATACAGCCGTGACGTACTCCTTTTCCTATTTGGAACCAGTCTGTTGTTCCATGTCCAGTTCTAACTGTTGCTTCCTGACCTGCATACAGGTTTCTCAAGAGACAGGTCAGATGGTCTGGTATTCCCATCTCTTTCAGAATTTTCCACAGTTTATTGTGATCCACATAGTCAAAGGCTTTGGCATAGTCAATAAAGCAGAAGTAGATGTTTTTCTGGAACCCGTTTGCTTTTTCGTGAAGTGACTTAGCACCAAGCAATTGTTGGTTCTGGCTTTTTTTTTTTTTTTTGGCTTAGAAATCCTTTATCCTCTTAAATTCACCTAAATTACTAACTTGAAATGGTTTTAGTCATGACTAAGCTGAATTTGACTGAAATAATCATATAATTTTTCTCCTTCGATTTAACACAGTAAATTATAGTGACTTGTTTTCCAAGATTATGCCAATTTTGCATCTGCAGAATAAATCTAACTTGCTCATATTATTTTGTTTGTGATTTTTACATATAGGTTCATGAATGAGACTAGTCTTTATTTTTCCCTTCTTATTCTGTCCTGATCAGGTTTTGGTATTAGGATTATACTAGCTTTTTAAGGAGAGTGAGGAAACTCCTTGTTCTATTATTAAGAAACTTAAGACTAAATTATTTCTTCTTTAAATGACTGTGTAATTTACCTATGAAACCTCTGGGCTCAGGATTTAGTATATGCAAAGGTTTTAAAACTACACCTTCAACTGGGTTAAGTTAGAGGAGTATTCCAGTTTTCTATTTCCTCATAAGTATTGATAAACTTTACTTTTCCATAAATTTTATCTATGTTTTTTATCAACTGGATAACTGGACGTTTTTCATAATGTCCTGTTAATATCTATGAAACCTTAATTACAGCACCTTTTATTACATTAATTGATTATATTAATTATATATGTAAATATTAACATATAATATTCTTTCTTTTCCTTTTCTTGATCAGTTTCAACAAAAGGTTTGTCAAGTTCATTATTCTGAGCATTGACCAAAATGTCGCTTTAATACCTTGTTTTTCTATTTAAATACTTTTAGTCCTTCTCTTCACTCCTTCTATATTTTGGCGTTTATTCTACAATTCTTTCCCTATTTTCTTCAGCTAGATGCTTCATCTTTCTTTTCAATTATATTTATTTGAAACCATAAATTTTACTCTACTTCAGTTATATTCCATAAGTTATGATATTTTATATTCTGTATCAACACATTGAAGTACTGTTTAAATTAAACATACTTTTAAAATATTTTCTAATTTCCAATCTGACTTCTTTGAACCATGGGTTACATAAAAGCGCATTTCTAAATTTCTACATGTATTCTTCATGTTATATTTTTGTTACTGATTTCTAATATAATGATAATGATCTGTGAAAAAACTTCATTAAATCCTTTGAAAAATCTCCAGACTGGCTTTACGGTCCAGCAAATAGTTCATCCGCATCAATATTCCATATGCACTTGAAAATAATGTAGACCTAAAGTTGCTGAGTTCAGTGAATTAAGTTAAATCTGCTGTTCAGATTTTCTATCACCTTAAGAATTTTACTCTGCCTACCCCATCAACTGCTCAATGTCCTATTAAAAATCTCACTATATGAGTCTGAATTTGTGTATTTCTCCTTGCTGTTCTGTCAACTGCTGCTTTGTATTTCAAGGCCACATTATTATTTTTTTTTAATTTATGGTTGTACTGGGTCTTCATCGCATGCCTGCACAAACATTCTTCAGTTTTTGGTGAGCGAGGGCTACTCTGTGTTGCGGTGCACAGGTTTCTCCTTGCAGTGGCCTCTCGTTGCAGAGCACAGAGTAAGGGCTTAGGAGTTGTTGATATATGGGCTAAATTGCTCTATGGCATGTGGGATCTTCCCAAATCGGATCAAACCCATGTCCCCTGCAATGGCAGGCAGATTCTTATCAACTGTGCCACCAGGGAAATCCTCAAGGCCATATTATTAAATAAAGTCAAGACTGATAAAACCTCCTGAGTTCAACCCTTTGTTTTTAAGAAATAATCCTCTATCTCCAGTGTTGTTTTGCTATGAAGTACATTTTTTCTAAAACAGTAACAGAAATGTCAACTTTCTTTAGGCACCCTTCTCTTGCAGCCATTTTATATCCTTGTGTTCTATAATGTACCTTAAAACAGGCATGTAGTTTTATTATTTGTTTTTATAATTCCAATAGAATAATCTTTGTCTTTAACTAGGGCATTTCATGCACAGTAGTTGACAGATCTGGATTTAAATATACCTATGGCTGATTCATGTTGATGTTTGGTAGACACCAACCCAGCACTGCAAAGCAATTATCTTTCAATTAAAAATAATTTTAAAAATAAGTTAAAAATACACATTTTAAAAGATTTTCTTTTCAAGAGTTTAAAGATTAATAATGCAATACTTCAAATATTCAGAAAAACAGAATAAAATATAAATGACAGCTATATATCCACCACCCGAGTGGTATCACCCTTCTTAGAGCAGTTCACAAGTTCTTTCTTTCAAAAGCTGCCTGCTATGGAGTCTGTAGTAGCAGAAGTATCTTCAGCTCATCCTGAGCTTTATGTGTTTCCCTGATGCTGGCTAGGTAATTCTTAACGATCATGTTGGCTCTAATGCTTTTAAGAGGATGCTTTTTTATATCCTATCCAGTCTTTCAACTTGTTTTCAGCAAATCTTATTAGTTTCATCTTCAAAACATATCCAGAATTCTACCACATCTCACCATACTAACTGCCATTACTCTGGGTCCATGCCATAACCTCTTACCGAATTATTTCAGTAGCTTCTTACTGGTTTCTCTGCTTTTGCCCCTATGCAGTCTATGCCTAAGCACGGCAGCCCAAGAGTTCCTATTAAAACCTGAGTCTGTACGTGTTACCCCTTCGTTCAAGCCTCCAATAATTCCCCATCAAACACAAAAGTCAAAGTCTTTTCTGTGACGTACAAAGCCCCAAGTAATCTAGGCCCTCATTACTTCTCTAAACTTACCCTCAACCACTGCCCTGCACTCCCACTCCCTTACTATCCTTACTCTTTAATGTTTCCTGAGGTTTTAGTAATCCAGTGCTGTACAACAAAGCACCCCCAAAACTGGCAGGTTCAAACAACAAATGTCAGCCATGTTTTCTGTTGGCCAAGACAATGATTTCTCATAGTTTCTGCTGATAGGCAGGTACTTTTCACTCAGGGTCTTTCAAAAGGCTGCAGTCGAGATATAATATCTGGAGCCTGTGCCTTGCCACAATCTGGAGGACTCACATCCAAGGTAACTCACGTGACTAGTAAGTCAGTAACTGAGTGGAGCCCAGGGACCTCTCCTCAGGGTGACTGTCCTCCAGCACAGAAGTTGGCTTCAGAATGACCAATCCAATCAATCAAGGCAAAACCTTAATGCCTCTGATGACTTAAGTCACAAGTCATCAACTCTGTTGTATACTCTGATCACACTGCATGAATTCAGTGTGAGAGGAGATAACACAAAGTTGTGACTACCAGGGAGCAAGAAGCTTTGTGGGCTATTTTGGATTCTGCCTACCACATTTTAACAGGCCAGGCATGGTCCTGTCTCGCTGCCTTCATGTTTATTATTTCCTCCTGCTTAAAATGTTCTTCACCCAAATACCCACATGGTCAGTCCCTCGCTTCCTTTCTTTTCCTCAAATATTAGCTTTCCAGTGAGGCCTTCCCTGGCCCCTCAACTAAAATATAAGCCTATCTATCCTTCATTTTACTACATCCCTTCTCTACATAACTACTAGCAAATATCAGCATTTATCACTAACACACATTTTAGTTTATCTTCTTCACTGCTGTCCACCGAGAAAGTAAAGTCTCCTGGGCTAAGAATTTTTCTCTTTATTCTGTTTATTATATCTCCAGCACCTAGAACAACTGACATACAAAAAATGATCAAGAAGTATTTGCTGAATGAATAAATTGTCTCTTTGTTATTTCAACTGTCCTTAAAAAAAAACTTTACATAATTTAATCCTGAGTATTTTGAAAGTTCAGCGTCTTAAGGATCACTCTATGTACCTTTTAAAAGACAGTCATCAGAGTCCCCTCACCTGCCCCCTTGCACCCCTTACAAGCATCCAACATTAATAAACCTACTTCTTACCTATCAATAAAATAATACGTAAACACACAAAATGTAATCACCAAAGTATGCATAGAAGTCTTATGAAATGCATTCCTCCTTCCTAATTTGGAATGAAAATCAATGGAAGGACAGGAATTAAAAACAGGATGCTTTCTATGATCTTTCACTTTCAAAAATCACCTTAAACCGAGCGTAATTTTTAAAAATACATATATATGTGAGACATGTTTTAATCAGATAGACAAAAGTTTTCTCATCCAAATTAAATAAACTATTAAACTGTTAAGTGACTTACACAGGCTTAAATATTACATATTTTGAGTTTTGTTCATCAAAAAACCCCAGAATTTAACGTTTTAAAATTTGCTAGTAATATAAGGCTGTAAAATAGTATACATAAATATTTCAATATACACCTAGAGTATTTTCTTGAAATATCCTCTATACATACTTGACAGCAGTCCAGCCCACCACAACCATTCTTTGAGATATGCATGGCCACCTTGACCTGTCAATGAAAACATATTTCACTTCTTTGGAAGATTATCAGACTTTAATATATTTATGACAACAATTAGTAAGGACAGATTTTAAAATATCATTTGCTCATTATTACTATATTGAATAAAGGTTTCATCATGATTACACAGGGGATTTCTTAGATAATATTTTTATGATTATCTTAAAAAAGGGGATGTGAGGATCACAAGAATGTGAATGAAGGAGTTAAATCAATCCTTCTATTTCAGTTCATACTTCATGTTTTTGTTTTGTGAACTTACCTTCAATAAACAAAGTGAACCAATCAGAAACAGCCCAACTTCTAGCGTATTAGATAGTGGAGAAGCCATTTAGGTGTGGGTTAGCCCCACTTATGAGGTAGCAACCCTGGAGAAAAGGGTCCTTTATTGACCAGAACATAAAAAGATTGAGCACTGCTCACAGTTTGGAGCTTCGAGGATGTTCATCCTGCCTTTTCCTCTAGACCAAACTAACAAAATTTGGAAGCAATCAGTACTTAAGCCATTATTCAAAAGAAAAAGTCAATGTGAATGAACCCTTTGATAAGCATATCCACATGGAAAATGTGAGTACCTGACTTAGATATGAGGATACACTTGTTCAAATAGTATATGCCAATACTTTCTCCTTTCTGCACTAAATCCAATAGAGGTCATTATTTTAAGAGCTTGATTAGGTATGGCTATAGAAATGGCACAGAAAAGAAGAAGGTAATTTTTTTTTTTACTGCCAAAGCAGATTTTCCTATGAGAACAGAACTGGGTCTAAACTGAAGCAGAGACTGAATGACAGAACATGGCCAGAACGCAACATAAAGCTGGAAGTTGTCATGATACACCAAAGGCAGAGGGAGGTCAATCACATCAGGCACCTCCCAGGGTCTCATGGCTTGTCACTAGCTTCTGGGGATCAACCTAAACCACCAAGCAGGATTTCACTCAACTGAGTACACGTCAACCCAAAGAAGTCAGCTCTCCTTCCTGCCAATTTGAGATCACGAAGGAAAATGTCTAAGGAAAAAACAAACTTTTACTATCGTAGACAAAAGATCCTAGCCTTCGGTAAGATTCTGATTCTATCCATACAACCTCATTTCCTTCTCTTGCAGACATATCAAAATTTAAAGAAAGGGCTGGATGCTAATTGGGTATTGGTCCCTATTCCCACTTTGATAATAACTGCAAGAGTGAGTAGTTAACTTATTTTGACGACTTTTTATTTTTCTTATTACAAACATGATTCTCTGCAAACATTTACAATTCTTAAAAACCCCAAAGTTTTGAATCTAGTCACTAGGAATGAAGATAGAGTCTTCTACAGTCAAAGAACACAAATATCACTACAAAGGAACACAGGGCATAAATAACCTACCTGCTCTCATGGAGCCTTTTCTGGCAAGTCGCAAAAGGCCTTTTTTTTTCAAAATGAAACTCCCGCCAATGAAAATACTGGAACTCATAGCCAATCCCAGACCAATATAAAAGTCATACTTTCCATGCCCCTGGCTCATTTCGCTTATTACTTAAAAAGCTACTGTGAATCACATTGATCAAGAACAGAGAAACTACTGGTGCTGGAGGCAGGATGATGCAGTCTTCAAATCTAAAGAGGGAAAACAAAACGAAATTTTTACAGAATGACAGGATGCAATATCATATACAATGCAAAATTTTACTGTTTCTTTTCTCATAAAATAATACTTTTTATTACTACTACTAACAAATATATTTACCATTTGTATTCAGCACTAATCTAACTATATATCTTCCAATTATGGAAAAAGATGGGACTGTGATATAAAACCAAACTTAAAAACTAGGACTTCCCTGGCAGTCCAGTGGTTAAAACTCCATGCTTCCACTGCAGGGGGCAACAGTTTAATCCCTGATCAGGGAACTAAGATGCTGAATGCCAAAAAAGAAAAAACACTGAACTAATAGAAACAGAAAACTCCGAAAGGTGGGGATTAAGGGATAGGGAAAGGGAGTGAAGGTGGTCAAAAGGTACAGCCTTCCAGTTATAAGATTAATAAGTGACATAGTTAACAATACTGTACTGCACAGGCTAGTGAATGTGGCTATAACAGTAGATCTTAAAAATCCTCACTACAAAAAAAAAAAAAATTTAACTATGTGTGGTCATCGATGAATGTTATTTAAAGTTACTGTGGTAATTATTTTGTAATATATACATTATGTGGTACATCTTAAACTAATACAATGTTACATATCAACTATAATTCAATAAAACTGGGGGAAAAATAAAAAGTAAAACCATATTTAAATTGATTTTATAAACTCTGGCTTCATATTTTAAAAATGTTTCCTGTCTTTGCTGCATAGTCCATAGATAACAAACTTTCCTAAGGAAAAAACTCCTCAGAATGAAAATGAGACATAAAAATACACAAATCTAGTTTACAAAAACATTTACCAATTTCGCAAATGTGTCTTTGCATACTCTATACAAAGAAACAAAAAATTTTCTCAAGCATACATTTTCTTCTTAGAAATCTATGTAGATATAAGTATATGGTAATTTATTTCTTATGTAGCCCATTCAGGAATGCGTAAAGAGAAGGCAGATGTCACATTATTTTGTTATAGTAGAGAACGAAGTTAAGCTGACAGATGTTTGTCAGGGTGTGTGTGTGTGGTACTGTTGGCCCTTTCAGAAAACAGGAGGGCTATGGAACCTAGAAGACTCAAGCTATAAGACCAGAAAGGATGCAGTGGCTTACCAAAGACTACAGTTCTTTTCAAACAGCCAAACTGAGAACTCTGCTGGCAAATGAACTCAATTGGGTAGAAAAGCAGAGGAAAAAGCACTTACTCAGCTACAAGGTTTACCTCTGGTTATAACTAACTGCCAGTCCAACTTTCTGGTATGTCTTGAGATTTTTTTCACCCCACAATTTAACAACTGAATCCCAGAACTAATCTACAATTCAGTCAGGATCCTTAGTCATTAACCCTCACTGACCAGCCAGATTTTTCCATTCTTCAGGTTATAGGACTCTGGCCTTTAACAAAAGCAACTTAATTTCCTATCTATTTAGCCCCTCAATTATCTTATCCATCCACTCAAATAGTTTTTACTGAACATACGTTATGTACACTAACCAGTATGATAAGCTGTTTGGATAAAATGGTAATAGCTTTTAGACTTTATTGGGGAGACAGATAAGGGACAGATTATAACAGGGGGCAGGGAGACAAGTGTAATAGGTGAGGGAGATTAAGAGGTACAAACTTTCAGGCACAAATAAATGAATCGATCAGATGAAATGTACAACATGGGGAACACAGTCAATACCAATGTAATATCTTTTTATGGTGATAGATGGTAACTAGGTTCATCATGGTGATCGTATTGTAACAAATAGAAATATCATAATTAATCCTGAAATGCATTTCTAAGGTCCCAAGTGGCTGAAATAGTGAACTAATTGTATCCTTAAGCAAATGAGCCAACATAAAAGTGTTTCAATTTTTTTTTTAATATTTTGCACTTAGAACATAACATTGTGGGTCAATTATACCACACACACAAAAAAAAACTTTCAATACCAAACTTTCAGGTATGAAAAAATACCTTAAAAACAGTACTTACTGAAATTGCACAATAAAGTACTGCTATAGTTTTTCACATCTGGTGGCTTAGTTTGAATCAATTCCTTTATTTCTCCTTATTAATAAATACACAAAAATGAAAGAGAAGTTCTAAATATATAATTAAACTGCTCTATCACCAAAAGAAAAAAATGATTATAACAAAATAAAAACTGTGTTTACAGGTTCCCACCATACCCTAAACTTGTTTATCCCTGTTTATGACTCGGTTACCCTCAGCAGAAGGCCAGCTTCTGGGCTCCTGCACAAGAGTCACCTTCATTTATCCTGTGTGCCAAGCTATCTGGCAATCTCAAAATATGTCAGATGTTTTCTGGGTGAATATTGACGAACAGAATCATATGATTGGCCCTAAAAAATAAAGCTGGCTATTTATGAGTAGATAGCTGGCTATTTATGAGTCACTGATAGAAAACCACTCCATCCTAAAACGTAACCACTGTAAAACATAGCCTATAAACTAAAGAACTATAAAAAGTTGGTTGTCAAAGTATGCTGGGAAGTGATAGTACCACAAACAAATGAACATGCAAAGGTAACAGTAACAATGGCTGGAAAATGAGAGTAAAGAAACCTAGCCACACTAAACACTTCAGCCTACTTGGCAGATATATTCTTCTAATGAGCAACAGTCACCTAACTTAAATGAACCCTCCTCCTTTAACCACTATGTTCATGGAACAATGTTCTTAATTGTCATTCAAGTTCCACTGAAGCAGCAACTAGATAAATCTTTGAAAATCTCCCTTTTGAAGGTTTGAATAAAACAAGCCAACTTATAGTCTGAATATCCTAGAATCACTAAAACAGAACTTTGTTATCTGCAAGGACCATACTCAGAAACAAGCCAAGCTTATCTATAATTCCAGTCCCATTATAAGGTTCAGTTCAGCCGCTCAGTCGTGTCCCACTCTTTGCGACCCCATGAACCGCAGCACGCCAGGCCTCCCTGTCCATCACCAACTCCCAGAGTCCACCCAAACCCATGGCCATCGAGTCGATGATGCCATCCAGCCATCTCATCTTCTGTCATCCCCTTCTCCTCCTGCCCTCAATCTTTCCCAGTATCAGGGTCTTTTCTCTTCACATCAGGTGGCCAAAGTACTGGAGTTTCAGCTTCAACATCCGTCCTTCCAATGAACACCCAGAACTGATCTCCTTTAGGATGGACTTGTTGGATCTCCTTGCAGTCCAAGGGACTCTCAAGAGTTTTCTCCAACACCACAGTTCAAAAGCATCAATTCTTCGGTGCTCAGCTTTCTTTACCGTCCAATTCTCACATCCACACATGACTACTGGAAAAACCATAGCCTTGACTAGATGGACCTTTGTTGGCAAAGTAATGTCTCTGCTTTTTAATATGCTGTCTAGGTTGGTCATAACTTTCCTTCCAAGGAGTAAGCGTCTTTTAATTTCATGGCTGCAATCACCATCTGCAGTGATTTTGGAGCCCAGAAAAATAAAGTCAGCCACTGTTTCCCCATCTATCTGCCATGAAGTGATGGGACTGGATGCCATGATATAAGTTTTCTGAATGGTGAGCTTTAAGCCAACTTTTTCATTTTCTTCTTTCACTTTCATCAAGAGGCTCTTTAGTTCTTCTTCGCTTTCTGCCATAACGGTGGTGTCGAAGTTAATTGTTATTTCTCCCAAAAATCTTGATTCCAGTTTGTGCTTCCTCCAGCCCAGAGTTTCTCATGATGTACTCTGAATATAAGTTAAATAAGCAGGGTGACAATATACAGCCTTAACGTACTCCTTTTCCTATTTGGAACCAGTCTGTTGTTCCATGTCCAGTTCTAACTGTTGCTTCCTGACCTGCATACAGGTTTCTCAAGAGGTAGGTCAGGTGGTCTGGTATGCCCATCTCTTTCAGAATTTTCCAGTTTATTGTGATCCACACAGTCAAAGGCTTTGGCATAGTCAATTAAAGGATAGCCTCACAAATCCAAATTCAGACTTTTAACTATACAAAGTTGACCTTCAAATACCAAACGTGTAGCTGCCAACTTACTAATATTTACTAGTGCTTAAAGTTAACTTTCCACTAAGTGGAAAGTTACAAATAATGTAAGGTCTAAAATTAAGATCCAATGTATTGCCCTGCCTTGACACCTGGTAAACCTAGGGTGACCTAACCAGAAGTTTTGGTCCTCCCCTACTCTTTCATGGACAGGTCCGGAAGTCAAACGGCCCTCCTTATTGTGGAGACCAGGCACACTTCCTGCTTATCCCTGAGTAGCGAGCTTCACTGCCTTGACAGACTGCAGAATTATTAAAGCAAGCCAATCACATCCTCCTGCAGGGAGTGAGGGGCCCCTCCACCTCCTGCTTGCTCACAGAGGTCCTGGTTCTTTACTCTGCAGCATGTGTAGTATGTGGTGTCTTCCTCCTAGATGTGTAAAAGTGACTATTCACTGTTGTCTAAGAAAATGCTCTCATGTGCCCAGTGTCTAATGGCATGGGGAGGGAATCTTCGCCAGCAACAAGGTGAAGAAGAGATGACTAAACCAACACATTAAATCAGAATCTTATTTTATCCTATGGTCACTGAAAGTTCACTGTTCTTAACTTTACTATGTCTGTATTTAAATTTTCTCTATATTTTACATAAAGTTGCATGATGCTATTTAAAATCTTTCCCCCTCTTTTTATTGTTACTGACTTATTGTGGAAAGCTTCAAGCATACAAAAGCAAATGATTTTTTTGATCAGTTGGGTCAATCTTCTTACGCACATGGCTTTGGACAGCTGCACCCTCATGCCAAATTCATTTCCAAACTCAGAATCATGGCTCCCTTCAGACAAGTCATCACTACCCAGACATACCATAGCCCCTCACATCCTTCTTTCCACCATGTTAAGAGGATGATCCTCACTTCAGGCCAGGTCACACTTCAAGTTGTGCTATAAAGACTTGTCCAGTAGCTACAGCCCACAGGCATTTTCTCTCCTGTGCAATTATTTTATTTACAAACATGTCCATAAAATTTATTTCCCAATTACTATTCTATCTTTGAAGATAAGTTCTAAGTTTCTTAAAGACAATGATTAGTTCTTCGTGGTGGTTTCCTCCAGAAAAAGGCACTCACTTATACTGGTAAATCTGATTCATAAGTTTTTCTAAAATGAAGGTTATTTGTTGTATGTGTTTGTTCAGTGTACACAGGTGTACACAGGTGGGGAAGGATGCAAAGTAACATAAGAGTTGCACACCATCAGGTTATAAAGCAGCCTTCAGCCACTAAACTAAGTAAATGAATCACCTCGTTTGACTTACACAGCAGTGAGTCAGAATCTGTTTTGAAGTGCAGAGAAGTTCCTCTGTGCTACGTGGGGACAACAATGTACACCCAGAAGGATGTTCAACTCCCAAGCAGCAGCCAGTGATATAGATCTGTGGAGAATTTTACACAGAAAATGAAACAAAATTAACGGGTCTAATCCGACGCAAAGAATGTGGATACAGAAGAATAATATAGAAGCATAGGACTAAAAGACTGGTGGATTTTGATGCTCAATGAAGCATGAAATTCAGAAGACTATCTTCATTTGGATTTGTTGTTAATGTTGTATAGCTTTTGACTATTGCATTTATGAATACAACTATATATAAATGATTTCACTTTAAAAACTATTGGGTATCTAACAGTTTATATAAAGATGATATTTTTTGTTCAATTAAAAAAAAAAAAAAAAGGAAAGAAAATGGACATCAGCATGAATGTCCTGAAAGGAATATTTGCTTCACTATTCTCAGACCTGGTAATGTTCTGTTCCCACTCTGTATAACTGAAGGTCAATCACAGCCAGAAGAGCCTGAAATAGAGATTATTTTTTATTTCTCAAGGATTCGCTTCAGGCAGAGTCAGATTTAAAAACAATTAAGCAAGAAAACTTGCTAAGTTTCACTTCAACTAGGTTCCCAAACCAGAAATGACGAGTCCCAGGTGGTAACCTGCCCATCTTACCTCTCAGAGGGACTCAGGTGAAAGGTCCCACTCCGCTACCCCTGACTGTTACAGTTTAATTTTTGTGGCAATCTGTTCAATAAACATACACTAAGCAGCACACTTCCCAGGCATTGGCATTATAAAGATGACCAAAAGTTCCTATCCTCAAGCATTCCATAGCTAAGTAAGAATTCTGAAAATAAACTATTCAAATTTTAAACACACTCCCAAATTTTAAAAACTCTTAGAATTTTCAGCTTGTTCTAACAGGCACTTAATTTTCATAACTGATTTCACTAATATCTATGAACACTTACACTGTTAACTTTCATCAAATGCAATTATGTCAAAAATGAAATAAATACAGCTCAAAGAAAAAAATTATGAAACTGGTCCACTTCCTTCTAAAGCAAAGACCATACAATTTAAGGAAGAAGAAAACATGGATCAGTATTCTACCACCTATATGAAAAGCCTGAAGTAAGATTTGTTTGGGGAGTTCCCCAGCAGTCTAGAGAATAGGATACAGTGCTTTCACTGCCCTGGCCCCAGGTTCAATCCCTGCACAGGGAAAGATCTTATATGCTGCAGCACAACCTAAAGAAAAACAAAAAAAAAAGAAAAAGACTTGCTTTGCAAAATTATATCATCAATTTCAAAGTTAGCTAACTAAAAATTATACCTATTTATTTAACAGTTTTAAACTTGTCACAGCACTTTTGACATTTCATTTTCACAAGAGCTTACATGTGATAATGTTAAGTAACTTCTCATGCAGCTGGTGAGTAGCAGACCTGGGATTAGAAAATGAGTCTCCTCATCCTCAGCCTTTTGCGTTTTCCATTACAGTTTCCTTTTAGTCCCCAAGCTGGAACACAATCAAGGGGCAACTCAAACCAGGTTCTCAGTGTAGGTCAGTCTTCATGTCTAACCTGCTTCTCGTGTTCCAACTGTGGCTTCACCATCCTTCATCACCCAAACTGCCTACAACGGCCAAGGGTACCATATGGATTCTCTTTCTCTGAAATATGGTCTTGCATTTTCATGTCTCTCCTTACCCTAATCCAACTTAAAAACATGATGCTACCACACTGTCTATAAAACACATCTCATTCCTGCTTACAAAGTTAGAATGGCTGGCTACCCACTATTTTCAGAAAGAAATGCAAATTTTGTAATCCAGTATCTAAGACCTGGCACCATTTGCTCCAAACCTGTGTTTTAAATCTCTACTTCCCAATACTGTATTTCATACACTATGGTTCCACCCTAGGTCAACACACTGCTGCCATTCTTACTTATTCCTTTCACTCCTCTGTATCTTTTTTACATTATTCCTTTCATCTTTAAAGACCTACTTCAAAAAAGCACCTCCACAATGAAGCCCTGCTTGAATTCCATAAACCAATTTTTTTTCTGAATGTGCTAACCTTTATCCTGAATCTCTCTTTGGACACTTTTCCAGGCTCTATTATGATTACTAATGTACATGACTCATATCCCCCTCACTGTGGCTCCCTATGGACAATGCTATGCTTATCTCATTTACTCTGTCAACAAAATAACTGATTTACAGCAAATGAATACATACTATGTTCAAAAACAGGGATACACAGTGAATACAGCAGACCAAAACCCTGCCCTTATGGAGTTTACCTTCTGTTGGTAAATAAGAGCATTAATTGGATAGGTGGTGAATGATATAGTGAACAGTAAAGCACATTAAAGATATTGAGTAATCTTAAAAATATTAGGTAATATAAAGTAATTGGGTTCAGGGGCTTCTATTTTAACCAAATTGGTAAGGAGGCCTATTGGAGAATGTAACATTGAGTAGAGGCTTGAAATAAATAGTAAAAGAACAAAGCACAAAAAGAAGCAAGTGCAAAGGCACGCACTAAGGCCTGAGTGAGCACTTAAGTTTCTTAGGAAAAGAAAGGCTACTCAATCAGAGGGCTTCCTAGGTGGCTCAGTGGTAAAGAATTGGTCCGTCTAGCAAGGGATGTGGGTTCAACTCCTGGCTCAGAAAGATCCCCCAGAGAAGGAGATGGCAAGCCACTATAGTATCCTTGCCTGGGAAACACCGTGGACAGGGGAGTCTGGGGGGCTACAGTTCATGCAGTAGCAAAAGAGTCCAATGCCATTCAGAGACTAAACAACAAAAACTGAACGAGGGTAAGTGGGGTACCACAGCAAGGTGTTTTCATACAGCAGAAATATCCTCAAAAGAGCGTTAATTGTTTCTTATTATTATGTCTCCCTAATAGTAATAACTACCACTTATTGAACACCTCTGGAGGCACTGGTGTGATTGATACACATTAATTCTAATCCATACAATAATGAGAAAAAGCTATAATTACCCCCCCACCACCTTTTAGGTAAAGAAACCAAACCGCCCAGAGGTTAAATCTCAAGTCGAGGATCACATAATGGGTTGCACAGCCTGAAATAGAACCTAAGTGTCCACTGGACTCAACTTCTATACACACTGTCCACATCTAAGAGTTCTCATTATTTACTCCTGTTTGGTTTCCACTGCTTTAATTTTTTCCAGCCTCTCCTTGGGCTAATTATTTTTAAACATAGTAACTACAAATACTATGGAACCTAACTTTCCAATCCTATTTAGCAAAAGTAATTATAAATTAAAATTTTAACTTACATGTAAGTTTAATATGGTCTCTCTTATGAATAAAAGGCTGGAAGAGGTTAGAGATGACTTATTCATTCTCATTTCCTCGTAAATAAAACCCTTTATTCTCATTTAAAGTTTTAAGCCCTGGCAGAGTAGCTCCAGCCTGGAAAGAAGAAAATACAGAAGTAGCAAAAGGAATGAATAGTTACTGAACACTTTAAAATTTAGCTACTAGCCTCCATACTCATTTTACTTACCAACTAATACAAAACCTACTCAACTGAGCATAACATACTGCTTCAACAGACAGCTTACTGGTATGAAACAAAGATCTCTATTCTCTTTTATTGTTAGTACTTTAACAAAAAATGTACTAACTGGGTTCACGGTATATAGGGAATTTCTAGAAACAAAACTAAAACATAGCATGTAGTAAATGAATTGAAAAATCTAGAAAAGAGATTCAAGAGACAAACACAAAATCAAAGGTATAATGAATTTTGTTCAGTTATATGGAGAGTGAGAGACGGTTCACTGACTTTATAAAAGTTAGGAAATTAAACAGGCCACGCTCAAAACGTTACAGCGACATCTAAGGCTTGTTCAACTGTCAGTTAAAATCTCCGTGGTAGCTGAAACAATCTTTTAGAACTCATAACAAAATGAAACTATTTTAATGAACTTAATGCACAGGGGCCCCGACTATGCCAGGCCAGGTTTCCGTGGAATTTACTGGCAATCCAATTCATGGTGGAATTACTAGATTCAGGTTACGGCGGAAATTACTTCCACCTCAGAACACGCGTGGCTCAGTGTCTCCAGAGAAAAGAGGCGCCCCTGAGGAGTCCTTCCCGACCCAAGAGGGGCAGGCTTGCCCACAGTCAGCCCATTCGCGCTTGCCTGAAATGAAGAACAGTGGAGACCTCCCCGAAGTTGGTAGGCCTGCCGCGCTGCTTCCCCTCCGCTATCCGGCCCGGGTCACCTCCGCTCACACCCCCACACAGGCCGCTCCGGCTACCCGCTCCTGAGCTCGCGCGGCCACCGCCTTCGTCTCCGTCCAGTGGGAAGTGGGAGCATCCGGGGCTGCAGCCGTGCGCACCGCTTCCTCCATGGGGGAGCGCCCAGGGGAACTTGTCCCGGACGACCTCCAGCCCCCGCCGCCGCCACCGCCGCCGCCGCCGCCTCCACCAGGACCTGAAGAGACAGCTAAAGAGAACCTGGGCGCGGCCGAGTGACGCAAGAGGGGGCGCGAGCACGCGCAGTGCGGCCCGGCAAACGCCCCGCCCCCCGCGCGCGAGCGCCGGGCGGCGGACGAGGAAGGTGGTCTGGGGTCGATTTTGACCAAGTGATCAAAATCGAGTCGAATCGACATCAAGAAGCGCCATGTGCGGTGACTTTTCACGCGCGGTTAGCACATAAAGCGATGCCTCTCCGCTATCCTAGGGAACGGTGCTCCGGGAGGGCGAGGGCGGGACTAGAGCGAGAGCCGGAGGCCCGGGAGAGGTGGAGGAGGCCGAGGGGCGAGACCGAGTCCTGGGGCGGGGCGGAGCTTGGCTCCGGGTCAGGCCTTCTCTTCCCGGACGGTAACTAACCGAATCCAAATCTGTTCGACACGTTCTTTGGGAGAGTTCATGGTTTGCTAAAAAGCCGACCTCCCGACACTTGGGAGATTTATTTTTCATGAGATGCACGGGAAACCCACTGTTGAGCTGCCCTGCCTTGGCTTCTTCTGGAACGTAGAAAGTTCCTGGGACCATGATCATAGTTTCTTCAAAAAAGGAAGAGGGCTCATTTATTTATTAGAAACCAGGAAGAGCAACTAGCTGGATCTGGAGTGAGACCTGCTAATAATAATACCTTGATTACAGGTGCAATTCCTCTGGGGATATTTTTCCAGTTTTTGACAAGATATAGGAACATTATTATACCAAACTTAAATAATTTTGGGTGGGAATCTTTCTAAAATGAAGTCTGCGCTTATTTAGCCAGAAAATGCCAAATGTAATTTGCTTGTTTAGGACTGTAGTCTCATTGGACTGTTGTTATCTAGACTGCACAGTCCCTGACTACTCTGGTTTTGGTAACTATGCAGCTTCTAATTTAAAAGCTTTAAATCTTCCCTGAACTTGGCAACCAGACAACTGTCCTTTTTAGAAATGGCTCAGAGGAACTTTTTTGTTTACTTTTTTGCTCTCACCTGTTCTATCTAGAGGATATGGTCAAATAAGCAATTACACTGACTACTGAAAGATAGTTGATAAGCTGGTCTCTAATGACGCAGTAGACTTAAAAATGGCTCTAATTCTGTACCCATCCATGTGCCCACACATTTTACAGAGTGGCTTTGCAGTTCTGCTCCATCCTGATTCTGCCTTAGCCAAGAAAATGTGGTGGTCGCCAGCCTAAATCATGATGAGAAGAAGCCTGGACTAGTTGGCTGGAGGAGACCAGGTGGAGCAGAGCACCTTGCAAAGCCCCCTAACTGACCCAGAGAACAGACATAGAGCCAAGTTGGTAGAGCCACACAAAACTGTCCTGTTGACCCACAGGCACATGAGGAAGAATAAAGGGATCTTCTATTAAACCACTGTTTCTGACATGAATAGGTATGTAGCAATATCTAATAAGTTCCAACAGGTACCTCTAGGAGGCAGATGGCTATAATGAAAGCAGTGGTTAGTTCATATGAGTAAAAATGCTTAGAAACTATGTTGACTTAACCTAACAAATTTGCTTGCACCTCTGTTCTGCCAGTATTGTAATCATACCAACTAAACCCTGCCTCATCTAGTCATCTTTCTCTCATCACTGTAGCGCACAGACTCATCTCAAATTCATTATCTGAACTCACCACACACTTAGGTCTGCACAATGTATTATTTTTATAAGTATATGTAATATTCCCTTCTAATGTGATACAAGCTCCTTAAAAGCCCAGATAACTTCTTCAGCACATGATGATGCACATCTTATATACCAGAAGTGTTCAAGCATTAATCATGAGATATTTTAAAAGTTGAATGCCTTTTCATATACTGCTGGTAAGTTTGGCAATTTCTTAAAAAGCTAAACATACACCAACCGTATGATCCAATAATGCTGTTCAACTTCGAGGTTTAGTTCTACCCAAGAGAAATGAAAGCATATATCATTAAAAGATATAATGTAAATGAATGTAATGCGAATGTAAATGAACATTCAATAACAGCTTTATTTATAATAAAAAAATAGAAACAATCTAAATGTCTGTCAATAGATGAATGGATAAACAACTATGGTATGTCCATATAATGGAATACTACTGAGCAATAAAAGGGAATGAACTGTTGATACATGCTATAATATGGTGGCATGTCAAAATAATTCTGATAAGTGAAAGAAGCCAGACCAAAGAGAGAGTATATATAATTACATTCATATAAAATTCCAGGAAATGAATGGTAATATATAGTAACAGAAAGCAGATTAATGGTTGGGAGTAGAGGGGGCAAGGAAGGCAGACAGATTACAATGGGGTAAAAGGAAACTTTGAGAGTGATAGGTATGTTCACTGTTTTGCTCCTGGTGATGCTTTCATCATATGACATCATATGATATATATTAAAACATACCAAATTGTATATTTTATATATGTGAAGTTTACTGCATGTCAATCATACCTCAATAAAACTATTAAAAATCTACTTTTGTCATTGTTATAGAAGTATAGGCAAGATTTATTAATATTTAAAAAAAATCATGAATTAGTAAATCAAAATTACTTCTCATATATAAATTGTCCTTCAATTACTCTCCTGTGTTTTGTTACCATAGATGTCAGCCAGAAACATGAGAATAGCATTTCAGATAATCTTTAATTTAGCTCAACCTCCTATTAGTAATTTTACTCTTTTTCATTGAAAAGTAAATAATGACATTCTCTAGCATTTTAATAGTTTATTATTATATACATTTTTCAATTAATGTTAGTTTACTCAAGGCCATAGATGACTGACACATGTGGTAGGCATTTTCTAATACATTTGTTGGAGGGAGAGGGGAGAGCTCTCTGAAAAAGTAATAACTTGAAATGAATTTTGGGGTAGAACACTAGGATATTTATTAAAAGCCAGATGTTGGGTTTTTTAATATTTATTTTAATGAGCATGTGTTAAGAAATAACCACAGAATCCTTCAAAACTTGTACACATTCATGTGTGTGTGCTCGGTTGCGAAGTCATGTTTGACTCTTGTGCAACCCCTTAGACTGTATCTACCATGCTCCTCTGTCCATGGGAATTCCCAGGCAAGAATACTGGAGTGGGTTGCCATCAGATATTGGCTTTAGAAACTATGTTTCTTGATGAAATGTTGAGTGGATTATGGCCCCCCAAAGATATCCACAGTCCTCATCCTCAGAACCTTATGAGTATGATTAAGTTAAGCATCTTAAGATAATCCTGGATTGTCCAGGTGGGCCCAAAATAATCACAAGCGTCCTTAAAAGAGAGAGGCGGGGGTATCAAAGTCAAAGAATGAGATATAACAGTGGAAGAAGAGAATCGTAACATGTTGGCTTTAAAGATGGAGAAAGGGGAACAAGCCAAAGAATGTGCATGGTCTCTGGAAACTGCACAAGGCAGAGAATAGGTCTCCTCAAGTGCCCCTAAAAGGAATGTAATCCTGCCAACATCTTGACTTGAGCCCAGTTAAACCTGTGTTGGACTTCTGACCCTCACAACTATAAGACAGTAAATTTGTGTAAACCACAAAGGTAGTGTAAGATAGTAAGTTGTAAACCACAAAGTTTGTGATAATTTGTTAGAGCAGTGATAGAAAACCAACAGTGAATAAACATGCCACAATAGGGGAAGAACACTGAGATCCTCCAGACATCTTCAGCCAAAATAAAACGATTCCATTTTATAAACAGACAACCTAATTTGAACTTCCTCCAGCCCGTTATCTCAATTATTTTACATGGATCTGTTGTGTTTGTTACTTGATTGGCATCTCTCCTATCCTGCTTGCCATGGCACATTTCCAAACCTCACACTTAGAAATTTCTCCAGCTGGAATCGCTACCTCTTTTCTTTGAACTGCTAATATAGATACAGGTATCTTTTTATTTCTCTGTTTCCTGACTGTGCCTCAGCTTTCCAAAGCAGAAAGTCGTTTTGAAACTACCTATGATATGATGTTAAAAATATGGTGTGATTAATATTACATCAAAGATGCTGGTGTGTGATGTCTAAAGGTCAACTGACAGGGATATAACTCATCAACAGAGGAAATGGAAAGTGGGGAGCACATCTGATTTTCTATACCCCTCAGAATCAGATATAGAGCTCAGGTTCAACAGTAGTATACTTGGCTACCAGCGACAACTAACAGTTTTGTAATAGTAACCAACCAAGGCAAGTTTTTGAAGAATTTGGCACTTACACATTTTACCCCAAAAATCTATGTAAAAGGGTTATCCATTTGGTGGTTTCTTAAAATGTTTTTTCCTGATTTCTGTACAGATAAGACTATGATCAAAATGTGAGTAATTAAATCTCTTTGGGTAGAGCCTAAGGAAAAGTATTTTGCTCAAATATATTTTTTCATTTAATAAAATTACTTTAGGACACTAATACAGATTAGTGACAAGATTTTTGATGACAAAGTATTAAAATGTGTTATGATTCTCAAATTTTCCATGTATTTAAAATGTGTTATATGCTATATACCTCAAAAACATGTAAAAGACATTAACATATTAAAATACAAATGGTTTTCTTTAAAACATCATTTCATTGTATCAGAAGGTAGTCAATGGGTGGTGAATTCCTTCAAACATCATAGATTTGCTTCCTAAGATGCATGAGTGGACATTTTCTACATCCTGATGGAGACCTGGGCTATTTGTTTCTATGAAGAAAATGGGAAGCATCAGATTGAGAAATTAAGATGATATGGAATCTGAGACCACACAAACTTCTCATGTAAAGGGCAAAAAAGCAACGAGTGTCCAGCTAGAAATAAGTTATTTTATTTTAAAACACATACATATTAATAAATATTATTGGAAAACTTAATAAATAGCCTTTTATTTACATAAGGCAGTTACAACATGCTACGACTACTTCTATAAAGCAGAATATAAGCAAGTATTAGTCATTGACAAATATGTGTGTGTGCTAATTGGAAGCTCTCCTGATACATTTACATGAAAAAAATGTTATGCTACCAACCAACATTTTACATTTTTTATCTAGTTTTATTCCTCTTTCACAATTATATTCCATTTTACAACAAAGTTATTTAAAGAGGCAAAAACACTCAGGAATTCTACTGAAAACAGTACCCTTAAATTTTTCCAAAGTGTAAAAACACTGACATGAGGTTGGGATTGGGGGCAATTTATTATGGTCTGACAAATAAAAGAAAGAGATTCTGAGCTTTTCAATGTGACCCTTTGGCACTAATGGTTTGGGAGTTCCTGACATTCACCTGGCGTCAGGTAGTTCCTGGTCAGAGTTGAGCCGTTTGGAAGCAGGAAGTTCAGCATCACCCATTACAAATTCAACACAACAGAATTAATCTGGTTTACAGGTCACTGATTCTTCTGCAGAACATACACCGTTGTGGAATGTCAGAGAAGCTCATCACACCATCAGAATGTGATCTCAGTGCAGCTTTTTAAAGTCCTTGCTTAATTTCCATATTTTACAACAGAATATATAAAAGCATTCTTTTTAAAACAAAAAAAATAAAGGAAAATTAAAACTTCATAGAATCATGCAAGCTTTACACCCAGTGCTTCCTTTGCTTACTCAGTGCTCGAAGTTGCATGTCTATAGCGTGGTCCTGAGCAGACAGGATGCCCAGTCCATCACTCCCAAGGAGTCCTGGTCATGCGGTCTGGTCTGAGGTGACCAGCATATGCTAAACATACAAGCGCTCTAACACAGATATGGAGACCCATCCCACCCTTTAGAGGTAGAGAAACTGAGGCACAGAAAGGTTAAGTGACTCACCTACAGTTGCACAATTCAGAGGAAAATAGAGAAAAGAACAAATAAATCCTCCCGGCTCATGCTCTGGGGCCTAGACTATGCTTTTTATCATATTGGGTACATTTGAAATAGATGTTTATTTACATGATCACTGTTCTACTGAATATCAACTTTTCACTAGACAATTTTTTTGATGTAACCAAAGTTACACTTTTTTAAAATAGAATTCTTTTGTTGCATTTAACAGCATGTGAGAAATATGTATGAAAATAAATGAGTTGTGAAATTGGGCCAAATTCTTGTTCCCATTCCTATATTTCTTAATCTATTCAAGTATATGATGGAGGTATAAGAATCTGGCCAGATGTGAAAAATCATCTATAAGCTAAAGGACAGACCCTTAAAATTCATCACCAGTACAACTTTGAGGCGGAGGTGAGGAATACAGAAAGTTGAGGTATTTTATATGATAAACTGTGTTATGGTGTGACTGGTGTACAAACTGGTCTTTCTCTTCCCAACTCAAACCAACAGACCTCTAGCTATGATTATGAGTAAAACATATGAAAAACTATTAATAACACAGACATGTCTTTGAGAGGAAGGTCAATGCTAAGGAGTTAATGTTACATTTTTGGTCCCTGAGAAGGTAGAACACCAAGATGCCATCAAATCCTGCTTGATGGGTGAACTATTTCTGTGGTGTCAGACACAGTAAGGACAACTTCATCAGACCCACTGGAGCTGACTGGTCAGTCATGAACAGATCTACACTAACGCTTCTCTTTGCAGGTTCCTACTCAGTCCCAGGAATTCTAAGTCAGGATCAAGTAGGCATGAAAGAAGAGGGATGGGCAGAGCTCTATAGACTGCTCTTCTGGGTTAGAGGAGAAGCTCAGAAAAGAGAGGTATCATCTCCCAGCAAGAATTAGGCAGCATGACAGTAGCCTGGGACCAACAAACAACTCAGTCTCCGTAGACTCATCCATGCCTACAGACAGTGCACCTCAAGCACCTTACAGGTGTCGAGGAACCGGCCTTAGAAATGAGCACAGTATTTACAAAGAGCTGAGAGGTCAATGAAGAAGGAAGGTGAGAAGTGACTGCCTACTTCAATAGTACTTTCTTCTATCAGACGAGAAACCCAAAGAAAATCCCAAAGATCAATCTATTGACTACAGCTAGAATCAACCTCTGGAAATAAAACTGCATATAACAAATTGGCTTGAAAAGTAGGACTTGAAAGAATATTTCTTATTGCTGAACCAAGTGTATTTCACTAACTTTCTAATGTGAAAAGACCATAATAACATCTGAGTGATGATACCCCATGAAGACCCACCTGTGGGGAGCTCTTGCTCCCCATGTGGCAGCGGGGAGACTGCCCTTCCTCTCCGGATTCTTCTCTGCAGAGGTGGAGCAGTCCTACAGAACAGCAAAATACTCAGGGTGATCTCGGTGCTGGGTTTGGGTTAGAATCCTTAATAGGTCCTACACTTGACCATTGAGCAGAACAGGAAGCAATCTTTTTAAATGCAAAGACTCAGAGGAGAAAAGAAGGCATTGTCCAAGTAAGAGAGAAGAGAAATGGCCTCTTTAGGTATCTATCCAGGTAAATGTGCAAGTTTTGATCATAAACATACGGTTTTACAGGAGGCTTGAAAACAAGTAGACAATTTTTCCCTTAGTTTTATCAAAGATAAAATCCAAAGAATAGCATGATAATGAAAATGCTTACTTTTGGAAAGATCACTGTAAGACCTACCCCATTCTGGGCCTTTCTCTTTAAAGCTTTTATTTTTTTTTAATTCCAAATAAATCATAAAACACATAAAACACAATTACAAAACACAGATTTGTAAAATAAATACTGTAAGTCAGAAGTTATATGCTCTATGTTAAACTTGAAAATTAGTCTGTTAGACTGCTGGTCATGTCAATTACTTCTGGGCTACAGTCACACTGGGAACACAATGGATGATATGAATTGCATTCCACTAGAAGAAAAGCTGTGCATCCTACCAAAGTAATTTGCTAAACAGATATAAATTTGGAAGAGTCTGACTATTCTGGGGCTTACCACCTTCAAGAGATGACAAGTTATTTATACTTTGAGATTTTATTTTACTAAAAAAAAATCATAGGGAGATAATCCAGAAAATATCACCTCTAAGTATCTATGGAATAATCATGGATCAACTGCAATCAGGAACATCAATAGATGGATTTAAATAAACTAAGCTTCACATGTAAACTGCAACCAAAAAAATGGTAATTTCCATGAACTTTCTTATGATACTTGTATAGCCACATGTATTTTTTGAATATCTCAACTTCTTACCTAGGAAGCTAATTTTATGCTGAAAAGTATATTTATACACCTACATTTTTAGAAAATTCATTTCAATAAATTAAGACCTGTATTCCTAAAAATATTGATGATAAAAAACAAACCTTCAAGAGTTGATAAAAAGAGTAATGGGTTTGAGCATTTATTAACTATCAGTTACTATAAGATTTAGAAAATTTTTAAAATAATGTTGCTGCTGTTCACAGCTCACTGACAACTCATGATCATCCAATGTACTATTAATTCATAAGGGTGTTTTTTGCTCTATCCTTGTTTTATTTAGCCTCTTTATTCAACAGTTTAGGGAACTATCCCTTAGGTCTTTAGAAATGTTCTTTTTATCTAAAAAAAAATACAATTTTTTCTATTGACATTCCTTAGTAATTTTAACTGAGTATTATTAAATTCCATGTTCTACTTCACCAAGTCAATCTCATCACCTTGCTCAACCCCATCTTTCAACTTGGCTTAGTTCCCTATTTAGATAAAACACTGCCCTTAGGACTTTCCTGGTGGTCCAGGGGTTAAGACTGCACTTCCACTGTATGCGGCACCATTTCAATCCCTGGCAAGGAAATCCCACATGACTCGCAGGGTGGGATGGGGGAACAATATTGCAGATGAAGTATATGATATCTTGATGAATATGTGCATCACTCTGTGCTTTGTTACCATTTCATACACATGGAAGGTTACTATAGACAGGCAAATGACCTCTTTTGATCCAAATACTGGAATAATTAATGGCTATTTTGCATTTCAGAAGTTTAATGAGAGATTGGGTGAGGGACTGCAGACTGCTTTGTCATCTCAAACAACAGGGAGATGGTTAAATTGTTTTCATTTTTGCTAGAAATTATTTCTAAAACTATATGTGTTCCAACTTGTAGCAAAAAAAAAAAAAAACTTAAGCTTAATTGTGTCCTTTAACTTGTTCCTGAATTCCTATGTGCCACTAAACAGTTACTCTCTCATTTAACAGCCTTATTATCAAGTTAAATAATTTCTTGTTAGTGGCCACAATGCTTGCTGAATGAGAACATGGGTAAATTTAATACTGGGTCCCAGTTATATTAGACTGAATACAAATAAATACCTCATGCTACTTAGTCAATTGTCTTTCATTGGACTATACATACATGCTGAAAGGGTCAACATACTCTGATATGTCTTTCATCTTGATTCTCTTCCAATAAATAATATACTGTAATTTATAACTGCTTTGAACATTTATAATTTGAATAGTGAAATACGAAAGTATAATCATGGAAATTGCATTATTCTAATCTAAGAGAACATACACACAGTAATAGTCAAATTAAGTGAATAGTTCAAGTGATAAAGGCACTGATATTGATTTGAGCTACTGAAAATCATCCTGCAAATGGAACAGTATATGGTATCCATTCACTCTTCTCTCTCTGTTTCCAATTAAAATGTCTAGGAGCCAGGGGTAGGAGAGTCAACACATCAGAGGATTAAAAACAAGTAAATGTATACACCTCTGATTTGGATGGAACACCTGAATGTTATACCTGCTTAACGCAAAATAACAAGACTAAAGACACATTTACTGTAGAGTCAGACTTCAAGACAACACTTTCTCCCATTTCCAAAGTAAGCTTCTAAATAAGAATATCTGTTCCCCTGCAAACACTAACCAGAATAAGCCCATTCTATTTAAATAATGATAGTGTTTTAAAAGCAAAGAGTATTCATCAAAGCTTCCAGGTTAATGGCAATGAACATAAGATTCCTCTCATCAGAGAGAGATGACACTCAGGCAACCATTGAGCAACTTCAGAGAACAGAAGGCTGAGTCCACACTCCAGTGCTAAGCGACGCATTGTCATTCTCCACCAGCCTATTCATCATGTACAAGCAACTCCAACAAAAGCGATTTACTTGTGTAAATTTACTCTTCTATTTCACATCAAATTAGGACCAGAAACCGTATCTACTTTCTGTTCCTCAAGCCATACAATTCCCTGTTACATCCTAGTCTGTTTTCACATTAGATTTGTTCATCTCCCCCAGGTTGAAGTTGAACTCTTTGAACACCTGTATAAGGACAATTCCAACGGAGACAGTGGTGAACCCACAGGCCATGCCCAAGAAGTCCACCAGACCCACGTTGCTCCACTCCCGGAAGAGGATGGCTGAGGCCAGCAAGACCAGTGTGGTGAACACAACGTAGTAGATGGCCCCAAACACAGAGGAGTCGAAGCACTCCAGGGCCTTGTTGATGTACCTGAACTGGACGATGATACTGCAGCCAAGCACGGCCAGGAGCACCAGGCATAGGCAGAGGGCCCGCTGACTAGATGGGTTGTTGTGGAAGATGTCCTGGGCAGCCAGCCCAATGCCCTTGGTGGAAGGCACGGTGAAACTCCCCAGCAAGGAGCAGATGCTGATGTAGACCATGATGTTGGTGGGCCCATGGGCCGGTGCGATCCAGAAGATGAGCAGCAGCAGCATGAGCAGCACAATGCACAGATAGCCCACAAACACTGGAAAAGAGAGGCACACAGTAACCCGGGGGGCCTCGCAGAGCAGCCCCCATCGTTCTCTCCACCACCTGCCCCTGCCATTGTCACCAGGACACTCCACTCTCCAGGGGTCCTCAACCAGACCCACTGAGCTCATTCCGCAAAAGATTTTTCCCATCACTATTTTCACCATTAAAAAATTCATAGCTCCTACATATTACAAGTCAGTAAATAAGTCTTCTATTAGTAATGTTTTATAACATTAAAAGTTAACATATTACACTATGAGATTTTTCTTTTTCTTTTTTGCACACACAGCATGGCACGCAGAACTATCCCCACCAGGGATCAGACCCATGCCGCCTGCAGTGGAAACACAGAGTCCCAAACACTGGACTGCCTGGGAAGTCTCAGAATTTTTTTTAAGCCATTTCACAAGATGGTCAATTCAACAAACCCTAGGCAGAGTACTCCTGTTGCGGGTGGCGGGCAGGGAAAGAGAGTCATGTAGGGGTCTTAAAGAACATGAAGGAAAACTGTGGGGGCTGTTTCAGGGGTTGAGGGCTACACGCAGAGGCCATGGGTCCTCAGGTGTGGAGATAGTTTCACACAATAAAAAATCACTGGGTTCTCCTTTCAACTTCTGAATGTCACCTTGGACAGGTAACTGAAAAATGTTTATAATAATCAGAGCCTAGAACCTGTTTTATGTATAAAACAAAGTAATTTGGCAAGCATTTTATATATATTCAATTTTTAAGTACTTCAAGAATTATTTTGCATTTCAGAAGATCCTATTGCTGGGAGTGCCCTTGTGGCCAGATAGTTAGGATTCCAGGCTTTCACCGACAGAGTCAGGGTTTAATCCCTGGTCAGGGAACTGAGATCCTGCAAGCTGTGTGGTCCAGCCAAAGAAAAATTATAAAATAAGAAGATCCCATTGATGATGGCAAAATCCCAAGTGAGTCAATAAGACACCTCCACATCATTTGTTTTGCACCTGCCAGATTGTCAGCGACTCCACATATGCTGTGGGGTCTGCCAGCTTTAATATCTATTCCTGTGGCTATACTTGAGCATTCTATTTTATTCCAAAGTATTATTTTTAGGGCATTATGTTGACTGCTATTTATATGTACAAGGAAGTTGTATTTGCCATGAATTTCATTCCCAGATCGTAAAGTGGTTGCTAGGCACTGGGCCTCAGAGGGCTGGGTACAGCCTGGACATGTGTACCAGCAAACAGGTGGTGGGAGTCCCCTCCTCCCCAAGGGTAAGGAAAAGGACCTTAGAGCTCTGCTGCAAGAGAGAATTCAGGAAGACACTACAGCTGAAAGCTGTCTGGAAGCCTTACCTATAAACAGGGGAAGAGGTAGTGAAGGGCAGAGAGAGCTATGTACACAAAGGTATTATAAAATACTGCAAAAGCATGGGCTGTGTTTAAGGAAAAATCAGGAAAAGCAGCTGAGCCTGAATGTGTAGTGGATTTCCCTGGTGGTTCAGATGGTAAAGAATCTGTCTGCAATGCAGGAGACCTGGTTCAATCCCTGGGTTGGGAAGATCCCCTGGAGAAGGAATGGCTACCTACTCCAGTATTCTTGCCTGGAGAATCGCATGAACAGAGAAGCTTCATGGGCTACAGTCCATGGGGTCACAAAGAGTAGAACATGACTGAGCACCTAACACTGAATGTGGAGGAGTTTTGGCTTTCGAGTCTCATGGGGATGGGGGCGGGGGGTGGGAGGGTGGTAACTGCAGTTATCAAAAAAAGAAAGAAAGAGAAACTAGGTAAAAAAATATATACCAAAGAACAAACAAAAAACACATACACAGCTCTATAGGGTCTCTAAAGACGAAGTAAATCAGGCCTTGGCTCTCAGAGAGCTTCACAACAGAGGGAGGAACCAAGGCCTGGACACATGGTAGTCCTCAGGGAAACAACCTGTGGGAGACCCGCAGAATTGGCACCCGTTGTGCTATGGATAGGAAGGCAGTGTCAATGTACAAGGTCCAGTCCCAAGAGGCAGCAAAGGGACCAGAGCAGCAGGGCAGCCCCAGGGGACAGCTGTGGACAGTGGTGAGCAAAGAGGAGCCAAGGGCCTGGAAGACAGGCCACACTCCAGGGCAGGGCAGAGGGCACAGCTCCCCTGGGGAGAACCATGATGGAGGCAGCAAGCTCTCTGGCAGTGAGGCCCTGCGTTACCTGGATTGGTCAGCTTCTCCTCCAACTCAGCCTGAGTAGTCACACTCTCAGATTTCGGGGAATGGATAATCAGCACGACAGAACCCGCACAGCTTAGCAGACACCCCAACTTGCCCAAGATGTTGAGCTTTTCTTTCAGAAGATAGGAAGCTAAAATGGACCTTCAATTTTAAAATAAGAAATGATTAAATCAAACTATCTGACCTGTTTCTTCTCTTTCTAATAAATGTTATTAAAGCTACATTTTCTTTATAGTCACATTTTATTTTTAAATTAGTTTTTAAGTGTAGAAGGATTAGGAATTTATTGAAGTTGCTATTTCAATGCAAATAGGATTTTCATACCAATTCCATGCACAACCAATATATAATGATACTCTTAAGTCATATCATGATATTATTTCAGTAGATATGAAATATACCAGGATAGAAAAATAAGTTTTATGATTGACCAAAAATTAAAATATTGCTTCCATATTTTTAAAAGTAAACAGTCCAAAAAAGCTATGTTAAATAGGATATGAAAGTTGTTAAAATAATTACAAGTAATTTATGAGCAAAACACTTACATTAAAATGAATTAAATTGAGAAAGTGCACAAACAAAAAATCAAAAATGCTAACAAAAATGCAAATCAAAAAAGAAAAAATCAAAATGCTAACAGAAATTGAATTATGAGACAAAGAATCTAGGTAATTACTTTTAAAATGTGATCACATTACTTCTTTAATGCAAGAAAAAATATTCCTCATAAAACATCTATAATTTTAAGGCTGGTAATTTGTAGTTATTCAGTTGCTAAGCTGTGTCTAACTCTTTGCAAACCCATGGACTACAACATGCCAGGCTTCCCTGTCCTTCACTATTTCCTGGAGCTGGCTCAAATTCATGTCCACTGAGGCAGTGATGTTATCTAACCACCTCATCCTCTGCCGCCCACCTTTCCTTTTGCCTTCAATCCTTCCCAGCATCAGGGTCTTTTCCAGTGAGCTGGCTCTTCGCATCAGGTGCCCAAACTATTGGAGCTTTAGCTTCAGCATCAGTCCTTCCAATAAATATTCAGGGTTGACTTCCTTTAGGATTGACTGGTTTGATCTCCTTGCAGTCCAAGGGACTCTCAAGAGCCTTCTCCAGCATCACAATTTGAAGGCATCCATTCTTCAGCACTCAGCCTGCTTTATGGTCCAACTCTCACATCCGCACATGATCACTGGAAAAACTATACCTTTGACTATACAAACCTTTGTTGGCCAAGTAATGCCTCTGCTTTTCAATATGCTGTCTAAGTTTGTCATAGCTTTCCTTTCACGGAGCAAACATCTTTCAATTTCATGGCTACAGTCACCTTTCTCAGTGATTTTGGAGCCCAAGAATGTAAAATCTGTGACTGCTTCTACTATTTCCCCTTCTGTTTGCCAAGAAGTGATGGGACCGGATGCCATGATTTTATTTTTTGTTTTTTGTTTGAATTAATTTGAAGGATAACTGCTTTATGGTACTGCATTGGTTTCTACCAAACATCAACATGAAACAGCCAAAGGTTTACCTATGTCCCTTCCCTGATCTTATTTTTTGAATGTTCAGTTTTAAGCCAGCTTTTTCACTCTCCTCTTTCACCTTCACCAAGAGACTCTTTAGTTCTGCTTCACTTTCTAAAGCTGGTAATAGTGTTTCTTATTTCCTTGTATGTAATTTGAATTGGGAAACCTGGGCTTTTTCTAAATCATGGGATTGGTCATTGTCAATTTGTTACTGTCCAAGTCAAAGGCACTCAGAGAATATGAACATCTTATAGGGAGGATACACAAGACACAGATATATACAGGACTATTCCCAATAATCATTTCACAGACAAGGAAACCAAGCCTCAGAAATGATCAGCATTTAACCCAAAGCCACAAAGCTAACAAGAGGTGAAGCCATGGAGAGGTCAAAACTTCCATCTCTCGCAGTTGAGAAAATAAGCAACATATTTGAAGAAACCACACAGGAAACTATAGTACGAAACTGGATGTTAAATTGAGGGGCTCCAAATAGCTGCACAGAGAGGTGGAAACCAGAGGAGTGGGAAGCTCCAAGAAGAAAGAGATAGCCTGGAGTCAGCCTGAGACAATGGGTGGGCCTACGGAAAGAGGGGAAGGGGCTGCCATGGATGAAAGAAAGGGGCAGGGACAATCTTGAACTATGAGGCCAACTCATCTTTTATTCCACTCTTAGTATTGCACCAGAGTACAAATTAAACAGGACTTTTACAAAATAGAGTGTCTAACAGAAAATTGGAGTGATATCCTTTCTCCTCTCTTCCTGGGCAGAAGTAACTTCAGCTTGCTACCTTTTGAGCCAAGATTAAACAAAAAACATACAGAAGCTCTTTGACTTATATCAGGAGTCAGCAGACTATGGCTGAAGGCCCAAGGCAGGCCTTCACCTGTTTTTGTAAATAACATCTTACTGGATCACAACCACGTTCACACACAGTTTGTCAGCTCTGTGGCTACTTTCTACCATGATGGCAGAGGCAAGCAGCTACAACAGAGGCCACAAGGCCCACCAAGCCTGTTTACCATCTGGCCCTGTACAGAAAAAGGTGGCCACTCCCAGAGTTAAGTGATCTACAGAACTAATCACACATCTACTTGGAGAGTTGGCCTGAGATGGAGGCACCAGTTACATGTTGTACATCAGGGCCACAACTCAGAGGAGCAGTATCCTACCGGAGGGCTTGGGGGGTGGGGCAAGGATGGGGGCAGAGTAAGGGGCAGTGTGGTCAAAGGGCAGAAGGGGAAAGAAACAATGCCAAGAGTCAATAAACTATCTTAATAAACTTATAGTAATAGAAGGCTAACAAAAACATGCTGTAGAATTGACAGCAAGGTCTTGAAAAGCAATCTGCACACTCCTGTTCATAGCAGCATTATTAACAACAGCTAAAATGTAGAGGCAAATCAAGTGTCTACTGATGGATGCGTGAACAAGCAAACAGAGCACAGAGTGGAAAAGGGCTCCCTTTTCTCCACATCTTCGCCAATACTTCTTGCTTATTTTCTATGAGGGCCATTCTAACAGGTGTGAGGTGTATCTCACTGTGGTTTTGATTATGGATTTCCCTGATGACTAACGATATTGTGCACCTTTTTGAGGGGGTAACAGGCAGGAAGGCCCGGGGTCTCCAAACGGACGAAATAGGCTGCAAGTGTCAGACATTTTTTCTCTCTCCCTTAAGCTGCAAGAGGAAACAAACTACAAGTGTCAGATTTTTTTCTTGTAAAATTCTGTGTTGCCAAGGCGACACCTGGTTCCACCTGAACCTAACTTGTCTCAAACGTTGAGCTAACCAATGCATTTTTCTTAGGGAAATGTTTTTCTTAAGCTGTGTTAATGAAACTATGTATTTGCTTTGGAATTTGCCTTTCTTCAAAACGGTTTCCCCTAAGACTAACTTTTGGCTGATAATAGCTCAACAAACCAGAATTCTTATCAATTATTTTATGGCTGGGGGATGACATACCTCGTGCCATTCAATCTCAAAAATGCATACTGTGGGAGAGGGGCCTGGTGAAACTCCATCAGCCTTGAGGTGTCCCTCTTACCTGAATAACTTCTAACAGACATAAAACAGCTTGCTAAAACTAGCAAGGGGGGGCACTCTCCGGCACACTTCTGATGTCTATGTCAGAAGCTTGCTCTGTCCCTTTTTATGCTTTAACAAAACTCTGCTATACAAAAGCTCTTGAGTGATCAAGCCTGGTCCCTGGTCCTGAAGTTAAATCATCTTCTTTAGAGACCATGAATCTGACACAATTCACCGAAAGCTATCATTTTCATGTACGTATTGGCCATTTGTATGTCTTCTTTGGAAAAATATTTGTTCAGTTCCTCTACTTAATTTTTAAATCAGATTGTTTATGGACATTTTGCTATTGAGTTGCAAGAGTTTTTATATAATTTGGATATTAACCTATCTATGATTTGTAAATATTTTTCCCATTCTATAAATTGCCTTTTTATTTTGTTTATAGTTTTCATTGCTGTGCTGAAACATTTTAGTTTGGTGTACTCCTTCTTTCTTACTTTTTTGCATTTGCTGCCTTTGCTTTTGATATCAGACCCCAAAAATGTCTAAGACCAATATCAAGAAACTTACTCCTTATACTTTTCTTCCAGGAGTTTTTTGTTTTTTTTTGGTATGGTTTCAGATCTTAGGTTTTGAGTTGATCTTTGTGTACAAAGTAAAATAGTGGTCCAGTTTCATTCTTTTATATGTGGACCAGTTTTTTTTTTTTTAGTTTTCTTTTTTTTTAATGTGTTGGTTTTGCCATATAATGACATGAAACCGCCATGGGTTTACATATGCTCCCCCTCCAGAACGCCCCCCCCCTCCTCCCTCCCGATTCCCTCCCCCTGGGACATCTCGGTGCACCAGTCCCGAGCATCAACCCTGGGCTGGCGATTGATTTCACATATGATAATGAACATGTTTCAGTGTCATTCTCCCATATCATCCCACCCTTGCCCTCTTCCACAGAGTCCACGAGTCTGTTCTATACATCTGCGTTCGTTTTGCTGTCTCGCATGCAGGGTTCTCATTACCATCTTTCTAAATTCCATATATATGTGTTAGTATACTGTATTGTTGTTTTTCCTTTGTTTGTCTTAGTTGCCCATACATGTGTGGGTTTTATCTGGGTTCTCCATTCTGTTCCAGTGATCTACATGATTACTACAGCTGACAATAGAGTTTGAAGTCAGGAAATGTGATGCCTCCAGCTTCATTCTTTCTCAAGACTGCTTTGTCTATCTTTGTCTTTTGTGGGCCCATACAAATTTTAAAATTGATAGTCCTCTTTCTACAAAAAAAAATGCCACTGGACTCTTGATAGGGATTGCACTGAATCTGAAGATTGCATTGGACAGCATGGACATTTTAACAACATTAATTCTTTCAATGTATAAGCATGGAAGACCTTTGCCTTTATTTTTGTCTTCTTCAATTTTTTCCATCAATGTCAATGGCTTTTAGCGTACAAATCTTGCTTTCTAGAATTTATTTCTAGGTATTTTATTGTTTTTGATATAACTGTAAATTGTTTTCTTAATTTCTTTCTCTGATAGCTTATTCTTAGACTGTAGAAACATAACTGATTTTTGTACACTGATTTTTGTATCTTGAACTTCATTAGATTTATTTAATAGTTCAAAAGTTTTTTGTTAGAGCCTTTAGGATTTTGTATATTAAGTTATCTGCAAATAGGAACAATTTTACTTCTTTCTTTTCCATGTAGATGCATTTAATTGCATTTTCTTGCCTTCCTCTGGCTATAATTTTCAGTATTATGTTGAATAAAAGTGGCAAGAGTAGGCATCCTTGTCTTGTTAATGATCTTAAAGAGAAAGCATTTGGCTTTTCACTGTTAAGTATGAAGTTTGCTGCAGAATTGTCATATATGACCTTTATTACATTGCAGTATGTTCCCTTTGTACCCAGTTTGTTTAGAGTTTTTATCATAACTAGATACTGAATTTTGTCAAATGCTTTTTCTGCATCTACTGAGATGATCATATGATTCTCATCCTTCATTCTGTTAATATGGCGTATCAGGTTGATTGATTTATGGATGTTGAACCATCCTTGCATCCCTGATACAAATCCTGTTTGGTCATGGCTTATGATTTTCTAGTGCATTGTTGAATTAAGTTTGATAATATTTTATTAAGAATTTTTGCATCAATATTCTTCAGTGATATTATATTGGTAAGTTATTTCCTTTTTGGAGTGTCCTTATTTGGTTGGAATTATGGTGATGCTAGTTTTGTAAAACGAGATTGGAACTGTTCCCTCCTCTTCAGTTATTGGGAAGATTTGAGAAGGTATTAATTCTCCTCTAAAGATTCGCTAGAATTCACTTGTGTAGCTAAAGACTGGATAGAATTCACTTGTGTAGCCATCTTTTCCATAAACTTTTCTTCTTTGTTGGGATGTTTTAAATTACTGATTCAATCTTCTTAGCCTGTTTAGATTTTCTGTTTATTCATGATCTAGTCATGGTAAGATACATGTTTTAGAAATTTATCTGTTATTTCCAAGATTATCCAATTTCTTGGTATATAATTGTTCACAGCAGTATCTTATGATGTCTGTAGTTCAGTTGTAACACCTTGTCCTTCATTTCTGACTTTATTTATTTGAATCTTCTCTCCTTTTCACTAGGTAATCTAGCTAAAAGTTTCTCAATTTTGTTTATCAAAAAAGGGAGCTCTTAGTTTTGTTAAGCCTCTCTACTGATACTGGACACTGTATCATTTATTTCTGTTTGGCTTTTTATTTCCTTCCTTCTGCCTACATTGAGGATAGTTTGCTCTTTTCCTAGTTTCTTGAGGGGAAAAATTAATTTGTTTATTTGATATATTTCTTTTGTCTTAATCAACATGTTTATTGATGTAAACTTCCCTCTTGGATCTGCTTTTGTAGCATCCCACAGGTTTTGATATATTAGGTTTCCATTTTCATTTGTTTCAAGATATTTTTGGATATCCCATTTGATTTCTTCTTTGACACACTGTTCAAGAGTGTATATTGTTTCAATGGTGAATGGAATTGCTTCCTTAATTTCTCTTTCTGTTTTCTCATTGTTAGTGTATAGGAATGCAAGGGATTTCTGTGTGTTGATTTTATATCCTGCAACTTTACTATATTCACTGATTAGCTCTAGTAATTTTCTGGTAGAGTCTTTAGGATTTTCTATGTAGAGGATCATGTCGTCTGCAAACAGTGAGAGTTTTACTTCTTCTTTTCCAATCTGGATCCCTTTTATTTCTTTATCTGCTCTGATTGCTGTGGCCAAGACTTCCAAAACTATGTTGAATAGTAGTGGTGAGAGTGGGCACCCTTGTCTTGTTCCTGACTTTAGGGGAAATGCTTTCAGTTTTTCACCAATGAGGATAATGATAAGGTTTGTCATATATAGCTTTTATTATGTTGAGGTATGTTCTTTTTATTCCTGCTTTTTTGAGGGTTTTTTTTTATCATAAATGGATGTTGAATTTTGTCAAAGGCTTTCTCTGCATCTATTGAGATAATCATGTGGTTTTTATTTTTCAATTTGTTAATGTGGTGTATTACATTGATTTGTGGTTATTGAAGAATCCTTGCATCCCTGGGATAAAGCCTACTTGATTATGATGTATAATCTTTTTAATGTGCTGTTGGATTCTATTTGCTAGAATTCTGTTAAGGATTTTTGCATCTATGTTCATCAGTGATAGTGGCCTGTAGTTTTCTTTTTTTGTGGCATCTTTGTCGGGTTTTGGTATTAGGGTGATGGTGGCCTCATAGAATGAGTTTGGAAGTTTACTTTCCTCTGCAATTTTCTGGAAGAGTTTGAGTAGAATAGGTGTTAGCTCTTCTCTAAATTTTTGGTAGAATTCAGCGGTGAAGCCATCTGGTCCTGGGCTTTTGTTTGTTGGAAGATTTCTGATTACAGTTTCAATTTCTGTGCTTGTGACTGTTGGTGGGAATGCAAACTAGTACAGCCACTATGGAAAACAGTATGGAGATTCCTTAAAAAACTGGAAATAGAACTGCCATATGACCCAGCAATCCCACTGCTGGGCATACACACCGAGGAAACCAGAATTGAAAGAGACACATGTACCCCAATGTTCATCACCGCATGGTTTACAATAGCCAGGACATGGAAGCAACCTAGAATGGATAAGAAAGCTGTGGTACATATACACAATGGAATATTACTCAGCCATTAAAAAGAATTCATTTGAATCAGTTCTACTCAGGTGGACGAAACTTGAGCCTATTATACAGAGTGAAGTAAGCCAGAAGGAAAAACAAAAATACAGTATACTAATGCATATATATGGAATTTAGAAAGATGGTAACGAGAACCCTGCATGCAAGACAGCAAAAGAAATGCAGATGTATAGAACAGTCTTTTGGACTCTATGGGAGAGGGCAAGGGTGGGATGATATGGGAGAACGGCATTGAAACATGTTAATTATTATATGTGAAATCAATCGCCAGCCCAGGTTTGATGCTCAGGGCTGGTGCACCGGGATGACCTAGAGAGAGGGAATCAGGAGGGAGGAGGGAGGGGGGTTCTGGAAGGGGAACATATGTATACCCATGGCAGATTCATGTCAATGAATGGCAAAACCAACACGATAATGTAAAGAAAATAAAAATAAATAAAATAAAATGTGCCAACAAGGAACACTCCTGAACTTATATTCAAAAAAAGAGTGTATATTGAATATTCACATATTTGTGAATTTTCCAGCTTTTCTATTATTGATTCGTAGTTTCATTCCACTCTGGTTGGAAAAGACACATCTATGATTTCAATCTTCTAAAATTTGCCAAGACTTGTCTGTAAGCTAGGTTGTATCCTGGAAAATGTTTTATATCCTGCAAGTTTACTATATTCACTGATTAGCTCTAATAATTTTCTGGTAGAGTCTTTAGGATTTTCTATGTAGAGGATCATGTCGTCTGCATGATAATAGGTTGTATCCTGGAAACTGTTTCCTGCACACTTGAGAAGAACGTGCACTATGCTGTTGTTGGACTAGATGTTGTTCAGTCACTCAATCATGTCTAACACTTCGAGACGCTATGGACTGCAGCACACCAGGCTTCCCTGTCCTTCACTTCTCCCAGAGCTTGCTCAAACTCATGTCCATTGAGTCAGTGATGCCACCCAACTTCTGTCTTCCCTTCTCCTCCTGCCATCAATCTTTCCTATAATCAGGGTATTTTCTAATGACTCAGCTCTTTGCATCAGTTGGCCAAAGTATTGGAACCTCAGCATCAATACTTCCAATGAATATTCAGGATTGACTTCCTTTAGGATTGACTGGTGTGATCTCCTTGCAGTCCAAGGGACTCTCAAGAGTCTTCCTCAGCACCACAGTTCCACAGCATCAATTCTTCGGCATCCAGCCTTTTTGATGGTCCAACTCTCACATCCATACATGACTAATGGAAAAATCATAGCTTTGACTTTACAAACCTTTGTTGGAAATCTAGCTTTGGCATAGATTTTCTTCTGAAGAGCAAGCGTCTTTTAATTTCACACTGCAGTCACCATCTGCAGTGATTCTGGAGCCCCCAAAGATAAAGTCTGACACTGTTTCCATTGTTTCCCCATCTATTTGCCTTGAAGTAATGGGACTGGATGCCATAATTTTTGTTTTTTGAATGTTGAGATTTATGCCCACTATATCACTCTCCATTTTCACCTTCATCAAGAGGCTCTTTAGTTCCACTTCACTTTTTGCCATAAGGGTGGTGTCACCTGCATATCTGAGGTTATTGATATTTCTCCTGGCAATCTTGATTTTAGCTGGTGATTCATCCAGTCCACCATTTTGCATGATGTACTCTGCATAGAAGTTAAATAAGCAGGGTAACAGTATACAACCTTGATGTACTCCTTTCCCAATTTTGAATCAGTTCCACGTTCAGTTTGAACTGTTGCTTCTTGACCTGCATACATGTTTTGCAGGTAGCAGGTAAGATGGTCTGGTATTCCCATCTCTTGAAGAATATTCCACGCTTTGTTGTGCTCTACACAGTCAAAGGCTTTGGCATAATCAATAAAGCAGAAATCAATGTTTCTCTGGAATTCTCTTGCTTTTTTGATGATCCAAATCCACCTTGAACATCTGGAAGTTCTTAGTTCACATACTGTTGAAGCCTAGCTTGAAGAATTTTGAGCATTACTTTGCTAGTGTGTGAAACAAATGCAATTGTGTGGTAGTTTGAACATTCTTTGGCACTGCCCTTCTTTGGGACTGGAATGAAAATTGACCTTTTCCAGTCCTGTGGCCACTGCTGAGTTTTCTAAATTTGCTGGCATACTGAGTGCAGCACTTTCACAGTATCATTTTTTAGGATTTGAGGGCTTCTTTTGTGGCTCAGCTGGTAAAGAATCTGCCTGCAAAGTGGGAGACCTGGGTTCAATCCCTGGGTTGGGAAGATCCCTGGAGGAGGGAAAGGCTACCCACTCCAGTATTCTGGCCTAGAGAATTCCATGGACTGTAAAGTCCATGGGGTCATAAAGAGCAGGACACAACTGAGTGATTTTCACTTTCACTTTCCTTTAGGATTTGAAATAGCTCAGCTGGAATTCCTTCACCTCCACTAGGTTTGTTAGCAGTGATGCTTCCTAAGGCCTGCTTGACTTAACACTCCAAGATGTCTGGCTCTTGGTGAGTGATCACACCATTGTGGTTATATGGGTCATTAAGATCGTTTTTGGATAGTTCTTCTGTATTTGTTATGTTGCTCTAATATAGGGTTCAAGTCCATTGTTTTCTTAATTTCCCATCTGTATGATCTATCCATTCTGAAGTGTGGTACTGAAATCCTTTACCATTATTGTATTGTTGTCTATTTCTCCCCTCAGCTCTTTAGTATCTGCTTAATATATTTATGTACTCTGATGCTGGGTGTGAATATATTTGTGATAGTAACATTTTTTGAGCAACTGACCACTTTATCATTATCTAATGACCTTTTCATTATCTAACAGTCTTTCATTACAGTTTTCAGATTAAATTCTGCTTTGTCTGATGTTAAGTATAGCTACTCCTGCTCTCTTTTGGTTTCCACTGGCACAGATCTTTTTCCATCACTTTACTCTGAGAGTATGTGTTTCCTTAAAATGAAGTGAGTCTCTTGTAGGAAGCATATAGTAGGGTCTTATATTTTAATCAACCTAACCACTCTATGTGGTTTTACAAATAAGTTTATTTATTTATTTAGACTGTGCTGAGTCTTCCTTGCTGTGTAGGCTTTTCTCAAGTTGCAGTGAGCAGGGGCTGCTCTCTAGCTGTAGTGCATGGGCTTCACAATGCAGTGGCTTCTCTTGTTGTGGAGCACAGGTTCTAGGGTGCTCAGGCTTCAGTAATGTAGTTCAGGGGCTCAGCAGTTGCAGTTCCCAGGCTTTAGAGCACAGGCTCTATAGTTGTGGCACATGGGCTTAGCTGATCCATGGCAGATGGGATCTTACTAGACCAGGCATCAAACCCATGTCTCCTACATTGGCAGATTCTTTACCACTGAGCCACCTGGGAAGCCCACTCTACATGTTATGACTAGAGAAATCAGTCCACTAACACTCAGTAATTGTTGATAGGTAACAACTTATCAATACCATCTTATTAACTGTTTTCTGGCTTACTGAAGTTCACTTGTACCCTTCTGTCTCCCTTGTTGCCTTCCTCTGTGAATTGATGATTTTCCATAATGGTATGTGTTGATTCCCTTCTCTTGTTTGTGAATCTACTGAAGGTTGTTCTGTGGTTACCATGAGGCTTACATGAAAACATCTTAAAGATATAACAATCCATTTAACACTGGCAACAATTTAACTTCTGTTGACCTTGGACGGAGGAGTCTGATAGGCTGCAGTCCATGGAGTCACTAACAGTCGGACACAACTGAGCAACTTCCCTTTCACTTTTCACTTTCATGCACTGGAGAAGGAAATGGCAACCCACTCCAGTGTTTGTGCCTAGAGAATCCCAGGGATGGGGGAGCCTGGTGGGCTGCTGTCTGTGGGGTCGCACAGAGTCAGACACGACTGAAGCGACTTGGCAGCAGCACATAGGTCTGACCTTTTACTCCCTCCCTTTTATATTTCTTATGCCACAATTTACATGTTTTTCTACTGAGTATCCATTAATACAGTGTTGTAGCTATGGCTCTTTTTAGGAGTTCTATCCTTCAACATTTACACTAGAGTTAGGTAGTTAACACATCACATTATAAGTATTAGAGTATTCTGAATCTGGCTGCATGCTTACCTTTGCCAGTGAGCTGTATATTTTCATATATTTCTATGTTACTAACCAGTGTTCTTTCATTTCAGCTTGAAAAACTCCTTTAGATATTTCTTATAGACAAGTTTAGTGGTGATAAACTGTCTCAGCTACTATTTGTTAGAAAAAGTCTTTTTCTCACCCTTATTTCTGAAAGACAACTTTTCTGGGTATAGTAATCTCAACTGACAGTTTCTTCCTTTTAGCCCATCAAATGTATCACCCTCTTTTCTCGTGGCCTGAAAGATCTCTGCTCAGAAATCCACTGATATTCTTATGAGGATTTCCTTCTATGAATTTCTTCCCTTGCTTCTTTTAAAATTCTCTCTTTGACTTTAATTTTACATAGCTTTATTATGTGTATTGAACAACATAATTTTGGACTGAAATTTTAACGAAACCTATGACCTTCAAAAACTTAGATGTCCAAATCTCTCCCCATGTTTGGGAGGGTCTCAGCCACTATTTCTTTACATAAGCTTTCTACTCCTCTCTCTTTGCTTCTTTCCCTGGGATTCCAATGAAGCCTACATTGTTTCTCTTAATGATGTCATTTAAATCCTACAAGCTTTCTTCATTCTTTTTCACTTTTTTCTTTTTGTTCCTCACACTGGATAATTTCAATTGATCTGTCTTCAAGCTTACTGATTTTTCTGATCAGCTGTCTGCTGTTAAAGCTCTCTATTGAATTCTTCAGTTTTTTTTTAAATTTTTTTCCCTTTTATTGTTTTTGCCATACAATGCCATGATATCACCATGGGTTTACATATGCTCCCCCTCCAGAACTGCCCCCCTCCTCCCTCCCTCTTCCCTCCCCCCGGGAAATCTCGATGCACCAGCCCCGAGCATCAATCCTGGGCTGGCGATTGATTAGACATATGATAATTAACATGTTTCAATGCCATTCTCCCATATCATCCCACCCTTACTCTCATCCACAGAGTCCACAAGTCTATTCTATACATCTGCGTTCCTTTTGCTGTCTCGCATGTTGGGTTTTCATTACCGTCTTTCTAAATTCCATATATATGTGTTAATATACTGTATTGTTATTTTTGCTTCTGGCTTACTTCACTCTGGATAATGGGCTCCAGTTTCGTCCATCTGAGTAGAACTGCTTCAAATGAATTTTTTTTTAATGCTGAGTAATATTCCATTGTGTATATGTACCACAGCTTTCTTATCCATTCGTCAGTTGATGGGCATATAGGTTGCTTCTATGTCCTGGCTATTGTAAAGAATGCAGCGATGAACATTGGGGTACACGTGTCTCTTTCAATTCTGGTTTCCTCGGTGTATATGCCCAGCAGTGGGATTGCTGGGTCATATCTTCAGTTTTGTCATTTCATTCATCAGCTCTAAAATTTCTGTTCGTTTGTTCTTTATATTTTCTGTCTCCTCACTAAACTTTTCATTTTGTTCTTGTACTATTTTCCTGATAGGAAAATAATTATTAAATGTTTATCTGTTATTTTTTTTTACAGTTTTTTATTGTAATAAATTCAGGAAAGACTTTTTTCTTTACATTATTGTGTTGGTTTTGCCATACATGGACATGAATCCGCCATGAATATACATGTGTTCCCCTTCCATAACCCCCTTCCCACCTCCCTCCCAATTTCATCCCTCTGGGTCATCCCAGTGCACCAGCCCTGAGCACCCTGTATCATGCATCAAAGCTGGGTTGGTGATTCATTTCACATATGATACTTTACATGTTTCAATGCCGTTCTTCCATATCATCCCTCCCTTGTCTTCTCCCATAGAGTCCAAAAGACTGTTCTATACACTTGCGTCTCTTTTGCTGTCTCGCATACAGGGTTATCATTACTATCTTTCTAAATTCCATATATATGCGTTAGTATACTGTATTGTTGTTCTTCCTTCTGGCTTGCTTCACTCTGTATAATAGGCTGCAGTTTCATCCACCTCATTAGAACTGATTCAAATGTATTCTTTTTAATGGCTGAGTAATATTCCATTGTGTATATGTACCACAGCTTCCTTATCCATTCGTCTGCTGATAGATGTTTATCTATTATTTTGAAGCTAAGAATCTTCAGCACAATTACTGTGAATTATTTGTTAGGGGATTCATGATCTTCATTTCTTTGGGCGTTACTGGAGGTTCTTTTGGTGGAGTCATGTCTTCTGATTCCTTGTGATTCCTATAGTTTTGCATAGGTGTCTGCACATTTGAAGAAGTGGTCACCTTTTCCAGACTTTATGGGTAAGGGAAGACTTACTACTAATTGATCAATGGATCAGTAAAGAAATTGCAAGGGAAATTAGAAATCACTTTGAAAGGAATACAAATGAAGCAACAAAATGCCAAAGCATTTAGGATTCAGTTAAATAGGTATGCAGAGAGAAATTTATATACATAAATGCCTACAGGACCCAATCCAGACTAATGTTTAGCTGTGGAGGGCTGGTTCTCAGAGTACTCTCCTGGGGCTGCCAGTCCACCCACTCCCAACATGCATATTGCAGAGAAGGCCTGCAGTGTGGCAAGGCACAGCAGAAGGGGCTAGCTGCAAGGAAGCACATGGTGGTGAGGGTCAACTGTGGGGATATAGGCTAGGGTCTGCACTCACAGAGCCAAACCACAATCACACCCACTGTACGGCTGCCAATGATTTCTCTTGCTTGTCTTCCTTGTTCCTAGCCACCTTAATACACTTCTAGGTGAAACTTTCTTGTGGTGCTCCGAAAGTCTTGGGAAGATTGGTTACTTACTCCATTCTTCATTTCCTGGCTAGGGGAACAACACTTCCTATCTGAGAAGTTCCCTCATGGCATTGAGCAATGCCAACTTTGGGGAAAGGACAATGCCATCAAAATGAAAATACCCTCCTTCCTTCTTTGGTGCAATTATTCTCAGGGTTTTGGTTCCAATGTACCACTAAATTTTCTTAAGGAGACTCCAGAGCTCTCCCAGAGCTATTTTCTTTATGGACAGGAGAATGTTGATTTTTGTAGGGAGATGTTTCCTGACATCACCCTTTGGTGTCGCCTTTTTTCCCTGAATTTTCATTTTCTTGATGTTATCCTTTAAATCACAACAGCTTCTAATTATTATGATGTCCAGTTTATCTAATTTTCTTTTGTTGCTTGTGCTTTCAGTTCAGTTCAGTTTAGTTGCTCAGTTGTGTCTGGTCTGCAACCCAGTGGACTGCAACTTCTCTGCCAGACTTCTCTGTCCATCACCAACTATAAGAGACTGCTCAATTCATGTCCATCCAGTCAGTGATGCCATCCAACCATCTCATCCTCTGCCATCCCCTTCTCCTCCTGCCTTCAGTCTTTCCCAGCATCAGAGTCTTTTCCAATGAGTCAGTTCTTCATATCAGGTAGCCAAAGTATTGGAGCTTCAGCATCAGTCCTTCCAATGAATATTCAGGACTGATTTCCTTTAGGATTGAATGGTGTGATCTCCTTGCAGTCCAAGGGACTCTCAAGAATCTTCTCCAACACCACAGTTCAAAAGCATCAATTCTTTGGCACCTAGCCTTTTTGATGGTCCAACTCTCACATCCATACATGACTAATGGAAAAACAATAGCTTTGACTATACAGACCTTTGTTGGCAAAGTAATGTCTGTGCTTTTTAATACACTAAGTTTGGCATAGCTTTTCTTGCAAGGAGCAAGCATCACCTTTAATTATTATTAATTAAATTTAATTAATTAATTTCACACTGCAGATCACCTTTCTTAGTGATTATGGTGCCCAAAAAAAGAAAAAGTCTGTCACTGTTTCCGTTGTTTCCCCATCTATTTGCCTTGAAGTAATGGGACCAGATACCATGATTGTTGTTTTTTGAATGTTGAGTTTTAAGCCCATTTTTTCACTCTCCATTTTCACATTCGTCAAGAGGCTCTTTAGTTCCTCTTCACTTTCTGCCATAAGGGTGGTGTCACCTGCATATCTGAGGTTATTGATATTTCTCCCAGCAATCTTTATTTCAGCTGGTGATTCATCCAGTCCAGCATTTCACATGATGTACTCTGCATAGAAGTTAAACAAGCAGGGTAACAATATACTACCTTGATGTGCTCCTTTCCCAATTTGGAACCAGTCCATTGTTCCACATCCGGTTCTAACAGTTGCTTCTTGACCTGCATACATGTTTTGCAGGAAGCAGGTAAGGTGGTCTGGTATTTCCATCTCTTGAACTTTCCACCGTTTGTTGTGATCCACACAGTCAAAGGCTTTGGCGTAGTCAATGAAGCAGAAGTAGATGTTTTTCTGGAATTCTCTTGCTTTTTCAATGATCCAACGGATATTGGCAATTTGATCTCCAGTTTCTCTGCCTTTTCTAATCCAGCTTGAACATCTGGAAGTTCTCAGTTCACGTACTGTTGAAGCCTAGCTTGAATTTTGAGCATTACTTTGCTAGTGTATGAAACGAGTGTAATTGTGCGGTAGCCTCACATTCTTTGGCACTGCCCTTCTTTGGGACTGGAATGAAAACTGACCTTTTCCAGTCCTGCGGCCACTGCTGAGTTTTCTAAATTTGCTAGCATACTGAGTGCAGCACTTTAACAACATCATCTTTTCAGATTTGAAATAGCTCAACTGGAATTCCATCTCCTCCACTAACTTTGCTCATAGTGAGGCCCACTTGTCTTCACATTCCAGGATGTCTAGCTCTAGGTGAGTGATAACACCATCATGGTTATCTGGGTCATGAAGATTTTTTTGGCGGAGAAGGAAATGGCAACCCACTCCAGTACTCCTGCCTGGAAAATCCTATGGACAGAGAAGCCTGGTGGGCTGCAGTCCATGGGGTCGCTAAGGGTCAGACATGACTGAGCGACTTTACTTTCACTTTTTACTTTTATGCATTGGAGAAGGCAATGGCAACCTACTCGTGTTCTTGCCTGGATAATCCCAAGGACGGGGGAGCCTGGTGGCCTACCATCTATGGAGTTGCACAGAGTCAGACATGACTGAAGTGACTTAGCAGCAGCAGCAAGATCTTTTTTGGAGAGTCCTTCTGTGTATTCTTGCCACCTCTTCTTAATATCTTCTTCTTCTGTTAGGTTCATATCGTTTCTGTCTTTTAATGTGTCCATCCATGCATGAAATGTTCCCTTGGTAACTCTAATTCTCTTGAAGTGATCTCTAGTCTTTCCCATCCTATTGTTTTCCTTTATTTCTTTGCACTGATCACTTAGGAAGGCTTTCTTATCTCTCCTTGCTACTCTTTGGAACTCTGCATTCAGATGGTTATATCTTTCCTTTTCTCCTTCGTCTTTCATTTCTCCTATCTTAGCTATTTGTAAGGCCTCCTCAGACAACCATTTTGCCTTTTTGCATTTCTTTTTCTTGGGGATGGTCTTGATCACCACCTCCTGTACAATGTCACGAACCTCCATCCATAGTTCTTCAGGCACTCTGTCTATCAGATCTAATCCCTTGAATCTATTTGTCATTTCTACTGTATAATTGTAAGGGATTTGATTTAGGTCATACCTGAATGGCCTTGTGATTTTCCCTACTTTCTTCAATTTAAGTCTGAATTTGGCAGTAAGGAGTTCATGATCTGAGCCACAGTCAGCTCCCAGTCTTGCTTTTGCTGACTGTATAGAGCTTCTCCATCTTCAGCTGCAAAGAATATAATCAATCTGATTTCAGTATTGACTATCTGGTGATGCCCATGTGTAGGTTGTCTTTTATCTAAGAACCATTGCCTAATCCAAAATCACAAAGATTTGTATCTGTTTTCTTCTAAGAGTTCTACAATTTTAGCTTTTATATTTGTTTTGTTTTATAATCTATTTCATCTGACCAACAGCCTCTCCAACTTTCTTATGGTTACTATTGGCATAATATATCTTTTTCCTTTATCTATATTCAATCTATTTGTATCTCTGAATCTAAGCTATGTCTGAAGTAGAAAGCATATAATTGGATCTTGTTTTTTTAATCCTGCCTGACAATCTTTGCCTTTTAATTGGATTGTTTAGTCCACTGACATTTAGTGTTTTTACTGATAGAATTAGAGTATCTTACTTTTTGTTTTCTATGTTTCATACCTTTTTTTGTTTCCTATTCTTCATTACTTTCTTCGGCATTAAGTGAATATTTACAGTGTGACATTTTAATTCCTTTAATGATTTTTTTCACTGTACTTTTTAAAAAGTTATTTTCCTAAGGCTTTCTCTAAGATTTATCAGAATACATGTCAAATTGATACTAACTTTACTACAGTGAGATATTATGTTATTCTTCTTCCTTTTAGGACATATATGCTTTTGATGTTTATGATATATGTTTGCTTATGTGCATTTTATTGAAAATGTCATTTAACATTAGTAGAAAAATTTATTTTCATATGTATAAAAGTGGCACTTTTCAACCTCTGTCATTTTATCTATTGGGGTTTTCATATTATTTTGGTCAATTTATGAAATTCTTTATATCACACTTAAACTATTATCATATTTGTTGAAATACTTTCCCCATCCTTCTTATTTTACCTCTCATGTTTGAAACTTCTTAACCTTCTAAGATACAAACACATTAAATGTTTTCTTAAACATAGGCCATAAAACTCTAGGTACATAGCTAAACTTTTTTTCTCCTCCTTCATATATTAAATCTCTACATAACTTACTCTGGGTTGTGCTAGATATGCAGGTTTATTCAGTGAAAATCAGACATAAATTATCTGTAGCTACATGACACAGACAGGCAGGTATTAATGGAGATGCTAGTTAACACAGTGAGTTCACTGCAGCTTTACTCAGCACACCTGCACTGCTGAGTGAGATAACAGACCTCAACACACTGATCACAACATGTGATCACACAAATCAGTCAGAATGTAGTATCAACAAACCATTCAATATTGTATTTCACACTTGATGGCCATCTTGTATATAATGCTTAGTTCAGTTAGACCATATTTTGATGGTGTTATGATTACAATTTAAGTTGATGTTCCTACAAATTGTTTACCAGTTTTCCCAACACAATTTTTTTTTAAAGAATAAGAAACTCTTTTTTACACTTGAGATATGACAACTATATGCAGCTCTTGCTATACTAGATCATTCACTAGAGGGAAGAATAATAGTATAAAGGATAATGGCATACAATAACGGTATAATGGCTCAATGAACAAAATTGGAATGGGGAGGGCAGATCAGAAAGATACATTCAACATTAAAATAAAGTGAAATCTATCAAAATTGATGATTATACCATTGTTATGAAGAAGATGTTTCTAGTCTCAGGAAACACAAGTCAAAGTGTTTAACTTTGACAAACGTTAACTAATCTCATAAGGATCAAAAACAAAATCTAAACAAACATCACATTCAAAATCAAACAGTGCTTCTCAAATGGGTGATTTGCCCCACAAAGTGACATTTGCTTATGTCCAAAGACATTTTGGGGAAGAGGAGCTGTTGGGTGGAAGCCAGGAATACTGCTAAACATCCTACAAAGCACAGACTGGATCCTCAAAGCAAAGAATTAACCTGGCCCCTCGGTCAGTAGTATCAAGGTTGAAAAATGCTAATATAGAGAAAGCAAATGATGGAGAAAGTAGGATAGAATTTAGTAATCAGTGTGTCTGGGTGAGGGAATATGAATATTGTTTTGATATTATTCTTAACCTTGTATTTTCCTATAATTTGGAAATTAATTCCAAATAAAGCATTTTTAAAAGCCTTTTAAAAAGTACTATGTTGTGATGATTACCTTATCATACATTAAACCACTGCAGGGAAAAGTGGACCTCTTTGGGGGCTCTCTATTCTATTTCACTGATAGACAGTCATCTTTATTATTGCCAGTGCCACATTCTTTTCATTTCTACTTCTATATAATTCTAGCAACCTCATTCCATTAAGAAAAATAGAACTTTTAAAATATATATACATATGTACCTACTTACTGATATATTTGGTTTTTCCAAATTAAGTTTAGTTTTCTTGTTTTTTAAAAAATCTTTTATTGAGATCCTGATTTGAAAGCACTCCTTTAATCCAGAATGCCACTTCACACACTTCTTTGGGAAACATCTCCTGAAGACTTGGAGTAGTGAACATTTCTGGTTAGGAGACCTGACTATCAAAGTCCATAAGAACAGTTCTTTGGAAATTAATGAAGGCATTTTAATATACGCACTTTAAATATGCAAAGATCACATAGCTGGGTTGTTTATTTGCCTGATTATTTTTCAGGAAACAGAGAGTGAGGCTGGGCTCTGAAAAGCTGAAGTAGTGATTCCCCAATGACAGCACCGCTCATGTAATCCAAACTTTTCAGGCCATCATCCAAAATGAAAAGTGACATTAAGCCACATGTAATACTAAGAATATGTTTGGATTAGAAAAATATACTACAAATGTATTTTCAAAGGTTGACATGTTGGAAAATGCTTTTGTATTTTTTAGGCCATAGAACCTTAAAGCCTAAGTGACTTTAAATTAACTACATCTATCACAGATACATTTCTCTACAAGTATTTGTAGCTCTGTCTGGAACACACCAATATATCAATGAGTTAGAAACCTGGATTCTATTTCACTTCTATTTTATCTCTGTTAACAATTAACAATTGTTAACATTAACAATTTCTTTAAAGGTAAAATAATATAAATAGGTTCACAAAAGGATATGTGTTAATATAGTAGTCCTCAACCTTTTTTAGCACCAAGGACCAGTTTCATGGAAGACAATTTTTCGCTGGATGGGGATGGGTGGTGGGGTGGGGAATGATGGTTCAGGCAATAATGGGAGTGATAGGCAGGATGGTGCAGGTGGTAACACAAGTTATGGGGAGCAATGGGGTGCAGCATATGAAGCTTCACTTGCTCGCTCACTGCATACCTTGTGCTATGCAGCCAGGTTCCTAACAGGCCAAGGACTGCTACCAGTCCGTGGCATGGGGGTTGGGGATCCTGTGTTAATATATTTAATAACTGTCTCACAGAATCATTTTCGAAAGAGAAAGACCCCATTTGTGGGGGCTGGTAGCTTTCATGTTCCCAGTCCTCTCTTTTCCCTTTTGTCCCCATATCTGGACATAAAAGGAGAGCTTATAATGTTAGGCCCCAGCATACTCAGTCCCTTGGCACTAAAACTTCAAAGCATGCAAACCCTAGCCTGAGCATGGGACTCTCTACCTGGCTTACCTCCTAACTGTAATAAAAACTCAAAGACCTGCATTGTTCCTGCTCTACTCCAGATCAAACCAGAGCCATTTTCCTTGAATGATACATTTACTATTTACTGTTGTGAGTAACAAATCCTTTTCATACCCACTGAAGCCCAGGCATCATTTGTCCCAACCGCCATAACTTCCTGAGGTAGGGGACCGCCTAGCATCCAGTAGGAGATGGTAAATAAAACACCAACTGACAGTTTGCTTACTGATTTCTCAGCATCACTTGCCAAGGAGCTAGGATGATTCCAATCTCTAGGAAGCCCTCCAGAGAAAGCCCAGGAGAGTGATAGCATGATGTTGCTAATCATGAGTAAGTTAGAATTTGAAATATACTAAAGCAAATGTTTAAGAGAAGGTTAATAATTCACACGACAATCTGAAGGGATAAAATTAAGCCCAGAAGTGCAATACTAAAGCCCTAACTTCAGTTACTTTTATTATTTTAACAAAAACATTTAACATGAAAAGTTTTCTTATACCTAAACTACACATTAAAAACCAAAACACAGAATCCCAGTTCTCACCCAAATGGCACTCCAAGGGCACCAAGAGGAGTCACCAGGACCGTGGGGACCGCTGTGTAAGCCAAGAAATTTCCAATCTGGCCAACAGCCACTGCCAAGAGAATCACAAGGATATCACTGCAATTAGAAAACTCTCTTTGAGCGTCATCACAGAGTTGAATTTTGCAAGACTGTGCTCTGAAAGGGCTTCTTTTCCATTCTATGTGAAGAAGGATATATGGGACACTGTTTGCGTGTTTAAGTGCCCTGAGGGCAGAGCACAGCAGGCCAGCAGAATCTATCACTGGCCCAATTAGTCAAGGGAGTAGCTTCAACTTGCTGTGAAAATTCCCAACTTAACCAACAGTGATTGACAGTGGATGCAATGAAATGTATTTCCACTTTCTTCTTAACATATCCCTGTTTTAAGACAGATCATATAGAGCTTTTCATGTTCCTTCAGGTGGCCTGGGATACATTCCAGTAACATACTGCTGGCACATCCAGTGGAAACACTATTGCTTGCAAAGGACTGGGTCTGGGGCTGCATCAAGATAAAGCTCAAACATGAATTCTTCAATAAAGCAACATCTGACAGAGAATTTCTTGCCTAAAGACAACATGTGATAAATAGACCTCAAGATACATCTGAAATATCTAACAAAATTTTTCTTTACATATTTAAAGTTCTGATCTCTAATTTTAAAACACATGACCTCTGTTAAGGCTGAGTGAAGAAACTCTTTTGTAAAACCAATGACGTTCACCAAATGCCCACAGACTAACCACAGATGAGGAAGCAAGAGCTGCTTTAATTTCTTCAGACCCAGGGCAATCTGACCTGGACAAAATTCAGGGCTAATTTCAGGCAGCAGGAACCTCTACTCTCGCCCTCCATTGCTCCCCACCCTCTTGGTCCTCATTCCAAAGAACAACCTAAGCTCAACCCACCACCTCCACTCAGCCCTGCCAGACAAATGACTGATCTTAAAAAGCTTTTCACCAAAAAGAGTACTTACTTGCAATTGTTCCTGCCCACCATACAATGTCTGTTAAGTAGGAGGTACCTGTAAAGAGTGAGACAAATGTGTCAGGAAAGTATGAAGCGAGAAGCTTACAAGCTACATACTGAAAAGAGGAAGCTAATCCAAACAAATAAAATCTTTACAAACTGTAGGGTTTTTTGGCTCAACATGTCCCCTAGAGACAAATATTCTTGGGAGTAACATTTTATATGTTAATTTCAAATGAGATTTGATCTTCAAAGTACAATTCTCTCATGCATTTACAGAAACCCATGTACATGATAATTTTACTAGCATAAGGTTTAATAAATTGCTACTTAAACAGGTTACTCAATGTTCAGAATGTAGAAGCTTTGTGACATGGCTCTTTTTGAAACCATGTGAAAATGGCTGAAATCAGACCCTCACACTCACTCAATGACTGACACTGTACACAGTGCTTTCTCTTTCACTCTCTTAGATTACCCTCCTATGTTCCCATGCAGGTCCGGACAGGCCCTCGTCACATCCATCCCTCCTCTTGTCCTTCTTCAGGTATGTCAAAATGCACCTAGTCCAAGAGGCTTTTTTCACTTCAGATTAAGATACCTAATTCTATTTGGATGTTTTAATTCTACGTAATTTGGTATAATGAGCATAGGAAGCCAACCTGTTTCACTGAGAAGCAGAGCTCCAGGTATTTAAAAACTACCTTTAAAAAAATGAGACCAATAAATAATGATAAAGTAGAAGGAATGGTCTAGTTCAAATAGCACCATTTGGCAACATCACAGTAAAAACTTATTCAGGCAAGAACCATCAATGGATACTAACATGGGTGAATGAAAGCTTGTTGAGGGATAGGATTGTCACATAGTCTCCATGGATCACCTCCACCAGTTTTATAATCACAAGAAATAAAGTTATCTTTGGGTTTCCCAGGTGGCACCAGTGGTAAAGAACTTGCTTGCCAATGCAGGAGACATAAGAGATGTGGGTTTGATTCCTGGGTCGGGAAGATCCCCTGGAGAAGGGAATGGCAACCCATTCCAGCATTCTTGCCTGGAGAACTCTATGGACAGAGGAGCCTGACAGGCTACAGTCCATAGCGTCATAGAGTCAGACATGACTGAAGCAACTGCATGCACAGCATGCAAGACTCTGATGAACATCACCTTAACCAAATGGTCAAAGTCAAGTTTAACAAAATTAGCAGTGGGACAAGCCACACTGTGTCCTCCTGTGGCTGTACCAAGAAGGGTAACACATTATGTCTTCAGAGCTCCTTCCCGAGTGCATCACCTGATCTAATCACAAGGAAACTGTGAAATGGTCCATACATCAACTGGCCTGTACTCTTTGAAATCAGCAATGTCATGAAAGACAACTCTTGCAGATGACAGGAAATTAAAAGAGATGTGACTAAACACAACACATGATGTGATGGAAAAAAGGCTGCTATAGAGGACAGCATGGGGTAACTGGCAAAACCAGTCAGACTGCTGTGGATAACAGAGTAACAAAACCTCGTCACTTACTACATGAGAATGTGACTTATGGTCCACTTTTTGAGGGATAATAGGGTAAAAATGACCCCTGAAGGGCAAATGGCACCTAACTGGAGGTGTGTGAACACCTGCTGGAGATTATCACTTGAGCTCCCCCTTGATGCAATACCTCTGGAAACAGGCACAGCTCTTCGAGGGCCTGGGAGCTCTGCATCTACAGCTTTACACTGCGGGGGCATGAGGCTTGTAAGGGTGGGCAGTTGAGCACAACCTGCTGCAGTTCTGCCTCTATGCCCTTAAACTGCACCCTTAAATAGCACCCGTAAATAGCACCTGATAGCTCTGCCTCTGCTATCAGATTCTAAAACAGAGGGCCTGACACTGGCTCCTGTCCCATGTCCTTCTGAATGTGCCTGATACGAATGTGGCCCATGGTGTCCTACATGTCCAAAAATATAGCTGAGCCTAAGAACGCCCTGCAGTGAACACTGCAGAACAATTATCAACTATTTATACAGAATCCTGGTTGAATTTCCCAAAAGTGCTGTGGCTATTTTAGACCATGTCCTTACTTACATGTGAAATCTTAAAGAAAGAAAGAGAAAAAGACAGAATTGTCAAAGCAATCCTGAAGAAAAAAACTAAGATGTAGGCATAATCCTCCTAGGCTTCAGACAATACTACAAAGCTACAGTAACTAAGACAGTATGATACTGGCACAAAAACAGACAGATCAATGAAACAGGACAGGGAGTCCAGGAATAAACCTACAGACTCAGGGTCAATTAACCTTCAACTAAGGAGGCAAGGATATACAATGAAGAAAAGACATTCTCTTCAGCAAATCGTGCTTGGAAAGCTGGACAGCCTCACATAAATCAATGAAAGTAAAACACCCCCTCACATCATATACAAAAAATAAACTCAAAATGGCTTAAAGAGATTTCCCTGGTGGTCTACTGGTTAAGACTCTGTGCTTTCAACACAGGCAGTGTGGGTTCAATCCCTGGTCAGAGAAATAGGATCTCAAATGCTGTGTGGCATAACCACAATTAAAAAAAAAAAAAGCCTTACAGACCTAAATATAAAACATGACACCATAAAATTCCTAAAAGAGAACAAAGACAAAACATTCTCTGATATAAACTGTAAAAATAGTTTCTTAGCTCAGGCTCCCAAGGCAAAAGAAATAAAAGCAAAAATAAACAAACTGTACTGAATCAAACTTAAAAACTTTTGCACAGCAAAGGAAACCATCAACAAAACAAAAAGACAACCTAAGGAATGGGAGAAAATATTTGCAAATGATACAACCAAAAAAAATACTAATATCCAAAATATACAGCTTATACAATTCAATATCAATAAACAACCTAATCAAAAAATGGGCAGAAAATCTAAATAGACATTTCTCCAAAGAAGACATACAGATGGCTAACACGAACATGAAAAGATGCTCAACATCACTAATTATTACAGAAATTCAAGTCAAAACCACAATGAAGTATTGCCTCAAACCAGTCAGAATGGTTATTAAAAAATCTATAAACAATAAATACTACAAAGGATGTGGAGAAAAGAGAACTCTCCTACACTGTTGGTGGGAATGTAAATTGGTATAGCCACTATGGAAAAGAGTATGGCAATTCCTTAAAGAACTAAAAATAGAGCTATCATATGATCGAGCAATTCTGTTCTTTGTTATATACCGAGAAAGATGTAAACTCTAATCTGAAAAGATACATTCACCCCAATGTTCACAGCAGCACTATTTACAATAGCCAAGACATGAAAGCAACCTAAGTATCCCTCAACAGATGAACGGATAAAGATGTGTGGTGTATGGGAATACATGTGTTTGTGTATGGAATATTACTCAGCCACTAAAAAGAATGAAATATTGCCATTTGCAGCAACATATGGGCCTAGACATTATCATACTAAGTGAAGTAAGTCAGAAGAGAAAGACAAACAATTATACAATATCACTTATACACGAAATCTAAAAATAATACAAATGAATCTATAAACAAAACAGAAACAGACTCATAGACATAGAAAACAAATTGATGGTTACCGAAGAGGAAAGGTAGGGGCAGATAAACAAGGAGTATGGGATTAACAGATACATATTACTATATGTAAAACAGATAAGCAACAAGAATTTACTGTGTAACAGACAATAAAATTCATATCTTGTAATAACCTTATATAATTATAAGTGTATGTAATAATCTTATTATGTAATATAATGTAAAATAATCTGAAAAATACACATATATATAAAACTGAACTACTTTGCTGAGCACTTGAAATTAACTTAATATTATAAATCAACTACATTAGGATTTTAAAAAATTTTAACAAAACCAAACTCATATATACAAAGAAAAGACTGGTGGTGGCCATAGGCAAGGGGTGGAGGAAATGGGTGAAGGGGGTCAAATGGTACAAAATTCCAGCCATAAAATAAATAAGTCCTAGGGACACAATGTATAGCATGGTGACTATAGTTGATAATACTATATTGTATATGAATGTTGCTAAGACTAGATCTTAAAGAGTCTTATCACAGAGGAAAATTGTTACCATGTGTGGTGATGAATGTTAACTAGACATTGTGGTGATCATTTCACAACGTATACATATATCAAATAATTATGCAGTACAACTGAAACTAACATAATGTTATACATCAATTTTATTTCAATGTTTTATAACAAAGAATACTATGCACCCATTTAAAATTAAAAACTTTTTGTGAATCACTGTTGTACACGTGTAACTAATATTGTACATCAACTATACTTCAATAAAAATACAATTTAAAAATCAGTTATTCATCTGCATTTACCTCATTAAAGGAAGACTACCTTTAGATGACATACATACATACAGGCATGCATGCTCAGGTGCTTCAATCGAGTCTGCTGCTTTGTGACCCCATGGACTGTAGCCTTCCAGGCTCCTCTGTCCATGGGATTCTCCAGGCAAAAATGCTGGAGTGAGTTGCCATGCCCTCCTCCACGGGATCTTCCCAACCCAGGTATTGAACCTGCATCTCCTGTAACTCCTGCACTGCAGGCAAATTCTTTACCTGCTGAGCCATCAGGGAAGCTCACACACATACATATATAAAATTAAAAATAACAATAACAAAAAATTTAGGGTCTCTCCTGGTGGTCCAGTGGCTAAAGACTCCAACATTCCCAATGCAGGAGGCCCAGATTCAATCCCTGGTTGGAGAACTAAGATCCCACATGCCATGAGGTACAGTCAAAACAAAAACGAAAACACACCACATGACACAACCAAGAGTTCACATGCCACAGCTAAAGATCCTGCATGCCCCAACAAAGACTGAAGATCCCGTGTGCTACAACTAAGACTCAGCACGGCCTAAGTAAATGAATAAACATCTTCATAAGAAAGGAAATGTCCCTGTACCTAAAAAAATACATGCTGCTTATTTAAAAATGAAAGGTCATACAGCCCACTTTCAAATACTGTGTATGAGGAGCCTCATGGAGAGTTCCCTAGCAAAACAACCATAACTGGTAAACAAAGCAGTAAAAATAAAATAAAACAAAGTCTCTGGAAATTGCCCCAAGAGGATACAGCAAATGAAGAAACAATTTTTCAAGAAAATCAATAAAATCTCGATAAGAACAGTGAGTCCTTAGCACATGAGCCAAGACCCACTTCTCTCCCTGCTGCAGCTCAGCTGGACAGAAGCTCCACTCCAGGCTGCTGTGACCAAAACACAGGGCTCCTTCCCCTCTCAGCTCTTAGTCACCAGAAGAGCAGGCCCCCAGCACTTCCAGCCTCTTCCAACTTCAAGCTGAAGAGATTAAATATCTGGTTAATCCATCCAACAGGGTTGGAGGCTAACTTCCTTCATTCAGTCCCTACTTTTAGGGTAGAGACTTTACCCTAGGCCTGGCAGGCCCTGATCATCCTGTCCCAAGTAGGAAGATAAATGTAGGGTAAAGATCCTACATCTGGAGAGGCAAGAAGAGATCAGAGGCTACTACCCCCACCCACTAATTGTTCTCAACAAGGAAATCTGCCTGAATTTAACAGGATAAGGTTGTAAAGCAATTTATGCACTGCAGCATTGTCAAAAACAGTAGAGCAACTAGCCAGCAATTAGTAGATCTGGGTGTAGTACCCAGTGAGGCAGACAACAAAGAAATGAGGGTAAGAGATTGCCAGTTGCCAGTTGGATGACCACTGTCATCCCAGGGTAAAGGTGCACATATCCAAGGCTATCCCCTCTGAGGAGTGACATCAGAGACTTCACATCATGGGGGAATGATAAATGGATAAATATACTTTATCAAAGTACTCTAATCACTAAACAAATAAACAAACAATAGCTTGGAGGTGGGGTTAGGAGAATATGCATCTAGGTTGCTACCACCTATTACTTACAATGTGTCGGTATCAACAAAAATATCATGAGGTAACAACAACAAAATCCATTTCAAAAATGGGGAAAAGATTGGAATAGATGTTTCTCCAGAGAAGATATACAAATAGCCAATAAGCACATGTAGAGATGCTCAAAATCACTAATCATTAGGGAAATGCAAACTGTAACAATGATGAGATACCACCCACACCCATTAGAAAGGCTACTATCAAAAGAAACAAAAATCCAGAAAATAGCAAGTGTTGGTAAAGGTACAGAGAAATTGAAACCCTTGCTGATGGCTGGTGAGAGTGGAAAATGGTGCACTTGCTGTGAATAGTAGAATGGTAGTTCCTCAAAAAGTTAAATATAGACTTAGCATATGATCCAGCAATTTCCCTTCTGGGTATATATCCATAAAAACTGAAAACACGGATTTGAACAAGTATGTGCACACTTATGATCTTAGTAGCATTATTCACAAAGCCAAAAATCCATTAGAATCCACATGTCTATCAATGGATGAATAGATAAATTGATAAACAAAATATAATGTATAAATTACCTTTTGTTATGTATAAAACAGCAAGCAGTACAAACTGTACTGTATCAGTACTTTAGTAGTATCTGTCTTTCTTGCACTAAGTATAAAAGTTCTGGAAAAGAACTATTGAAGAGATGATACAATCAGGTAATAATAAAAAATGATTTTTAACTGAAAAAAATTACAAGATGAACCAAACAAACAAGAAAACAAGCACTATATTACAAATGTCATTTAAAGGGGGTAATGCAAGCAACAAAACTGCCTGTGAGAGCATCCAGATTTTATATATAACAAAAACTTCAAACCAGTTATTAAAAATATGTTCAAATAACTAAAGGAAATCATGCTTAAAGAAGTAAAGAAAGATATGATGACAACTCATCATCAAATAGAGTATAAATAGACAGAAATTATTTTGGAAAATGAAAAGCCAACTGTAAATACTGGGGTTGACAAGTAAAATGATTAGAATGGCAAAATCAATGGCAGATTTGAACTTCCTGGCAGAAGAAAGAATTAGTGAATTTGAAGACATATTGATAAAGATTATACATTCTGGAAAACATTAACAGAGAACAAGAACTAAAAACAGAGAAGTACAAAGAAAAATTAACAGCACTTCAGAGAAATGTGGGACGTCATTAAGAATATCAATAGATACAATGTGATTATCAGAGGAAAAGAAAGTATCACAAAAAATATTCAAGGAAAAATAGCTGAAACTTACCAAATGTGATTAAAAAAAAATCTACACATCCAGGAAGCTCAAAAACCTCTAATAAGACAAACACAAAGATATCCACACCCAGTCACATGATGGTAAAACACTCAAAGACAATTTATAAAAGAAGCAAGAGAAAAACAACCGACAACAAGGGAATCCCAGTAAGATTAGCAAGTGACTCCTTAGCAAAACAGTGGAGGCCAGAAAGCAGCAGAATCATACAGTCAAAGTTCTTAAAGGAAAAACCGTCAAGTAACAACCTTACATACAGCAAAACTATCTTTCAAATATGAAGGCAAAACAAAGACATTCCCAGATAACCAAATGAGAACAGACGTAGCTTACAATAAACATTAAATGAGGTTCTTCAGGAGAAAGCAAATAAATTCAGATGGTATTTTGAATACATACACATACACACACACACACACACACACACACTCCAGTAATGACAGAGGTAATTGTGTAATTATAAAAGTCAGTGTAAACGAAAATATATTGTCCTTTCTCATCTTAGCTGATTTGAAAAGGTACTGAATGTATATTATTGTATTGTTTGATCAATAACATACAGTGTTACACATTATATAGTATATATTATATATACATACACACACATATATAACATATAGTAATGAATTTGGTAAGGACAACACAAAGGATGTATGTGTGAGCAAAGTTGTATCAAGTAAGAACATGATAGCTTGATGGTAACTTGATCCACATGAACAAATGAAGAAAATAAGAAATGGTAACTAAGAAAGTAACATAACAAGGACTTCTCTGTGGACCAGTGGCTAAGACTCCACATTCCCAATGCAGAAGGCCTGGGGTTGACCCCTGGTCTGGGGGCCTCCCTGGTGGCTCAGATGGTAAAGAGTCTGCCTGCGATACAGGAGACCTGGGTGTGATCCCTGGATTGGGAGGATCCCCTGGAAAACGAAATGCAGTCCACTCCAGTATTCTTGCCTGGAAAATCCCGTGAATGGAGCCTGGCAGGCTACAGTCCATAGGGTCGAAAAGAGTCAGACATGACTGAGTGACTTCACTCTGTTTCAGGAACTATCCCACATGCTACAATTAAGAGTTTGCATGCCACAGCTAAAATCCAGCAGGCCACAGAGAAGACTGAAGGTCCCAGGTGCTGCAACTAAGACCCAGCACAGCCAAATAATTTCTTTAAAACAAAATATAACACACTATAAATCTGACTTCCTTTGTTTTCTAAGCCTCTTTGGGATATAAAATAATGTAAAGTATACATTATCTTTATTATAAGATACAACAATATACTGTTGGCTTTATAACATAAAAAATGTAACATATATAATGATAATAAAGAAAGAAGTTACATGGATATGTATGGCTGAGTCCCTTTGCTGCTCACCTGAAACTACCACAATATTGTTAATTGGCTATACCTCAATATAAAATGCTTCCGGTGTTAAAAAGAAAATTACAAAAAAAAAAAAAAAAGAGAGAAAGAAGCAATGCAGCTGTATAGGAGTAATGTTTCTATATCTACCTGGGTTTAAATTAGTATAAGTCTGAAGTAGACTCCATTAGCTAATATATAATGGTAAGTCCTAGAGCAAACAACTAAAAAATATGGTGAAAAATTATTAAAGGAATTAAAATGTTACACTAGAAAAATTCACACAAAACAAATAAAGCCATAAATGAGTAGAGAAACAGAAAATCTATGAGATGTATAGAAAAAGAATAAATGGCATAAATCCAACTGTAATAATTAAAGCAGTAAATGCCAATTGATTTATAATATTGTTCAAGTCTACTTCTTTGCTGATCTTCAGCCTTGTTTTTCTACCCATTTTGAATGCAGGATATAACATCTCCAACCACTATTTATTTTAAATTTTTATTTATTTGGTTGCATCAGGTCTTAGTTGTGGTGCACAGGCCTAGCTGCCCCACGGCATGTGGGATCCTAGTTCCCCAACCAGGGATCAAACCAGCGTCCCCTGCACTGGGAGGCTGACTCTTCACCACTGGACCACCTGGGAAGTCCGATCCAACCACTGCTTTTAATTGTCTATCTCTCTCTCTATTCTGTCAGTTTTGCTTCATGTATTTGGGGTGTTGTTGCTAGGTCCACATATATTTAGAATTGTTATATCTTCCTGAAGATTGAACCATTTCATCATTATAAAATGTCCTTCTTTGTCTCCAGTGACAATTTTTGTCTTAAAAGTTTATTCTGTTTAATATGAGCATGGCCACTCCTGCTCTCTTTTGTGTGTAAATAAATATTCTTGCTTATTATTTAAAACAGCTCTGAACATACTTCATTCTAGATCTTGCAGACTGTTTTATAGCAACTGAACACACTAACTTACTCAACAGCTTTTCAAACTTCTGTAGATGATATTCAGAGATTTCAGGAACTTAGAAATCAAGAAGTCAGTCTCAGTCTTTTCTGTTGGGGGTCTATGCTGAGGGCATGGGATCCCTGCTACAGCAGCAGCTAGAATGTGGGCAACCCTCCTGAAATTCAAGGATGCCAGGATAAGGAGACCCACTGAGACTCTCCTCTTTGACGGCTTTCACTACCATACACCATTACTATACAATGTATGCTTTTGATGGCTTGGAATGGATTCTCACTAAATGAGGAAGAACCTGGGATACTAGGGATGGAGAAATAACAAGACTTTGGTCTCCTTTTAGTCAAAGGATACAAGTCAGCTTCAAGTGTTTAGGGTCCTCCCACTCACACTCCCCAAGAGGAGCTTGAATTTGCTGAAATCCAAAGGTATTGAAATCACCTGTACCTTTTAAGTCAATATTAGGTAAAATTTTTCTGTTTTAATAGGCATTAAGTTATACTCTTAACTATACATCAAAGTGGTACTTCTCCACGTGGTCCCCAAGAACCTCAGCTCAGCAGTACCCCGAGTGCTCACAGAAAAAAAACCCACTGCTCTTTCTGCTCATCCACCTGAGTGGTAGCTGCCCCAGGTTCCATACTCTGGCAGCCAGACTGTTAGGAGCCTGCCTTCCATGTTAGGCCTTGGTTCTGTCATAGACATTATTTTCTTATGTCCTAAAATGACAGTTTCTTCATAGTTTCACCTTCATCACTGTCCCTAAACATCCTAATTACTCAGTTGACACCCTCTGCTGCTGCTGCTAAGCCACTTCAGTCGTGTCCAACTCTGTGTGACCCCATAGACGGCAGCCCACCAGGCTCCTCTGTCTCTGGGATTCTCCAGGCAAGAACGCTGGAGTGGGTTGCCATTTCCTTCTCCATTGCATGAAAGTGAAGTTGCTCAGTCGTGTCCAACTCTTCACAACCCTATGGACTGCAGCCTACCAGGCTCCTCCATCCCTGGGATTCTCCAGGCAGGAATAACTGGAGTGGGGTGCCATTACCTTCTCCAGCTGACACTCTCAGAGGGCCCTTATTCAAGTTTATGTTTATGCTCATCCTCTTCCAGGCTGATGTTTGGGATTCTTCAAGTTCTCTGGCCTTAGCAAGAACAAGGAGCTCAGAACTGTAGAACATTGATGATTTTGTTTATTTGACTGCAATCATGCCTCCGCCCCTCCACTCCTAGGTATGGATTCCAAAGGTAGCAATATCTCAAGTCTAGAATTTTTTTCCCCGCTCATACTGGAAACCCTGGCTGCTGAGAGTTCAATGGTTGTTTGTAACAGCTGAACCGTAAGACAAAGAACTGTTGTGCAAACACAAAAGAAACTTGTCAAGATGATAATACCAAATGGCAGTGATGTTGTCTATTGATAGTCCATTGTCTACTGATATTGATATGATAATATCAATTGGCAGTGATGATGGACTATTGGCTTTTAAAATCTTCCATTTAGTTATAAACGTGTACCAGAAATGTCCTTAAAATATTACTTTCTAGCACAAAAATACAGACAGTCATCTAGTTTATGTACCTCCTGATCACACCACAGGAAAATTGCTTCCATTCATGTGTGCTCCTGAGAGGAAGAACAGAAGTTGCTGCTAAGAACAAAGCAGGAATTGATCACTTAGTCCTTTACTAGCTAATTAATGCCTTAACTTAAAAGATGCTACACAGATTTTACAGAGTTCCTTTAAAAAAAAAAAGAAAAGAAAGAAAATTTCTTTCCTGACACCAACCAGCTAAATGAGAGCATTAACTCGACTCAGTTTGGGCACTTGGTATTCACCAATGTATGAATGGAGTTATTACCTGAAGTTCTTTTGTATGTTTGTTATTAGATATGGAAAATCTACTTTCCTAAAGAAATAACTAAGCAATCTTGAAAAAGAAGAAAAACACTGTATGACTTATACTATCTGATTTTAAGATTATAAAACAACATAATCAAGACAGACTGGCATAAGTATAGGCATAAACTAAAGAGCTGAAGCTCTAATATTTTGGCCACCTGATGCCAACTCACTGGAAGAGACCCTGGTGCTGAGAAAGATCGAAGGCAAGGGGAGAAGGCAACAACAGAGGACAAGATGGTTGGATGGCATCACCAACTCAATGGACATGAATTTGAGAAAACTCCGGGAATTATGAAGGACAGGGAAAGCTGGCATGCTGCAGTCCCAGGGGTCGTAAAGAGTTGGATACAACTGAGCAACATACAATTAAAACCAGAGAGAGAAATGGCAATCCACTCCAGTATTCTTGCCTGGAAAATCCCATGGACAGAGGAGCCTGGCAGGCTACAGTCCATGGAGTCTCAAACAGTTAGACACAACTGAGGGACTGAGCATACAATAAAAACAGAATACAATTCAGAAATACACTCACACATGTACACTCAGATCATAGACTAAAGCAACAGTATAATTCAATTTACAAATGATGCAGAACCAAATGTCTATCAAAAGAGAATACTGAACCATGACTCATATCTTCAGTTCAGTTCAGTTCAGTCACTCACTTGTGTCCGGCTCTGTGACCTCATGGACTGCAGCACGCCAGGTTTCCCTGTCCATCACCAACTCCCAGAGCTTACTCAAATTCATATCCATTGAGTTGATGATGCCATCCAACCATCTCATCCTCTGTCATCCCCTTCTCCTCCTGTCTTCAATCTTTCCCAGCATCAGGGTCTTTTCAAATGAGTCAGTTCTTCGCATCAGGTGGCCAAAGTATTGGAGTTTCAGCTTCAGCATCAGTCCTTCCAATGAATATTCAGGACTAATTTCCTTTAGGATAGACTGGTTGGATCTCCTTGCAGTCCAAGGGACTCTCAAGAGTCTTCTCCAACACCACAGTTCAAAAGCATCTTAGTTTTCTGAATGTTGAGTTTTAAGCCAACTTTTTCACTCTCTTCTTTCACTTTCATCAAGAGGCTCTTTGGCTCTTCTTCACTTTCTGCCGTAAGTGTGGTATACCTTGATTCATACCTTAGTCATATACAAAAATTAATTCAAGATGGCTTGCAAAAAAGATCTTAATGACCCATATAACCATGATGGTGTGCTCACTCACCTAGAGCGACACCCTGGAGTGTGAAGTCAAGTGCGTCTTAGGAAGCATCACTACAAACAAAGCTAGTGGAGGTGATAGAATTCCAGCTGAGCTATTTTAAATCCTAAAAGATGATGGAACAACAGACTGCTTCAAAATTGGGAAAGGAGTATGTCAAAGCTGTATACTATCACCCTGCTTATTTAACTTATATGCAGAGTACAGCATGTGAAATGCTGGGCTGGATGAAGCACAAGCTGGAATCAAGACTGCCAGAAGAAATATCAATAACCTCAGATACGCAGATGACACTACCCTTATGGAAGAAAGTGAAGAGAAACTAAAGAGCCTCTTGAGGAAGGTGAAAGAGAGTGAAAAAGTGGGTTTAAAACCCAACAAAACTATGACTATGGCATCTAGTCCCATCACTTCATGGCAGATAGATGGGAAAACAATGGAAACAGTGACAGACTTTATTTCCTTGGGCTCTAAAATCTTGCTCCTTGGGGAAAAAAATCTATGACAAACCTAGAGAGCATATTAAAAAGCAGGGACTTTGCCAACAAAGCTCTGTCGAGTCAAAGCTAAGGTTTTTCCAGTAGTCATGTATGGATATGAGAGTTGGACCATCAAGAGGGCTGAGCTCCAAAGAATTGGTGCTTTTGAACTGTGGTGTAGGAGAAGACTCTTGAGAGTCCCTGGGACTACAAGGAGATCAAACCAGTCAATCCTGAATATTTATTGGAAGGACTGATGCTGAAGCTGAAGCTCCAATCCTTTGGCCACCTGATGCGAAGAGCCAACTCACTGTAAAAGACCCTGATGCTGGGAAACATCTAAGGCAGGAGGAGAAGGGGATGACAGAGGACGAGATGGTTGGATGGCATCACCAATTCAAGGGACATGAGTTTGAGCCAACTCTGAGAGATGGTGAAGGACAGGGAAGTTTGGCATGCTGCAGTCCATGGGGTCACAAAGAGTTGGACATAACTGAGAGACTGGACAACAACAACAACATTCATGCAACCAATGAATTTTTTTTCAAAGGATACTTAACAGCATGAGGATGAGCACAACCACAGGACATAAACTGGCACACAGTTTTCAAGGTACTTGATGAAGAGATGTACCACATCTGACACATGGTATTTATTTAGTTTTTCTCTATACTCTATGTATTATATATATTTGGTACACAGGATTTATTCATTAAAATTCAACATTGAAATATAAGTATTGAGTGTGACAAGAAGAAATACACCTGATTGTTAACAGCAATTACCTCAAAGTGAAAAGATGAATACTTTTTATTTTCCTATTCATTATGTACTTCCCAGATTTAAAAAAAAATGACATTTCTATAATCAGGAAGAAGATGTTCTTTTAAAAAATATGACAATGCCCAGAGTTCTCTGGAATGTTATGATGTTTAGCAGAGCTCTGATTGGGCATGAGCAAGTGAAGTAGACCCTCTGCCTGCCCACCCTCCCTGGCTGATGCAGGCAATATCTAAAACAATCAGTTTACAGTCACAGATTTGGAAACATTAGGGAATGGCACAGATACTTACGGAATGTGGGGTTAGGGAGTGTGGGATTGAGAATATTCTTGAAAAGTGGTCTTTTCTAGTTGCTTATCTTTAAAATTTTTTTTAAAAAGGACTGTTTACTCATTGAGGACTTACAGTACTGGAAATATAAATTACATTATATTTTATACTGTATCAATAAACATTTTAGAAGAAAAAATATACTCTGTCCAACAGAAGTTCAATAAGATCAAATGGTATTTCATGTAGGAATGTATATTAGTGGTCTAGTCCCATGTTTGTCATAATGAAAAAGAAATTATTTACCTCAATGTTTTAGGGTATTAATTATATGTACTTATTTATAATAAACCAGTATCATAGTATGAGCTTTTCCCAAATAAATTATGAAACTCACTAGAAAAGTCTTACTTGTAGGTGAATTTATGTATTAATATCTTCCCCTTCACTTTTCCTACAGGCAGCAGGAGAGAAAGACCACCTTCAAAGTCAGCCTGAGCTGGGTTCAAATCATGATACCACCAGTCCTGTATTGAGTGCTCCTCAACTTCTCTCCTACATCGCACCTACTGGGATCCATGTCCCGATACTATCCCCTCACACTCTGAACCTGGGCTGGCTCTGAGTATACCACTAGAATGTGGCAGAAGTAGTACTCTAAGAATTCCAAAACAGGTCATAAAGATTGTTCAGCCATCACTTTAGTCTTTGGAAGATTTTGTCTAGACGAAGCTATCCAGCACATAAGGGTATGACTTCCCTAAGACCACTACGGTGTGAGAAAGCCCCAGGCAGCCACGTGTGAAGAGACTACAATAGTGACAGAGGTAGGGAGGAAGGGGGAGAGAGAAAAAGAGATGGGGGCTCAGGACTCCCCCTAGCTGTTTCAGCTGTCCCAAACAAGTCAGTGAAGAAATCATCTCAAGTGGTTCCCACTGGAAGACCCCAAGGAAGCAGGGCCCATCTGAGTCCAGACAGACACATGAGTCTGCACATCATGAGTCTTGTGTAAGTAGTTGCCTTCTTTACCTTCTCTTCTCCTGGAAATATTATTAAGTAAACCAGATATGTACAGGCTATGGAGACACTTGATGCTCTTAACAATTGCACTATTCTCACTGTGTTCCTTATCAATGATCTCCCCTTGGAGCTGGGCAGAGGTCAGGGTTACAGACTTTCAGACCCAGCAGCAACTCTGGTTTCTGTTACTTAGCAGAGGCCACAGGTAAATGAGGCCAGCTCTGAATAATTTGACAAAAGTACACAAATAAAACCAAGGTTCAGTTTTACCCTCCTTACTACATGGATACTCATGGCCAGTTAGATGGCATAATGAGTGTCCACCATATGCCTCCCAGTTGACAGGATGTGTCCCCTGCCTTGAACAGCCACATCCATCTTGAACACAGACAGGTGAACAAGCCATTGCACCATAGGTTTCAGGGGCAGAAAAGGGTTGAGGATGGGCACAAAGAAGACATACAGCAGGAGAAGGCGCCAACTCCATCTCCTAGGGAATGGAGGATTCATAGAAGCTGAGAAACTAACCACAGGCCCAAAGGATGGCAGGGGTGAAGACAGCATGTGTCCATCTCATCTCTGGGTGTGGGGATACATGCACCTAGGTGTGTGCCTGGGAATGACAAGAGAGGCAAGGAAAAAAGTGTACTTTTGACAGCCAGAGAGCACGTGCCCTTCAAATCAGTACAGGAGGCTTGAGACTAGCAGGCGGGATACTTGGATCCCAGTTTTCACTCATGAGACAACTCACTCACCTTCTGAGCATCTTAACAGTGTAACTACACACCTAGGCTGTACTCTTCTCAGGAAAAGGGCCTATGAAATCTGAAAAGGATTTTTTTATTGTGGAAAAATACATATAAAAGTCACCATTTTAACCATTTTAAGTGTACAGTTCCATGGCATTAAGTACATTCATTCTGTTGTACAATCACCACCATCCATCTCCAGAACTATCCCATCTTACAAAGCAGAAACTCTGTGCCCATTAAACATTAATTTTCCACCCCTCCTTCTTACAGCCCCTGTGACACCATTCTACTTTCTGTCTCTATAATCTGACTACGCTAGGTACCCAATATGGGTAGAATCACATAAGGTTTGTCCTTCTGTGACTGATTTATTTCACTTAGCATGAAGTCTCAAGGCTCATCTATAATGCAGCATGTGTCAAGATTTCCTTCCTTTTTAAGACTAAACAATATTCCTTTTAAATGCATATACCAAAATTCGTTTATCCATTTATCCATCAACAGATATTTGGATTGTTTCCACATTTTCTCTATGGTGACTAGTGTTCCTATGAACAAGGGTATGCAGATATCTATCCAAGTCCCTGCTTTTATTTCTTCTGGATATATATACTCAGAAATGGAACTGCTGGCTTATATGGTAATTCTACATTTAAATTTTTGAAGAATCTCCATACTGATTTGCATAGCAGGTGTCCCATTTTGCATTCCTACCAACAGTGCACAAGGGTTTCAATTTCTCAACATCCTCACCAATGCTTATTATCTTCTACTCCTTTTTAAAACAACAGCCATCCTAATAGGTATTAGGAGGTATCTCCTGGTTTTGATGAAAGGGAATTTTTTTAAAGTTCATGGTTCTTCCAGGCCTAGGACATTCTAATAGAGTTACTCGTCTATGTAGTTCTCCAAAGCCTCCAGCAAATCCATGCATATGACTTTCCTGAGGCTGTCTCTACAATGTCAGTCTGAGGGTAGGACATCATCCCCCTAGCTAAGAGGCGCCATCCTAGCCTATCTACCAGCACAGGAATTCTAATGTTGCAACTGGCTTTCAACAAACATCTTTACACTAGATGATTACCTTGTTTCTCTTTTATAAGCTCTGCTTCAAGTGGGTTCTAACACTAAACATATTATCAATGTCCTGTAGCCCCAAGTGCTCCCGGACCTCTTTCCATCTTCAGAGTCCTTCAAAGCCACCCCAGAAGTGAGGCAGTTCACCTTAGCCTGTGTTGTGGATGGTGCTTCAAGCCTATCCATTTTCATTCCATGTGTGGTATTTTATTTAAGGTCCTTTCAAGAGTGAGTGAAAGCTAGTAACAGGAGAAACTGTACCCCAACCCCTCCCAGCCAACAGAAGGGCTGTAACCAGAATGGTGGCTCTCCTGAAGCTGAGACTGAAAAGAAATGCTGGTGCATGGCCAATGCAATAAAGTGGAAACTTTCAGTGAGACAGCTTTTTACAGAGTTAGAAACCATTCCTTAACACAAGAACTTGACTCCCCAGTTTTCATCCACCTCCTCTGTCCTCCCATCTCCTCCATTTCAGTCATTTCATAATGGCCAACTATGCTGCTTGTCAGCAGAGGCAGAAAAAGTATTCAGGAGGAGTCTATTTTCAAACTACATGTCCTCAATACCTACAGCAGTGTCTGACATATAATAAGACTTTCATGGACATCTGCTGCACAAATCAAAAGTAATTTATCAAGACTATATGTCCGTACTCTACCATTATGAGGAACCCAGCTAGCTTGAATTAGTAATGGTGGATAGTAATTGGGGAAGAATGAAATTAGCAAATATCACATTTTCACTCATTAATTTAAGGGCATAGTGTGCAAGCATAAATAAAAGCATCAACTTTTTTTTCAGGTTTCTGTGGGTTTTTTTCTTATTCAAACACATAAGCTGAGTTGAAACAACACATTTAGTTTTACTCCATAGTCATTGTTTTCTGTTAAGTCTATATTCAGGTTTCCTTAGATTTTACCTAATGTCTTATGGTCACGTGTCCTCAGGCTCCTCCTGGCTCTGACAGTCTCTCAGACTTTACAACCTTGACAGGAGGCCTACAGATATCTTGCAGGCTATTTCTGAATTCAGCTTTGTGTGGTGTTTTTCTCATGGCTAGACTGGGTTGTGGGTTTGGGAGATCATGTACCCATCCTATCAAGGGCACATATGTTGTTTATATTTGAATTACAGCAAGTACTTCACCCTAAAGCCCCTCAAACTGACAGGTGCTCCCTGGAAAGTGAGCAGCTGCCAGATGGCTATTTCCGACCTTGGAGTTTACAGCCGCATCCAAGGGAAACCACATTAGATTTCATTTACACCTTATGTATAGACTGTAACGCTTTCCCTTTGAAGCTGAGTTCTTTAACAAATGTCTATGATTTCATATTTTCTCTCGAGGTTGTAGGTCCCTTTATCTCTTTCCTCAATTCACTCAAAGCTGAACATTCAGGGCATTCAAGGGAGTTTCACTTGCATTCTAGAATTTGAACTATTAAATGAGTTAACTTATTCTTAAACCCATGACCTGGTGGCTTCCTCCTTCCCAGAAAGCTCCTAACACTATTCTTGTAGAACACAATGAACAACCACAAGACCTTCTCAGTCCTTCTGGACAGGTTCATTAGAAGTTTTAAAGCATGCTACACCTTGCCTTCTGTAAACGGTCTCAACCTCTCTTAGCACACAGGAACACTGGCAAAGAACTCTGTCACATCTCTCACTTTCCATACTGATAAGGATTGTCCACTCTAAGCAATATTCAGTCGGCCTATTCTTGTTTATTTTAATCTGTCTTGCGTGTTCTTCACACTGAAAATCATTTGTAGTCAAATAGGTCAAATCTAAACCAAAGATGGTTCAGTCAAGGACCTCAGGAACAGAAGCCGCAGGAAAGCACAGACCCCGAGGACAAGCGCCTCCTTGGCCCACAAGTCCCACCCTGGCCTGCCTAGCGCACGGTTTTTCTTCTGCACGCATGTGGCCACTGCAGGGAGAGAGGTCAGCAGACCCTGCCCTCCAAGTGCACCCCAGGCCCGAGTCACAGCAAAGGTGGGCGGCCAGTCGCTCCTCCCGGTCCGGCAGCGGGCTCCGACCATTCCAGGAATACTGTAGACAAGCAGCGTTCCCTAAGCAGCCAGTGAATGCAGGTGACAGGGACACCCGGGCGACAACCAGAGGGCAGGTCGGCGGGCTGCAAGGCTGCAAAGGGATTGGGTTGCGAGGTAGGAAAGAAGTCTGCTGCAAAAACCGTATAGCACTGAAGACGGCCTTGGCAGCCGCTGGGAGGGGAGAAAAACAGTGGCGGCGACGGCACTGCCATCGCTCAGCGCGGCCGGCTGACTTCCCGGGCAGCCTTCCCGGCAGAGACGCTCCGGGCGCGCAGGGCAGCGTCTCCGCCTGCGCTTCGGGTGGGCTGAGGGGTCTCCGCCCGCGCAGCTCGCCCTTCGGAGGTGCCCCGGCCGGTCTGACGACCCGAACACGCCGGGGCTCGAGGCAGCTCCTCTGCCAACACCCGGCGGCTGCTCCCCACACCCGCCACCCCCACCCCGAGCAGGGCCGCCGCCCGCCCTACCTCGCCGCTTGGCGCGCACGATGCCCTTCTTCTGAAGCACGAACGTGGACCCGTTCACCAGGCTCGACACCACGGCCACGCCCAGGCCGAGCGACACGGCGGCGGGGCTCGGGCTGCGCGCCCCCTCCCCGGCCGCCGCCGCTGCAGCAGCCGCAGTCCCCATGCCGCCCGCGCCCGCCCTCTGCGCCTGCGCGCTCGCCGCCCGGCCGGCGGGCGGGGCCCGGCTCCGCGGCCCGCGGCGCCCCGGCTGCCCCGAGGCAGGTGGAGTCTGCGCGCCTCGCGGAGTCGGGTCGGGCGGAGGGTGGATCCCGAGCTCTGGGAGGAGGGCGAGCGTCGAGAGGGAGCGAATGAGGGTTCGGAGCGCCCTGAGAGAGGCGGCGGTGGTGAGGGATGGAGTGAGACCGTAGGTGGGCGGGTGTAGAGGCAGAGTTTCCAGATTTGGCAACTGCGAATACAGGGCCTCCAGTTAAGTTTGCATATCGATAAACACGTAATTTTTGGTGGTTGTCCCATGCACTATTCGGGACTGAAAAAGCGCCAACAAGACGCAGTCCTAACAGGGATCGTAGACCCCCACAAAGCTGGCCCGGGATCAGCAGGGAACCGCCCCTGGGGCCTGAAGCCAAGCCAGCTATGGAAACTCAAATGGGACCACTAAACGAAGTCATCTGCCTCCGCACTGGAGCAGTGAGCTTGTGGTCATACTGCCTATCCCAATTTATTTTTGATAAAACATACCAAATTTCAGAAAACACGGAACAATAGTTTTAAATTACTCAAGCGTACAACCCTAGCCTAATAGTTATTATTTAAAATGTTTCCCACCTAAAGTACAATTTAATTAAAATATACAAAATAGCCTTTTAATATTACCATAATCAGTTTTAATGTTGCTGCACAATGATTATTTTAATGGTACTATGGTGTTGGTGGTTTAGTCTTCAAGTCGTGTCCGACTCTTGCAATCGCATGGACTGGGAACCTACCAGGCTCCTCTGTCCGTGGGATTCTCCAGGCAAGAATGCTGGAGTGGGTTGCCATTTCCTTCTCAGCATTAAAGTTCTCATACAGAAATGATAGTATAATCTCCCATAAAGTTAATTACCATCATCTGTGTAACTGTTCAGCTGTTCTTGGTTGTTGGTTTTGAGTCCTGCCCCAGGCCGTAGGTACAAGGACTTGTACCAAGGCCACAGAAGCAGAGCCCAGAAACAGCCTCACCCATGAAGCTAATTGAACCCATTTGTAACGTTTGCCAAAAGCCCCTGATCATCACTAACTCCAAACTCCTAACTCCAAGTTAGGCAAAGATGCCCACTCCAGTAAACACCCTATAGCGCCTCAACCAATCACCTAATGCCAACCTTCCAGCAGGAATTTTTTTTTGGTCTTGAGGCTATAAAGATTGGCTACTAGTCAGAAAAATACTTCCTCTCCCTGGTCTGTCAGGTCGGCCTGTTGCACTTACAGCACCTTCAGTATCTCTGCTCCTTGCTCCTAATGAACTCATTCCCTTCTGAAATACTCTGACTGCAAATTCTTTTCCAACCTGAACTCAGACTGCTTCAACAGTAAGCTTGCTACCAGTTTGTTTGTTTTTCTACTGTAAGTGACCATTTTCCTAAGTTTTAAAAATACTAGAATATCAGTCTATACCTATATACATCACTGTGAAGCAATAAAGAATCAAATACTGTTTCTGTATGAAAACTTTTATACTGAATGAATCTAGTCTTTTGCTTATTCTTTTTTGTTGTGGTAATGTACACATAACATAAAACTTACCATTTTAACCATTTTTAAATATACAATTCAGTGGCATTAATTACATTGACAATGTTGAGCAACCCTTATTACTATTTCCAAAAGTTTTCCATTAGTACAAACAGAAACTCTGTAACCATAAAGTATATCCCATTTCCCTCCCCCTGTGAATTTGCCTACTTTAGATATTTCATAAAAGTGGAATTGAACTGTATTTGTCCTTCTGTGACTGGCTCGTGTCACTCAGTATAACATTTTTGAGGTTCACGCATGTTGTAGCATTTGTCCATACATGTGTTGTAGCATTCCTTTTTATGACTGAGTAATATTCCATTGTCGGTATATACAGTAGTCCCCTCTTTACTTGGTTTCAGTTACCCAAACTCAATGTGGTCTAAAATGTTAAATAGAAAATTCCAGAAATAAATAATTCATAAATTTTAAATTGCATGCTGTTCTGAGTACTGTAGTGTGGTGAAATCTCATGCCATCCTGCCCAGGACATAAATTATCCCTTTGTCCATTGTATACCATCCATTTGGTCATTTACTAGCATCTTAGTTATCACATCGACTACTGATAGCACAGTGCTAATGTTCACGCAACCCTTATTTTACTTAATAATGGCTCCAAAGTACAAGAGTAGTGATGCTGACAGTTTGAATGTGCCAAAGAGAAGCTCTAAAGTACTTCTGTCATGTGAAAAGGTGAAAGTTCTCAACTTAATAAGGAAAGGAAAGAAAAAAATTGTATCCTGAGGTCATAAGATCCACACCTAGAATGAATCTTCTATCCATGAAATTGTGAAGAAGGAAAAAGAAATCTGTGCTGGTTTTGCTGTTACACCTCAAACTGCAAAAGTTATAGCCAAAGGGATAAGTGCTTAGTTAAGAGAAAAAAGGCATCACATTTGTACAAGATATTTTGAAAGAAAGACTATATTCACATAACTTTTATTACCATGCATGCATGCTAAGTCGCTTCAGTCATGTGCAACTTTGAGCAACACTATGAACTACAGCCTACCAGGCTCCTCTGTCCATGAAACTCTCCATGAAGAATACTGGAGTGGGTTGCCATGCCCTCCTCCAGGGGATCTTCCTGACCCAGGGATTGAGCCGGCATCTATTATGTCTCCTGCATTGGCAGACTGATTCTTTACCACTAGCACCACCTGGGAAGCCCCTTTATTACAATGTATTGTCACAATTGTTCTATTTTATCATTATTTTTGTTAATCTCTTACTATGCATAATTTACTAATTAAACGTTGTCATAAGTATGTATTTATGGGGGGGAAACACAGTATATATAGAGTTCAATACTATCTGAGGTTTCAGGCATCCACTGGGGTTCTTGGAGCATATTGCCTGCAGGGTAAAGCGGACTTCCTTGGTAGCTCAGATGGTAAAGAATCCACTTGCAATATAGGAGACTCCAGTTCAATTCCTGGGTTGGGAAGATCCCCTGGAGAAGGGATAGGCTTCCCACTCCAGTATTCTTGAGCTTCCCAGGTGGCTCATATGGTAACGAATCTGCCTGTAATGCGGGAGACCTGGGTTTAATCCCTGGGTTGGGAAGATCCCCTGGAGGAGGGTATGGCAACACACTCCAGTATTCCTGCCTGGAGAATCCCCATGGACAGAGGAGCCTGGCAGGATACAGCCCATGGGGGTCACAAAGAGTCAGATACAATTGAGTGACAAAGCACAGCACAAAGGAGGACTGCTGTACAACATTCTGTTTACCTAGTCATCTTTTGATGGACAATCAGCTGTTTTCCACCTTTTGGCTGCTGTGAATGTTGTTGCAGCGATCATTGTAATGAAAATATCTATTGGAGTCTCTGACTTAAATTCTTTGGGGTATATACCTAAGAGTGGAATTGCTGAGTCATGTGGTAAATTCTATATTTAGCTTTATGAAGAACCACCAAATTTTTCCACAGCACTATACCATTTTATGTCCCCACCAGTAATACATGAGGGTTCCAATTTCTTCCAGTTATCACCAATACTTGTTATTTTCCCATAGTCTTTTTCCCATAGCCGTTCTAGTAGGTATGAAGTGGTTGCTTATTCTTTTTAAATATACTATTGAACATCAATGATTTTTTTGAAAACATAAACAACAACTTATATTTTAAATCTCAGCAGAAGCAAGTGGACACAGCAGCAACAGCATTATCATAATCATAATGTTTTACTTTTCTAATTATGCTATTTAAAAGGAAAAGACTGAAGCACTTTTGGCAAAAAAAAAAAAAAAAGAGGATGCTAAGTTAAAAAAAAACCTCAATAAATTTAGAGAATATAACATCATCTTGAATTTCATCCCGCTAAAGTAACTTATTACCATTGAGAACTCCACTCCAGACATTTTTCCAGTGTATGAGTATATAGGTAGACATTTTATCCAGTGGGAAGGCACATGTACATAACTTGGATTTAACATTTAAAAAACTGAAAAGAAGTTAAAGTAACTACCCAAGATGAGATAAACACTAATACACCATAAGAGACATTAGTTCCTTAAAGATACCACTAAAATTTGAATGAAAAGTAGTAAGAGGTGGTAGTTATTATGTTTTTCTTAACTCCACATTTCAAACTTAGACAGTATCAATGAGAAGTGAGGAAATCACCTTACTTTCTGACTCCTTGAAATGCTTTATATGTTGAGACATATAACACTTAGAGACTATTCTTTATTCATACCTATCTTAAATATATATGAATTGAGGTGCTCCTATGTTGGGTGCATAGATATTTACAATTGTTATGTCTTCCTCTTGGATTGATTCCTTGATCACTATGTAGTGTCCTTCCTGATCTCTTGCAATCTTCTTTATATTAAGGTCTGTTTTGTCTGTTATAAGGATTGCTACTCCAGCTTTCTTTTGCTTGCCATTTGCATGGAATATATTTTTCCATTCTCTCACTTTCAGTCTATATGTGTCTTGAGGTCTGACGTGGGTTTCTTGTAGACAGCATATATATATATATATGGGTCTTGTTTTTGTATCCATTCAGCCAGTCTGTGTCTTTTAGTTGGAGCATTTAATCCATTTACATTTGAAGTAATTATTGATATATATGTTTCTATTGCCATCTTCTAATTGTTTGGGATTGATTTTGTAGATCTTTTTCCTTCTGTTATATTTCCTGACTGTATAAGTCCATTTAACATTTGTTGTAAAGCTTTTTGGGTGGTACTGAATTCTCATAACTTTCGCTTGTCTGAAAAGCTTTTTATTTCTTCATCCATTTTTTTTTTTGCAATAGTAAAGCAGCAGTGTATTTTATTTTTTAAAAAACCACCATTCAGTAAATGTTGTTACACTATGAAACATCTAGTTTTCCACAGAAAGGTTTTCTAAGGAGATGATGTGGAGCCTTCCACTTTCATTATTCTTTTCAGTTTTTGCAATTCTGGATCCAAATTGCATGGCCCGCTTTGGCAGAAGAGCAGAGACCAGGTTCCACTGCTGCAAGATGCAAAATTAGTTTGTCACCAAGTCCACGGGGTAGTCAAGTTTGCCTTAAAAATATGGAACGCTTCACAAATTTGCGTGTCATCCTTGCACAGGGGCCATGCTAATCTTCTCTGTATCGTTCCAATTTTAGTATATGTGCTGCCAAAGCAAGCACTCTTCATCAATTTTGAATGAGGTCTTTGCTGGGTGCAGTAATCATGGTTGTAGATTTTTCCCTTTCAGTACTTAAAATATATCCAGCCACTCCCTTCTGGCCTGCAGGGTTTCTGTTGAAAGATCAGCTGTTAAGCATATGGGGTTTCCCTTGTATGTTACTTGTTGCTTCTCCCTTGCTGCTTTTAATATTCTTTCTTTGTGTTTAGTCTTTGTTAGTTTGATTAGTATGTGTCTTGGTATGTTTCTCATTGGGTTTATCCTATATGGGACTCTTTGTGCCTCTTGGACTTGATTGGCTATTTCCTTTTCCATGTTGGGGAAATTTTCAAGTATAATCTCTTCAAAAATTTTCTCATACCCTTTCTTTTTCTCTTCTTCTGGGACCCCTATAATTCAAATGTTGGTGCATTTGATATGGTCCCAGAGGTCTCTTATATTATATGAAGATGAGTCATTTTTCATATCATCCTTTTACCAAGGTTTTCCATTCATCTTTGATCCACTGGAAAAGTTTCAATGACTGTATATTAAAAATAAACAACTATGGGTTCTACAATCTTTGAGCTTTTTTATTTACAGAGTTTGCTTGAACTACAAAATGGACCTGTCTTATATTTCCAGGCCATATTTTATTTTCCTTAAACTTTGCAAGTATTGTCCCATTGCCTTCTGACATTCAATGTTATTTTAAGTCTGAGTCCAAGGTCAGGAGAAATTGAACCCAGATATGGTATAAATAATGTTGAGGAATAGTTGTTAATTTTCTTGGATGCAGTAATAAAATTGTGACTATGTTAATATCTTGACTATTACAGACAACTATGAAAGTATTTACAGATGAAATAATTACACTGCAGATGTGATTTTTTTTTAATTTCACAAGGAAAGTAAAAAAGAGTGTGTGAGCATGTATGGAAATGGACTTGTCAAGCAAACAACACCTGTAACCACCCCCAGGGAAAAGTCATACTGCATAGAGAATAGCAAATAGCATAGGAATGCCTGCCAGCAAGACTAGCAGTCCCGGGATATCTACTCTCTCCATAGTTTGCAGATGTCAGGGTTGCCAAGAGAGACATGAGTCATGGATGGAAACTGGATGGAACACTTTACTCACATGCAAAAGAGGCAGAGAAAGGTCAGCTTCAATAGTGGGCATTGGTCCTTCATGGTCAAGGATGCAAATAAAAAAGGCAAATGAGAAATCAGGAAAGATTGAAAAAGCTGTTGCTTTCCTTCATCATAAAGTATTTCAAGTGTATATAAAAGTACTGAGAATAACAGTTTTTAAAAATCTATGAATTCATTCTTCCAAATCTGTCTAATCCTGTTATTTTGCTGTTTGCGTCAAATGTTTTATGGAAATAGGTAGTAGGAGAGACTCTATTTCACCTCTCTTGCCTAGTGCCTCCAGAATTATTTATTCTTGAAGCACAATAGCTTAATCAGGGTATATTACAATGTTGCTCAATCTATATCATTCTTCCTAGCAGACAGTATATCCTTTCTTTTGTAGATTGTTTTTCCTTCTTTCAGGCAATTCTTTACCACTGTGGGTTTTTAAAAATATATTTTTAAAATTTTGGGGGGCATACAGGATCTTTTAGTTGAAGCATGCAGGATCCATTTCCCTGACCGGGGTTCAAACTCATGTCCCCTACATTGACAGGTGGATTCCCAACTACTGGATCACCAGTAAAGTCCCTACCACTGTGGTTTTAAATATCCTCAAACTATCCCTCTTCTTCTTAGGTTCTATCAGGTAAATTCTCTCTTTTAAAGACACCAGTTCTCTTTGTGTTGAATAGTATTTTATCTGTATTTTCTTAATTATCTCAATATACATCATTGGAAAAGACCCTAATGCTGGGAAAGATTGAAGGCAGAAGAGGGCGACAGAAGTTGGATGGTATCTCCGATTCAGTGGACATGAACTTGGGCAAACTCCAGGAGATGGTGAGGGACAGGGAAGCCTGGTGTGCTGCTGTCTTTGGGGTCTTGAAGAGTTGGACACAACTGAGTGGTTGAACAACAACAACTAAAACCACTAGTAGGATAATGGTGGTGTTCTAGTTCCTTAGCTCTGAAATTTTCTTTTTCATTTTATCCATTGTCTTGTTATCCAGTGTCTGAGTTCTTCTTTCATTGTTCTATGTTCTTATTAAGCATCTGTGTCAGGGGTTCCCGAGACCACTCAGTGGTTTGAAGATTCACTAGCAAGACTCATAAGGACTCAGCATATAGTCATACTCATGATGTTGGCTTATTGCAATGCAAGGCTGCAAAGCAAAATCAGCAAAGGGAAAGGTCCATGGGTTGAAGTCTGGAGGAAACCAAGAGTCAGCTTCCAAGAGTTCTCGTTCAAAGGTCTCACAGTATGTGCTTAATTCCTTCAACAATGAGCTGTGACAATGGGTATGAAGTGCAATCTGCCATGAAAACTTGCCTGACCCCAAGAGTCTAAAGATTTTCTCTGTGGTCATATACCAAAATTCAAGACCTCCTACAGGAAAGAAAAGGTTCAACATAACCCCTATTGTTTGCACAATAAATAGGCACAGTGAACCATTCTTATCAGTTAGGGGAAAAGATAATAATGAATCTGTGAGAGGCCTAACTAAATCCAAGTTCCCAGAGGTCACCCAATGGAAAACTTTGCAAGCAGGCCTCTCTTGGGGCAGTTTATCTATCTATCTATCTATCTATCTATCTATCTATCTATCTATCTATCTATCTGTCTGTCTGTGTGTCTGTCTTTTTCTTCTCTTTCTTTCTTTTTTCTCTTGTGTATTTTCAATAAGAGTTTCCTCCACACATCAGTTATAGTCAGGGCAGTATGCTCATGAAAGGTATCTGAATAGATAAACTAGGTATCACAAAGCCAATAGATGGATTCTATTAATTTTAAAAGCAGGAGGAACTCAAGTCTTACTCAGAAAAAAACCTATTTACTCATTTTTACACACAGAGATTCCCAGGTGGCTCAACTGGTAAAGAATCAGCCTGCCAATGCAAGGGTACTAAGAGATGCAGGTTCAATACCTGGGTTAGGAAGATCCCCTGGCGAAGGGAATGGCAATCCACTCCAGTATTCTTGTCTGGATAATTGAATGGGGAGAGGGCTACAATCCATGAGGTTACAGTGTCAGACACGACTGAGCTTGCACACACACAACTACACACAGACTAGAAAAGTTGTAAACTTTATTGAAACTGCCTAACAATTGTGTGGTGGAAATGTTAATGGATAAGCTTAGCACAAATTGGTGATCAAAGAAAGAACATTACATTGGATCCATTTATTACAACTTACAGCCAAATAAATTCCAAGTGGATGAGTCTTTTAATGTTAAAAAGAATCTCAGTCAATATCTTGATTTCAGCCTTGTGAGACCCTAAGGAGAGAACCAGCTAAGCCATGCTGAGTCCTTACACACAGAAACTGTAAGATAATAAATATTTTTTAAGCCTCTAAGTGTGTTGTACAGCAATAGATAACTAATGAAGTCTGCTAGTTTTTTCATGTGTGACAAAATTTTATTTGTTCCTCTATTCATATTTTCTATACATTGGATGTTACTTCTACATGTTTAATTAGATTCCAATTCTATTTTTTAATGTTAAAAATATGACATAGATAGTGCTAATGATTTTATTTCTATTGCATCAAATCTGGAGGCACTCAATGCTTGATAAGGTCAGTGGGTTCAGGTGATAAGAACCTGATCCCTCCACTCTAAACTCTCCCATCATCTTTTCAACTAATAGATTCATTCATTCCCTGAATAAATTAATGTGGTGAAATGGTGATTTTTATAAATCAGTCAGCTTTTCTACATTTACTAATTGGAATCTTAATTGTACAGCTTGGTCTATCTATCTAACTGCTGCCCAGATCAAGATATACAAAATTCCTAAGACCCTAGAAGATTCCTTTTCATTTTATCATTTAGTTTCCTGTCTTGAATTTCATATGGTATTGGTGTAGTCACTATGTCATCTTTGACCCTTGCAACCTCATGGACTGCAGCCCGCCAGGACTGTCCCTGAGATTTTCCAGGCAAGAATACTGAAGTGGGGTGCCATTTCCTTCTCCAGGAGATCTTCCTGACCTAGGAATCAAACCCTGGTCTCCAGAAATTCAAGCATATTCTTTACCAACTGAGCTACCAAGGAAGCCCTTGAACTTCATATAAGTGAAAACATATAGTGAATTTTCCCTTGTACATCGTTTCTTCATTCAACCTAGTATCTGTGAGATTAGTCCATATTATTGAATGTTCTACCGCCTCATTCTCTCTCTCTCTCTCTCTCTCTCTCTCTCTCTATGTGTGTGTGTGTGTGTGTGTGTGTGTGTGTAGTACTCTATTAAGTGAGTATCACAGGATTTATCCATTCTCTGGTTGATGGGCATTTAGAGTGTATGAACTTGGGGACTATTACAAATAAAATGACTATGGGATTTTCTGGTGGTCCAGTTGTTAAGAATCTGCCTTCTAGTGCAGGGGACTCAGATTGAATCTCTGGTCCAGGAAGATTCCACATGGCGTGTGGCAACCAAGTGCTACAACCACTGAAGCCTGCATGTTCTAGAGCCTGTGCTTTTCAGCTAGAGAAGCCACCAGCATGACTAGCCCTTGCTTAGAGAAAGCCCATGTACAGCAACAAAGATCCAGTGGAGCCAAAAACAAAATAAATAATTTTTTAAATGGTTGTGAACATTGTTATACAAATCTCCTTGTGGACATATGCACTCATTTCTCTTGTGTAAATACCTAGGGTGGAATTTCTGAGGGTAGGAATATGTTCACAAAGCACTTTGTAATGTGATTTTACTACTCTCTACTCCCACAAACATTGTTTGACAGTTCTGATACCATCATACATTTACCAATACTCAGTATAACACAACATTTAACTTGTAACAGAGATGAAACAATGGAAATATCCAAAGTAGTGTACACATTCCCAAGTAATATTCAGTAAAGTACCAGTTTTGTTCATCTAATTCTGGTACTAAAAACCATGATACAGCCAACGTGGAGAAGGAAGTTTGCAGAACCGTCCCAGTGAGGCTCATGTCTCATACCCTCCAGTCACAGAAGAAAGAGAAGAGGTGGAGGAAGTTTCTTCTGGGCATGATGATCTCTCCTGACCTTGCTTGCTTGGCCAGAGAAAGAGTAAGGTGAGCAGAAAGCAGTGTTTTCTGCCCCGTCCTCCATGGAGAGGCCAGCCCCTTGGCTTCTCTTTTAGGGATTATGAAATCCATAGATCCTTGATGTGTTTATTCACTGAACATGGTTTAAAGCAATGTCTTCCTAGCTCTTTTGGATGAGTCCCATGGAAAGAGCTGAGGCTGACAAGGGGTTCTTGAAGGAAGAAGCCCTCTGGTCAGAGTCTTTGGGCCTTTAGTTCTTGTGACTGAGGTGAGACTGTCTAGGGAAAGCCTTCTTGGCTGGGACAGGGAGTCTACAGTAGTGATGCCAGCAGGCCCCAGGGTCTGTGGTGGAGCCAAAAGGCCTTGAGATGTCAGTGTTTAGCCCCATCTGAAAGAGCACTCATGTTACTGAATACACTGAGTCCTGCTGCTTGCAATTTACAAAATCAATTACATACTCACAAATAGTAGATAAGAAAAGATGACCTTAATCTTAAGATGCCAGAAATTCAAGGAGTTGGTAGGCTCAGTGTCCCAAAAAACCACTTCTGAAGATTCTTCTTGGCCCTGAAACTTTTAAAGGGAAACAGGAAAGTAAGCTCAGTTAATCATTTAGATAAGGAATCATCACTATCCTCTACTGTGTACAGGCTTGTTGACCTCTTGTGATCTTCATCTAGAGGTATCTTGTTCAAACAGTTTTGGTCACACAATGAAAAGGGAATCTGAGCTCTTGTTCATAGAGACAAAGAATGAACTTCACAAACACTCAAACACTCACAGTAGCAAGCCAACAGGATTTATTTCAGAGAGAAAGAAAGTACAAAGCTCTCAGCATAGACACTGAGAGGGGGTGAAGTGCCCTGAAAAGGTGGGACTTACAGCAGTTTATATCCTTACTAGCATTGATTTGTACACTTTCGATTGGTTCTTACTTTTAACATGTGTCATCTCTAACAAATCAGTTTAAAGTTCACAATGTTTAACTTGACATCTTTATGTCTTCTTTTGATCCTCAGATTCTTAGTTTTCATAGAAAACATCCCACGATGTTTTTTCATGACCCCTGTCCATTTTACAATGGATAAGATATATAGTCTAAAGATTAATGATCATCAGTTATTCTTCCCTCAGGCATATGGAACAGAAGTTAATTACTACCCTTTCCTGGATCTGAGTGCTGATAATTTAATCAGACCAAGGACTCTGAGAGCCAGGAATTCAGGACAAAAGGTATAGTTTAAGGTTAATGAAGTGGGATTTTTACTGAAAACAGGCTGAGGTCTCAGAGTTCCTACAGTAACTGCCTAACAATTTCTACCTCAATAGTTTGTTCAGGAGATTCCTGAAGAGGACGCTAGGGAACAAATCTGTTTGTCTGTTAATTATTTATTCTTCATTTTTATTTCTTTGATCTACAGAAGTGACAATTTAGGCAAAGTATTGTGTGATTAAAAGATTTGAGAGGTGTGCTTGAGTGGAAGAAGAGTAGACGATGGTGAAACTACCAGGTGGAGTATTAGGGGCCTCCAAAGAGCTCCAGTTCTTTATGTCTCAGTGCAGAAAGATTTTAGCAAGAAGCAACATGATAGATAAGAAGTGATTTGTTAGAATAGGATGCTTGTGAGGCTTACAAGCAGGCAAGTTAAGGGGTGCAGTATGCTGAAAACTTAGCAGGCTACAGTTTTCTAATCAAAGGAAAACTGGGAATGGGGAAAAGATCGCCTTCTTCCTCACTTTTGAGAAGAGATCACACTTCCATTGTCAGCTCCTCCTCCAGGTTGGGTGTACTTTGCATGCTAAGTTGCTTCAGCTGTGTCTGATTCTTTGTGACCCTATGGACTATAGCCTTCCAGGCTCCTCTGTCCATCAGATTCTCCAGGCAAGATACTGGAGTGGGTTGCCATGCCCTTCTCCAGAGGATCTTCCCAACCCAGTGATCAAACCTGCGTCTCCTCCATCTCTTGCATTGGCAGGTGGGTTCTTTACCACTAGTACCATCTTGGAAGCCCTCCAGGTTGGGCAGGGGAGGTTTTTTGTTCCTATATGATCAAGCCAGAACTGTCAAGGTACTATAGAAAAATTATTTCAGGTTTAGGTACAATGAATGTCTTTCACTTCAGTTTCAACTTTCAATAAATTGTTGCTTTATAAGTGCGCAGAAAGCATGTCCTAGGAATCATTAACTTACTGAGTCACTGGGTAGAATGTGCCACCACTGTTTTATCGTTTTGAGGCAGATCTTATAATTGCTTGGTTTTGTTGCTAAGCAAGCCTGTTGGTTCTGTGGTTAAGCAAACCTACTTTCTTGAGTGATCATAAACTAACTGTGGTCTCCCCTGAAGTTCCCTCTTTATCTAAAATCCCCAGTGGGATTTCTGAGCTATTTAGTTGTCATACATTATTCTTACCAATGGTGGTGCCTAGTTTAAAGGTTATTTATGATATAACTTTGACAAGAAAAGTGGCTTCCTGTGAGTGCAGTTTTCTGTAAAGAACTGCTTACACTCATGCAAATTTTGGGGGTATGTAACTCTGGGCTGAGTCAGCCAGCTCAGAACAAACACAGGGAAGCCTGGTAGCTCTGACCTTGAAGGAAGCAAAGCTCTTCCAGCACAGGCCTATGTGACTCTTGGGCACCTACTGTATAATTTCTAACCACACCCAGAAGTGCTGACCCACACACCAACTAGTCAATAATAGATTTTTAAAGCTGAAAGGGCTTTCGGACCAAGCTGGAGGCACCATAGTGGCCAGAAGCAGCCTGTTTGGAGGCCCTGGCAAGTGGATTAGATTTCATTAAGTGCAGCGGTATTTTTCGGAGAAAGCTTTAAAGTTCTAGGTGTCAACTACAAATTGGCAGCCAAGGGCACTGTCAGTGACTGAGCAACAAGGGCATTTGCTATCTGCCTCTGTGGAGATTGAACCCTGTGCTGCTGTAGCTACTGACCTTCAACACCCTCTGGGAGAGTTCAGGGTGGAGTGAGGCACTCTGCCTGAGTAAGTCTGGTGGAACAGGCCTTTAGATAGTTAAATGTTTTCAGGAACTGATTTTATGACTGCAATCCTTGCATCTCTTCATATCTAGAAAAGCACTAAACCCCTTTATTATGACATCAGCTCCTCATGACTAGCAAAAAATCTTTTTTCAATGAGTGTTTAATTGTACTGAACTCCCCTTTCACCAAAATCTTCTATATTGACCTTCCGCCACTGCCTCTTTGGAAGAGTCTCGCAGGACTAACTGAGGTGATGTTGCCCAGGCTGCAGTCCTCATTTTGCTCCAAATAAAACTTAATTTGCAACTCTCAAGTTGTGCATCATTTTCAGTCAACACAGGTGTCGACTGAAAATGATGCACAACTTAAAATTTGAGAATTATGTTTTATTTGGCAGACATTCTGAAGACTTTAAACCTAGGAGGCAGCCTCTCAGATACTCTGAGAGACTGCTCTGAAGAGGTAAGGAAGAAGCCAGAATATATAGGGGTTTTTGCAACAATAATCAAGTAGGCAGACTATCAAAAGATTACAGGTGATTAAAAAGAACCAGATAAGTTAAGGAATTTAGTATTTTTCTCTGTATGAGAAGATGTAAGAATCTGGACTCACTGAAATCATTTCTGTGATATTCACTTTAGCTATCTAGGGCCAGTAATCTCTTCTTTTCCATCCTGACTTCTCTCAGGGTGCACCACTGGGGGTGGTTGTAGTGGCTGAGGGCTTGGCAGTGGGTAGTCCATTCATCTCCACCCTGAGTTCCCTTAAGGTTCACTATCAGAGTTAGCTGTAGTGGCTTGATGGCAGCAACATTGTTTGCTTACTGATATGGCTGGCAATGTTTCATCTTTCACATAGGATAAAAAAGGATGATTATGCCTTAAGGTAATATGGGTAATTCAAAATGAAGTTTTGAGCTAACTCCACTAAAAACTTTAAGAAAAAAAAGAAACAAGTTCCCACCTCCAAAACTCTTCCAGCTTTTCTACAGAGGTAACTATTGAGGTCAGGAGAAAAAAAAAATATTTGTGGGGAGTGAAATTTAAATGCCTTTGATTGTTCTTTCTGTTTTATGCTTTGTTTATTGTGAACTATGGGCTTCCCCGGGTGGCACTAGTGGTAAAGAACCTGCCTGCCAATGCAGGAGACATAAGAGACTCCTTGGGTCAGCAAGATCCTCTGGAGGAGGAAACCCACTCCAGTATTCTTGCCTGGAGAATCCCATAGACAGAAGACCATGGTGGGATACAGTCCATAAGGTCACAAACTGCTGAAACTACTGAAGCGACTTAGCACAGCAAATTGTGAACTATAAAACCCATAGAAAAGAAATCAAAGACACAGTGAAGTAAAGTATTATACAGTCAATTCCCAGCTAATTTTTAGCTAACCACCTCCCAGGCCAAAATCTAGATTGTTGGCAGCAGCCAACAAGTGTAACCAGGAAGGCTTAATTTGACTTCATGTTGAATCTGTTCCTCAAAGTTTATTGCTTGTTTTGCCACTTTTTTTAAAAATAAGCATACATAATGGCCTGCCTCAGGGAACCTGCCCTGCTCATTCTATGAGGCCACCATCACCCTAATTCCAAAGCCCAACAAAGATGCCACAAAAAAAGAAAACTACAGGCCAATATCACTGATGAACATAGATGCAAAAATCCTTAACAAAATTCTAGCAAATAGAATCCAACAACACATTAAAAAGATCATACATCATGATCAAGTAGGCTTTATCCCAGGGATGCTAGAATGAGTTTGGAAGTTTACCTTCCTCTGCAATTTTCTGGAAGAGTTTGAGTAGGATAGGTGTTAGCTCTTCTCTAAATTTTTAGTAGAATTCAGCTGTGAAGCTGTCTGGTCCTGGGCTTTTGTTTGCTGGAAGATTTGTGATTACAGTTTCGATTTCTGTGTTTGTGATTGGTCTGTTAACATTTTCTATTTCTTCCTGGTTCAATTTTGGAAAGCTGTGCTTTTCTAAGAATTTGTCCATTTCTTCCAAGTTGTCCATTTTATTGGCATATACGTGCTGATAGTAGTCTCTTATGATCCTTTGTATTTCTGTGTTGTCTGTTGTGATTTCTCCATTTTCATTCAATTTTGTTGATTTGATTCTTTTCCCTTTGTTTCTTGATGAATCTGGCTAGTGGTTTGTCAATTTTATTTATCTTTTCAAAGAACCAGCTTTTACCTTTGTTGATTTTTGCTATGGTCTCTTTTGTTTCTTTTGCATATATTCCTGCCCTCATTTTTAAGATTTCTTTCCTTCTACTAACCCTGGGGCTTTTCATTTCTTCCTTTTCTAGTTGTTTTAGGTACAGATAATTTATTTGACTTTTTTCTTGTTTCTTGCGATAAGCCTGTACTGCTATGAACCTTCCCTTTAGCACTGCTTTTACACTGTCCCATAGGTTTGGGGTTGGAGGAGGAAATGGCAACCCACTCCAGTATTCTTGCCTAGAGAATCCCATGGACAGAGGAGCCTGGTGGGCTGCTGTCCATAGGGTCACACAGGGTTGGACACAACTGAAGAAACTTAGCATGCATGCATGCATTGGAGAAGGAAATAGCAACCCACTCCAGTATTCATGCCTGGAGAATCCCAGGGATAGGGGAGCCTAGTGGGCTGCCGTCTATGGAGTCACACAGAGTTGGACACGACTGAAGTGACTTAGCAGTAGCAGCAGCAACAGCAAAGGTTTTGGGGTTTTGTGTTTTCATTTTCATTTATTTCTATGCATGTTTTGATTTCTTCTGTGATTTGTCGGTTATTCAAAGCGTGTTGTTCAGCCTCCGTATGTTGGAATTTTTCGTAGTTTTTCTGCTGTAATTGACATCTAATTGCAATTGTGGTCAGAAAAGATGCTTGGAATGATTTCAATTTTTAAAAAATTTTTTGAAAGGCTAGATTTATGGCCCAGGATGTGATCTATCCCGAAAAGGTTCCATGTGCACTTGAAAAAAAGGTGAAATTCATTGTTTTGGGGTAAAATGTCCTATACATAACAATTAGGTCTAATTGGTCCATTGTATCATTTAGAGGTTGTGTTTCCTTGTTAATTTTCTGTTTAATTTATCTATCCAGAGGTGTGAGTGAGGTATTAAAGTCTCCCACTATTGTTGTGTTATTATTAATTTCCCTTTTTATACTTGTTGGCATTTGCCTTACATACTGAGGTGCTCCTATGTTGGGAGGATATATATTTATAATTGTTATATCTTCTTGGATTGATCCTTTGATCATTATATAGTGTCCTTCTTTGTCTCTTTTCACAGCCTTTATTTTAAAGTGAATTTTAACTGATATGTTCAACATCACTCATTATCAGAGAAATGCAAATCAAAACCACAATGAGGTATCACTTTACACCAGTCAGAATGGCTGTAATCCAAAAATCTACAAGCAATAAATGCTGGAGAGGATGTGGAGAAAAGGGAACCCTCTTACACTGTTGGTGGGAATGCAAACTAGTACAGCCACTATGGAAAACAGTGTGGAGGTTCCTTAAAAAACTGCAAATAGTCCTGCCATATGACCCAGCAATCCCACTGCTGGGCATATACACCGAGGAAACCAGAATTGAAAGAGCCACGTGTACCCCAATGTTCATCGCTGCATTGTTTACAATAGCCAGGACATGGAAGCAACCTAGATGCCCATCAACTGATGAATGGATAAGAAAGCTGTGGTACATATACACAATGGAATATTACTCAGCATTAAAAAAAAATTCATTTGAAGCAGTTCTACTCAGATGGACGAAACTGGAGCCCATTATCCAGAGTGAAGTAAGCCAGAAGCAAAAACAACAATACAGTATATTAACACATATATATGGAATTTAGAAAGATGGTAACGAAAACCCAACATGCGAGACAGCAAAAGGAACGCAGATATATAGAATAGACTCGTGGACTCTATGGATGAGGGTAAGGGTGGGATGATATGGGAGAATGGCATTGAAACACGTTAATTATCATATGTCTAATCAATCGCCAGCCCAGGAGTGATGCTCGGGGCTGGTGCATCGAGATTTCCCCGGGGGGGAGGGAGGAGGGAGGGAGGAGGGAGTGGGGTTCTGGAGGGGGAGCATATGTAAACCTATGGTGATATCATGGCATTGTATGGCAAAAACAATAATAATAAAAGATAAAAACAAAACAAAAAATAAAATGAATTTTATCTGATATGAGTATTGCTACTCCTGCTTTCCTTTGGTCTCTATTTGCATGGAATGTCTTTTTCCAGCCCTTCATTTTCAGTCTGTATGTGTCCTTTGTTTTGAGGTGGTCTCTTGTACACAACATATATAGGGGTCTTGTTTTTGTATCCATTCAGCCAGTCTTTGTCTTTTGGTTGGGGCATTCAACCCATTTACATTTAAGGTAATTATGATAAGTATGATCCCTTTGTGATTAACTTTACTGTTTTGGGTATGAGTCTGTACACCCTTTCTGTGTTTCCTATCTAGAGAAGATCCTTGAGCATTTGTTGGAGAGCTGGTTTGGCCAAAAAGCAAAATGGCTGTCTGAGGAGGCCTTAAAAATAGCTGTGAAAAGACGGAAAGCATAAAGAAAAGAAGAAAAGGAAGGATATGCCTATTTGAATGTAGAGTTCCAAAGAATAGCAAGGAGAGATAAGAAAGCCTTCCTCGGCAATCAATGCAAAGAAATAGAGGAAAGCAATAGAATGGGAAAGACTAGAGATCTCTTTAAGAAAATTAGAGATACCAAGGGAACATTTCATGCAAAGATGGGCTCCATAAAGGACAGAAATGGTAGGGACCTAACAGATGCAGAAGATATTAAGAAGAGGTGGCAAGAATACACAGAAGAACTGTACAAAAAAGATTTTCACCACCCAGATAATCATGGTGGCATGATCACTCACCTAGAGCCAGACATCCTGGAATGTGAAGTCAAGTGGGCCTTAGAAAGGATCACTATGAACAAAGCTAGTGGAGGTGATGGAATTCCAGTTGAGCTATTTCAAATCCTGAAAGATGATGCTGTGAAAGTGCTGCACTCAATATGCCATCAAATTTGGGAAACTCAGCAATGGCCACAGGACTAGAAAAGGTCAGTTTTCATTCCTATCCCAAAGAAAGGCAAAGCCAAAGAATGCTCAAACTACTGCACAATTGCCCTCATCTCACATGCTAGTAAAGTAATGCTTAAAATTCTCCAAGCCAGGCTTCAGCAATATGTGAACCATGAACTTCCAGATGTTCAAGCTGGTTTTAGAAAAGGCAGAGGAACCAGAGAGCAAATTGCCAACATCTGATGGATCATCAAAAAAGCAAGAGAGTATCAGAAAAACATCTATTTCTGCTTTATTGACTATGCCAAAGCCTTTGAAGTGTGGATCACAATAAACTATGGAAAATTCTGAAAGAGATGGGAATACCAGACCTTCTGACCTGTCTCTTGAGAAACCTGTATGCAGGTCAGGAAGCAACAGTTAGAACTGGACATGGAACAGACTGGTTCCAAATAAGAAAAGGAGTACATCAAGGCTGTGTATTGTCACCCTGCTTATTTAACTTATATGCAGAGTACATCATGAGAAAAACTGGGCTGGAAGAAGCACAAGCTGGAATCAAGATTGCCGGGAGAAATATCAATAACCTCCGATATGCACATGACACCACCCTTATGACAGAAATGAAGAGGAACAAAAGAGCCTCTTGATGAAAGTGAAAGAGGAGAGTGAAAAAGTTGGCTTAAAGCTCAACATTCAGAAAACTAAGATCATGGCATCTGGTCCCAACACTTCATGGCAGATAGATGGGGAAACAGTGGAAACAGTAGTTGACTTTATTTTTCTGGGCTCCAAAATCACTGCAGATGATGATTGCAGCCATGAAATCAAAAGACGCCTACTCCTTGGAAGGAAAGTTATGGCCAACCTAGGCAGCATATTAAAAAGCAGAGATATTACTTTGCCAACAAAGGTCTGTCTAGTCAAGACTATGGCTTTTCCAGTAGTCATGTGAAGTCAAATGGGTCTTAGGAAGCATCACTACAAACAAAGCCAGTGGGGATGGTGGAAGTTGATCCAGCTGATCTATTTCAAATACTAAAAGATGGCGCTGTTAAAGTGCTGCACTCAATATGCCAGCAAATTTGGAAAACTCAGCAATGGCCACAGGACTGGAAAAAGTCAGTTTTCATTCCAATCCCAAACAAAGGCAATGCCAACGAATATTCAAACTACTATACCACGGTACTCATCTCACACAGTAGCAAAGTAATGCTCAAAATTCTCCAAGCCAGGCTTCAGCATTAAATGAACCATGAACTTCCAGATGTTCAAGCTGGATTTAGATAAGGCAAAGGAACCAGAGATCAAATCACCAATATCCGTTAGATCATAGAAAAAGGATGAGAGTTCCAGAAAAACATCAACTTCTGCTTTATTGACTATAACAAAGCCTTTGACTGTGAAGATCACAACAAACTGTGAAAAATTCTTAGAGATGGGAATACCAGACCACCTGACTTGCTTCCTGAGGCTTTAAAAGTGAAGAAGCAACAGTTAGAACCAGAGATGGAACAACAGACTGATTCCAAATTGGGAAAGGAATACATCAGGGCTGTATATTGTCACCTTGCTTGTTTAACTCATATGCAGAGTACATCATGCAAAATGCTGGTCTGGATGAAGCACAAGCTGCAATCAGGATTGCTGGGAAAAATATCAATAACCTCAGATATGCAGATGACACCACCCTTATGTCAGAAAGTGAAGAAGAACTAAAGAGCCACTTGATTAAAGTGAATGAGGAGAGTGAAAAGTTTGGCTTAAAACTCAACATTCAGAAAACTAAGATCATGGCATCTGGTCCCATCACTTCATGGTAAAGGTCTGTAGAGTATGAATAACTGAAGCAACTTCTAAGCCAACAAGGCCTCACCTCTCTGCTTTTACATCCAAGATCTCCAGGTTGCAAGTGGGCTTTATTCCTTCTTTGTTGGCTTACACATCTCTAGGTTCTAAGTATATGCACCTATCACAGGTTCCAAAACCGTATCTCCACCAATTTTTCAGATTCCAAGTTGTTAGGATTCAAGTATAGTACTAGTCTTACAGGTATTAAGACCTCATTTCCTGTTACTGTGAGATCCAAGGAGGCCACCTCCTTCAGTGCACCAAAGCACTGATAGTTGAATAACAGTTTCTCGTGTTCCAAGTAGGACCACTTCTCCTTGTGTCATACACTTGTCAGATCCCAGGTTTTGGTTCCAAGTATGAGAATCTACTCTCAGGCCAATAAGACCACTGCTTTTTGGATAAACATCTTTGAGTTCCCAATATGTAAACCTATTTCAGCTTTAAAGCTTGCTTCCGCCTTTCATGGATCACAGCCTTGTTGTGGCAAAAGGACTTGAGAAACTCAGTGAAGGTATGATTCATGCCATACAGGGACACCTAAAACAGATGGGTCATAGTGAAGTGTTCTGACAAAATGTGGTCCACGGGCAGAAGGAATGGCAGCTTACTCCAGTATTCTTGCCTTGAGAACTGCATGGACAGTATGAAAAAAGATGAGATGATGGAAAATGAGTCCCACAGCCGGAAGATGTCCAATATACCACTGAGGAAGGGTGGAGAGCAATTTCCAGGAAGAATGAAATGGCTGGGCCTAAGTGAAAACAATGCTCAGCCATGGAGGTGTCTGAGGGTGAAAGCAAAGTCCAATGCTATAAGAAAAATTTTGTGTAGGAATTCGGAATGTTAGGTCCATGAATCAAGATAAGTTGGATGTGGTCAAGCAGGAGATGGCAAGAGTGAACACTGACACTGACTAGCAATCAGTGAACTCAAGTGGACAGGAGTGGGAGAATTTAATTCATATGACCACTATATCTACCACTGTGGGCAAGAATGCCTTAGAAGAAATAGTCACCTCATAATCAACAAGAGAGTCCAAAATGTAGTATTTGGCTGCAGTTTCAAAAACAACAGAACAATCTCAGTTTGTTTTCAAGGCGAACCATTCAACATTACAGTAATCCAAGTCTATGCCCCAACCACTGATGGTGAAGAAGTTGAAGTCAAGCAGTTCTATGACGACCCACAACACCTTCTAGAAGTAACACCAACAAAAGACATCCTTTTCATTACAGGGGATTGGAATTCAAAGGTTGGAAGTCAAAAGTTACCTAGCATACCAGGCAAGTTTGGCCTTGGAGTATATGAAGTGGGTCAAAGGCTAACAGGGTTTTGTCAAGAGAGCACACTGGTCCTAGCAAACACATGGACATGTGTAGACATGGATATCGCCAGATGGTCAATACTGAAATCTGAATGATTACATTCTTTGTAGCCAAAGATGGGGAGGCTCTATAAAGTCAGCAAAAACAAGACCTGGAACTGATTGTGGCTCAGATCACGAAATCCTTATTGCAAAATTCAGGGTTAAATTGAATAAAGTAGGGAAAACCACTAGGTCTCAGGTATAACCTAAATCAAATCCCTTATGATTGTATGGTGAAGGCGACAAATAGATTCAAGGGATTAGATCTGGTAGACAGAGTGCCTGAAAAATTATGGACAGAGGATCATAACATTTTACAGGAGGCAGTGACCCAAACCATCCCAAAGAAAAATAAATGCAAGAAGGCAAAAGGAAAAAAAAAAGAAGGCAAAATGGTTGTTTGAGGAGGCTTTACAAATAACTGTGAAACGAAGAGAAGTGAAAGGCAAGGGAGAAAGGGAAAGGTATACCAGAATACCAGAGAAAAGCAAGGACAGATAGGAAAGACTTATTCAATGAACAATGCAAAGAAATAGAGGAAACCAATAGGAGAAGAAAGACTAGTGATACCTTCAAGAAAACTGGAGACACCAAGGGAACATTTCATGCAAGGATGGGCACGATAAGGGACAGAGAGAGTAAAGACCTAACAGAAGCAGGAGAAATTAAGAAATGGCAAGAATATACAAAGAACTATACAAGAAAGGTCTTAATGTCTCAGATAATCATGACTGTGGTTACTCACCTAGAGCCAGACATCCCGGAGTGTGATGTCAAGGTGATGTCAAGGGGGCCTTAGGAAGCATTACTATGCTAGTGGGGGTGATGAAATTCCAGCTGAGCTATTTAAAATCCTGAAAGATGATGCTGTTAAAGTACTGCACTCAACATGTCAGCAAATTTAGAGAACTCATCAGTGACCACAGGACTGGAAAAGGTTGGTTTTAATTTCAGTCCAAAAGAAAGGCAATGCCAAAGAATATTTGAACTACCATACAATTGCACTCATTTCACATGCTAGCAAGGTAGTGCTCAAAATCCTTCAAGCTAGGCTTCAGCAGTATGTGAACCAAGAACTTCCAGATGTAAAACCTGGGTTTTGAAGAGGCAGAGGAACGAGAGATCAAACTGCCAACATCTGTTGGATCTTAGAAAAGCAAGAGAATTCCAGAAAAACATCTACTTCTGCTTCATTGACTATGCTAAAGCCTTTGACTGTGTGGATCACAACAATCAGTGGAAAATTCTTGAAAAGATGAGAGTACCAGACCACCTTAACGGTCTCCTGAGAAATCTGTATGTGGATCAAGAAACAACAGTTAGGACCAGACATGGAACAATAAACTGCTTCAAAATTGGGCAAAGAGTAAGACAAGGCTGTCACCTTGTTTATTTAACTTATATGCAGAGTTTATTTAACTTATATGCCAGGCTGGATGAATCACAAGCTGGAATCAAGACTGCTGGGAGAAATATCTACAATTGCAGATAGGCAGATGATATCACTCTAATGGCAGAAAGTGAAGAGGAACTAAAGAGCCTCTTGATGAGGGTGAAAGTAGAGAGTGAGAGCTGGCTTAAAACTCAACATTCAAAAAACAAAGATCATGGCATCTGGTCCCATCACTTCATGGCAAATATAATGGGAAAAAAGTAAAAGGGGTAACAAATTTTATTTTTTTTGGTTCCAAAAATTACTCTGGATGGTAACCGCAGCCATGAAAATTAAAAGACACTAGCTCCTTCGAAGGAAAGCTATGACAAACCAGCTGCTGCTACTGCTGCTGCTAAGTCGCTCAGTTGGTCCGACTCTTAGCGACCCCACGGACTGCAGCCTACCAGGCTCCTCCATCCATGGGATTTTCCAGGCAAGAGTACTGGAGTGGGTTGCCATTGTCTTCTCCAAGCTACTCAACTAGATGAAGAGATAACCCACCCATGAATTTCCCCTTTATAGAAAATCCATGAAGACCAGATATCTGACCAATGCTGCTTTCCACTTTCCCCTTCGTGCATTTTAATCCTTGGTTTTAAATTCACCAATTGTGGCTGTCGTTCAGTTGCCCAGTTGTGTCCAGTTCTTTGCAACCCCGTGGACTGCAGCCTGACAGGCCTCCCTGTCTCTCACCACTTCCCAGAGTTTGCCCAAGTTCATGTTCATTGCATTGGTGAAGCCATCCAGCCATCTCATCTTCTGACACCCTCTTCTTCTACCCTCAATCTTTCCCAGCATCAGGGACTTTCCCAATGAGTCATCTTTTCAAGCTTCCATTTTAGCATCAGTCCTTCTAGTGAATATTCAGGGTTTATCTCCCTTAAGATTGACTGGTTTGATCTCCACGCTGTGCAAGGGACTTTCAGGAGTCTTCTCCAGCACCACAGTTCAAAGGCATCAATTCTTTGGTGCTCTGCATTTTTTATGCTTCAGCTCTCACAACCGTACCTGAGCATTGATTTACCATTAACTCAAGTGGTAAATTCACAATAGTGAACCCATAAACCCCTAGGCAGAACCCTCCATCAGTATGCACTCTCTCTCCCCCTGTAACCTTGCTATCTTGCCCAGGCATGCAGTGTACCCTCTAGGACCTGTGAGTAATAAAACTTTCTTTTTCAAAGTTCCATGATGTTTGTTGCTGAGGTGCCTCTTGCAATCATAATAAAAACCACAAGGGCTGGTCCAGCCATACCACTGGGGAAATGTCTGTGGAGCTGCCGCAAGCAGTATGGGTCTGTATGAGTGCCCCAGACATTCCCAGCTAACAGCATCACTATAGACTGATTGAGACTGCCACAAAACAAGACGTCAAGATTTCAGATATGAGTATCTATACTTGTTGGATCCAAATTCTCTAGGTTCAAAGCATAGACAACTACTCACTTGGTGCTGAGGGCTGACTTCCTTTCTTATTGGCAACAAAGTCTAGGTTCACAGTAGAGAGACAAACCATAATACACAAAAACTCGTCATTCTTGCTTGTTGTTTATTGGCTCCCCTTGCTTGTGGGTCATCCTTGCTTGTTGGTTTCAGATACTGGCAACTATTCTAAGACTAAGGCCTTGTCTATTCTTCAGTAGAAAGAATTTAGATTCATAATAATAATACAGGTTACTTCTCTCAAGTCAGCAAAGCCTATTCTATTCTGCTTGTTGGATCTCTGGTGTTGAAGAACTAATCATGGGAAACAGGGCCTTCAGTTTAGTTCAGTTGCTCAGTCATGTCCAAGTCTACTTTGTGACCCCATGGACTGCAGCACGCCAGGCTTCTCTGTCTGTCACCAACTCCTGGAGCTTACTCAAACTCATGTCCATTGAATCAGTGATGCCATCCAACTACCTCATCCCCTGTCATCCCCTTCTCCTCCTGCCTTCAATCTTTCCCAGCATCAGGGTCTTTTCAAATGAGTCAGTTCTTCGCATCAGGTGGCCAAAGTATTGGAGCTTCAGGTATAGTCCTTCCAATGACTATTTAGGACTGACTTACTTTAGGATTAACTGGTTTCATCTCCTTGCAGTCCAAGGGACTCTCAAGAGTCTTCTCCAACACCACAGTTCAAAAGCTTTCTTTATAGTCCAACTCTCACATTCATATATGACTACTAGAAAATCCATAGCTTTGACTAGATGGACCTTTGTTGGCAAAGTAATGTCTCTGCTTTTTAATATTTTGTCTAGGTTGGTCATAGCTTTTCCTCCAAAGAGCAAGCATCTTTTAATTTAATGGCTGCAGTTACCATCTGTAGTGATTTTGGAGCCCCCCAAAATAAAGTCTCTCACTGTTTTCATTGTTTCCCCATCTATTTGCCATGAAGTGATGGGACCAAATGCCATGATCTTCGTTTTCTCAATGTTGAATTTTAAGCCAACTTTTTCAGTCTCCTCTTTCACATTCATCAAGAGGTTCTTTAGTCCTTCTGCACTTTCTGCCATAAGGGTGGTGTCATCTGCTTGTCTGAGGTTATTGATATTTCTTCTGGTATTCTTGTGCTTATGCTGCACAATTCCAGCTTGTGCTTCTTCCAGCCCAGCAGTCATGATGCACTCTGCATATAAGTTCAACAAGCAGGGTGACAGTATACAGCCTTGACGTACTCCTTGCCTGATTTGGAACCAGTCTGTTGTTCCATGTCCAGTTCTAACTTTTGCTTCCTAACTTGCATACAGATTTCTCAGGAAGCAGGTCAGGTGGTCTGGTATTCCCATCTACTGAAGAATTTTCCACAGTTTGTTGTGATCCACACAGTCAAATAAGGCAGAATTAGAAACAAGGCCTTATCTCCTTTGTATTGAATCTCAGGTCTCTATTCAAGTTTGGGAGAATATTCTCTGGGCAGTGAGACCTGGTCAAATACCCTTATTAAAAATGAGCCTTGGGACTTGTCTGGTGATCCAGTGACTAAGACTCTGCACTCGCAATGCTGGAAGCCCGCGTTCTATCTCTGGTCAGGGAACTAGATCACACATGCTACAGTGAAGACCGAAGATCCCTCATGTTGCAAACAAGATTCAGTGTAGACAAATAAATAAATATTTTTAAAAATGAGCCTCTAGCTTCTGAGTTAAATCCACTATGCACCAAACTTCAAAGCTTTTTTTTACCTGCTTGTTGAATCCCAAATTTCTAGGGTTTGATTAAAAGAATAGACTTCCAAGGCAGTAAGCTCTGTTTTCTTCTCTTTATTGAGTCTCAGGTCTGTAGTTCTGAGTATGGTAGCTGCTGTGAGGACATCAGGTCTTGTCTCCTGACCTTACTATATCCCAGGTAACTATGTTCTGAGTACGACAACTATGCTCAGGGTATCATCACCGCACATCTTATACTGGTTAGATTCCAGATCTTTCTGTTTTGAGTTTGGACACATAATCTTATGGTTACCAAGCCTACATCTCTCCTGCTCATTGGAATCCTGAGTTCAGGTTGTAAGGAACTACTCCTATAACACCAAAAATTAACCTTCTTTGCTCTTTGTTTTCCAGATATCTAAGTCTAGAGTATGTATACCTTCTAAGGCACAGGACCTTGTCTCCCTGATTGATAATTCCCAATTTTCTAGAAACTACTCTCAGGTCACCAAAGCATTGTATTCTTTGCTATTGCCTCCAAGATCTCTAATCTGAATATAGGCAACTACTTTCAGAGTAGTTGGAGTCTGCTTGTTGGAGTTCAGATTTCTCTGTTGAGTTGGGGCAACTTCTACCTGGGCAAAAAAAAGATCTCATATATTCTACTTTATGGGTCCCAGATCTTTTGAGTCCAAAATTTTTACAAGCTCCTATGGCACCATATACATTTTTCTCTGCTTGTTGGATCTCTTACCATTAAGGTCTGAGTGGTGGCTCAGTGGTAAATAATTCACCTGCAATACAGGAGCCACAAGTTTGTTGTCTGGGTTGGGAAGATCCCCTGGAGAAAGAAATGACAACCCACACCAGTATTGTTGCTTGGGAAATAACATGGACAGAGTATTCTGGTAGGCTACAATCCATGGGGTTGCAGAAGAGTCAAACACGACTTAGTCACTAAACGATAATAATTACTAAAGCAAATAATCTCCAGACACAGAGGCACAGGCTCCTCTGCTTATTGGAGTCCAGTTCTCTAGGATCCTAGAATGGGCAATAACACCAAGAGCATTCATGATTTTTTCCTCTTCTCCTTAGCAAACTTCAGATCTCTATGATCTGGGTATAAGAAACTATTCCCAAGGAGAAAAGATCTTGGCTCCCCAGCTTGAAGGAATCCAGACCTCTAAGTTCAGCAGATGAGCAGCTACTCCCAGGGTAAGGCCTTATGTCCTCTGCTTGTTGGATTCCAGATCTGTATGTTTCCAACAGTGGCAAACTTTCCCCATGCAAGAAGGTCTCATATATTCTGCTTTGTGGATTCCAAGTCTCTAGAATCAGGGAGCTGGCAAGTACATCTAGGGCAATGTTTCTTCCTTGCTTATTGGATCTTGGGTTATTTAAAAAATTTTTTTATTGTAAGAGTTGCACGAAAAGAAAGCTGAGTGCTGAAGAATTGATGTTTTTGAACGGTGGTGTTAGAGAAGACTCTTGAGAGTCCCTTGGACTGCAAGGAGATCAAACCGGTCAATCCTAAAGGAAATAAGTCCTGAATATTCATTGGAAGGACTGATGCTGAAGCTGAAACTCCAATCCTTTGGCCACCTGATGTGAAGAACTGACTCAGTGGAAAAGACCATGATTTTGGGCAAGATTGAAGGCAGGAGGAGAAGGGGATGACAGAGGATGAGATGGTTGGATGGCATCACTGACTCAGTGGACATAAGTTTGAGCAAGCTCCAGGAGTTGGTGATGGACACAGAAGCCTGGCATGCTGCAGTCCACGGAGTTACAAAGAGTCGGACACGACTGAGCAATTGAACTGAGTTGACAGCTGTTTTAAAATATTGTTTTAGTTTCTTGCTATGGATATCAGGTTTTGATGATGGGAAAGTATCCTTTGCACTGAGGCAGAGGCCCCTCTGCCTTTTGGATTCCTGGTATAAAGTCTGGGTATTGACTACTACTCTTAGGGTTCTAAAGCTTTGTCTCTACTGCTTGTTTGACCTCATGAGCAGAAATATTATGTATGTGTACATAGTTTAAGGACATTAAGACCTTGTCTCTTCTGCTTGTGGGAGCCAGTGTGTTTAGGCCCAGAGAACTAAGGCTTTGTTTCACTTGTTGTACCCCAGTTCTCCAAGTTCTGAGTATGATCTTCTACACCCAGGCACAAAACCCATGTGTCCTATCCTATTGGATCTCAGGTTCCTATTCCTAGTATGTGTTACTATTACCAGGCCACCAAAGCTGTCTTTGCTGCTTGCTTGAATCCAGTTTCCCAAGTTCAGATTATAAGGGTCCCACCTGTCTAGGTTCCACATAGAGTTACCTACTTCCAAGGTGTCAAGGCCTGTCTCCTCTACTTGTTGCACCCCAAGTCTGTAAGCTCTAAGAATGAGCCTTTACTCTCTGGGCAACAATCCAATTTCTTCTCCTTGGTAGATGACAAGCATCTAAGTTCTGAATATGGTTAACTTCTCCAGGGTGAATGTCCTCATCTCTCTTGCTTGTTGGCCTCTGAGTCAGGCTCCCTGTACGAACACTTATTCCCAGTGCTCCAAGATTGTCACTCAGATTTGGGATTCCAGGTGTCTAGGTTCCAAGTATGGGCAACTACTTTCATGTTACAAAGGCTTTCTTACTCTATCATTGATTTTGATAGATAATCAAAATTTGAACTATATCTAGAAATATTCTTGAGGTTTTAAAACTTGGTTATATTATACTGTAATACAATTTCTAATATGTCTATGTGTTTTTAAGTGGTAAGTTTTTTTTTTCTCAGAAACTATATTTCCAGAAACAAAATTTTTCCATTTAACTAAAAAAAAGATGTGATCAAAGAGTCAGAGGCCCACAATTGTGATCTTCAAGGAGGTTGGTGAATGGAACTGATCAGGGTGGTAAATGGCTCAGATGGAGCAGGAAGAAAGGGAGGTCCTGAGGAACTGAAAGGTTAGGGAACTGGATGAATAATTCCTGTTCTTCAGTGAACATGAGAGGTGATGAAAAGGAGTGTGGATTATTGCAATCAGAAGCAGGCAATAGTATAGTCTTATAGTAAGGGCTTCCCTTATAGCTCAGTTTGTAAAGAATCTGTCTGCAATGCAGGAGACCGTGGTTTGATTCCTGAGTGGGGAAGATCCCCTGGAGAAGGGATAGGCTATTCACTACAGTATTCTTTGGCTTGTGGCTCAGCTCATTAAGAATCTGTTTGCAATACAGGAGACCTGGGTTTGATCCCTGGGTTGGGAAGATCCCCTGGAGAAGGGAATGGCTACCCACTCCAGTATTCTGGCGTGAAGAATTCCACGGACTATATAGTCCAAGGGGGTAAAGTCGGACACAGCTGAGCAACTTTCACTTTCAAAGAAGCTTGGGTTTGTTTTGTTTTCTTAAGTGAAGCAGGAGGAAAAAACAGTTTAAAAGCGACAGGAACAACTTCATGCCCTAAGATGTACATATGTCCGAGAATAAAAAGTGACTGATTTTTTTTTTCCACAGGGGACAACAAATTTTTTATTACAATAGTAACATGAGGAGAATATTAAAAAATCAGTTGAAGATGTTGTGGATAATAGTCTATAAGTTCAAAAGGGTTTCGGTGGGGGAAACAGATGAGAAGTAGGAACCTAAATAACATTAGGGATAAGCAAAGCTTTAATTTTATTCAACTTATCTATTTGTTGCTGTTGTTGCTTGTGCTTTTGGTGTCATTGCCTAAGAAACCATTGCTAAATTCAATGTCATGAAGGTGAAGTTTTCTCCCATGTGTTTTTCTAAGAGTTTTATACTTTTAGGTCTTACGTTTAGATTTGATTAATTTTGAGTTAATTTTTATATATGGTATATATAATGCAAGGGTCCAACTTCATTCTTTTGTATGTGGATATCCAGTTTTCCCAGAGTCCTTTATTGAAAAGACTGTCCTTTCATTATTGAATAGTCTTGTCAGGAATCAATTGACCAGATATATGAATGTTTATTCTGGATCCTGTATTCTAATCCATTGATGTATATTTTTATCCTTTTGGAAGTATCAAAGTTTTGTTTACTATAGTTCTGTAGCAGGTTTTTATATCAGAAGGTGTGAGTTCTCCACCTTTGTTCTTTTTCAAGACTGTTTTGGCTTGCATGCAGGTTTTCATACGTGTTCATTATCAGGTTGAGTTCTCTTTGCTGAGTTTTTATGAGATGTTGGATTTTGTCAAAAGCATTTTTTCTTTTTTTGCTGTTGAGATCATCTCATGGTGAATTACACTTAGATTTGGATGGTAAATTGATCTTTAATTCTTGGGATAAACTCCACTTAGTTAATCTGTGTTATTCTCTCTGTATGTTGGTGAAATCCAGTTGCAAAACGTTGTCTAAAATTTTTTGCATCTAGTAATATGTTTGCATATTGGTCTTTTAAGTTTTCTTGCAATGCCATTTTCTGGTTTTGTTATTAGGATGTTGGGCTTATATAATGAAAATGTTTACTATGCTTCAATTTTTTGGAAGAGGTTGTGTTACTTCTTTATTAAATATTTAGTAGAACCAGAATCCACCAATGAAACAATTTGGTCCTGGAGGTCTCTTTTTTGGAAGGTTTTTTAACTGTGAATTTCATTTAATAGGTATAGTCCTATTCAGGTTATCTGTTTATTTTTGAGTGAGTTAGTAGTGTACAACTTTCATGGAATTAACCCATTTCATATAAATTGTCAAATTTGTATGTATACAATTGTTTCAGTTAGAACTTTTCTAAAGTTCATTTTACTCCACGTTGCTTTTATGAAAAGACTTATATCACTACCCATTTTCGCTAACCAAAAGAAATCCCAAAGAGAATTTTTGTTTTCATGAAAGAGGCAGGGTGAAAATAGCGTTCTGCATTTGTTTTGGTAGTGAGCTGCTACAGAGGTAGACTGCACCCCAAGCAGCAAACGGCAGTATGGAGTTCCTTCCCTGGGAACTAAATTCAGCATCTCAGCATCAAGGCATTGTAACTTTGGATTGCGTCTGTGAGTATCTGAGCTTTGCAGTGTAGCCTCAGTAGCTGTAGCCCATCAGGCTTCTCTGTCCATGGGATTTTCCCCGCAAGAATACTGGAGTGAGTTGCCATTTCCTCCTCCAGGGTATCTTCCCGATCCAGAAATCGAAACTGCGTCTGCTGCTGTACAGTAAAGAGACTGAGTTATACATATATACGCACTTTTTCACATTCTTTTCCATTATGGTTTATCTCATGGCCTGTATCTTTTAATGATTTGTAGTTAATTACATTATGATCTGAGAACATATTCTACATACATTTGTTTTGCACTTCTTAAAAATTAGTTTTTCGGCTACTGGTTGTGGAACTGAGAGCTCTCACTTCCTTTTCCGATTCCCCTGCCAGCAGCTGCTCCACGTATTCCGCCCAGGGTTTCAGCAGCATTCAGTGCGACAAGCAGGAAGAGGCTCTTGCAGACCCCAGTCAGTCTCATTTTTAGCCCCAGCGCCCGTCCAGGACTCACCTTCCCGTACTAACCTGGCGTCTTAGACGTCCTCCACATTTGATGGCTCTCTGAGAGCGCAGTGCGTCAGGAGCGCGTGCGTGCGAGCGTGCGTGCATTCGGCGGAAATCCCGCCTCTCGGCGTCTTCGGTTGGCCCTGACCTCAGAGGGGTGAGCTTAAGGAAGACGACGAGCAGGATAGAAGGAAACTGGAGAATCGGGAGGGGCCAGGAGGTTCCTCTTTTCCATTGGCTGGGCCCGCGGAGACGCCTCAATGCAATTGGCTGAGCATCGTGGGCCTTAGCCCCGCGTCGACCCGCCCCTCCGGCCGCAGGAGACGCCGGGATTGCGAGCACCGGCGGCGCCAGTGGCGGCTGGTCTGTGTTAGCACGCGTGGGAGCGAGGCGGCCGGGGCCTGCGCCGTACGGTCTTCGTACTCCGGGTGGCGGAGGCGCGGCGAGGGCGGCCGGCCGCTGGGGCGGTGCGGGCCGGGGCCGCGCCAAGCCAGGCCACGGCGGGCGTTGGCACAGCCGCTGGGCCCGGGCCTGCGCTGACCGCCTTCGGCGCGCCTCTGAGGGTGTCTTCTCATTTCCAAGTGATTATTGTTTTGGATTTTTCTGCAGACGTGAATTTTGATTAATTTATTTCACGCACCAGTTGCTGATCTGAGGTAAAGCGGATAATGCATGCTGGTGTCATTTGTCGTGGAGACGTGGGGTTCCTGCAGTTTGTGTGTTAACCTTTTGGATTTAAGGGAAGGAAATGACATTGTGATTTGGTCTGTGACCGTCCGTTCTCAAGGTCTCGCCCATGTCGGCGAACCCCGTCTGCGAGACTTACCTGGACTCTTAAGTAGGCTTTTTCCTCCGTCTGTCTTTCTCCCTCGTCCTCTCACTCCCCTCTTCCCAGCGCTCCTCCTCTCCTTTTCTGTTCTTTTTGCTTCACTAAACCTCGCGGGAGGGACTTTGTAAAATTCTGAAGAGGTTTAGGTCTTCAGCATTTCTGTTTTACTTGCAGGTTTTAAAAAAATTTTTAGTGGGGCATAATTGATTTTTGGTGGTGTTTGTGTTAGTTTCAGGTGTTCACAAAGTGAATCAGTTAGGCATATACACATGTGCAATCTTTTTTTAGATTCTTTTCCCGTACAGGCATTACAGTATTGAGTAGAGTTTCCTGTGCTTTACAGTAAGTCTTTATTAACAGTCTATTTTATATGTTCTACTCAATCCCAGTCTCCCAATTTATCACCCCTGCCCCCTCATAAGTTTATTTTCTACACCTGTAACTCGATTTCGGTTCTGTAGATAAGTTCATTTGTAGCTTTTTTTAAGATTACACGTATAAGCTATATATGATATTTGTCTTCCTCTGACTTCACTCAGTATCAGAATCTCTAGGTCCATCTATGTTGCTGCAAATGGCATGTTTTTTTTGTTTTTTTTTTTATGGCTGAGTAATATTCCTTGCTTGCAGGTTTCACGACTGGGAGGAAATCAGGGGAAAGATGCCTTCTGATTCTTTTTGTTTGGCTGCTCAGGCTCGACTTGACTCCAAATGGTTGAAAACAGATATACAGGTGGGGTTTTGACAACATTTTTTCTCTTGTGTTCCTACCTACATAGTTAGATTTCTGGTTAACACTTTCTTAAGGTTATATAAGGGCATGCTGGTCTGATTTTGCCATATTAGAGAAACAGGTTTCTCTTCTATAACTCAAAATGTACTTTTTATTGTTCTGTTCATAGAGTGTATAGCTACATTTTAATTATAGTTATTTATAAATGCAAGAAACTTGAGATAAAGTTATGCAAAAATTTTTTCTTTTTTTCCCAAGAGGTCTGTATCATTCTTAGCCATACCTTGGTGATAGATTAGTGATACTTTTTGAGATGTTCAGTTAATTATGTGGGAGAGAAGTGACATACAGTAATTTATTATGTCCTGCAGAAACTCAACTCATTTTTATGGGATTCTGTATTTGTGTTTCTGGAGAGACGAGTTCAGTTGAGCTGTTTGTTTTTATTTGTCACTGTTCTTAAGAGGAGTGCTTAGATTTTTATATCAAGAGCATGTGAAAACAAAATGTTAACCACAGATTTTCTAATATTATTTTTTAGGTAATTGCAAACTTGCTCAGAAATTATCAAAAAACAGTAATGTTTCTGTAGTCTATTTTTTATCCCATTAGTTTTGTTTGCAAATGGAAAAACTGCTTTTGTAACTTGCTGTTGCCCTCAGAAATTGCTGAAATAATTTTGCAGTGTATTTGTGTTTTTTCCTTCTTCCCTGATGTTAACTATTTTAAGTATTTCTCAAGTAATCGTAACCTTATTTAAATACGGTCTTATGAACTGTATGATGCCAGTCATGTATTCTGTAAGCAGCTGATCTTAGACACTTGAGGTGAAGCATTATTACCCCTCTTAAGGTTTTTTTTTTTTAATATTTATTTATTTATTTGACTGCCCTGGATCTTAGTTGTGGTATGTGGGACTTTTAGTTGTGGCATGTTAACTCTTTGGTTCCAACATGTGAGAGCTAGTTCTCTGAAGAGGGATCAGGCCCCCTGCATTGGGAGTGCAGAGTCTTAGACAGTGGACCCCCAAGGAAGTCCCTCAATTTTTAAGTGTTGAGTATTAGTTGGTGGCAGAGCTAAATGTTAAGAACTGTGTTGTGGATGATGGAATTGTTATTAATGGCATAATGTTAGATAAGAAAATCAAGGAGAATTGGGTTAAGAATTGGCATAGTAGTAAATTTTTTTCCCCAGCAGGGCTGGGGGAGGTGAGAGATGAATAATTTTTTATTTATGACATCCAGACAAACTGACTTTAAGAATTGTCTTTATATAAAACTTAATTGAAGTAAAGAAGTTTACTCACGAAGTTTCTTTTTTGTTAGCAATCATAATTGAATAACTGCTTAATATGAAATTAGTGTCTTAATCTAAAATGAGTTTAATGTTGAGTTGAGTGCCTATGATGAGTCAGGCAAATATACATGTTAAAAAAAATGCCACTTAGACCTTCAAGTGCTTACCATTTTACTTTTGATTTATTTAGTGTAATATAAAGTGTTTGGTGCTTCTTAGACGTTTGAGTACTATACGAAAGTCTTACAAACTCCTAGGAATAAGTGACAAGACCTAGGTTTTGGATTGTGCATCAGAGGTAAAATGTGGTATGGTTATTGAAGCTGTGAGAAAAATATGAAAATAGTGTGAAAAAAGTGATTGCTGACCTTGGTTTTGTACAGTTTTTCCAGTGTTGCTTATTAAGTGTGAGGAATGAATGTTGTTTTACCGTAAGGAATTTGAAAAGACCCTGATGCTGGGAAAGATTGAGGGCAGGAGGAGAAGGGGACCACAGAGGATAAGATGGTTGGATGGCATCACCGACTCAATGGACGTGAGTTTGGGTAAACTGCAGCAGTTGGTGATGGACAGGGAGGCCTGGCGTGCTGCGGTTTATGGGGTCACAAAGAGCTGGACACGAATGAGCAACTGAGCTGACTGAACTGAAGGAATAACTTAGATGTAGTTTACGCTTTGGAACCCTTCCTGAGACAAATGCTGTGGATGCAGGCTTTATGCTGACAGGTTTTACCCTTATGTTGTTGAGGATGTCTCTTCCACCTGGAGTAAGAAGTGTCCCATTACTTAGGTAGGGCTTTTGCATTGGGAACAGGATTGATACCAGGTTAATGAATAGTATGTGGGGTAGAAACATGTTTCTTAGTCATAAGGTTTAGCAAATATATTTTCTGTGGTTATTTTTATTTGAAATGCCCTTGAGGTATTCAATGATTTTTGAAAGAAAAGTTTTTGGAGACTGAAAAATTTTAATATGCATATATTTTGGAGGATATAGACACTAATCCTAGACTTTCTCCATCAGAGATATTTAGATGCCTGAAGCCTGCGGCCTGGCAAGCAGTTGCCTCTAATGGAGTACCCATTATATGGCAGGTGTATATCTGGATTTTACACATATAATGCTTCTTGTTTCTTCAATTCTCTTTTCTGGTTGTTTTGTGGAGGTCTGTTATTTGTCATTTTCCTTCATGATTCTCTAGAGGAAGCAACAAAATAGAGAGCTCAGAAGTGTTTGTTACATTTGTTACATAGTCACTGCCATTCATTTCAGTTCAGCTCAGTCGTGTCTGACTCTTTGCAACCCCAATGAACCGCAGCACGCCAGGCCTCCCTGTCCATCACCAACTCCCGGACTCCAACCAAACCCATGTCCATCGACTCCATCTCGTCCTCTGTCTTCCCCCTCTCCTCCTGCCCCCAATCCTTCCCAGCATCAGGGTCTTTTCCAATGAGTCAACTCTTCGCATAAGGTGGCCAAAGTATTGGAGTTTCAGCTTCAACATCAATCTTTCTAATGAACACCCAGGACTGATCTCCTTTAGGATGGACTTGTTGGATCTCCTTGCAGTCCAAGGGACTCTGAAGAGTCTTCTCCAACACCACAATTCAAAAGCATCAATTCTTCGGCGCTCAGCCTTTTTCACAGTCCCAACTCTCATAACCATACATGACTACTGGAAAAACCATAGCCTTGACTAGACGAACCTTTGTTGGCAAAGTAATGTCTCTGCTTTTCAATATGGTATCTGGGTTGGCCATAACTTTCCTTCCAAGGAGTAGGTGTCTTGATTTCATGGCTGCAGTCACCATCTGGAGTGATTTTGGAGCCCCCCAAAAATAAAATCTGACATTTTTTCCATTGTTTCCCATGAAGTGATGGTACCAGATTCTGTGATCTTAGTTTTCTTAATGTTGAGCCTTAAGCCAACTTTTTCACTCTCCTCTTTCACTTTCATCAAGAGGCTCTTTTGTTCCTCTTCACTTTCTGTCATAAGGGTGGTGTTATCTGCATATTGGAGGTTACTGATATTTCTCCCAGCAATCTTGATTCCAGCTTGTGCTTCTTCTAGCCCAGTTTTTCTCATGATGTACTCTGCATATAAGTTAAATAAGCAGGGTGACAATACACAGCCTTGATGTACTCCTTTTCTTATTTGGAACCAGTCTGTTCCATGTCCAGTTCTAACTGTTGCTTCCTGACCTGCATACAGGTTTCTCAAGAGACAGGTCAGAAGGTCTGGTATTCCCATCTCTTTCAGAATTTTCCACATTTTGTTGTGATCCACACAGTCAAAGGCTTTGGCATAGTCAATAAAGCAGAAATAGATGGTTTTCTGGAACTCTCTTGCTTTTTCGATGATCCAGCGGATGTTGGCAGTTTGACTCTGGTTCCTCTGCCTTTTCTAAAACCAGCTTGAACATCTGGAAGTTCACAGTTCACGTATTGCTGAAGCTTGGCTTGGAGAATTTTGAGCATTACTTTACTAGTGTGAGATGAGTGCAATCGTGCGGTAGTTTGAGCATTCTTTGACATTGCCTTTCTTTGAGATTGGAATGAAAACTGACCTTTTCCAGTCCTGTGGCCATTGCTGAGTTTTCCAAATTTGATGGCATATTGAGTGTAGCACTTTGACAGCATCATCTTTTAGTATTTGAAATAGCTCAACTGGAATTCCATCACCTCCACTAGCTTTGTTTGTAGTGAGGCTTTCTAAGGCCCACTTGACTTAACCTTCCAGGATGTCTGGCTCTAGCTGAGTGTGAGTGATCATACCATTTTGATTATCTGCATTGTGAAGATCTTTTTTGTACAGTTCTTCTGTGTATTCTTGCCACCTCTTCTTAATATCTTCTGCGTCTGTTAGGTCCATACCATTTCTGTCCTTTATTGAGCCCATCTTGGCATGAAATGTTCCCTTGGTATCTCTAATTTTCTTGAAGAGATCTCTAGTCTTTCCCATTCTGTTGTTTTCCTCTATTTCTTTGCATTGATCGCTAAGGAAGGCTTTCTTATCTCTCCTTGCTATTCTTTGGAATTCTGCATTCAGAAGGGAATATCTTTCCTTTTCTCATTTGCTTTTCCCTTCTCTTTTCACAGCTATTTGTAAGGTTTCCTCAGACAGCCATTTTACTTTTTTACATTTCTTTTTCTTGAGGATGGTCTTAATCCTTGTCTCCTGTACAATCACTGCCATTACCATTTTTATATTTACAGTGAAATCCTGTCTGTTGTGATTGGTAGTTTTTTTGGTGAACAAAAAAGTCAATTAAAGGAAAGAACTGTAAAAATAGTACATAATCCCTTAAAAACATTTTATTTTTGAAAGATATATGCATACTTATTTGCTAATCTTGATGTAAGGTTGAAGTGTGTATTGGAGCATGGGGTCAGGAATGGCATTATCCTGCTCTTTTCTGCATAAATTGTACTCACATGAATCTCCTCCAGTTTCTGTTTTTGGGTTCTTTGAAGTGAAACAGGAAATTAGATAAGTGTGAAGCAATTTTTAAAACTTTTTATTTCGAAATATTAATAGACTCACAGAAAGTTGCAAATGAAGTAGAGAGGTCACTGTATACTCTTCTCCCAGACTCCCTCATTGTTACAGTCTTAGGTAACTTTAATACAGTGTTAAAACCAGGAAACTGACATTGCTGTAATGTGTGTCTAATTCTATGCCATTTTATCATATGTGTCTATTTATGTGACTGTCAAAATTGAGATCCAGAAGGCTTCCATCACTACAAACATCTCCCTCCTGCTGTCCCTTGTATTCGCACTTAACTTCCTCTACCATCTCTGACCCCTGGCAAGCACTTATTTGTTCTCCATCTCCATAATTTTGTCATTTTGAGAATGTCATGTGGTATGTGACTTGTGAAATTAGCTTTGTTCATTCTGTATAATGCTTTTGAAGCCCATCAAAGTTGTTAAGTATATCAATAATTCAACTCAGATTAAAATTTTCTTCTAATCAATTTAAAATGCTTTAGCATAAAAATTAGCTTTTAAAATTAAACTCGTCACTTTATGCTTAGAAATACCAGTAGATTAAACAGTGTAAATGTGAACATCTTGGTAAATTCTAATCTCAGGTTTTTCAGTTAACAGATGATATGTAGAAATAAAAGAATGTCATAGGGACTTCCCAGGTGCTCTAGTGGTTAAGACTGTGCTTCCAATGCAGAGGTCACAGTTCAATCCCTGGTTGGGGAACTAAGATCCCACATGCCATATGGCTTGGCCAAATTAAAAATAGAATGTTGTAAATACAAGGTATTTGCTTGATTGAAAGGTAACTTACTTGATTTTCGTAATGACTTTTTGTATTTACTTTTGTTTCTGTAGAATTGGTAGCATTGCTTATTTTTTTATTCATGAGTTTGGTTATTTGTATCTTTTTTGTATTTTGATGTATTTTTGTCAGATTTATATATTTAATTAGTCTTTTTTAAAGACAAATAAGTATAAAGGAAAGAAAATGAGTTTATTATCAGACTTGACAACAAGGCCTTGTGTAGAAGAAAGCTGAGTAACATATTTAAGGCACCCAAGAAAATGTGAGCCAAGGATTTTATGGTCCAGCAAAACATTTTTCAGGTAAAAAAGGACACAAACTTATCAATGAGCAGGAGCTCAGAAAATACTGTTTCCATGAGTCCTTCCTGAGAAAGTCAGTAGAGACTAAAGATGTTTAGATGACTGAATGACTATAGATTAACATAAATACTGGTGGTTGGTGTCAAACCTATAGTTATGGATAGAACCCAAAGTAAATGAATTTTATAAAGGACGGAACGTAGCATGTAACAGTTGTATGCTTAGACATAGTGGATTAGACTAGAACTGTTCTGCAGTGTCTAATCTAGTTAATCCTGTGCATTGAAGTTTTTACTTTAGATCCTCTATTTTTCATCTCTAGAGGTTTCATTTCAGTCCTGATTTCTATCTTCCATTTTACTTGTCGTCATGTTCATATTTTCCTCTGTCAGTATATGAAGCATCTCTATAGTGGAGCTTTGAACATTCTTGTCTGCTAATTCCATCACCCCTATTGTTTCTGTGTGTATTTCGATTGATTGATTTCATCATTTCTGTTGATTTATCTGGTTATAGGATATGTTTTACATGCTTGTTGATTTTTTTTAATTGAATGTAGTGCTTTGTAAATAAATATGTTTTTCTGTGCTAGATTTTGTTTTATTCTCTTGAAGAGCTGTAGTTTTGTCTAACATGCTTGTAAATTACTTGGAATCAATTTGGTCTTTTCAAAGATTGAGCCTAAGGTTTGTTTGGGCTAATCTAGCACAGCCTTTAATCTTGGGCTAATTTATCTGCCTCGTTAAGGCAATGTCCTTCTTAGGACTCTGTCTGATGCTTGGTGTGTTGGGAGGTCTTTGTTCTGGTTGGTGGAAACAGGCTTTTCCTAGATTGTGAATATTGACTGGGGTTCTGCCTGCTCTTTTTGAGTGCTACTTTGCCCATTCTTGGTAGTGTTCTCAACCCATACCCAGGTCAGTACCCAACTAGAGTCTCAAGAGGTCTCCTCTGTTCAGCTCCAGAGATCATTCTCTCTGCAGCCAACTTCCTCTCCGATATTCTTGTCATTTTGACCTGCTTACGGGCAATCTGCTCCTCCTTTCAGCAAGACTTCTGGGTTCTATTTGGGTTCCTCTTTCCAGTGCTGCAGTCTGGAAGCTGCTTGTAGGCATTGAGCTTGGGCTCTTACTTCATTGTTGCCCTTCAGAGGAATCACAGATCACACTGGATCTTTTGCTCAGTGTTGGAAAACAGTCGTTTGGTATATTGGGTCTGACTTTCTACTGGAGATGTAACTACTAAAGCAATTAATTCTTCACAGGTGGGAGAACAGGCCTTCCCAATCTGATCTCATTTATTGACATTTTAATTTTGGATTTGTAGTTTTTGTTTTAGAATGTCCACATTTGTGTATGACTGCGTTTCATTGAGGTGTAATTATATTTGGTAAAACGCATCTGTTTTAAAGGGTTACTATCTATTTTTGACAAGTCTGGTTCCTTGTTGCTGTGCACATGCCTTCTCTAGCTGCACCGAGCAGGGGCTACTCTTTGTTGCAGTGCGTGGGCTTCTCATTTTGGTGACTTCGCTTGTTGCAGAGCACAGGCTCTAGTCATGCGGGCTTGGTAGTTGTGGTACATGGGCTTAGTTGCTTCGTGGCACATGGGATCTTCCCTGAGCAGGGATTGTACTGATTGAACCCCTGTCCCCTGCATTGGCAGATGGATTCTTAACCAGTGGGCCACCAGGAGACCGCTAAATACGCCTGTTGGAATGTTTAGTTTGAAGTGTTCTGGCAGTTTGCTTAGCTGCCACATTAGGGACTTTTCTGTAGTTTCCAGTTCTCTGTTGAAATTGTTAACATGATCTTTTAATTGCTTGGACACATCAAACCTTGTGCAGCTTGTCTTGATTCCTCCACTGCATCTTCCTTTCCCTCTGGATTCTATTCCTGGTCTTAGATATAATGTCACACAACAGGGCGTAGGTTTTGGCTTCTCAGTCACCTGCCATGGAGCTGTAGGTGACAAAGTCTGGAAAGTGGGGGAGAGCACAGTCTCGTTTTACATGAGATGAACATTCACCACTTGGTAAAGAGAGGTAAGAGAACTGGCTATTTTAATCTCCCCCTCCCCCCTTTTTTGCCCTCTTTGGATGGTTCTGTGGTTTCCTCTTGTAAACTTTGGTGAGGAGCCCCACTGCTTAGTGAATGTGCCTGCCGCACATCTTGGAGTGGGGACGAGTGCAGTAAAACAGGAGTCAGCAAACTTTTCTGTAAAGGCCCAGATTGTAAATATTTCTGTGGGCTGTATGTTGTTTGTAACAAACGCTCACCTCTGCTGTTCTCATGTGAAAGTAGCTACAGGTAGTACATAAAACAAGTGTGTGGTGGTAGGCCCCAGAAATTTTATGGATACTGAAATTTGAATGTCATAGTTTTCATGTGTCATGAAATATATTTTTCTTCTCTTGATTATTTCAACCATTGAGACATGTAAAAGCCACTCTTAGCTTGAGGGCTAAGAATCATAAAATCAGATTGTGGGCCAGATTTGGCCTCTGAGCTGGGCCTTAATTTGCTGACTTCTGTAGGAACTTGCGATGTCCCCTCCCTGCCCTGGGCTGGTACCCTCCAGGGAAAGTGTCACTGCTTTATTCCATTACTTAGGCTTTCCTTTTTAGGGCAAAGTCTATGTCTGTGTTTCTGTTTTCTGGATCTACTCTTGACTTGTTTATACTGACTTCCATTTTTATTTATTTATTTTTTTTTCATTTTTTTAGTTATGCAGTCTTATCTTACCCATTATTATTTTTGAGTTCTGGGTAAAATTGTTGTGGTCATTTGAGGCCCTGTATAATGATCTCTTCTCCAGAGTGAATCTGCCAAGCTAGTAACACTAGTGACTCCAGGTTACTGCAGAGCAGTATGGAGCTGTGATGATTCAGAGCTGGGTTCCTGCCAACCTGCTTGCACTTTACCCATGCTTCTGTGTATGTGGCCCTTGGAGGTTCTGTTCATGGTATGGCATGTTTACCAGGCTTTTCCCCTGTGAGGACCAGGGCTCCATCCTTTCTCAGCAGCTCCACCGAGCTCTGCTTGGTCTCAGCTCTGCTTGCAGAATTGGCAGGTGCCTCGGGAGGCAGTCTGCAGCCCCTTGGGCTGTTCTTCTCTCCTGGGTCTTAGGTTTGCTCTTCCTTGCTGCCTTAATATAATCAAACAGATGTACTTTATGTTTCCTTGTGACTTTTCCAGAATTTGTTTGTTTCTAGAATTTATTGTTCTTAAATTTTTTTGGAATTGATAGGTTATCCTGTGTTCAGCAGGTGTTTGGAAGGTATTTTTCTGCAAGGCTAAGAAAAAAGCTAGATATATTTATAGTCATCTGCAAATATTTGAACATCACATTTCAGAAATGTTTTAAAGATAGATAGAAAAAATAAATATCTAAACTATAAATTGTATCAAAATGCCATTTATTTCATTGGGCACATTCTATTTGAATTATATTGCTTAATTACACAGTTCTGAAGTAATCATGTTAATAGATACCTTAAAGGACCTCTTGCCCAATTCTGTTTGGCTTTCAAATATTGTAGCCCCTCCAGTGGCTCTCCCAGGCCTCCTTACTGCACCTGTTGGTTCATGTTGATGAGAAGAAAACAAGTTGGAGAGTTTGGCCTCTTCCCCAAAACTCTTGATGACCTTGGTGATCTTGGTGATCTTGGTCAGGTAATTGAACTGCTAAGTTTTAGTTACTATCCTTCAAAACTGGCCCTGTTACTACCGCCTGCCTTGTTGGCTTCTTTTCAGGATGAAAACACCTTTACCTATTACGTCATTTGAGAGGTATGAGGTAAGAATGTAAGAGCAAATTGGTAAAGGGTCCTCCTAATGAATAATACTGATTAGAGGTATCTGGATTTTGTATGAAAAAAGTTAAAATTTAAGAAGTGTATTGTTACCATTGGGAACGTTTTTGTAAATTAGCTACTAGTAAGGTCAGGATATTTTTTTTTAATTATTTTTGGTTGTACTGGATCTTCATCGCTGCTCGGGCTTTTCTCTAGTTGTGGCAAGTGGGATCTACTCTCTGGTTGGGGTGTGTTGGCGTCTCATTGTGGTGGCTTCTCTGGTTTCAGAGCACAGGCTGTCGATGCACTCAGTAATTGCTGCTTCTGGGTGCTAGAGCACAGGTGTGCATGGGCTTAGTTGCTCCGCATGATGTAGGGTCTTCCCAGATCAGGGATTAAACCCATGTCTCCCGTGTAAGGATTCTTTACCACTGAGCCAACAGGGGAGCCCTGAAACAAGCTATTTATAGACTGTTGTACAGATACTCTTAAACTGATAAGTTTAAATGAATTGTATTGCTTGTGTATGCTGGTCTTCCAGTGCTCTGATTGTTTCCCAGTTTCTCTCTTCCTGGGATCCTGTACTTTCCTCCCAGTGCCTTGGAATGCTCTCCCAGGGACTTCATCTCTGCCTTTCACAGTCCAGTTCTTTTAAGCCCTCCTCCAGGGAAGCTTACTTTGCTACCTTAGCAGTGTTCCCTCCTACCTTGAATCCTTTCAGATGCCTGCCTGAATCATTGTGGTTTGTGTGCTGGTTACTTGAGTTCATGTCCTCGGCTCCTAGGAGGCTTTTACAGTGGGTATCCCTCCAGACACCCAGTTTCTACCTTCCACACAGCTTCTGTCCTGCCCCCATCCTTCCCAACAGTACTAAAGTGATGAGAGAAAGAAAGGACAATAGTGCTAATTCTTGTCTTCATGTAAACTGGGCTTCCTTGGCCTATTCTGTAATAACTGTATCATCCCCAGCCACCCTGGGGTAATCCTAGTGGGCAGTCAGGGCTGAGGACCCTCTCTTCTTGGGTGTGGGCATCTTCTCCAGGTGTGCAGCCCATTTGCTGATGACTTCCAGATTTGAATCTCTAGCTCTGAACCCCCTGCTAAGATCTGAATTTGTGTTTGTGGTATATGTGTGTGTGTATGTGTGTGTATGTGTGTGCATGGGGAGAGGATCTCCATGTTTATGTTCAGTAGTTGGTGCAAATCTCAGTGGGTAAAACTGAGCTAATTCTCTCATTTTGATTCTGTTCTCTACCTTGTTTTTCACATCTGATCTGTCCCATTTGATCTGAAATGTCTTAAATACTCTTTGTCTTGGCTTAGGCTCTCATCCTATTTTCTCTGTTTTTGGTTTCTTCCCCTGTCCTTGTCCACTACTCTGACACTGAGTTATGACTGGATGTGTGGTTATTTATTTCTTGGAGCCCCCAAAGGTGACATGTAACTGCTCAAGTGCAGCAGACCTGGGGCTATTTAGTCTGGCCATCGTTTGATTCCCAGCCTGTGTGGCCATGTAGGCCTAGACTGAGCCCAGGGACAGGTCTTAGGTCCCTCCTGTTAACCCAGGTCAGCAGATGAGCCAGACCTTTCCATCCTGTATTAAAACAGCAGGGGCCCTGAATGTTTGTGGCTCACTTTTTGGGAAGTATTTACTTCTTCCTCTGCCAGTTAATACTTTGCCAACAGTCATGTTTTGGCCTTAAGTATGTTTATGGCAGTTGTCTCGTTTAGTGATGTGAACAAGTATGAGTGCTGAGAGAAAGTTGTTGCTTTTATGAGAGCTAAGTCGGTTGCCAAGTTGGTTTTCTACTGCTGTGTAACAAGTCACTGACCAGACAATGTGTCAGCTTAAAACAACTCTGTGTACTCTCTCCTCCTCTTCTCTGTGGGTCAGGAGTCTGGCCATGGCTTAGCTGGGTCTTCTGCTTCAGGACTCACAGGCTGCAGTCAGGGTGCTGACCAGTTTACATTCTCATCTAGAGTTTTATTGGCATCCTTGTTGGCAGAATTCAGTTTGTGGGACTGTGGGACTGAGTTGTGGGCTCCTTGGAGACACCCCTTTCCATAGGCAGCTCATGGCAGTGGCTGTGGAGAGCATCTCTTCTGGACGGCCCCATCCTCCTAAGGGCTTTTACCTCACATGACCCTAGGATAATCTTCCTTTTGATTGACTAGAAGTCAGCTGATGGGAGACCTTAATTATATATGAGAAATTCCTTCACCTTTGCCACAGAAGGAAACAAAACCTAGTCCAGGTGTGATGTCCTGCCCTATATTTGGAGGTCCTGCCCAAACTCAGAGAGAGGATTACACAGGATGTGTGTGCACCAGGTGGTAAGAATCTTCAGGACATCTTAGATTTGCCTACTACACTTTACTTGGGTAAAACTGAGATGCTTAAAAAAATTACTGGTGCAGGTTAGGAAAGAGAGAATTGATAAGGATTGGGGGAGGTGTCTTGAAAATCTAGAAGAAGTGTATCAAGATTGCTCACAAAATGCCCTTCAATTCTTGGTGAGTCTGGAAATAGTGAATGCTTCATGAGAGTGGTGTATGTGGGATTGATGACAAGGAACAAGCTAGTGGACTTGTGAGCAAAGAAAAGGACCTGGCCTTCCATTGAAGGATGGGCAAACAGATGTGTTCGTTTTAGTGTAAAGTGTCTTGTCTGTCTGAGAAGAGGGTTTCTACTGTACCTGCAGTGTTCAGAATGGATGCTTTCTCTGGGTGTTCACTGTGCCCCATCCCTTGGCCAATGACTCCTTGCTTTGGGAAACCTTTTCTGACTCCCAAATGTGGATAGCCAAGAGCGCTTTTTGTGAGAATGTTATTTTATCTTCAAATATTAGTATGGACTTGTGTTTTTATTTACTATTTCAGTCTAATATAATTGTTACATACTTTGCTCTTCAAAATTATTCTCAATTTGGCCAGTGGAGGAGTTCCTGTTAGGCTTTGAGCAGCTTTTTTGGTGCAAACCTAAAATATTACAGGTTCACTATCAAAGTTATATTTGGATTAACCTCCAGGTTATTCAAGGGTGAAGTGTATTTTTTCTTAATAAACAGGTTAACTTGCATGTAAGGTAAACTCAGAATCTTGCTTTCATTCATCTCTCCTGCCTTCTACCCGTGTCCCCCTTTCTATAACTGATAATATTATTTGTGACTGGCTTATGTTACCAGAGCATGTCCCCACATGTGTCTTTTATCTTGTATCTTAAGCAAAACTTAGTATGTAAAATGTTATACATGGTACCTTGTTCACTTAACTGTGTACCTTGGGACAGTTTTCCTTAAATGCTGAATGACTGAATACTAAGTGGGAATGAGATTTTTTTCCCCACATTATTCTTTAAAAATTGTATTGTGAGTATGATCACTCTGAATTTATTTTGTCATTACCAGCTTGCGTTCACAAGAGATGGACTATGTGGTCTGTGGAATGAAATGGTTAAAGATGGAGAAATTGTATACACTGGGACAGAACTATCACAGAATGGAGAGCTTCCTCCTAGAAAAGGTAAGGGCTTTTAATATTTTTCATTTTTTGAAGACCTTTATAAATTGCATTCTATAGAAATTTTGGAATGTGCTCTATGGTCAGGAGTGTGCCTGAGTATAACTCTGAAGTTTTGTTTTCACTCTGGAAATGCCTAAATGATAATTAATATTAGGAGCTTCCTAAATTGCATTGTTCTACCCAAATTGAAGGCCTTTTAATTGCAGAGCCACCTGCTGTGGTGTCCTTCCTCTGATGTCTCATTTGCAGCTTCTGGGAACGACACTTATTGTTTTTTTTGTCTGTTTTGAAATATACCTTGCTTTGGCTAACTGTAAATTGTGGTTTTTATGAGGTTGAGTGGAAATAGTATTCTGAAATTTTTCCAGCATGACTATCCTGTGCGTGCGTGTGTGTGTGTGTGTGTGTGTGTGTGTGTGTGTGTGTGTGCATGCATGCACGTGCTCAGTCGTGTCTGACTCTTTGCGATTCCATGGGCTGTAGCCTGGGAGTCTCCTCTGTCCATGGGATTTTCCAGGCAAGAAGATTGAAATGGGTTACCATTGTTTTCTTCAGGGGATCTTCCTGACCCAGGGATTCAACCCTGTCTCTTGCATTTCACGGATTGCCAGGCAGTCTTCTCCACTGGGAAACCCAAGACTATCCTGTGGGAGTGTATAAAACACTTTTTGGAAGCCCTTGGCCTGTGGGCTTTTATTGTATTGTCTATGCAGGGAAATATTAGTGGACACTTTTGTTGGGTGTAGGGTTATGAAAACATAGTAACATCAGTTGTTTTTGACTTTGGCTGGGAATCAGAATCACTGTTTAGGCTTTAAAAAGAAATGGATGCCTGTACCCACCCCAAACCTATAGAATCTGAACAACCCTACTTGAGCCCTACTGCTGAAGTTTATTAGTCCTGCTATTTGAAAATCATCAGGATGGATAAAATTATTTTAGAAAGTAGTGGGACCTCCCTGGCTGTCCAGTGGGTGGGACTTCACCTTCTGATGTTCAGTCCCTGCTTGGAGAGCTGCACGCCTGCAGCCAGAAACCAGAACATAAAACGGAAGCGATATTGTAATAAGTTAGAGAAAGCCTTTAAAAATGGTCCACATTAAAAAAAGAAAAAAGTAAGTAGTTACTTTTCATAGAATGAATTAGAAAAGTGTCCACTTGAAAATACATTGGGAAAGCAGTATGTCTTTTCAGGTACAGTGTCTAGCAGAGTAACCTCGTTTTTTTCCTGATGTTTTATTTATATTTTATTGTGAAAACTTGCATGCACCCATGACAGCTGACAAGTTTGTACAGTGAGCAGCTGCACACTCATCCGCCAGATCATTCTGATCTGTCCTCTGTCCCCTGGTGTATCTCACCTGACTCCCTGAGACACTTCGTGCACGCTGTTAACAAGATTGACTTCAGTGCAACCTTTTGTCTCTGGGGTAGAACTTGCCCACTGTATGTTTTGAGTCTCCTGTCCCATAAGTCTCAGCAGACGCCCTCTGTGTAGCCTAAACACTCATTGCTACCCCCACTTTGAAGGGTCTCACATGCCTGTCGCTGGCTCCTTCCTGCCCTCCCTGCTTAGAGGCAGCCGCTGATCTGATCTTCTCTGTTGTGGATTGGCTTTGTCTGTTCTAGACTTTAATGTGAATAGTATCATGTAATCATGTTACGTGCTTGTTCAGTTTGGAATGATTTATTAGTTTTAGCAGTTCATTCTGTATACTTTTAAAGTTTTTGTGCCTTTTTGTCCTATCCTTCCAGTATTAATGCATTAAAACATACTTTTTAAAATGCTTTTTTGTGAAACATTAGTTCTAAAAGATACTCTAAGAAAAACTAATTACATGGAAAAATTCAAAGTCTATTTCTTATTACATTTGACGATTATTTATTGTTCTTTGTTTTTTAAAAAATATGGAGTTAGAAAGCAAAGTGTAGGGCCTTCCTGATGGATCAGTGGTAAAGAATCCTCCTGCCAGTGCAAGAGACATGGGTTTGATCCCTTATCCAAGAAGATCCCTTATGCCACAGAGCAGCTAAGCCTGTGCGCCAAAACTAGTGTCTGGGAGTTGCAGCTGCTGAAGCCGACATGCCCTAGAGCCTCAGCTCCACAACAAGAGAAGCCAGTGAGATGAGAAGCCCTCACACTATAACTAGGGAGTAGTGCCCACTTGTCGCATCCAGAGAAAGCCTGGGCACAGCAACAAGGACCCAGAACGGCCAAAAGTAAATAAATTTAAAAAAATAAAAGAAAGCAAAATGTAATTGTTCTTTATATAGGTCCCAAATGAATAGTTTTTTTTGACATTCAGTAAAAGTTATTGTTTTTAATGAGACATGATACATGCTTTTTGTTATCAGAAAATAATTTTTTAATAGATTTATACATGCCAAATTTCATTTTTAAGACCATGTTTTTTTTTTTTGGATGCATTATATAGCAGCTTGTGGGACCTTAGTTTTCCAAACAGGTTTCAAACCAAGGCCCCTGGCAGGGAAACTGCCAAGTCCTAACCACTGGCCTTTTCAGGGAATCCCCAAGACTGTGTATTATTATTTTGTTGTTCAGTCAGTAAGACCTGTCTGACTCTTTGCTACCTCATGGACTGTAGCGCGTCAGGTTTCCCTGCACTTCATCTGTCTCCCAGAGTTTGCTCTGATTCACGTCTATTGAGTTAGTGATGCTGTCTTAGCTATCTCATCTTCTGCTGCCCTTTTCCTTTTGAATTCAGTCTTTCCCAGCATCAGGGTCTTTTCCAATGAGTCAGCTCTTTGCATCAGGTGGCCAAAGTTTTGAAGCTTAAGCATCAGTCCTTCCAATGAATATTCAGGATTGATATTCTATAGGATAGACTGGTTGGATCTCCATGCAGTCCAAGGGACTCTCCAGAGTCTTCTCCAGAACCACAGTTTGAAAGCATCCATTCTTTGGCACTCAGCCTTCTTGATGGGCCAACTCTCACATCCATACATGACTACTGGAAAAACCATAGCTTTGAATGTACAGAGCCTAGGTGGTCAAGTGATATCTCTGCTTTTTAATATGCTGTCTAGGTTTGACGTTGCTTTCCTTCTAGAGAACAAACATCTTTGAATTTCATGGCTGCAGTCACCATCCATAGTGATTTTGGAGCCCAGGAAAATAAAATCTGTCACTGCTTCCACCCTTTCCTCTTCTATTGGCTATGAAGTTACAGGACTGTATGCTATGATGTTAGTTTTTTGAATGTTGAGTTTCAAGCTAGCTTTTTCACTCTGCTCTTTCACCTTCATCAAGAAGCTCTTCAGTTCCTCTTCACTTTCTGTTGTTGGAGTGGTATCATTTGCATAGCTGAGATTGTAGATATTTCTCCCAGCAACGTTAATTCCATTCTGTGCTTCATCCAGCCCAGCATTTCTCATGATGCGCTCTGCATAGACATTAAATAAGCAGGGTGACAGTATACAGTCTTGTTTCGCTCCTTTCCTAGTTCTGAACCAGTTGGTTGTTCCTTGTCCAGTTCTGTTTCTTTTTTACCCTTGTACAGGTTTCTCAGGATCCAGGTAAGGTGGTCTGAGATTCCCCCTTCGTGGATGATAACCTTTTCGTGGTGAAGGGACTTGCGTAACTCAATGAAGCTGTAACCCATGTGGTTCAGGGCCACCTGAGACAGGCAAATAATAAAGAATTCTGACAAAACGTGGTCCACTGAAGCAGGGAATGGCTAACCACTCCAGTATTTTTGCAGCAAGGACCCCATGAACAGTATGAAAAGGCAAAAAGATATGGCACTGGAAGATGAGCCCAGGTTAGAAGGTGTCCAGTATGCTATTGAACAAGAGTGGAAGGCAGTTACTAATAGCTCTGGAAGGAATGAAGTGGCTGGGCCAAAGCTGAAATGACTCTCATTTCAACTGTGGATGTATCTGGTGGTGAAAGTAAAGTCCAGTGCTGTAAAGAACAGTATTGCATTGTAACCTGGAATGTTAGATCTATGAATCAGGGTAAATTGGAGGTCCTTAAGCAGGAGATGGCAAGAATGAATATTGACATCTTAGCAATCAGTGAGCTAAAATGAATGGGAATGGGTGAATTTAATTCAGATGATTATTATATCTACTACTGTGGGCAAGAATCCTTTAGAAAAAATGGAGTAGCCCTCATAGTCAACAAAAGAGTCCGAAATGCAGCATTTGGAAGCAGTCTCAAAAATGACAGGGTGATCTTGGTTCATTTTCCAAGGTAAACCATTCAGCATCACAGTAAACTGAAGTCTATGCCCTAACCATTGATGCCAAAAAATTTGAAGTCGACCAGTACCTTGAAGACCTACAAGACCTTCTATAACTAACATCAAAAAAAGATGCCTTGTTTTGTCCTTTTCACATAGAGGATTGGAATTCAAAAGCAGGAAGTCAAGTGATACCTAGAATAACAGGCAGGTTTGGCCTTGGATTATAAAATGAATCAGGGCAAACACTAACACACTGGTTGTAGTAAACACCCTTTTTCAATGACCCAAGAGATGACTCTACACGTGGACGTCACCAGAGGTCAATACCGAAATCAGATTGATTATGTCCTTTGCAGGCAAAGATGGAGAATTTCTGTGTAGTCCACAAAAAAAGACCTGGAGCTGACTGTGGCTCAGATCATGAGCTCCTTATTGCAAATTCAGGCATCAATTGATGAACGTAGGGAAAACCACTAGGCCAGTCAGTTAATGACCTTAATCAAATACCTTATGATTATACAGTGGAGGCGACAAATTGATTCAAGGAATCAGATCTGGTAGACAGAGTGCCTGAAGAATGATGGCCAGAGGTTCATAATATTGTACAGGAGGCAGTGATCAAAACCACCCCAAAGAAAAAGAAATACACGAAGGCAAAATGGTTGTTTGAGGAGGCTGAGGAAGGAAGAGATATACTGAAGTGAATGCTTAGTTCCAGAGGATAGCAATGAGTGGTAAGAAAGCCTTCTTCAATGAACAATGCAAAAAAGGAAAAGAAATCAGCAGAATGGGAAAGACTAGAGGTCTCTTCAAGAAAATTGGAAATATCATGGGAGCATTTCATGCAGGAATGGGCAGCAAAAAAGGACAGAAACAGCAAGAACTTAAGCAGAAGAGATTAAGAAGAGGTGACAAGAATACATAGGAGAACTATACAGGAAAGGTCTTAAATGACCTGGATAACCATGATGGTGTAATCACTTACCTAGAACCTGGACTAGGTAACTTCACATCCTGGACTGAAGTCAAGTGGCCCTTAGGAAGCATAACTACAAACAAACCTAGTGGAGGTGATGGAATTTCAGTTGAGCTGTTGAAAATTCTGAAAGATGATGCTGTCAAATTGCTGCACTCAGTATGTTAGCAAATTTGAAAACTCAGCAGTGGCCACAGGACTGGAAAAGGTCTATTTTCCTTCTAATCCTAAAGAAGGATAATGCCAAAGAATGTTCAGACTGTCGTACAGTTGTGCTCATTTCACATCTAGTAAGGTTGTGCTCAAAATCCTTCAAGCTCTGCTTCAGCAGTATGTGAATCAAGAACTTCCAGATAGATGTACAAGCTGGGTTCAGAAAAGGCAGAGGAACCAGAGATCAAATTGCCAAAATTTATTGGATTGTAGAGAAAGCAAGGGAATTCCAGAAAAACATTTACTTTTGCTTCATTGACTGTGCAGACTTTTTGACTGTCTGGATCACAACAAACTGGAAAATTCTCAAAGATAGAAATTCCAGACCACCTTAGCTATCTCCTCAGAAAACTGTGTACATTATATGTGATTGTAGTGTGGCTGATTGTGAGAAAAATACAAATCAGGGCAGAAGTTCCTTAGATGCACCATTTCCTTTGCTCTGTTTCCCCAGGGACTGACCATTTTCTGCTGCACAGACACCAGTTCTAGGATGAGTTCTTGCTGTTGTTTAGCTTGTTTTCTTCACGGTTCATTTCTGGGACATAGTGGCTTTTAATAATTTGAGCTTACCTTGGAATAAACCTTCTTTTTCTTCTTTTAGAACTTTTTGATCCTACTGATAAGGCAAGAGTGCTTCCACCTAGGTAGTAAGCTTTGTGTTTCCTTTTCGGGGCCTGGCCTACAAAAGACAGGCTAGATCATAATTTTACACTTCTTTTCAAGTGAGTGTTTCTTACAACCCTGTTTAGAGTTACTGTATTTATTATTTTGAGGCAAAATAGAGGAGGGAATAGGATGTAAAGAAAGGAAAGTTAAGAGGCTAATAACAGATACACTAAACTTAATTTTTTAATTTTTGTCAGGGGCTGACCTTTGTGTGAAGAACCTAAGTATCAAGAACTGTTTCATTTATTATAAACCTTCTCAGTCAGTGCAGATAGTAGAAATATACTAGCCAGTTGTTTGCTTAGTCAGGCCTCTTAAAAAATTTTATTGCTATTTCTGTTACATTACTAATATCATTTATGGACATCAGTACTAACTTTTTGTAGTTTTTATATAGTTCTTAAGGAGTTTATTTTTGGCTTTTTCTGACTTTGTATTGTGCATTATTTTTAGGGTTTTCTTTTCTCTTGGTCTAGCACTAAAGAGTCAGTGCTCTTTAGTTATATGTGTTTCAATTTTAAGCATCCAGAGATGAGTTTTTGATTCTTTTTTTTTTAAGAATGTGACAACTTTTCTCCTGGTTTTATAGTTTCTCTGTGGAGGTTATAAAATATTGGATGTGGCTTTTCTTCCCAAATAACTAATGATTATTTGAGCAGAAAATGTATTTGCATACAGAAGTGTTTAACAGGATCATAAAAACCCCATGATGTTACCCACAACCAGGGCTGGTGGAGTTTGGGAGTGGCATGATTCCTGCGGTTTGTCAAGGAGACCTGGCCTGGGTCCAAGGGTGGTGGTGCCGGTGGGGTCCTCCAGGTGGAGGACTGTGAAGAGCAGTGGTATGTAGGGTGAACAGGGAGCAGCCTGGAGGGACATGGACTGCTTGAGTGCTCAGCTGCATCTAAATCTAGGAGAATGAAGCTGCTGATGCAGTGGACACACTCTGGGGGGACTCATTTATAAACTCAAAGTTAGAAGCTGTTGCACAAAGGGCTGTGAGTGTTAGGAAGAGTAGTCAGGACTCAGTTCTCCTAGCAGTGAGAACTCAGTGGAATCCTGATTTTGTAGCCCAAGGGTTCTCAAACTCTGTAGTTCATTAGGATCACCTGGAGTCTTGGTCAGACACTGGCCTGACCAGTGTCTGGCCCCACCCTTAGAATTTATGATTTCTTGGATTTGGGGTAGGACTTGGGAATTTGCATTTCTAACATGTTTCCAAGTTCTGCTGATGACGTTTGCTTTTCAAAGAGTGTGTTGTGTATGTACAGCCAAAGTCTATTACCTTGAGAGTTTTAGAGACAGGAAGAGAGCTGATACTGGGAAGATGGCACCAAACAGCGTTCAGAGGAAGTTGATCTGGGCTTGAGAGAGGATGGCTGTGCTGTCATCACAGAGAGAAAGCCCAGAGTGGTAGTAAAGGGTTCACACCTTTATTGATCAACTTTGTCAATTCTGACTCATTTTTTGCAGGTTTTGTTAACTAAGGCAGATAAAGTTTACCTCAAATCTTCCCTTACTTACTGTATCTGCCAGCTTATCTCTTACCATCTTGTTTCATGTTTTCGAACAACTGGACATTTTTCTTTAAGACAGAAATTACTGTCTTTCTTCCTTGATAGTAATCTTTAGCATCTTGCTTATATATTTATGTTACTCTGCCACCATTCTTTCTGGTTTAATCTCAGCCATTCATGTGGTTGAGATTACGACTTTTATCTGAATTAAGTAGCCTCTAATTCAGATAGTGGGCTTCCCTGGTGGCTCAGTGGTAAAGAATCTGCCTCTCACTGCAGGAGACACAGGTTTGATCTCTGGGTCAGGAGGATCCTCTGGAGAAGGAAATGGCAATCCACTTCAGTATTCTTGCCTGGAGAATCCTATGGACAGAGGAGCCTGGTGGGCTGTAGTACATGGGATCACAAAACAGTCGGACATGACTTAGTGACTAAACAACAGCAAATTCAGAGTGTGGTTCTACACCAGTTTTGTGATTCTCCAGCACCAGCTGGATGTCTGATAATTCATTCCGGTTCTGACACTTAACTACTGGAGTTCAGTTGCCACAAATGAAGGGTTCAGTTCTCCAAGGCTGCTTCCACTTCAGATGCCAGACTCAGATGGGATTCCCAGGCTACTCTCACAGTTGCCTGACTGACTACAAATTTAGAGGTTTCCATGACCCTCTCAGGTTCAATAATTCTCTAGAAAAACTCACAGAATTCAGGAAAACACTGTGTTGGTTTACTATAAAGAAAACGGCTCCAAACAGCCAAGTGGAAGAGATGCAGAAGGCAGAGTGTGGGGAGGGGGCTCAGGGCTTGCATGCTTTTTCTTGGCCCGCCAGTCTCCCAGCACATCTGTATATTCACCAACCTGAAATATCCCCCAGTTTTTTTGTTCAAGAGATTTTATTTAATCTCCAATCCCTCTCTCTCTAGAGGTCAGGAGATGGTCCTGATGGTTTTCCCCTCTAATCACTGTTTGGTCTTTCTGGTGACCAGCTCACATCACGGAGCTATCTAGAGGCCCCATCCTGAGTCAGTTCCTTGGCATAAGCTCAGGTATAGTGGAAAGGAACTCGTTATGAATATCAAAAGACGCTCCTAAGTAAATTGAAAGGGTTTTAGAAACTCTGTGCCAGGAGCCTAGACCAAAGACCAAATAAATATTTTTATTATACCACAGATAAATTATGATAATTGTTGTTAAACATTTTAGCAGAGCTGAGATCCACATTATAAGAGTCCCATTTTACATGTTTAATAAGCAAAAAGAATGTGCTAATTAAATGATGTAAAGTTGGTTTTGCCTCCTGGCATACAATAGCATGAAGAGGCAAAGGCTTGTTTACGTTTGTTAACTTGTGCATCGTGACTGATCTAGTAGTCTGTCTTAGCATTTGTACAGGATTTGACAAATTGAGTAAGTCAGTTCAGTCGCTCAGTTGTGTCCAACTCTTTGTGACCCCATAGAGTGCAGCATGCCAGACTTCCCTGTCCATCACCAACTCTTGGAGTTTGTTCAAACTTATGTCCATTGAGTCGGTGATGCCACCCAACCATCTCTGTCGTCCCCTTCTCCTCCTGCCTTCAATCTTTCCCAGCATCAGGGTCTTTTCCAGTAAGTCTTCACATCAGGTGGCCAAAGTATTGGAGTTTCAGCTTCAGCATCAGTCCTTCCAATGAATATTCAGGACTGATTTCCTTTAGGATAGACTGGTTGGATCTCCTTGCAGTCCAAGGGACTCTCAAGAGTCTTCTCCAACACCACAGTTCAAAAGCGTCAATTCTTTGGCACTCAGCTTTCTTTATAGTCCTCTCACATCCATACATGATTACTGGAAAAAAGATAGCTTTGACTATACAGACATTTGCCAACAATGAAATCACAAACTGCTTTTTAATATGCTGTCTAGGTTGATCATCACTTTTTTTCCAAAGAGCAAGTGTCTTAATTTAATTTCGTGGCTGCAGTCAACATATGCAGAGATTTTGGAGCCCAAGAAAATAGTCTATCACTGTTTACATTTTTACCCCATCTATTTGCCATGATCTTAGTTTTTTGAATGTTGAGTTTTAAGCCAGGTTTTTCACTCTCTTCTTTCACTTTCATCAAGAGGCTGTTTAGTTCTGCTTTCTGTCATAAAGGTGATATCATCTGCGTATCTGAGGTTATTGATATTTCTCCTGGCAGTCTTGAATCCAGCTTGTGCTTCATCCAGCCCAACATTTTGCATGATGTTCTCTGCATAGAAGGGTGAATATATACAGTCTTGATGTACTCCCAGGGAATTTGAGTTTGGAGGCCAGTGGGATTTGATTATAGAACTTTCATAGGATTTGGGAAGCAGACTCTTGAGGGGCACAAACAAAACTTTGTGCTCACTAGGATCCAGGAGAAAGAAGCATTGTCCCCGCAAGAGACTGAGTCATGAGTATTCAGGAGTCTCCGGTGGAGGTGTGGGTCGACAGCGGCCTGCTGCGGGGTCAGGGGCACTGAATACAACAGTAGGGGCCTAAGTCTGTTTGAAGGAGGTCACCATTGCCGCTCTTCCCCCACCATAGTTTGGCCTTTGTCAAACAACAGGGAGGGAACACAGCCCTGTCCATCAGTAGAAAATTGGATTAAAGATTTACTGAGCATAGCCCAGCCCATCAGAACAAGATGCAGATTCCCCCACAGTCAATCTCTCCTGTCAGGAAGCTTCCACAAGCCTCTTATCAGAGGGCAGACAAAATGAAAACCACAATCAGAAGACTAACCAGACTGATCGCATGGATCACACCCTTGTTTAACTCATTGAAACTACGAGCCATGCCATGGATGGGTCATGGTGGAGAGTTCTGACAAAATGTAGTCCACTGGAGAAGGGAATGGCAACCCAGTATTCTTGCTTTGAGAATCCGATGAACAGTATGAAAAGGCAAAAAGATAGGACATTGAAAGGTGAATTCCCCAGGTCAGTAGGTGCCCAGTATGCTACTGGGGAAGAGTGGAGAAATAACTCCAGAAAGAATGAAGAGATGGAGCCAAAGTGAAAACAATGTTCAGTTGTGAATATGACTGCTGATGGAAGTAAAGTCAGTTGCTGCAGAGAAACCTGGAATGTTAGGCCCATGACTCAAAGTAAATGGAAGTGGTCAAACAGGAGATGGCAAGAGTGAACATCGACCTTTTAGGAATAAGTGACTTAAAATGGACCGGGATGGGCAAATTTAACTTAGATGACCATTGTATCTACTACTGTGAGCAAGAATACTTTAGAAGAAATGGAATAGCCCTCATTGTCAGCAAAAGAGTCTTAAATGCAGCACTTGGAAGCAGTCTCAAAAATGACAGAATGATGTCTGTTCATTCACACATTAGCTGTCAGTTGAATCAGTTTAATATTGGGGTGAATATCTTTACATTAAAGAAGGACTCCAACACTGCTTGTAAGGTTGTTGTAGTTGCTGTTTGGTCACTGTGTCCTCTCTGACTCATTTCTGCCCCATTCACTGCAGCATACTAGGCTTCCCTGTCCTTCACTGTCTCCCAGAGTTTGCTCAGATTCCTGTTCTCTGAGTCAGTGATGCTATCTAACCATCTCACCTTCTGTCACCCCCTTCTCCTCCTGCGCTCAATTTTTCCCAGCATTGGAGCCTTTCTAGTAAGTAGGCTCTTCGCATCAGGTGCCTGAAATATTGGAGCTTCAGCTTCAGTATCAGTCCTTGCAATGAATATTCAGGTTTGATTTTCTTTGGGATTGACTGGATGTCAATCCATTGTTGCTGTGGTTGGGATTTCCCTGGTTCTCCAGTGGTTAAAACTTTGAGCTGCTAATGCAGGGGGCCTGGGTTTGAGCCCTGGTTATGAAACTAAGATCCTACATGCATGCAGCTAAGGGTGGGGAGGAGTTGACATGGGTGGATTTTAGAATATTTAAGGTTAAACCTAAGTTCTGATTAAGTCAGAGGTTTTGTTCTTTGGACTAACTGAAGAAATTGAGGAAAGGTTTGTTTATTATGTTATAAATGGATTTTTTTTACTGCCTCCAAATAAAGTGGTTCTTGTTAAAAAATGTCCCCTATGGTTCTGATATATATATATCAGTTTATATATATGAACTTTTCAAAATAGATAATAGTAGATCTATTTTTAATTATTACACTTTTTCTTTTTCATTATAGTTTATTACAAGATATCAAATATAGTACCCTGTACTATACAGTAGGATCTTGTTGTTTATCTAATATATCCCCTTCTCCTTTCCCCTTTGATAACCATAAGTTTGTTTACTCTATCTATGGATTTGTTGCTTGTTTGTAAATAAGTTTACCAATATTTATTACATTTTAAATCAACATTTAAAGTCACATTATCTAAAAATATGTTCACTAGAAATACTGCTTTTATCCATTTTTACTTTACCTGAAACAATAATCAAACTCTGTACAATGTCTCCATAGCCACTTTGGAATAGAATCTGTCATAAAATTAAAAAAAAAAAACTTGTATTGTATACCTAGGTATGCAAAAGCTAACATGGAGTTTTCAGTGAAGAGTGAGTTTCTTCCTAGTCCGATTCTTTTTTTTTTTTTTTCTTGTCAAGGGTTACTAGGTTTAGGGATGCTGTTAGGGGTATTACATAAATAAAATGAGCTGCAAGAAAGTGAAAGTGAAGTCACTCAGTGGTGTCCAACTCTTTGGGACCCCATGGACTGTAGTCTACCAGGTTCCTCCGTCCATGGGATTTTCCAGGCAAGAATACTGGAGTGGGTTGCCATTGCCTTCTCCAGGGGATCTTCCTGACCCAGGGATTGAACCGGGGTCTCCTGCATTCTAGACAGACGCTTTACCGTCAGAGCCACCAGGGAAGTCTAAATGAGCTAGACATAATAAATAATTAATAATTGCACTGTTTCTTTGATATGCAGTGGAACCAAGGGAAATTTTAATGGCCACTTCTGTGTTTGTGTTCCTTTAGAAAGTTTTCATAATATCTCTTAAGATTGTACTCTTTTGTAAATATAAAAAAATATTAAAAATATAAAAAAATTTCAGTGTCATACAAAAACATGTATATCCTTTTCAGTTCAGTTCAGTTGCTTAGTTGTGTCCAACTCTTTCTGCAACCCCACGGACTGCAGCACACCAGGCTTCCCTGTCTGTCACCTACTCCCAGAGCCTACTCAAACTCATGTCCATTGTGTTGGTGATGCCATCCAAACATCTCATCCTGTTTTGTGCCCTCCTCCTCCCCTCACCCTCAATCTTTCCCAGCATCAGGGTCTTTTCAAATGAGTCAGTTCTTCACATCAGGTGGCCAAAGTATTGGAGCTTCAGCTTCAGCATCAGTCCTTCCAATGAATTTTAGGACTGATTTCCTTTAGGATAGACTGGTTGGATCTCCTTGCAGTCCAAGGGACTCTCCAAAAGTCTTCTCCAACACCACAGTTCAAAAGATCAATTCTTTGGTGCTCAGCTTTCTTTGTAGTCCAGCTCTTACCTCCATACATAACTACTGGAAAACCCATAGCTTTGACTAGATGGACCTTTATTGGTAATGTCTTGCTTATTAATATGCTGTCTAGGTTTGTCATAGCTTTTCTTCCAAGGAGCAAGTGTCTTTTAATTTGATGTCTGTCGTCACCATATGCATTGATTTCAGAGCCCAAAATATAAAGTCTCTTATTATTTTCATTGTTTCCCCATCTATTTGCCATGAAGTGATGGGACCGGATGCCATAGTCTTAATTTTTTGAATGTTGAGTTTTAAGTCAACTTTTTCTCTCTCCTCCTTCAATTTCATCAAGAGGCTCTTTATTTTTTCTTTGCTATCTGCCATAAGGGTGGTGTCATCTGTATATCTGAGATTATTGATACTTCTCCCGGCAATCTTGATTCCAGTTTGTGCTTCATCCAGCGTTTCTCATGGTGTACTATGCATATAAGTTAAATCAGCAGGGTGACAGTATACAGCCTTGACGAACTCCTTTTCCTATTTGGAACCAGTCTGTTGTTCCATGTCCAGTTTTAACTGTTGCTTCCTGACTTGCATACTGATTTCTCAGAAGGCAGGTAACCTGGTCTGGTATTCCCATCTGTGGAAGAATTTTCCACCATTTGTTGTGATCCACACAGTCAAAGGCTTTGGCATAGTCAATAAAGCAAAAGTAGATGTTTTTCTGGAACTGTCTTGCTTTGTTGAATATCCAGCAGGTGTTGGCAATTTGGTCTCTGGTTCCTCTGCCTTTTCTAAAACCAGCTTGAACACCTGGAAGTTCATGTTTCACGAACTGTTGAATCCTGGCTTGGAGGATTTTGAGCATTACTTTACTAGCATGTGAGATGAGTGCAATTGTGTGGTAGTTTGAGCATTCTTTGGCATTGCCTTTCTTTGGGACTGGAATGAAAACTGACCTTTTCCAGTCCTGTGGCCACTGCTGAGTTTTCCAGATTTGCTGACATATTGAGTGCAGCACTTTCACAGCATCATCTTTTAGGATTTGAAATAGCTCAACTGGAATTCCATCATCTTCAATAGCTTTGTTTGTAGTGATGTTTCCTAAGGCCCACTTGACTTCGCATTGCAGGATGTCTGGCTCTAGGTGAATGAGCACACCATTGTGATTATCTGGATCATGAAGATCTTTTTTGTATAGTTCTTCTGTGTATTCTTGCCACCTCTTCTTAATATCTTCTGCTTCTGTTAAGGACTCTTTCTGTCCTTTATTGTGCTCATTTTTGCCTGAAAGGTTCCCTTGTTATCTCTAATTTTCTTGAAGAGATCTTTAGTCTTTATTATTCTTTTGTTTTCCTCTATTTCTTTGCACTAATTGCTGAGGACGGCTTTCTTATCTCTTTTTGCTGTTCTTTGGAACTCTGCATTTAAATGGGTATATCTTTCCTTTACTCCTTTACCTTTCTGTTCTCGCCTTTTCTCAGCTATTTGTAAGGCCTTCTCAGACAACCATTTTGCCTTTTTGCATTTCTTTTTCTTGGGGATGGTCTTGATCACTGCCTCATGTACAGTGTCAGGAACCTCCGTCCATAGTTCTTCAGACACTCTATCAGATCTGATCCCTTGAATCTATTTGTCACTTCCTCAGGGATTTGATTTAGGTGATACCTGAATGGTTTAGTGGTTTTCCCCACTTCCTTCAGTTTAAGTCTGAATTTGACAATAAGGAGTTCATGATTTGAGCCACAGTCGGCTCCCGGTCTTGTTTTTGCTGACTGTGTAGAGCTTCTCCATCTTTGGCTGCAAAGAATATAATCAGTCTGATTTCAGTGTTGACCGTCTAGTTATATCCATGTATAGAGTCTTACCTTGTGTTGTTGTGTGGATCACAATAAACTGTGGAAAATTCTGAAAGAGATGGGAATAGCAGACCACCTGACCTACCTCTTGAGAAACCTGTATGCAGGTCAGGATGCAACAGTTAGAACTGAACATGAAACAACAGACTGGTTCCAAATAGGGAAAGGAGTACGTCAAGGCTGTATATTGTCACCCTGTTTATTTAATTTATATGCAGAGTACATCATGAGAAATGCTGGGCTGGATGAAGTACCAGCTGGAATCAAGATTGCCAGGAGAAATTCAATAATCTCAGATATGCAGATGACAGCACCTTTATGGCAGAAAGTGAAGAAGTAAAGAGCCTCTTGATGAAAGTGAAACAGTGAAAAAGTTGGCTTAAAGCTCAACATTCAGAAAACTAAGATCATGGCATCTGGTCCCATTACTTCATTGGAAATAGATGGGGTAACAGTGGAAACATTGTCAGACTTTATTTTTCTGGTCTCCAAAATCACTGCAGATGGTGACTGTAGCCATGAAATTAAAAGATGCTTACTCCTTGGAAGGAAAGTTATGACCAACCTAGGTAGCATATTGAAAAGCAGAGACATTACTTGGCCAACAAAGGTCTGTGTAGTCAAGGCTGTGGTTTTTTCAGTAGTCACGTATGGATGTGAGAGTTGGACTATAAAGAAAGCTGAGCCCCGAAGAATTGATGCTTTTGAACTGTGGTGTTGGAGAAGACTCTTAAGAGTCCCTTGTACTTCAAGGAGATCCAACCAGCCAGTTTTATCAGAAATCAGCCCTGAATATTCATTGAAGGGACTGATACTGAAGCTGAAACTCCAGTACTTCGGCCACCTGATAAGAAGAGCTGACTCACTTGAGAATACCCTGATGTTGGGAAAGATTGAGGGCAGGAGAAAAATGGATGACAGAGGATGAGATGGTTGGATGGCATCACCGACCCAATGGACATGAGTTTGGGTAGGCTCCGGAAGTTGGTGTTGGACAGGGAGGCCTGGCATGCTGCAGCTCGTGGATCAGAAAGAGTTGGACACGACGGAGCGACTGAACTGAAAGGAATAGAACTTCTTCATCTTTGGCTACGAAGAATATAGTCAATCTTATTTTGGTACTAACCATCTAGTGATGTCTATGTGTAGAGTCTTCTTTTGTGTTGTTGCAAGAGGGTATTTGCGATCACCAGTGCGTTCTCGGCAAAACTCTGTTAGCCTTTGACCTGCTTTGTTTTGTACTCCAAGGCTGGATTTGCCTGTTACTCCAGGTATCTCTTGACTTCCTACTTTTTCATTCCAGTCCCCTATAATACAGAAGTAATCTTTTTTGAATGTTAATTCTAGAAGGTCTTGTAGGTCATCATAGAACCGTTTGACTTCAGCTTCTTAGCATTACCTGTCAGGTCATAGACTTGTATTATTGTGATATTGAATGGTTTGCCTTGGAAATGAACAGAGATCATTCTGTTGTTTTTCACATTGCATGCAAGTATTGCATTTCAGACTTTTTTGTTGGCTGTGATGGCTCCTCCATTTCTTCTAAGGGATTCTTGCCCTCAGTAGTAGATATGATGGTCATCTGAGTTAAATTCGCCCACTCTGGTCCATTTTAGTTCACTGATACCTAAAATGTTGATGTTGCCTCTTGCTATCTCCTGTTTGGCCATTTCCAATTTGCCTTGATTCATGGACCTAACATTCCAGGTTCCTGTCCAATATTGCTCTTTACAGCATCAGACTTTACTTCTGTCCCCATCACATCACCAACTGGGTGTTGTTTTTGCTTTGACTCTGTCTTTTCATTCTTTCTGGAGTTTTTTCTCCATTCTTCTCCAGTAGCATATTGGGCACCTACTGTCCTAGGGAGTTCATCTTTCAGTGTCATACCTTTTTGTTTTTTTCATTTTGTTCATAGGGTTCTGAAAGCAAGAATACTGAAGTGGTTATCCATTTCCTTCTCCAGTGGACCATGTTTCATCAGAACTCTCCGCAATGACCCATCCATCTTGGGTGGCCCCACACGGCATGTCTCTTAGTTTCATGGAGTTAGACAAGGCTGTGTTCCATGTGATCAGTTTGGTTAATTTTCTGTGATTGTGGTTTTCATTCTTTTTGCCCACTGATAGATAGGGATAAGAGGCTTATGGAAGTTTCCTGATGGGAGAGAGTAAGTGAGGGGAAACTGGGTCTTTTTCTGATGGGCAGGGCCATGCTCAGTAAATCTTTAGTCCAGTTTTCAGTTAGTGGGCTTGGCTGTGTTCCCTACTGTTTGCTTGACCTGAGGCCGATCTGTGGTGGAGGTAATGAAGATAGTGGTGACCTCCTTCAACAGGTCCCGTGCACACACTGCTGCACTCATTGCCCTGACCCTGATGCAGGCTGGTGCTGAACCTAGCCTCTGCCGGACACTCCCAGATAATGATGGATATGTCTGGGGCAGTAACTTGTGGGGTCACTGCTCCTTTCTCCTGATTCCTGGTGTGCAGAAGGTTTTGTTTGTGTCCTCAAAGAGTCTGTTTACCCAGTCTTGTGTAAGTTCTGGTGGTTCTATGGTGGGGTTAATGGTGACCTCCACTAGGAAGGTTTATGCCATACGCAGGTCTGCTGCACCCAGAGCCCCTGTGGCAGGCCTGTGCCGACCCGTCCCTCCACAGCAGATGCTCAGACACAGCTGTGGCTCGGTCTCTGTGGGTTGGGCATACATTTGTGCCCTTGGCTGATCTGAGCAGCTCTGGCCACCAGCTGCTTGGTGAGCTCACTGTCCCAAGTGGGCTGTGTCTTAATCACCTCCCTGGTGCCAGCTGCTCGGTTTCCTAGGTGCACCGCGAGAGTACGTCTCAGCTGTGCAGTGTGTCTCTTCTGGAGAGCTGATCTCACCCTCAGCCCTCCTGGCAGATGTCAACCATCCAGGATCTCAGGAAGTCACCATTAACAGCTGGGAGCTTCCTCACAGTTTGGTGGAGGATGTCATCTCTGGGGCTGAGATTGTAGCAGCCCCTTGCCTTCCAGCTCTGACCGTCACAAGGCTGCCTCTGCCTCCAAATAGTCTCCTTTGGTATTCCCTCAGTCATTTGTTCTGTGAGCGGGCCAGGCTATGCGTTAGGTTATTAGGTTAGAGTCTTTCTTGGCAAAGTTCTTATTTCCGCAGTTTTGGTTAGGCATGTATTCTGTGGGTTTGTTTTTTTTTTTCTCTCCCAGTTATGTTGCCTTCTGAGATTCCAAAAGTCCCCACACACCTGTCTGTGAGAGGGTTTCCTGCTGTGTGGAAACTTCTCCTCCTTCAGGACTCCCTCCCAAGGATGGGTCTCCGTCCCTAACTCTTTTGTCTCTCTTTTTGTCTTTTGTCCCACCTCCTTTCAAAAAGGATGGGCTGCCTTTCTGGGTGCCTGGTGGCCTCTGCCAGTGTTCAGATGTTTTGTGGAAGTTGCTCAGCATTCAAATGATCTTTTGTTGAATTTGTGGGGGAGAAAGTGGTCTCCCTGTCCTTTTCCTCCACCATCTTGAAGTGTCTCCTTTTAGTTTTAATTTTATTAATTGAGATCTTTAGTGTAATGGTTTATTTTATGTATCAACTTTGCTGAACCATGTCCAGATATTTGTTTGATTAAATATTATTCTGGATGTTTCTATGAATGTGAATTTTGAATGAAATTCACACATAAATCCATGGACTTTGAGTAAAGCAAATTACACTTCATAATGTAGGTGGGCCTCATCCAGTCACGTGAAGAGCCTGACTAGGGAAAAGAGTAACTTTCTTTCAGCAAGAAGAAATTTTCCCTCCAGATTGCCTTTGGACTCAAAACTGTAACATCAACTGTTCCTTGGTCCCCACCCTGCTTGCTTTCTCTGCAGTTTTTGGAGTTGAATGTCCACCGTTGTGGAAGCCAGTTCCTTAAAATAAATCAGTCTCCCCTTGCCACCAACACACGTGTACCCACCGCCCCCTCCCCCCAACTCCAGTTTTGCTTTTGTGGAGAATTTTCAGTAATACATTTAGATTGTTGTTGTTCAGTCACTAAGTCATGTCTGACTTTGTGACTCCATGGACTGTAGCACACCAGGCCCCTCTGTTCTCTGCTATCTCTTGGACTTTGCTTAAATTCGTGTCCGTTGAGTTGGTGATGCCGTTTAACCATCTCATTCTCTGTTGCCCCCTTCTCCTCCTGCCCTCAATCTTTCCCAGCATCAGATTCTTTTCCAGTGCATCAGCTCTTCCCATCACATGGCCAAAGTATTGGAGCTTCGGCTTCAGCAAAAGTTCTTCCAGTGAATATTCAGGTCAATTTCCTTTAGGATTGACTGGTTTGATCTACTTGCTGACCAAGGGACTCTCAAGAGTCTTCTCCAGCTCCACAGTTCAAAAATTCAAAAACATCAATTCTTCCGTGCTCAGCCTTTTTTGTGGTCCAGCTCTCACATCAGTACACGAGTAATGGAAAAACCATAGCTTTGACTATATGGACCGTTGTTGGCCAAGTGGTGTCTCTGCTTTTTAATACACTGTCTAGGTTTGTCATAACTTTCCTTCCAGGGAGCAAGCATCTTTGAATTTCATGGCTGCAGTCATCATCTGCAGTGATTTTGTTGCCCAAGAAAATAAAGTCTCACTGTTTCCATTTTTTCCCCATCTATTTGTCATGAAGTGATGGGACCGGATGCCATGATCTTAGTTGTTTGAATGTTGAGTGTTAAGCCAGCTCTGCTGGCTTTTTTTTTTTTATCCCACTCTGCTCTTTCACCCTCAAGAGGCTCTTTAGTTCCTCTTCACTTTCAGCCATTAGAGTGGTGTCATCTACATATCAAGGTTGTTGGTATTTCTCTTGGCGTTTTCATTTTTGGTTGCAAAGTACATAATCAAATTTCGATGTTAACCATCTGGTGACGTTCATAAGTAGAGCCGTCTCTTAGGTTGTTGGAATAGGGTGTTTGCTATGATCAGTGTGTTCTCTTGACGAAAGGGTTAGCCTTTGCCCTGCTTCATTTTATCCTCCTCGGCCAACCTTGCCTGTTATTCTGGGTATCTCTTGACTTCCTGCTTTTGCATTCCAATCCCCTATGATGAAATGGACATCTTTTTTCACTGTTAGTTTTAGAAGGTGGTGTGGGTTTTCGTAAGACTGCTCAACTTTGCCTTCTTCAGCATCGGTGGTTGGGGAGTAGACTTGCATTACTGTCACGTTGGATGGCTTGTCTTGGAAATGAATCACTATCATCCTGTCGTTTTTGAGATTGCACCCAAATCCTGCATTTTGGACTCTTTGTTGACTGTGAGGGCTACTCCATTTGTTCTAAGACCCACAGTATTAGATATAATGGTCATCTCAGTTAAATTCTCCCATTCCTGTCCAGTTTAGTTCACTGATTCCTAAGGTGTTAATGTTCAATCTTTCCATCTCCTGTTTGACCACTTCCATTTTGCCTTGATTCATGGGCCTAACATTCCAGGTTCCTATGCAATATTCTCCTTTACAGCATCAGACTTTACTTTCACCTCTAGACACCTCCACAGATGAGCATTGTTTCCACTTAGGCCCCGCCGTTGCATTCTTTCTGGAGCTATTAGTAATGGCCGTCTGCTCTTCCCCAGTAGCATGTTGGACATCTTCCAACCTGGGGGGTTGTCTTTTGTAGTATATTAGACATCTTCCCACCTGGGGGGGGCTCGTCTTTTGGCGTCTTATCTTTTTGCCTTTTCATATTCTCCGTGGAGTTCTCCAGGCAAGAATACTGGAGTGGGTTGCCATTTCTTCTTCCAGTGGACCATGTTTGGTCAGAACCCTTCACTCTGACCCGTCTGTCTTGGGTGACCTGTCAAGGTTTTGGTCATAGATTCATTGTGTTATGCAAGCCCCTTCGCAACGACAAGGCTGCGATCCATGAAGGGGAGTGTTCTTAGATACCTATAGTTTTTTTTTTTTTTAAATTACAGTCTATTTTTTTTTTAATTGAGAAGCCTGTATTAGTGAACAAGCTTTCTTCAGGTAGTGATTAAAGTGAAAATAAAACACAGTTGAATTTTTGTTGAGCAGTAGAATACAGGAGCCTCTGATGGTGGCCCTGGGCCATTTTAGGAGTGCTGCTCCAGCTGTGTGTGGCCCCGTGTGGGGAGACCTGCACAGAGGGGTTGCCTGTACCTCTAGCCTGCTGCTTACCTTGACCTCAAGCATAGTGACTAAACAACAGCAATGCTTCTTCCTGTAGGTCCTACACCTAGCACCTTCTGACAGTGCTTTGAGAGGAAAGCTCATTGGGTGGTTGTGAGAAATCTTTTTTTTTTCTGTGAGAAAATATTTTATTTATTTATTTTTTTAAAATTTTCTTTACTTTATTGTGTTGGTTTTGCCATACATTGACATGAATCTGCTATGGGTATACATATGCTCCCCCTCCAGAACCCTCCTCCCTCCTCCCTCCCAATTCCCTCCCCCTGGGTCATCCTGGTACATCAGCCCCAAGCATCAAACATGGGTTGGCGATTGATTTCACATATGATAATTAACATGTTTCAATGCCATTCTCCCATATCATCCCACCCTTGCCCTCTTCCACAGAGTCCACGAGACTGTTCTATACATCTGCGTTTCTTTTGCTGTCTCGCATGCAGGGTTCTCGTTACCATCTTTCTAAATTCCATATATATGCGTTAGTATACTGTATTTTTGTTTTTCCTTCTGGCTTACTTCACTCTGGATAATAGGCTCCAGTTCCGTCCACCTGAGTATAACTGATTCAAGTGAATTTTTTTTTAATGCTGAGTAATATTCCATTGTGTATATGTACCACAGCTTTCTTATCCATTCGTCAGTTGATGGGCATCTAGGTTGCTTCCATGTCCTGGCTATTGTAAACAATGCAGCGATGAACATTGGGGTACACGTGTCTCTTTCAATTCTGGTTTCCTCGGTGTGTATGCCCAGCAGTGGGATTGCTGGGTCATATGGCAGGTCTATTTGCCGTTTTTTAAGGAATCTCCACACTGTTTTCCATAGTGGCTGTACTAGCTTGCATTCCCACCAACAGTGTAAGAGGGTTCCCTTTTCTCCATATCCTCTCCAGCATTTATTGCTTGTAGACTTTTGGATGGCAGCCATTCTGACTGGTGTAAAGTGGTACCTCATTGTGGTTTTGATTTGCATTTCTCTGATAATGAGTGATGTTGAGCATCTTTTCATGTGTTTGTTAGCCATTTTTATGTCTTCTTTGGAGAAATGTCTGTTAAGTTCTTTGGCCCACTTTTTGATTGGGTCGTTTATTTTTCTTGAATGGAGCTGCAGGAGTTGCTTGTATATTTTTGAGATTAATTGTTTGTCCATTGCTTCATTGGCTATTGTTTTCTCCCATTCTGAAGGCTGCCTTTTTAACATCCATTTATGATAAAAACCCTCCAAAAAGCAGGAATAGAAGGAACATACCTCAACATAATAAAAGCTATATATGACAAACCCACAGCAAACAGTATCCTCAATGGTGAAAAACTGAAAGCACTTCCCCTGAAGTCAGGAACAAGACAAGGGTGCCCACTCTCACCACTACTATTCAACATAGTTTTGGAAGTCTTGGCCACAGCAATCAGAGCAGATAAAAAAATAAAAGGGATCCAGATTGGAAAAGAAGAAGTAAAACTCTCACTGTTTGCAGATGACATGATCCTCTACATGGAAAACCCTAAAGACTCTACCAGAAAATTACTAGAGCTAATCAGTGAATATAGTAAAGTTTCAGGATACAAAATCAACACACAGAAATCCCTTGCATTCCTATACACTAACAATGAGAAAACAGAAAGAGAAATTAAGGAAACAATTCCATTCACCATCGAAACAAAAAGAATAAAATACTTAGGAGTATTTCTACCTAAAGAAACAAAAGACTTATATATAGAGAACTATAAAACACTGATGAAAGAAATCAAAGAGGACACAAATAGATGGAGAAATGTGCCGTGTTCGTGGATTGGAAGAATCAGTATAGTGAAAATGAGTATACTACCCAGAGCAATCTATAGATTCAATGCAATTCCTATCAAGCTACCAGAGGTCTTTTTCAGAGAATTAGAGAAATACAGAAAACCTCGTATAGTCAAAGCAATCTTGAGAAAGAAGAATGGAACTGGAGGAATCAACCTACCTGACTTTAGGCTATACTACAAATCCACAGTCATTAAGACAGTATGGTACTGGCACAAAGACAGAAATATAGATCAGTGGAACAAAATAGAAAGCCCAGAGATAAATCCATGCATCTATGGACACTTTATCTTTGACAAAGGAGGCAAGAATATACAATGGAGAAAAGACAACCTCTTTAACAAGTGGTGCTGGGAAAACTGGACAACCACTTGTAAAAGAATGAAACTAGAACACTTTCTAACACCATCCACAAAAATAAACTCAAAATGGATCAAAGATCTAATCATAAGACCAGAAACTGTAAAACTCCTAGAGGATAACATAGGCAAAACCCTCCGACATAGACCAAAAGCAGGATCCTCTATGACCCACCTCCCAGAATATCGGAAATAAAAGCACGAATAAACAAATGGGACCTAATTAAAATTAAAAGCTTCTGCACAACAAAGGAAACTATAAGCAAGGTGAGAAATCTTCTTACTGTACTAGAGCAGGAGAGTGTTAAAGCCTTCTAGTCCTCATTTCATCTCCTGAGATCTGCTCTTCCCCTTCAGGGTGTTACCCTGGAACCTTAGGAAGGTCAGCTCCCCCACTCCCCTATCCCTGTCTTTCCATAATCTGTGGTGTGTTTTATGTTCTGTTTGTTTGTTCTCTCTGAATTTTGAGGCGTGTGTTAATGGAAAGAAGAGATGACATGCTTAACCTGTTGTCTCAGAGCTGATTGTGGAGCTCTTCTTGGTTGGTTTTGTATCCTCAAGTGACTTCCTCCTGCTTTTGCTATTGCAAATATTCTTGTTTATGCTCCTGAGAGTAAAACTTGAGTTGTGTTTAGTGATGCTTCTTGTTGCTTCCTGGTGATGAAAGATTATATTGCTGATGTTATATGAGCATTTTGTGTTCTTTTTTATTTGTAATATTTATAGTGAGGTTTGCATCAAAGGTTGGCAGACTTTCTCTAAAGGGCCAGGGGACCAACTTTTGGAACCCTGCAGTTGTGCCAAAGCAGCTGTACACAAAACTAAGTAAACATTGACATGTGAAGTTTTTATAATGTTTTCATTAGAAAATATTCTTTTGATTACTTTTCAACCATTTAAGAATGTGAAATCTTTTCTTAGCTTTCAGATCATACATTAAGCCAGCTTCAGGCTGGAGTTTGCCCCCAGCCTTGTAGGCAGACCCTATGGGTGAGTAGGGCCTAGCTAGCAGTTATAGCCTACACTGCATTCTAGCCCAAGCTCTTTGCTTGAACTATACTGTGAGGTGCAGAGTCTTCTGCATCTGTGAACAGGAGACAGAAGCCTGCCTGCTGGAAAAAATTGTTTTGTAAGGATTAAAAAGAATAGTGCTCTGCTGTATGGCCAGGTCCTTTGTATTGTACACTTCAGCTTATTTTCACTTTCCTTATGCTGCTTTATTTTTGTCCCCCTTCTTAAGTCCTGCCTTTTTGAAATGTGATCTGTCTTGGTGGCTATTCAGTGTATACTTTAAAAAGAAGGCATGTTCTGCTCCTTTTGGATGGCTTGTTGTATGAAGTGGTGATCACATCTCTTTGGTTTCTGCTTATGATTTTCAGTTCCTTATCAGTGCTGGCTTTCTCTCTGCTTGTTTTGTTACTGACAGGGTAGTATTGGTGTCTCTGACATAATTGTGGATTTGTCCATTTTTCCTTTTAGTTCTTGTTTTGTATGTTTTGTGGCTTTGTTTTGACTTCATACACATATAAGGTTGTTATGTTTTCTTTGGTAAATTTACTGCTTTATTATTATGTTATATTCCTCTTTATTTCCAGTAATTTTCTTTTCTCTGACATCCATTTTATATGATATTAAAATAGTAATTTCAATTTTCTTTTCATTAGTATTGTTTGGTGTATAATATATTTCCATTCATTTATTTTTAATCTCCTTAAAATTTTCTATTCTAAGTGAGTTTTGTAGAGATTGCTTGTAGTTGGGTCATTTTTAGAAAATCCATTCTGACAATCCCCCTTTTGTGTTTAGATCATTTATAATATAATTCATGATATGTTTAGATTTTAAGACTTATCTTACTATTTGTTTTCTGTTTCTGTTATGTTTTTTCTGTTTCTGCTTCTCTTAACTGCCTTGTTTGGATATTGGAACATTGTTTTTAAGTTGTCGCTGCTGTTCTGTTACTCAGTCCTGTCTGACTCTTTGTGACCCCATAGACTGCCGCACGCCAGGCTTCCCTGTCCTTCAGCACCTCCTGGAGTTTGCTCAGACTCATGTCCATTGAGTCAGTGATACTGTCCAACGATCTCTTCCTGTGTTGTCCCCTTCTCCTCCTGCCTTCAGTCTTTCCCAACATTAGGGTCTTTTCTAATGAGTCAGCTCTTCTCATCAGGTGGCCGAAGTATTGGAGCTTCAGCATTAGTATCAGTCCTTTCAATTCCTATTATGGGTTGATTTCCTTTAGGATTGACTGATTGGATCTCCTTGCAGTCAAGGGGACTCTCAAGAATCTTCTCCAACACCGCAGTTCAAAAGCATCAATTCTTAGGCTCTCAGCCTTCTTTATGGTCCAGCTCTCACATCCATACATGGCTACTGGAAAAACCATAGCTTTGACTGTGTGGATCTTTTTGGCAAAGTAATGTCTGTACTTTTTAATATGCTGTCTAGGTCTGTCATAGCTTTTCTTCCAAGAAAGAAACATCTTTAATTTCATGGCTGCAGTCACTGGCAGCAGTGATTTTGGAGCCCAGGAAAATAGTCTGTCACTGTTTCCATTTTTTCCCCATCTATTTGCCATGAAGTGATGAGACTGGATGCCATGATCCTAGTTTTTTGAATGTTGAATTTTAAATCAGGTTTTTCACTCTCCTCTTTCACCTCATCAAGAAGCTCTTTAGTTATTTACAAAAATAATCTATGTTTTGTTGTTGTTTTTTTTTTTTTTTCTTTCCTTTTTCTTTGGGCCATGCTGCGTGGCTTGCAGGATCTCTTTCCCCGACCAGGGACTGAACCCAGACCCTTGACAGTAAGAGTGCAAAGTCCTAACCACTGGGCTGCCAGGGAATTCCCTTGATATTTCTGTAAATAAAAGAGGTACACTAACCATAGCTATGGCATGACAGTGAGAGAATGGGACATAAGTAGTTTACTGTGACAATGGCTTAGGGGCAGGACGTTGAGTTAATTATACTTGTCAGTTCCTGACACACCATTTCCAAATCCATATTTTTAAGTGTTTTTCTGTCTAATGCATTTGTTTTTATGTTTTTATTTTAAATACACTAGTACTTAAAACATACTGCTGTAAGCAGTGTACAGTGTTCACACATTATGAGTTCTGTCTGGGGTGTGTTAGGCTGCTGTGAGTCTTTGTCTCCGTGTCCCCCCAGTCCCAGGCCTGTGTGAGCGCTTTGTGAGCATAGTGGCTGGAGGTGACTGCTGGGCCTTCCATGTACTAGATTGCTCTCCAGGCGGGCTGTGGGTGCGACTCTCCCACAGCTATATCTGAAGATTTTTGCCTCCAGCTCCACGTTTCTCTGGACACTTGGCATTATTTAGTTATTAAACTCATCATCGAGGGCTTATTCCCTGGCATCCGTTGTTCTAGGCCCTAGGGATACAGAGAGCAAAACCAGATGGAAAAGGAATAAAAGGTCCTGCCTTGGAGCTTTTGTTTTAGCTTTCTAACAGTTGTGAGTTAGGTGAGTGTAGAGTAATATTTCATTGTTTTAATTTATATTATTTCTAAGTATGAATTTAGTATTTTTTCATAGCATTAGCTTTTTGGGGTTGCTTCTGTTGGACATCTGATATTTTTCTTATAGAATGTCGGAGTTTCTTTTATCCCTTGTTGATTTTAGATACTCTTTACTATTTGTGATATGATACATTCTTTTTTTCCCCAGATTTAGTGGATGCTAACTAACAACAGACAGGTTTGAACTATACAGGTCCACATATGAGCAGATTTTTTTTCAGTAGTAAGTATGATGGTACTGCATGATCGGTGGTTTGAATTGCTGGATATGGAAGAACTGCAGATTTTTGACTGCATATGTTGTTCAAGGGTCAACTGTCTATTTCTAATTATTATTTAGAAAATAATTTCTATTATTTAGAAAACAGTTCATTTAGTAGTGATCTTCTAGGATAGGATACATTTACACTTCAAGGTTAATATTAGTTCTCTCTTAACTTGCTGAGTAAGGAGTTTCATAACAATTTTTCTTAGGCTAACTTGTCAGTGGCCTAAAGTTGTGGTACTCAGTTCACTTCTATATTGCAGCATTTCTGAATTATTATTTCAGTGGTAGTGGCCCTGTGTAACATTGGTTCTCAGTTGGTGTGGGGTAAGGCGGTGTATAGAGTTGAAGGTGATTTTTGAATCATATTCCCATTCCATGTCCTCCCTTCCTGTGGACACACTGCAATTGGGAATCACTCAATAAAAACAATTATGTTAACATCAAAGACTAAGATTTTAGTTGAGAAATATAGTAAGAAATTGATGGAATATCTCGGAAGACATACGTCAGAGAACAGTTTGGGTGATATTTTGATTTTTCAAATTGAGAGAGTCACTGGGCCATTCATTACTTCTTCAATAACACTGTCTGTTATGTTGATGAGTTATGTAATTTTTTCTTCCCAATCGTCAAGTGGTCAGCTAATGATGTGTGTTGCAACTTAACTTTTCCATTTTTTGGGTGAAAATTTGCAAAGAGACTGGCAAGTGTTATGTTACATTTAAAAAGCAATTTATATACTTACATTTATAAAAAAATTTCCAGATGATGGTGTTGATACTCAGATTGGAACAAAGAAAGAAGATCTGAATGACAAGGAGAAAAAAGAAGAGGAAGAGGCTCCTGCACCTGCATATAGGGCCAAGGCAATCCTGGAGAGCTGGGTGTGGGGTAAGCAACCAGGTAGGATGATCTTCTAAACTTCTGGTTCTTTGAAATGAACGATTTGGCATTCATTTTCTCGATAGAGTAGATGGACTTTATTTTTGTCATGGGATTTTTAAAAATCAAACTTGAATTTTTCTGTTTTAATAGTGTGCTCAGTCACTAGGTTGTGTCGGACTCTTTGCCACTGTATGGACTGCAGTCCACCAGGTTCTTCTGTCCATGGGACTTTCCTGGCAAGAGGACTGGAGTGGGTTGCCATTTCCTCCTCCAGGTTTATATTTTAGTAGACTACGCGTAACATACATTTTACCATTTCAATCACCTTTAAGTGTACTGTTCAGTGACATTAAATACATTCACACTGTTGTATATCATCCATTTCCAGAACCTCTTTATCTTCCCAAACTGAAACTTCCCTTTCTTGCCTTGGAAATCACTTTCTGTTTTTAGGAGTTTGACTAATCTAGTGACCTCATTTAAGATGGTTGCCATCCAACCATCTCATCCTCTGTTGTCCCCTTCTCCTGCTTTTTCAATCCTTCCCCGCATCAGGGTCTTTTCCAATGAATCAGCTGTTTACATGAGCTGGCCAAAGTATTGGAGCTTCAGCTTCAGCATCAGTCCTTCCAGTGAATATTCAGGGTTGATTTCCTTCTGGATTGACTGGTTTGATCTCCTTACTGTCCAAGGTTAATACATGATATTTGTTTTTCTCTTTCTGATTGGCTTCACTGTTTAATAGGCTCTGGGTTCATCCACCTCAGTTAAACCGAGTCACATTTGTTCCTTTTTATGGCTGAGTGATAGTGCATTGTATATATGTACCATTGCACATATGTACTTTATCCGTTCGCCTGTCAGTGGACATCTAGGTTGCTTCCGTGTGCTGGCTGTTATAAATAGTGCTGCAGCAAGCATTGGGGTGCATGTGTCTTTCAGAATTGTGGTTTTCTCTGCCCATTTTTTAATCGAGTTGGTTTTTTTGTTTTAATGTTGAATGAGCTTTTGTACATTAATCCTTATTGGAAATATTGTTTGTAAATATCATCAGTTCAGTAGGCAGCTTTATTATTTTGTTGATAGTTTTCTTCACTTTGCAGAAGCTTTTTAGTTTGATGTAGTACCGTTTATTTTTGCTTTTGTTTCCCTTGCCTGAGGAAACATATCCAGAAAGATATTGCTAGGACCAGTTGTCAAAGAGTATATTGCCTAGTTCCTCTAGAAGTTTCATGGTTTCAGGTCTTTCATATAAGTCTATAGATTAAAATCAGGGAGCATGATACCTCTAGCTCTGTTCTATCTCAAAAATATTTTAACTATTTGAGATTTTATTTTTTATGTTTCTGTACAAATTTTAGGATTATTTTAGGATTATTTAATTAATTAAATAATTCTACAGATTCATTGCATTGAATCTGTAGATGGGTGTATGGTCATTTAAGTAATATTAATTCTTTCATTATGTGAGCACGGTATGTCTTTTGTCAGTTTCCTTTATCAGTGTTTTACAGTTTTTAAACTACGGTTCTTTTACCTCCTTAGATTTATTCCTAGGTATTTTATTCTTCTTGATGCAGTTGTCAACAGGACCCTTTTTCTTAATTTCTCATTCTGATAGTTCATTTTTTGTGAATAGAAATGCAATAGATTTGTGTTTATTAATTTTGTATACTAAAGCTTTACCAAATTCATTGACGAGTTCTGATAATTCTTCTGAGTGTCTTCAGGATTTTCTGTGTATGACATCATGGCATTACAAGCAGTGACAGTTTTACTTATTCCTTTACAGTTTGGTTTACTTTTTCTTCTTTGCTGTGGCTAGAACTTCGAATACTGTGTTGAAAAAAAGTTGTGAGAGTGGGCATCCTTGTCTTGTTCCTTATATTAGAGGAAATGTTTCAGCTTTTCAGCATTGAGTATGGTGTTAGCTCTGGGCTTATCATATATAGCCTTTATTACATTGAGGTATGTTCCCTCTCTACTCACTATGTTGAGAGTTTTTATGATAAACATATTGAGTTATGGCAAATGCTTTTTTTTGCATCTATTGAGATGATTATATGATATTTATTCTTCAGTTTGCTACTATTGTATAGCACATTGATTGATTGGTGGATGTTGATCTGGCTTTGTATCCTTGGAATATATCCCATTTTGCCATGATGTCTGATTCTTTTACTGTATTGTTGAATTTTTTTGTGAATATTTTGTTGACTATTTTTGCGTCTGTGAACATCAGAGTAAGTGTCCTGAAATTTTCTCTTCTGATGGCTGTCTTGTCTGTTTTTTCTATCAGGGTAATCCTGGTCTTATAAAATGAGTTTGGAAGTATTCCCTCCTTTTCTTTTTTTCTTTATCCTTGAAGAGTTTGAGAAGAATTAGAATTAATTCTTCTTTGAAGGTTTTGCATAATTCCCCAGTGAAGCCCTTTGGTCCTAGAGTTTGTTTGTTGGGAGGTGTTTGATGACTAATTCAGTCTCCTTACAGGTTATTGGTCTGGTCATATTTTCTATTTCTTAATGATTCAGTCTTGAAATTTTGTATGTTTCTAGGAATTAATAATCTCTTCAGTTTGTTGGTGTATAATTGTATTTCTCTGGTATCAGTTGTAACATTTCATTTTACGTTTATGATTTTATTTATTTGGGCCCTCTATTTCTTGGTGATTCTAGCTAACAGTTTGTCAGTTTTGTTTATCCTTTCAAAAAACAGCTGTTGGTTTTATTGATCTTTTATATCATCTTTTTATTCTCTTTCAATTGTTCCCACTCTCATCTTTGTTGTTTCCTTCCATCTAATAACTTCAGGCTTCATTTGTTCTCTCTTTTCATTTCACTTTTTTTTTTTTTTTAGTTTATTGAGATGTTTACTTAGGTTATTTAGTTTCTTGTTTGAGATTTCTCTTTTTCTTTTTTTGAGGTAGGCATTTATCTTTCTGCACTTCTCTGTTAGAACTGCTTTTGCTGTATCTGGTATTTTTTTAAATTTCTCTTTTGACTTCTTCATTGACCCATTATTCTTCAGTGGCATGTTGTTGCATCTCCATGTATTTGTGAAATTTCCAGTTTTCTTTTTGTAATTGATTTCCAGTTTCATAACTTTATAGTTTGGAAAGACTCTTGATGTGATTTCAGTCTAATGAAGTTTATTATGGCCTAATATGTTTTCTGTTATGGAGAATGTTTCATGTGAACTTGAGAAGAATATGTATTCTGTTACTTTTGGATGGAATGAACTGTGTATTATCTGTTAAGGCCATCAGGTCTTACATTATCATTTAAGTCTGATGTTATTTTAATGATTTTTCTGTCTGAATGATTTATCTCTTGATGTAAGTGAGAGACTAAGGTCCTGCACTATTATTGTATAGCAATTGATTTTTCTTTTTAAGTCTGTTAAGATTTGCTTTGTATATGGTTATGCCTATGTTAGGTGCATAACAAGTTTACAAATGTTAGTCCTTTTGTTAGACTTGCCTCGTTATTATTATGTAATGCCCTTTGTCTCCTATTACAGTTTTGTTTTAAAATCTATCTGATGTAAGTGTGGGTACCCCAGGTTTCTTTAGGTTTTCATTTGCATGGAGTATCTTTTTCCATCCCTTCATTTTCAGTTTGTGTGTTGTCCTTATGTCTGAAGGTAGTCTTTTGTAGGCAGAATATAGATGACTCTATTTTTAAAAAACTTTATTTTGTATTGGGGTATAGCTGATTAACAATGTTATGACAGTCTCCGGTGAACAGCAAAGGGACTCAGTCATACATGCGCACATACCGTCCTCCCCCAGACTCACCTCGTATCTGCTACCACATAACATGTGCCATACCTACAGTAGGTCCTTGTTGGCTATCCATTTTAAGTATAGCGGTGTGTGCCTGTCCATCTCAGACTCCCCAGACTTCCTAGATTTCAGTGTCTGTTTCCTTTCCCAGTTAGGCAGGTTTGTACCTGTGTTACATCAGATCAGTTTTCTGTGCCTTTCTCTGCCTCTTCTCCTTCTGGGACCCTGCAAATGTTAGTCTGCTTGATGTTGTGTCATATATCCCTTAAGCTGTTTTCACATTTTTTTCATTCTTTTTTCTTTTTGTTGCTCTGATTAGGTGACTTAACAGTGCCCTGTCTTTGAACTCACTGAGCCTTTCTGCTGCTTCATGTAATGTGCTGCTGAATCCTTCTAGCATACTTTATGTTCAGTGTGGTTTTATTTTTTGCAGTGTATTTTTGGTCTTTATTCAGATTGGGCAACTTCTAGCTTTTAATTTTTTTTCCATTCTACTGTTGAGCCCTTTCACTGAACTTTTTCTTTTGGTTCCAAAATTTCCATTTGGTTCTTTTATTTTTTTTTTAAGGCATCTCTTTTTAACTTAGGTTTTCTGTTTTCTCATATGTTTCAAGTGTGTTTCTGCTTTTTGAGACATTTTTAATCTGTGGCTTCTTTAAAATCTTAGAGTATTCTAATGTCTCTGTCATCTTGGTTTTTCCATCTATTGATTGTCTTTTGAAAATTAATTTTGAGGTCTTCCTGGTTCGTGGTGTGGTGGGTAACTTTCTGTTGAAACACAGGCATCTTCATGTTATATTCTGAGGCTATTTCATTGGCTTTCTGCGACACCATTCTGACAGAGCAAGAAGGTGCTGTACTTCCTTAACGTCAGGAGGGGATTGGAGTTCTGCTGGCTCCCCGCATGGTCTCATGATTTATTTCTGTGTCTGTATGTAAACACTCACCAACTTGTTTCAGAGTATCCTGCAAAAAACGAGTGATTTCTTGGCATTAGGAGTTGGGCAGGGCAAGCGGATGTAGGACAGCCAGGAAGAAGAGCAGGCAGACGCTCAAGAGCATATGTGCTCTGAGTTTTATGGTTATCTCTGGATTGTGCAGCTAAGCAGATGAGAGACATTGTCACTTCATGGTGGAAAATGCAGTGGCTGTTCTGGAAGGTGCCTCTTGTTAGACTTGGCCTCTGGGAGAAATCCCGATGAGCTGTGCTTGGCGGTGCTGTCTCAGTGGCGTCTCTTGTATGTTTACAGGGAGTCGGGCATCTCTCGGTGGTGGGCCAGCAGGGATTCTGCAAGGATGGTACCTCATGTATAAATCTTTCTACTTCATCTTGGACCTAGTGTGGAGTTTAAAAGATGTATATATTTTAAAGTATTTTTCATCTAGATTTTGTAATGGTTAGCTGTTTTAGCTAGTGGAACTTTCCATACTTGGAATCCAACCTCTGGTGTCTGAATAGGTGCCACTGTGCCATAGTGCCTGTGCGTGGTGAGAGAAGCTTTGTCCTGGTGGCCTCCCTAAAGAGAGGTGAGGTGTGTCCATCTGATGCCTTCCGTGATCTCCTTTCTCATGGGAAAAGCTTGTTGAGGTGATGGGTAGCTGAGAAGTAAGTGTCTCCTATATAGGGACATTCACTAGGTATGTGGCTGTTGTCTCTTGGGATATAAAGCTGCCTGGGTGTCGATTGGTTTAGCCTCATAGTGAATCAGTATCAGAGACAGAACAAAAAGAACAGAATACCCCTGCTCTGGTCACCACTGGGTACTGTACTGTTAAAAGGGGTTGGTGGAAGGTAACTTAATCTATAATTCAGCTTTAGGCAGCTTTAAGATTAATTGCTAGATAAAACTCCTTTTAATTATTTTCATTCATGTAACTTTCTTCTAGGTACCTCATAAAAGTCCTAAAGTGTGGCAAACTTCAAACACATACAGTAGAAGGAATAATATAATGAAATACCCCTTATCTGTAGCACATTCTGACGAGTTAATGTCATCTTCCTCTGAAATATTCCAGTAAATGTATCAACTTTTATGAGTATTGTATGCTGGGAAATTTATTGAAACATTTTCATTATGAATTTGGTTTCATAACATAAAAATACTGAATATGGTTTTTCTTTCTGTCTAGGAAGTGTATTGCTAATAAGTATTAATGTCATACTGTTGTGTTAAGACCTTCTTTTACCGTATACCCTGTTTACAGAAGGGCAGTATGCCATACTCGTTGGGTGACATTGGGCAGGTACTCTGAGCTGAGTTGCCTCCTCTGTAGAATGCTCTCCCAGCACTGCCTCTGTGGTGCCTGTGAGGATTACCTAATGTGTGTTAAGTGCTGAAAGTCACTTGTGGCACATATTAAGCACTCAGGTGTTACCTATTATTATTACCTATGAACCTTAAAGCAAACTGTGCCCATAGCATTCAGAGGTTGGATATTTTACGTTGTTTTCTAGATGTGAGTGAACTGAAGGAGTGTCTTTCCGTGTTGGTTAAAGAGCAGCAGGCTCTGGCCATCCAGTCAGCGACCACCACCCTGTCAGCTCTGAGACTCAAGCAGAGGCTCATTGTTTTGGAACGATATTTCATTGCCTTGAATAGAACTGTTTTCCAGGAGAATGTCAAAGTTAAGTGGAAAAGCAGCAACATTTCTTTGCCTCCTGCAGATAAAAAAAGGTAATAATATAATTAAGAAAGTATCTTGATAATAGCTAAATGTAAAACTCAGGCTGGTTTATTTAATAAGGAAAGTTTAAATAAGACTTAAAATGTAGTCTGTTTTTTCATTTTCTGAAATTTTATTCTTGCTTTCCCTTTTTGTATGTTTTATATAATTTGGAGAATGGCTTTCCGAATTTGCTTATGAAGTATCAGGCCATGCTGTAACTTGTCCCATTAAAGACACTTTTCTGTCAGTAGCAGTAGAAACCGGTCAGAAGTTGAGATCAGCATGTCAAGATTTGAAAGTCTGATCTGAACATTATATTCTTTTTGTTTAATTTTGGTATTGGATAGGAAATTATATTGCAGTAATGCTTAACTAGTTTAGATGCTTCATTTTCTTCTTCTTAATGTGATTTACTCATTCTTTTATTGTAAGAGATGCTTTAATGGACTCACTTGTAGTTGTAAGAAACGATACAGAGAGATTCCTTATACCCTTTGCCCAGGTTCCCCAGGGTTAGGCACTTGGGAACTATAACGGAAAGTCACAGGATATTGACTCTGATATATTTTGCCTATATTACTCACGGTTCCCACTTTGGGTGCTCTTGGTCCTGTTTGTGTGTGTGTGTATGTGTGTGTGTGTATGTGTGTGTGTGTGTGTTGGGTGCTCTTAGTCGTGTGTATGTGTATGTGTGTGTGTTTCTAGGTGATTTTATCACAGGTGTGGATTTCTGTCACAACTGCCCCAGGCAGGGTATCGGACATGGACCTTTTTTTTATAGCTGTAACCATTAACCTGTTTTCCATGTCTATTATGTAACTTGATGAGGTTGGCTTTTTCATTCAGTATTATTCCTTTGAGGTTCTTCCAGGTATATGTGTGTGTCATCATTGTTGAACAGGATTCCATGTATAGGTGTACCGTATTTTTTTAACCACTCACCTTTTGAAGGTATCTCAGTTGTTTATAGTTTTTGAGTACTTTGAATAAAATAAAGTTGCTGTGAATATTTCCTACAGGTTTTTCTGAAAACATAAGTTTCAGTTTCCGTGGAATAAATAACTTAAGAGTCCAATTGCTGGGTCTTAGGTTTGGGTTTGTAAGGCATTTTCATACTAGGTCCAGAATAACTGTCCAGTTTTACATTCTCATCAGCCAAGTGTGAGTGGTTGTTTTTTTCTATCCTTGTCAGCGTTTGGTGTTGTCACTTATTTACTTAGCCATTTTCTTAGATGTATAGTGTTATCTCCTAAATACTTATAGATTTCCTAATTTCTCAACCTATTTGGATAGTAGTGAGTTTTACCTTTTTCACAGAACTGGCTCTGGGTTGGATAGTTGATCGGTATAGAGGGGAGTGTGTCCAAACTGTTTCTATTTCTGTTTGTTTAAATATTTGTATAATAGAGAGTCACTTATTAACGATTTAGCAGTTCTTACACCATGCCAATTTAGGACTGCTGGGCTCTTTTTCCATGGATAAGGTCACTATTGGCTTAGGAGAGCCCTAGATTCATGCTTCTCCTGGAATGTATTTTTTACAGGGTTCCCTGTGTGGGGTGCTCCTCCCACCTCATCTGAATTGACTCTGTCTGTCTATTTATTGTTTTAAAGACCACATGTCTCATTATACATCTTTATCTTTTAAGGTTATAATTCTTATTCAGTATAAATCCCCTTATTCCTATCTTCCAGGAATACCCAGGTGCCTGGTAGGAGGCAGCCACTCATTGCAGCTGTTCATGTTTCCTCAGAGCTCCCCAGGCACATGTTCTGTTCGATTCAGGATTTACAGACTTGTGCATTACCAGCTGCCTCTGTTGGGTCCTCACATTCTTCACTGCTAATTTGACTTGCTGTTGTGTCTTGGGAAGATCATTCCATATCTTGCCTATTTTTAATAGCATTTCTAACTAATTATGAAAGAGAATAAAATATATGGTGAAAAAACTGTAACAGTATGTGGTTGAAAATAAAATTGCTTGCTATGATTAAGTTTATACTGTCCACACATTTTTGTATTCTAGTTTTTTTTTCCCCCAAGGATGATTTTTATGGTTTGGATGACTTCTTAATAGATGCACAGTGAAACCATGTCTTGTTAAATTAACATATGTAAGTAATAAAAAGCTTAAAAAGACATTCGAGAATGAGAAACACTAAATTCAGGAGAGGGTAACCTCTCAGGAGGTGGGATGAAGGAGAAGAGCATGAGTATGGGGCCTGCAGACCTGGCGGTCACATTTACCCAAGCAGGGAGAGAGCCAGAGCAGACTCCTGGCCTAGATGTTTTCTGTGGGCTCCTCACCCCTTGCCTGCCTTTTCTTTATTGCACGAAGCTATTCCCCCCTTCTGTGTACTTACTGTTTATCCAACTAATAATATTAGTTCCCTGAGATTATTTTGTGTTTCTGAAAGTCATTTAAAATTTTTTGTAAATATATTTCTTTTGCTCAAAGAGAAAGCCTTTCCTTTACGAAGGACATTTGGTAAAAGTTTTTAAAGTGTCAAACTAAAAGTTGTTTGTGATCCTCTATCTAAAGAAACCCAATGATCACGTTGTGGAGCAGATTCTTTTGTACTACATACTGTAGCATCTGCACATGGCTCTTGACTGACCAGTTCCCACTCCCCCCACCCCATGTGTGTTGTTTGCAGTTCTCGGCCTGCAGGCAAAGGCGTGGAAGGCCTGGCAAGAGTAGGGTCCAGGGCAGCTCTCTCCTTCGCCTTTGCATTTCTACGCAGGGCCTGGCGCTCAGGTATGTGCCCAGCATGTTCTCTTTCCTGCCACATCAGGAGATGTGGATTCTTTGCTAACTTGTGCCACCCCATACCCCTAGGATGGTCTGTGTGCTCTCTCTGCCTCATTTTCCTTGTTTGTAAAATGAGAGACTTCATAGTCTGTTTGACTTTTCAGGCCTAAAAAGGTGTGTATGCACACACACATTCCAGGTAAACCACCGCAGTGCCTCAGTGCTGATTTTCTAGGAGAACCAGAAAGTAGAATTGCCCATATAAGAGTCATAAGATAAAGAATTGACTTTGGAGCAACTGTTAACTTTTAATCTCTGAGCTCTTGGGGTATCTAATTGAGAAGAAAGTGGGAAACAGAAATGTGCCAGTGTCATTCTGTCACTCTGGGACTAGAACACCCACCTGGGAGAGTGGGGAGTGTGCAGTGTGTGTGCTGCATGGGGATGGACGGCCTCATCTGCCGTGTGTGTGTGTGTGCCCAGGGGAGGACGCGGACCTCTGCAGTGAACTGTTGCAGGAGTCTCTGGATGCTCTGAGAGCCCTGCCCGAGGCCTCCCTCTTTGATGAGAGCACCGTATCCTCTGTGTGGCTGGAGGTGGTGGAAAGAGCAACCCGCTTCCTCAGGTCCGTCGTGACCGGGTGAGTTCTTGCTTTTCATATCTTACTGTGTGAATGGATCCAGCCTGCTTCAGAGTCTTGCCTCTCCTTCTGTTTAGAGATAAGAAACTTAGTAGATTGATTCCTGGCATGTTTCCTGCATACCCTCAGCTCTGTGATTTCAGATCTTTGGTTCTCAGCTTTTCAAATGTTTGACCTTCGATATTTTGATTGCACCTAGTAGGCTGTCATACTGAATGGAGTGGAAAACGAACTGTGCTTTCGTTACTTACTTTTTTAGAAATGTTACAACTTGGATATCAGTATTCCCTAAAGTGTCTGAGCACCTGCTCTGCGTCTCTCAGTGACTGCAGGTGCCACCGTTCCGAGTGGTGGGCATTGTCTTTAATAGGCGATGCGGGGCTGAACAACTGACTCAGGACGAGACGCTTAAACCTACAGTGGGTCTTCCTGGTGTGAAAAGATACGGGTGTAAATCATTTTTCTTTAAGGAAAGCCATGAAGTCTGGTCTTAGGTGCTATGCATTTTTGTTAATAGTTTTTAAGGAAAGTGTATACTCAATACAAAATTAAACAGCAGAGACAGGGAAAGAGAGTTTATTCTCATTCTCTTCACCTGCTATGTCCCTTTTTTTTTTCTTTGAAGAATCCTGGAGTTTATTAGAGCATAGTTATGGAAATATCTAGAATAGATTGTCTCTAAGGAACTTCTGCAAGCTAATATTCTTTGATTCTTGTATTTGTGGTTTCCCTATACCACACACCATATATATTTATAAGATACATATATAAATCACATGGTGGGAATGAGGGAAAGAGTTATGGGAATACTGAAAGAATTACAAATCCAAAAAATTTAAAATCACAACCTGCTGTGTCCCTTGCAGCAAGGGAGACACCTGTGGTCTCCATGCCAGTGGGCTGTGGGTTTAGCTGTTCAGAGTTTCTGATGTCATTGCCATGGAATTTAGGGTTGGGAAGCCCTGAAAATAGGCTTGGAATTGATTTTAAAAATTCAGCAGTAATAGTGATGTTGGAAGATCCTCCCTCCCTCATCTTGGGTTAAGAAGATTTATGAACAAGGAAAAGTTAAAATTGTTTTTTTGGTCAGAAATAAAAATAAACTGACATTTTGCCTATAGATTTTCAGATGGTTTTATAAGTTGATTCTTTTCCAGTTTTGTAGATGAATGTTGATACTAGAATAGCCTTGCATGGCACTGAAACTGGAAACATGTCTAAACATTTTTCTACTCATGATTTGAATAATGATATAAGTAGTTTCATGCTATAGCAACTTGGAATGTCTTATAATGGAATCTTATGGTATCTGAATCAATACTTGTAATAAAATCTTGTCTTTACAAGTTAATTGTATCCTTTGGAGTATCTGATTAAATTTGAGTAAGCAAGTCTCAGAAACTTGATTCTAATACTAAAAACACTTCTTCATGGGAGAGGGAATATAATTAATTTAGCATTAATAGCATGCTTATTTTAAGCATGTTCTCTTTAAGCTCTGTTGTCACATTGTCCCTGCCTCCTCTGCTGTCATTTCAGGGATGTTCACGGAACGCCTGGAACCAAAGGGCCAGGAAGCATCCCCCTGCAGGACCAGCACCTGGCTCTGGCCATCCTGTTAGAACTGGCCGTGCAGAGAGGCGCGCTGAGGTGAGGCGTGCCGCAAACTGGAAGTGTGGCTGGGAAACGCCTCTGTATTGAGCAGCTGTTGCATTTCCTTGAACTATTTGTGATTGCAGCAAATGTGTAAGGATCTGCGATCAAAGAACCATGTCCCAGGACCCTTCTTTCAGATCTGGCTACACTTAAGTTTTCTTCACTTCCTTTTTATGATCAACTTTCTAGGAGTCTAGGAACTGTTTTTTTTTTTTTCCTCTCTCTCTCTCTCAATTTTCTTCAAATTGTTATTTTTATTCCATTAATTTAAGGTCCTAGAAATTGCCTGTAGAAAGTGCTGTTTGAACTTCCTAACTGGTTTTATATTTCTTATCCACAGAAGGTGGATGTTTTGTGCCAAAATCTTGAATCATTTAGCAATTTTACTGCCTAGATTTGTTTTCTTATTTCATCGCCTTGTTTTAGTTTCCTTTCATATTTAAAGTATGTGTTTGATTTTATTTAGCTATCTACTTTTGTTTTTCATAGACCATGGCCAAAAAAATTAATCTGTTTTCACTAGATCATAAGGATATTTTCTCTTTCAGTCAAATGTTATCTGCTATCCTGTTGTTGCTTCAACTGTGGGACAGTGGGACACAGGAAACTGACAATGAGCGGTCTGCCCAGGGCACCAGTGCCCCACTTCTTCCTTTGCTGCAAAGATTCCGGAATATCATCTGCAGTAAAGATACCCCCTATACTGAGGGTGACGTTCATGTAGGTATCATCATGGGACTTTGCACCTCAATAGCTGTCTTCATTTTGCTTATCCTAAACGATTTGACCTTTTATAAACAAGCCCAGAGCACATATCTGTGATAGTAGTTGCTTCTCAGGAGGGAGTGTGTTTTTGGCAGTTACAACAGTGAGTCAGGTGTGGGCTAGGTATGGGAAGTCATGGTTGGGTCACAGTTGATGCAGCAGAACTTGACATGGTCGTGGTTGGATTCTTTGCAGCGAGTAAGGAGGGATCAGAGCCAGCTGTGTTTCGTAGATGCTGGGCCCTTTGCGTTGTTCTGGGTTGTGTATCAGGAGCATGCTTCTTGGCACGCGTCGGTTTGTGCTTTTAGAGAGATGTGTCTGCGGCTGCCTTGTTGGCCGCGGAGTTTTCCTCTTGCCACACGAGTCATCGAGCCTTTGTGTTTGGGTGTTTAGTGCTGTGTATTCCCAGCTACCGCTTGTGTTGTGCTCTGGCTGTGATGGGGCTGTGGAGGGTGTAAAGGAGGCATGCTTGCTTCCACGTGGGAGCAAGGTATTAATAGTAGCAGTGTAAAGATGTGTTAAAGGTCCTGGTGCTATTTCAGGAAAAAGTGTGAGAGTCAAGCGTGTTCATTACTTGCAGCAATGCCATGGGCAGTGGGGCAGGGAGGCCAGGCTCAGCTAGAGTGGGAAGGAGTAGCAACGCCTCACTGTCTGTCGAGAGCAGTTACTGTGGGTCGGTTTTGACCCTCCCAGGGGCACTAGGCAAATCTTCTCTTCCTCCTCTGTCCTCCTTCACGTGCCATTTGTGGACCACACCTCCTTTAGCCTGCAACTCCTACGCTGGCAGCATGGAGCCAGGTCTGAAGTACACAGACCTGTTTTAGAAGAATATTAGAAAAACAGCATTGACAATAGTGACTCACTTTGTTGGCCCTTCCTGAGTGTGGGGCATCACGCAGAAAACGTTACCTCAGCCATTACCGTCATTAGTCCTGGGAAACAGGCTAGTGGCAGAGCAGGCCTGCCTAGGTCTGAACCCCGGGACTGCTGCTTTTCAAAGGTAGAAGTTTGAGTTTACAGATCTTTTCTGGAAAAACTTAGAAGTTCTGTTATCAAATTCCAGCTTAATTATTCTGTTACTTTACAGTCTTTGATGATAATAAGGCTGTTCTGGTGTTAGCAGAATTAGAATTATTAATGTACAAATATAATTGTTACTTTTCTGATGAGTGGGCAAGCTTTAGATTAAAATAATGGTTATTGTTCTCACTTTTCAAAGCCAAGTTGAGGTACAGTGCTTTTGTTCCCAGGTAGATAGCTCTGCATCCTTCTGGAGGTCCTTGGGATGGTGAACCTGAGGAAGATGGGGCTGTGTCACTGACCTGTGTGGAGTTGGCACACAGGTGGTGAATGTGTGTATGTGTGGGCACCTCTGTGTGCAGTGAGTGTGTCGATCTCAGTGCATCAGCAGTACTTCTTATGTGACAGCCAAAGAGGGAGAGATTTACAGGTGATGTCTGACTCTGGAAAGACCACTTGTGTTACTTTAATTTTCCCCACCATTTCTGAAGCTGTTTTTTTACTTTTCTTGTTTAGCTTCTGTCTGGCCCTCTGAGCCCCAATGAGAGTTTCCTGAGGTACCTTACTCTTCCACAAGACAACGAGCTCGCTATAGACTTACGACAGACCGCAGTTGTTGTCATGGCGCACTTAGATCGCCTGGCCACCCCTTGCATGCCACCTCTCTGTAGCTCTCCGACATCTCATAAGGTAAGTGTGACAGCAAGGTCTATTCTTCGTGTTTTGTTCCTAGAGTCCGATTCTGTGCCTGTGTGGAGACTCACTTTCTCTGGGGTTGGGGTGAAGTTTGCATTCAGCTTTTGAACATGTACACTTTAAGGTGTCAGTCATGGTGAGCAGACTGATGCACATCAGGGTTCAGGACCCATCCCAGGTTCCAGATTCAAGAGGCACGTCCCCAGAGAGGTCTCCTGTGTTCACATAGCCGCATGCTGTGCTGTCTTCCTTAGGAGGAACATAGTGATGTGTCTGACACTGATCTACGTGTGTGAGGATCTGCTGATACAGGCTCACTGAGAGCCTCGTACGGTCACACCTGATCATTGCAATGTTGTCCCATCATATGGATGAGAAGGCTGCGTTTGGAGTGAACTTTGTGAAGGTCACACAAAGAATCCTGGTTTTAATCCAGAGTTTTTAAACTTTGTCCTTGCTACTATAAGTACTTCTTAAAATTAATTTTTATTGGAATGTAGTTGATATGCAGTATGTGTTAGTTTCTCCTGCAGCAAAGTGCAGATTTTCCTGACTTTTGATTTTGGGGATAAGATGGGGACTGCGTCATGAGGTTTGTAGGATCTGAGTTCCCAGACCTGGTATTGAATCTGGATCATTGGCAATAAGAGTGTGGAGTCTTGTTCACTGGGCTACCAGAGAATTCTGCCTAACTTTCAATTTGAAGAGTATTTGCTTTATTTTACAGTGATTTATGTTTTCCAAATAAGTAATACATTTACATGGTTCAAGAGTAAACACTAAACGCAAGGATATATTGCTGCTTCCTCTCTCTCTGCCTTGTCTCATCCAGTTTCCCTCCTGTTGGGGCTCACTTTTCTGGTCTTTGTGTATCCTTTCAGTGTTCTCTCAGTGGGAGTATATTACAGCACTTCCTGTAACTTGTCTTTTCACTAATCAGGATATTGAAGAGCTCTCTGTATAAGTAAAGAGCTTCTCGCTTTATTTTTAAAAAACAGCTTAGTGGTCCACGTGTGGATGTGTCCTGATTTTTTAAAATCAGTTTCCTATTGGTGAACACTCGTGTTGCCAGAAGTTTGCTGCTTAGGTGGTATTGAGATGGCTACCTGTGTACCTTTGTTCTTCTCTGTGTGTACACGCAGGTGCACACGTGTGCAGCTGTGATGTACCCGGTGTGGTGGACACGGGAGCTGATTATCCCCTAGTTGCTGTCATGCGGCGTGACTCCTTTAACGCCACTAACAGCAGGGATGCTTGACTCCAGGCTTCTGAGGCCTTTGGGTCCTTACCTGTTATGGCAGAGTGGTAACCTATGTTTTGAGCATTTAAAAATATATTTAAGATCTACTTGTGCTACTTTTTAATGTGCTCTGTTAAATGAAATGCTCTGGAAAAATAACGTGTCCAGTTACTTATCTTACCTGGTAACTGAGGCTGTATGGAGTGTTCTGAATTATTCTGATGTTTTGAATCAGCTTCCTTCTTTACTTGCTCTGTTTTTATTTTATATATCTGTTTGTTAGTCCTTTCATGAATTATTCTTAATTTTTTTCTAAGAAGGAAATTTTCTTGCTGATGTAAAGAAAATATTTACTTACTTCATTATTTGACAGGGATCATTACAAGAAGTCATAGGATGGGGGTTAATAGGATGGAAATACTATGCCAATGTGATCGGTCCCATTCAGTGTGAAGGCCTTGCCAACCTGGGGGTCACGCAGATCGCCTGTGCAGAGAAGCGCTTCCTGATCTTGTCGAGAAACGGCCGTGTATACACGCAAGCCTACAACAGTGACACGCTTGTAGGTCCTGGGGTGGGTTGGTGGAGGGGGCTCTCTGCCATGTGTGCTACTTATCTTGTCCTTCTTTATGTCAGTTGATTTTTGAAGATTTATAAGCATCTGCTCATTGTATATTATTGATTGTACTTAAAAGTCTTGATTGTAATCATTATTGTCAAGATTTTGGGGCAAGATTTCTTAGTTTTTAAGCTCAGGAACTCCTTCCAGTGTCAGGTATTGTCAACTAGTATTCCCATTTGTAAACTGTGAAGTCATTTCACGTTGGGACTGGGAAGTAACAGATGAGAAACTCGTGGGGTGATGGCAGATGGGTGTGCCTCACCTGTAGTTGCCTGTTTCCCTGTGCGAGACGCGCCCTGGGGCACATGGAGGCCCCTGCCTGGTGCTGTGCTGCAGTGCTGGGCAGGCCGGCTGGACAGCCGCCAGAGCGGCCCATGTTCTGAGTGGGGTTTGGTAAAGTAAGATGCACGAGTGAGGCAAGTCATGCAGTTTTCTTGTCCTTGGATTGCTTACTAATTTTCTTCCTGTTTTACCTTTTTTAGGCCCCACAGTTGGTCCAGGGGCTTGCCTCCAGAAACATCGTAAAAATTGCTGCCCACTCAGACGGTCACCACTACCTGGCCTTGGCAGCCACTGGAGAGGTGTATTCCTGGGGCTGTGGGGACGGTGGACGTCTGGGCCATGGAGACACTGTGTATGTGCAGCCTTTTCCTGTAACTGATACTCTTTTCTTTTGTCTTGCTGTAACCAAAATAAGGTGGAAAAGAGATGTGTGGTGAGGGTTTTGCAGCTGCTCAGACATGCTGGGCTGGGGTGGAGAGGGCTGCCCCCAGATGGATCAGCCCCCGTGACACTGTGGGAGCTCTGCACGCTGCATAGAGAGCGCTGTTGGGGGGCCTTTGTGTTCTTCTCCCCCAGCTTTTGATACTCCTGTTGATACACATACTGCACTCTCACTGTGGAGTTTTCTAAACTCCACACTCTTCCTTCATTTATTACCTCAGCACATCTCTGTCAGATAGTCTTCATTTCCTTGAGCCATACCATCATTTTCACAGCTACAGAAATCAAAGAGTTTTGATTTGAATCACATGATTCTAATGTGTTGTTTTGATTATTGTAAAAGACCAGAAACAAAACAGAATGGTTGTTCTAAATGTGGAGTCGTGAAAATAAAGAGTTCTGATGGCTGCCTTGGAATCACAGGAACCCTTTCATATGTTAATGTTGTGAGTGGAGGTTGGTGGAGAAAACATTGGTTTTAGGTTGATTTTGAAGATGCAACCCATTTCAGGCTTGTCAGAGCCATGATCAGGGAGTGGGCAGCAGCAGAGTTGAGAGGAGACTGGCCCGTTCTCACTGGGTGGAAGTGGACATCCCCAGGGAGGATCCCAAATTGTGAAAAAAGACTCCTGCACTCTGGGTGTTAGCATTCAGCAGATTTGATGTCCTCAACTTGACAGTGTTGTAGGAGTTTCAGACAAATCTAGTAAAATGATAGTGAAGAAAAGGAATTACAAGTACAGAACTTAGAATTATCGTTAATCTCAGGTTAACAGGGAGTCAGGGATTGGCTTGGGGCTCACCGGACTTGAAAGGGTTGAGGTTTGGGTTGGAGGCATTAGTCTTTTTACTTTTTAAATGTTGGATATAATTACCATGCATAAAATAGTCTGTAATTAAATAGCACTCAGTTGAGATTAAGTGCTAGTTGAGTAACTTGTCTATTGCCTGAGGAGTTGAGGGAAAGAAAGTAGAATGGTGCAAATGCAGAAGTTGCAGAGAAACTTTGGGGTGGGAGGTTGAAACATGAGCAGAATGGAGAGATGATACTGGAGTAGTTGATTTGTTCCTCTTCCCGTGTGTGCCCCTCCCTCTGTGTGTTTATTTTGCAGAATAGTGTGTCACAAAAGAAGTGGGTTGTGTCTTTGGACAGGCTAGAATGAGTGTTACTGATCATAGCAGACATATTTTAGATTATAGGCATTGGGCATTTGCTAATTTTGAAAGTGAATCAGCTAGTGGTCTCTTCTACCCAATTAATCCTTGCTGCTTCCTACTTTTCATTTGTGAAATATAGATTGCAATGTGATTAGTAAACCTTGCCCAGCATTTCTTCCCTGTTTGTTTAACAAATATATATAAATTTCAGCAGTGTGCATGAAATTTACAAATTCACCAGCTTTCCATGTACAGTTTGGTGAGCTTCACAAATGCTTGAGGTTGGGAGCCACTGTAACAGATTCAGAGTGCCTCTGTTAGCACCCCTCCGCCAGGCTGCTTTGGACCCTTCTGCAGCCAGCCCCTGCTGCCACCTCTGGCTCCTGGTCTTTGCCACTTGGGAGTGTTTTGTTTCTGGCTGTATCACCCTGCAGTTCCTGAGCTTCGCCCTTCCCTGTTGCTGTACTTGTGCTGTCTGTAAACAGGCCTTGTTAAAACCACTGAGGGCAGAGCTGTCATGGGCTTGATCACCTGTGTGTTTAACAGCATGCTGGATGTGACACTTGACATTAGGTGCCCACCTAACAAAAAATCATGGAAGTGTTTGAATTCTGTATTTCTTAACTATTTCATAAGATGCCTGAAAGGCAAAGTTATCTCAGTGCTCTGATAGTTTATTCCTGGGAGTGTCACTAGTAGGAAAGGCCCAGAGTGCATTCATGTTTGTTCCTTTTGTCTCAACAGGCCTCTTGAGGAACCTAAGGTGATCTCTGCTTTCTCTGGAAAGCAGGCCGGGAAGCACGTGGTGCACATCGCATGTGGAAGCACATACAGCGCAGCCATCACAGCAGAAGGGGAGCTGTACACCTGGGGCAGGGGCAACTATGGCCGACTAGGCCACGGTACGTCTACTCTGAGCCAGCCTGGGTGTGCTCCGCAAGGCTGCTGCTTTTTAAGATGCTTGCAGTAATAATGGTCCTATCCGTTTGAAGGCTCCAGTGAAGATGAGGCCATTCCAATGCTGGTTGCTGGGCTCAAAGGCCTGAAGGTCATTGATGTGGCTTGTGGAAGTGGCGATGCTCAGACCCTGGCCGTGACAGAGAATGGTATGTGTAGTGCGTGCTGCCTTGGGAGGGCGCTCAGGATGAGGAGGGCCACTTCCCTAGAGGGGCGAGCTTTGGAGGCTTTAAGTGCACACATACCTCCGTGTCTTTGAAGAGGTCGAGATATTATGGGGCTTGTAGTTTCCGTTGCCCAGGGCCGTCCTTCGCCATTTTATTAACAAAAGAAATGAAAATGTTTACATTTTATTCGGGCATTTTATTTGTTAACAAAGAAATGAAAATAAATGGAATAATTGATGTATTATTTCTGTTATTATGCTTACTTTTCCTAATGTTGAGCCACCCTTGATTCTCTGTTAAATCCTGCTTATTATTAGTCTTTGTGTATTCATAGTATGATTCTTGCTTTTAATTTCAGCTTTATATTTGTGTTCATTAGTGAGATTGTACTCATGTGACACTCTTTGTGGATATACTTACCAGGTTTGATGTTGATTTTTTTTTCTTTTTTTTGACTGCACTGTGTGGCTTGTGGGGTTTTTAGTTCCCTGACCAGGGATTGAACCTGGGCCCTCAGCAGTGAGAGTGCAGAGAGTCCTAACCATTGGACTGTCAGAGAATTCCCAATATTGATTTTTTAAACGGTATTTGTCTTTCAGTATTGTTGGAGTCTGTCCTTTGAATTGTGGGGTCTGTCTGGCATTTTGTCAGCATTAGTTGGGAGCCTGTCAGCCTTGCTCTTCCACAGAGAGCAATTTTATTTTATCCCTTTATGTAATATTTAATTAAATTGCACTAAAATTTTTATTGGAAGTAAATCCTGTTGTATGATTGACATGTGGTCAGTGTAACAAGAATGGTGTGCAGGCAGACCTGAGAGTGGTGTGTGCAGTGTGCCGTGGGTCTAGTTACTGTATTTTATGGAGGCAGTAGAGCTTTTGTTCCGTGTTTAGTACTTAGTGGAAGCTGTTTCATTAAGCCAAACTGGTAAGGGTTAGGACTTTATTGCTTCCCCAGGTAGCAGTAGTGGTAAAGAGCCCAGCTGCCAATGCAGGTGATGCTGGTTCAGTCCCTGGGTCCAGAAGATACCCTGGCGGAGAGCATGGCAACCCCCTGCAGTACCTTCAGTATTCTTGCTGAATAATCCCATGGACAGAGGAGCCTGGAGGGCTACAGTCCATAGGATCGCAAAGAGCTGGGCACAACTGAAGCGACTTAGCACACACAGGACTTTATTATTCATTCAGTTAAAACAGAATGAAAAGTCAGCTTTCCACTTCTTAACTTGCTTTTAAATTTTGTAATTAATGTTTTTTGGCTGAGTTAGGCCTTCATTGTGGTGTGGGGATCCTTTGTTGTGGCGTGAGACCTTTTCACTGGAGGTATGTGGGCTCAGTAGTTGCAGTGCCCGGGCTTAGTTCCCCTGAGGTATGTGGGATCTTAGTTCCCCAACCAGGATTGAACTCTGTCCCCTGCATTGGAAGGTAGATTCTTAACTACCAGGGAAGTCTCTCCATTTCTTAATTACTTCTATAACAACCTGAAATAGAAACTAGATTTCATTTGTGTCAACTATATACATGAGTGATCTAGATCTTTGTGTGGTTTTGGCTATATTGATAATTTTCAGACATTTAAAAGGTTTATTTAGATGTACAGCTATTTTTACTCAGATAATTTGTACTTTTTAGGTCAAGTGTGGTCCTGGGGAGATGGTGACTATGGGAAATTGGGCAGAGGTGGTAGTGATGGCTGCAAAACGCCAAAGCTGATTGAAAAGCTACAAGACTTGGAAGTTGTCAAAGTCCAATGTGGAAGTCAATTTTCTATTGCCTTGACAAAAGATGGCCAAGTTTATTCATGGGGAAAAGGTGACAACCAGAGACTTGGGCATGGAACAGAGGAACATGTTCGTTATCCCAAACTCTTAGAAGGATTGCAAGGTGAGTGCAAGATGTAAACTTTTAAAACCGTTTGAGGACTTTTCTTCAGTAATCTTTTAAAGTTTGCAGGTATTTTCCTTTACCTGACATTCCACGAATGACCCATAAAATTAGAAGCTTTTACCCACATTTTAATAGGTATAGATAATAAATGGAAAGTGGTTTATCTGTATTAAAAAGTGACCTAGAATTATTCTCAGCAAATTTAATTTGAAACTTTAAATTTTACCAATATCAGAGAGTTCTTTTCTGTTTGTTTTTTCTGTTTTATTGGAGAGATTTTTGTGGGTGTGTATGGCAAGTACTCATTTCATTACTCATTAAATTGGCCTCAGTGAGATTAGCTTCTATTTGGTGAGGTCATCTGTAGTTATATTGTAGATCTTGTTAAGACTATCGATATGTATGTAGCACAAAGGGAGATAGGATTGGGTCAGCCTGGAGTCGTCTTGTTTGAACTGGTCCTTGATGGGTGAACCCTCTTTTTTTTGGTTTCAAGGTGTCCAGTTTGCATTCTTAGTTGACCGGAGGAATGAGAGCCGAGGCATGTAGTTGTGTTTTGCAAATACCTTCTGAAGTATGGGAGAGATTGGTGATAAGTGTATCAGGTGGGACCTGTAGTGCCCTATTGCTACACTGCATGAGGTGGGCAGGCTATTTTTTATTGGACCAGGCTCTCTGTATGATTTTAGGTTTGAGGACCTTATGCTGCCTCTCCTAACTACTCAGCATTGCTATTGTAGTCTTAAAGCAGTCATAGACAATAGGGAAACAAATGGACCTGTGTTCCAGTACACTTTGATTCACAGAAACAGGCCTTGTGCTGCATTTGGCACAGGGGATACAGTTTGTTGGGTTACTTACCTGGATTCATCATTATATTTTTGCCTTGAGTTTAGAAGTGAGAATTTTAAGTGGGCTTGCCAGTTCATTTCCCCATCATTTTTATTTTAAAGCATGTTAATACTTTGGTGATTAGAAGTTTTGTGTGTTCACATAGTTTTTATTATTTTCTAAGTGTCTGAGTGTCTAGAGTTAATACAGTTGGTTGTTTACTATGGAGCTGTATTTGAATTTTATTTGCCTTTGTGTTTGTATTCCCTTCATTTAGTAGATGAAATCGAGTTCCTCAGCCCCATTAGTTACATACAGGGATAGCTTACTATGAGAGTATTTAGGTGATTGTTGATATAGTCATTTGTTGTTAGCAGAGGCTCTTAGGATAGAATTGGTTTTCTTACTGTAGTAGGATTTTTTCAGCTGAATTTTTTTTATGTTGATACGTCTGAAAGCATGACCTCATGTTAAGCATGACCTCATAACATGACATAGCATGTTTTTGTCATGTTAAATATACTAATAGGCAAAATTATAATACTTTTCTAACACTATTAAATAGAAAAATATATTTTATATTTATATCATTTAACTTTGGAGAAAAATAGAAAATAGATTTTGTTTTAGAAAACTTTCTAAATAAACAGTGTATCCTTTCACCAAGATAGACCAGGCTATAAAACACACCTTAACAATTAAAAAAAGAGAACTCAGTGTCTCTTCTCCGACTACAGTGGAATTAACTAGAAATCAGTAACAGAAAGTTAGCTGGAAAATCCCCAAATACATAGAGATAAAATAGTTTACTTCCAGATAAAACATAGGTCAATGAAGACATCTCAAGAGAAATTTTAAAATATTTTAAACTAAATGAAAATGCAACTTTTAAAAATTTGTGCTTTACAGTGAAAGCTTAGATGGAAATTTATAGCTTCACATATGTAAGAAGAGATATCTAAAATCAATAATCTTTCTGTCTAGCAAAGGAAACCATCAAAGAAATGAAACGGAAAACTATGAAATGGTCGGAAATATTTGTTAAGGAGTTAATACTCAAAATATATAAGTCTCATATAGCTCAAGAGCAAAAAAAAAAATGATCTGAATAGTCATTTTTCCAAAGAAAACATATTACGGCTAGCAGGTACATGAAAAGATGTTCAACATTACTAATCATCAATGAAATACATTTCTAAACATTGAGATATCACCTCTTACCTCTTAGAATGTCTGTTATCAAAAGACAAGAAATAAGAGATGGCAAGGATGCAGAGATAAGGGAAGCTTTGTATACTGTTGGTGGGACTGTAAACTGGTGGAGCCATTCTGGAAAACAGTATGGATGTTCCTCAAAAAATAAAAATAGGCCCACCAGCTGTTCTGCTTCTGGGTATCAAAGACATTGACTCAAAAAAATACCTGCATCCCCATGTTTATCACAGCATTATTCACAATAGCTAAGACGTGTATCTGGACTGTGGTGTCCATTGATGGATGACATATAAAGAAAAAAATACATATAATAATAAATATATGTATGAACTCAAGACACATATGAAAGGCTGGTTCAGTGTTAAAAAATCAGTTAATGTAATCCATCAAGTTGACAGATGGAAGAAGAAAAATCACATGATCATATCAATAAGTGCAGAAAAAGCTTTGGACAGAAATTCAATAACCATTCATGATAAAAAAAAAAAGCTTAGTAAATTAGGAATAGAGGAAACTTCCTCAACTTGATAAAGACTGTTAGGTTCATGCATACGTAATTGTGGTTTCCGACCATGAATTTTAAATCCTTATAACTAGGCTCAAACACATTTTTATTAATCAAAATAGGAACCATTGTAATAAACACATTTTTGCTAATGAGAAATAAGTTTGTTTATTCCTGTAGCTTAAAAATCTATGCTTTGGGATTCAGTGAACTCTTGGAAAGCATTTTCTGCCTCCTGCTGGTTGAGGAAATGTTTTCCCTGCAAAAAGTTGTTGGAATGCTTGAAGAAGTGGTAGTTGGTTGGCGAGAGGTCAGAACATGGTAGATGAGGCAAAACTTCATAGTGCAATTTGTACAACTTGAGATGCATTGGTTGTGTGACATCTGGTTGGGCATTGTCATGGAGAAAGGATGTTCCATTTCATCATTTTCTGTCCAAATTATTACTGGAAGTTTAGCTAATACAATAAAACAAGAAAAAAAAAAGCTATACAGATTGAGAAGGAATAAGTAAAATTTGTTCCCAGATGACTTGTTTGATGAAAATTTGAAAGAATTGACCAAAAAACCCTCCTGGAACTAACAAGGTTGTGACATATAAGGTTAATATGCCAAAGTTAATTTCCTTCTTACATACTGGCAGCTAACAAGTAGAATTTGAAATTAAGTATACAATACCGTTTGCATTAGCAACCTAAGAATGAAATACTAAGTATAAATCTAAATATATGAGATCTGTATGAGGAAAACTATAAAACTGGTGAATGAAATCAAAGAACTTTATAAATGGAAAGATATTCTAAGCTCATTGATAGGAACACTGAATATTGTTAAGATGTCAGTTCTTTCCAACTTGATTGATTGATTTAATGCAATTCCAGTCAAAATCCCAGAAAGTTATTTTCTGAATCTCAACAGAGTCTAAAGTTCATATTGAGAGGCAAAATAGCCAACACAATATTAAAGGAGAAGAGCCAGTTGTAAGACTGATACTGTTCAACTTCAGGACTTAACTGTAAAGCTGCAGTGATCAGAACAGTTTGGTATTGGCTAAAATATGATCTTTATGGGCTTTCTTGATGGCTTAGTGGGTAAAGAGCCTACCTGCAGTGCAGAAGACCCAGGAGATGCATGTTCGATCCCTGGGTTGGAAGTATCCCCTGGAGGAGGAAGTGGCAACCCAGTCCAACATTCCTTCCTGAAAAATCCCATGACAGAGGAGCCTGGCAGGTTGCAGTCCAAAGGATTGCAAAGAGTCGGACATGACTAAGGACTAAACACGAAGTATGATTGTGAGAAAAGGAGAAGAGAAGAGAGAGCTTGGAAACAGATCTACATAAATGTAGTTTACTGATCCTTGGCAGAGGAGTAAAGGCAGTACAGTGGAGCAAAGATTGTCGTTTCAACAAATGATGTCAGAAGAACTGGATGTCTGCGTGTAAAAAAATGAATAATTAATAATGGGGAGAGGCTTAGTGTCCATTGGGATCAGGAGTACATCGCAGATATGTGCCTTCTCCTCAGTTTCACTGTGAACCTATTAACTGTTCCAAAAACATGGTCTTTTAAAAAGGAGTACACTTTGCATGGTTATACACTGGGATAAGGCAATATGATCTCTAGTTAATTCAAAGTACAGTTGTCTTTTTCTCAACAAGGATAAGGAAAATGAACAGATCCTTTTCATTTCAGAGTATTGTTTTATTTGTAGGCTGTAGGTCCTAATAGATTGTAGCTAGTAAAACACAGCGGAGGTTTTAATGATGTCCATAAAGCAGATGACCTGTGAATAATATTAAAGCAATGACATTAAGTGCCTTCTGAGCTGAGTAGCCTGGAGTAACTATCTTCATTGCAGCACAAATCGTAGGCATAAAGCTGTATCTGCATCCTCCTTTTCCCCCAGGGAAGAAGGTGATTGACGTGGCTGCAGGGTCCACCCACTGCCTGGCCCTGACCGAGGACAGTGAGGTGCACAGCTGGGGAAGCAATGACCAGTGTCAGCACTTTGACACCTTGCGCGTGACCAAGCCAGAGCCCTCTGCGCTGCCGGGACTGGATACCAAACATATAGTCGGGATTGCCTGTGGACCTGCCCAGGTACAAAGTCAATAGCTCGGTGTTTTGTAGCATTTTAATTTCCTGTCATGTGCTGCTAGTATGTAGAAATATACTTGACTTGTATGTGTAGTCCTTTGTCAAATGCTTTTTCTTCTCAAGTGATATAATCATGTGTTCCTTCTTTAGTCTGTTTATATAGTGGAATGCATTGATTTTCTAATACTGGGTAAACCTTGTGTTTTTGAGATAATCTCCACTTGGTCTTCTTTTTCCATGTTGTTGGATTTGATTTGCTAATACACTGTTGAGAGTTTTCCTGTCAGTGCTCTTCACAGATACTAGTTTGTGGCTTTCTTAAGAAACACTTTGTTGCCTTTTAATCAGGGTAAAACTGGCCTCCTGCATAGTATTGGCAAGTGTTCTGTCCTGTTCTGTTTTCTGGAATGGGTTGAGTAGAACTAGTGTTTTTTTTTTTTTTTAATGTTTTCCTATGAATTTATAAGACCCTAGAGATTTCTTTCTCCAAAGAGTTTTAAGCACAGATTCAATTTTTTAATATAGAATTGTTCAGATCATTTCCTCTTGGTGAGTGTTCCTGGTTTGTGATACTCCAGGTATTGCTCCATTCTGTCTAAGTTACCCAGTTTCTATGTGGAACATTTTCCTTATTAGCATTCTCTTACTGACCTTTAGAAGTTTTTGGGTCTGCAGTGATATCCTTGTTCATTCCTGATACGAGTAATTAGTGCTTTTTCTCTTTGCCAGTTTTATTACAGGTTTATCCATTTTGTTCATCTTTTCAAAGAACTAGCTTTTAGTTTCATTAATTTTCCCCTTGTTCTTTCGCTTTCATTGTCATTGGTTTCTCCTCTTGTCCCTTTTCGCCTTTCCGTTTGCTTTGGTGTCACTTTACTGTTTTCTTAGTTTGTTTAGGAGAAAGCTTAGGTTGTTGATTTTAGGCATTGGGTTCTTTTGTAGTATGTAAGCACTTGATACTATAATTTTTCCTCTAAGTAGTGCTTCAATTGGATCCACAAATCTTGATACATTTTCATTTTTGTTCAGCTCTAATTTCTTTTGAGAATTGCTCCTTGCTCCATGGATTAAGTGTGTTGTTTAATTTCAAAACTTTTGGAAGTAATTCTTTACCTTTGTTACTGATTTCTAATTTAGTTAACCATTGTGGTTAGAGAATAAACTCTGTATGATTTCAGTTCTGGATTTGTTTATCTCAGAATGTGTTCTCTTTGTGAATGGTCTGCTTATGTGCTTGAAAAGTGTCTATTTTGCTGTTGACATATTTCACAGTTGTTGATGAAGTGTTCTGTAAATGTCAGTTAGATCTAGTTCATTGATAGTATTACTCAGTTTTTCTAGATCCTTGCTGATATTCTGTTTGTTGTTCTGTCAACAATGACAAATTATTCTTGGTATCTCCAAGAATAATTGTGGATTTGTTCATTTCTCTGGTTCTATCAGTTTTTTTTATATTAATGCTTTTGATCATTAAAAATTTATGGTAAAACATACAGTGGCATTCAGTTTATCTACAGTGTTGTGTTACCATCACTACTGTTCATCTTCAAAACTTCTTCATCATCTCATGCAGAAACTCTGTACTCATTAAACAGTAACTCTCCATTTTTCCTCCCCTGGTGACCTGAAATTTACTTTCTGTTTCTGGTATCTCAAATATGTAGAATTATGTAATATTTGATCATTTATGTCTGGGTTATTTCATATTTGATTATTATGTGTTCCGCATTGATGTATGTTGTAGCATATAGCAGAATTTTGTTTTCTAAAGGCTTGATAATATTCATGGATGTGTATCTGCCACATTTTGTTTATCCTTCAGTAAACACATGGGTTGTTTGTCTCTGGCTATTGTGAATAATGTAGCTATAGGGCCTTCCACTGAAGTGGATGTGGGTTTGATCCCTGGACAGGGAACTAAGATCCTGCCAGTGGTGACAAAAAAAAAAAAAAGCAAGTATTAGTGTAGAAATTTATGTGTGAGTCCCTGCTTTTCAGTTTTTTTCAGTATATATCTAGGACTGGAATTGCTGGATCATTATGGTAACTATGTTTAAATTTTTGAGAAACTGCATTACTGTTTTTCCATAACATCTGCATGATTTTTACACTCCCCCTAGATATGCACAAGGGTTTCATGTTTCCCACATTCTTGTCAACTGGTTATTTTCTTTCTTTCTCTTTTGTTTAAAGGCTATCCCATTGAGTATGGAGTGGTATCACATTGTGGTTTTGATTTGCACTTCCCTAATGGGATGGTCAATGCCTATTGACCATTTGTGTATCATTTTTGGAGAAATGTATTCAAGTCCTTTGCCCATTTTTGAATTAGATTTCTTTTTTAAGTTATGGCAGTTCTTGGTATATTGTGGTTATTAATCCCTTATCAGGAATATGATTTACAACTGTTTTCCTGCCATTCTTTGGTTTTCTTTTTATTCTGTTGATAGTGTTCTTTGATGCAAAAAGTTTTAATTTTTCTTCTGTTTTCAGTGCTTTTGGTGTCATATATATATCCAAGAAATACATGATCATGTAGAATTTCCAGTCTTGTAATAGTTTCATAGTTTTAAGTCTTATGTTTTATGATCTTTGATCCATTGTTTTGTACATGATGTAAGATAAGGATCAAACTGATTCTTCTGCAATTTTCCCAGCACTGTTTATAGAAAAACCTTTGTTCTTTCCCCATTGAATGGTCTTGACACTTGTCGAAAGTCATTTGACCATATAGGCAATGTTTACTGTAGTCTGCTTCTTAGGCTTTGAATCTAACTTTGTGCCCGACCACACTGTTTTGATTAATGTAGTTTTTGGTAAGTTTTAAATTAGGAATTAGTCTTTTCCCAATTGGTTACTCCTTTTCAAGATTCCTTTGGTTATTTGGGGTACCTTGAGATTTCATAGGCATTTTAGGATAAATCAGTTTTTGTTTTATGTATTTTGAAATTTTCGTTTGATACATACACATTTTGAATGTTTGGTTGTCTTGGTGAATTGATTCTTCAGTTGTTTTTCAGTGTCCCCACTTGATCCTTGTTTTTCCTTGCTCTGAAGTTTTCTTTTTTAATGTAGGTACTCCTTTTTAATTTTCACTAGATTAGTAATTGTATATTATAACTCTTCCACCCTTGTATTTGAAAAAAATTTAAGAAGTCTGTATTTTAGTTCCTCTGCTTATCCATTAAAATTTAGAATAATCTTGCCTATGTTTGCAAAAATACCTTGCCTAGATTTTGGTAGAGATTGTGTTCAGCCTATTATCAGTTTGTGAAGAATTGACATTTTTGCTACATTGATTATTCTAACCTATTAAAATACTGTGTTTAAACGTTTATTTACATTTTCTTTGACTTCATTATTAGGGTTTTTAGCATATAAATCCTGTTTTGTTAAATTTATATCTTTTTAAAAAAATTATTTTCAATTTGAGGATAATCTGGAATGGAATGTTAGTTGCTCAGTTGTGTCTGACTCTTTACAAACCCAAGGACTGCAGCTTTCCAGGATCCTCTGTCCATGGAATTTTCCAGGCAAGAATACTGGAGTGGGTTGTCATTCCCTTCTGCAGAGATCTTCCCAATCCTGGAATTGAACCCGAGTCTCCTGCATTGCAGGCAGATTCTTTACCATCTGAGCTACAGGGACAATTACTTTACAATATTGTACTGGCTTCTGTTGTACAACATGAATCAACCATAAGTATATACATGTCCTGTCCCCCTTGACCTCCTCCGCAGCCCCCCCCCCCCCAGGTTATCACAGAACACTTGTGTTGAGGTCCCGGTGCATAGGGCGACTTCCCATTAGCTATCTGTTTTACATATGGTAGGGCGTATGTGTTTCAGTGCTGCTGTCTCAGTTCGTCCCACCTCTGCTTCCCCTGCTGTGTCCACAAGTCTTCTTGATGTCTGAATCTGTTCCTGTGTGAAAATAGGTTTATCAGTATCAGTTTTCTAGATTTCACATATATATGCATTAACATACAATATTTGCTTTTCTCTTTCTGACTTACTTCACTCTGTACAATAGGCTCTAGGTTCATCTACTCACTAGAACTGATTCAGATTTGTTTCTTTTTCTGGCTGAGTAATACTCCATTGTATACATGTACCACAACTTCTTTATCCATTGCTCTGTTTATGGACATCTAGCTTGCTTCCATGTCTTGGTTATTATAAATAGTGCTGCAATGAACACTGGGGTACATGTGCCTTTTTCAGTTTTGGTTTCTTAGGGTATATGCCCAGTACTGGGAATTACTGGACTTCTAGTTTTAAAGGAATCACCATACTCTTCTCTATGGTGGCTGTATCAGTTTATATGCCCATCAGCAATGCAAGATGGTTTCTTTTTTTCCACACTCATTTATTTGTAGATTTTTTTTTTTTGCTGATGGCCATTCTGGCTGGTGTGAGGTGATACCTCATTGTAGTTTTGATTGACATTTCTCTAATAATGAGTGATGTTGAGCATCTTTTCATGTGTTTTTTAGCCATCTATATGTCTTCCTTGCAGAAATGTTTAGGTCTTCTGCCTGTGTTTTGATTGGGTATTTTTGTTTTTCTGCTGTTGAGCTACATGAACTGCTTGTATATTTTGGAAATTAATCCTTTGTCAGTTGTTACATTTGCAATGACTTTTTTTCTGCCATTCTGGGGGTTGTCTTCACCTTGTTTAGAATTTCCTTGCTATTCATGGGGCTTCCCTGGTGGCTCAGTAGTAAAGAATTTGCTTGCCAAAGCAGGAGATTTGGATTCATCCCTGGCTCAGGAAGATCCCTTGCAGAAGGAAATGGCAACCCATTGCATTATTCTTGCCTGGGAAATCCTATTGCCAGAGGAACATGGTGGGCTACAGTCTGTGGAATTGCCAAAGAGTTGGACATGCCATGGTGACTGAATAATTGCTAATAAAAGCTTTTAAGTTTAATTAAATCCCGTTTTTTAACTTTCATTACTGTAGGAGGTGGATCAAAGAGGATTGTTGTTTTATTGTTCAGTTGCTAAGTCCTGTCCAACTCTTTGTACCCTCATGGACTGTAGCACACCAGGTTTCCCTGTCCTTTAGTGTCTCCCAGAGTTTGCTTAAACTCTTGTCCATTGAGTTGGTGATGCCATCCAACCATCTCATCCTCTGCCACCATTTCTTTCTGCCCTCAATCTTTCCCAGAATCAGGGTCTTTTCCAGTGAGTTGGCTCTTCGCATCAAGTGGCGAGGGTATTAGATCTTCACTTTCAGCATCAGTTCTTCCAATGAATGTTAAGGACTGATGTCCTTTAGGGTTAACTGGTTTGCTCTCCTTGCAGTTCAAGGATTCTCAAGAGTCTTCTACAGCACCACAGTTCAAAAGCACCAAATTCTTCAGCACTCAGCTTTCTTTATGGTCTAACTCTCGCATCCATACATGACTACTGGGAAAACCATAGCTTTGGCTATATGGTCCTTTGAAGCAAAGTGATGTCTTTGCTTTTTAATATGCTGCTTAAGTTCCTTTATAGCTTTTCTTCCAAGGAGCAAGCATCTTTGAATTTCATGGCTGCAGTTACTGCCTCCAGTGATTTTGGAGCCCGAGAAAATAAAATCTTAAACTGTTTCTTTTTTTTTTCCCCCATCCATTTGCCATGAAGTAATGGGACCAGATGCCATGATCTTAGTTTTTTGAATATTGAGTTTTAAGCCATCTTTTTCATTCTCCTCTTTCACCTTTTTCAAGAGATTCTTTAATTCCTGTTCTCTTTCTGCTGTTAGAGTGGTATCATCTGCATATCTGAAGTTCTTGATATTTCTCCCAGCAATCGTGAATATAGCTTGTGATTTTTTTCAGCCCACATTTTGCATGATGTACTCTGCATATAAGTTAAATAGGGTGACAGTATACAGGCTTGACATACTCCTTTCCAAATTTGGAATCTCTCCATTGTTCCATGTCCAGTTTTAACTGTTGCTTCTTGTCCTGCATAAGGGTTTCTCAGGAAACAGGTATATTCCCATCTCTTTAAGAATTTTCTAGTTTGTTGTGAATGTTGTGACCCACACAGTCAAAGGGTTTAGGGTAGTCAGTTAAGCAGATGTTTTCTGGAATTCCCTTGCTTTTTCTATGATTCAGCAAATGCTGGTGGTTCGATCTCTGGTCCTCTTCCTTTTCTAAACCTAGTCACTACATCTGGAAGTTTTCGGTTCATGTACTCTTGATGCCTTGCTTGAAGAGTTTTGATTGTTATCTTGCTGGAATATGAAATAAGCACAATTGTATGGTAGTTTGAACATTCTTTGGCATTGCCTTTCTTTGGTATTGAAATGAAAACTGACCTTTTCCAGTTCTGTGGCCATTGCTGAGTTTTCCAAACATGCTGGCATATTGAGTGCAGCACTTTCACAGCACCATCATTTAGGATTTTAAATAGCTCAGCTAGAATACCATCACCTCCACTAGCTTTGTTGGTAGTAATGCTTCCTCAGGCCCACTTGACTTCAGCTTCAGGATGTTCTCCTCTAGGTGGTTAACCAGGTCATTAAGAGCTTTCTTGTATACTTCTTGTATTCTTCTCACCTCCTTGTATTCTTCTCACCTCTTCTTAAACTCTTCTGCTTCTATTTAATCCTTATGGTTTCTGTCCTTTATTGTGCCCATCTTTCCATTAAATGTTCCCTTGATTATCTCCAAATGTCTTGAATAGATCTTTAATCTTTCCTATCGTATTCTATTGTTTTCCTATATTTCTTTGCATTGTTCATTTAAGAATGCTTTCGTATCTCTCCTTACTATTGTCTAGAATTCTACATTCAGTTGGATATATCTTTCCCTTTCTCCTTTGACTTTTGCTTCTCTTTCCTCAGCTATTTGTAAAGACTCCTCACACGTGTACTTTACCTCCTTGCATTTCTTTTGGGATGATTTTGATCAGTGCCTCCTATACCACGTTATGAACCTCTGTCCATAGTTCCTCAGGCACTCTTCCTACCAGATCTAATTTCTTGAAGCTATTTGTCACATCTACTGTACAATTGTAACGGATTTGATTTAGGTCATACCTGAATGGCGTTGTCCCTACATTCTTCAAGTTAAGCCTGAATTTTGCAATCAGGAGCTCATGATCTCGATCACAGTCAGGTCCAAGTCTGTTTTTTTCTGACTGTACAGAGCTTTTCCATTGTGAAGTGCAAAGGATATAATCAATTTTGTTTCAGTAATGACCATCTGGTGATGTCCATGTGTGGAGTCATCTCTTGTGTTGTTGAAAGGGGGTGTTTGTTTGCTTTGACTAGTGTCTTTTCTTGACAGAAGTGTGTTAGTCTTTGCCCTGCTTCATTTTATACTCCAGAGCCAAACTTGCCTATTGTTCCAGGTATCTATTGGCTTCCAGCTTTTGCATTCCAATTTCCTGTGATGTAAAGGACATCTCTTTTTTTTGGTGTTCTAGAAGGTCTTGTGGAACTTTATGGAACTGTTCAGCTTCTTCGGCATTAGTGGTTGGGGCATAGATTCGAATGACTGTGATGTTGAATAGGTTTGCCTTGGAAACGAGCTGAGATCATTTTGTTGCTTTTGAGATTGCATGCACGTACTGCATTTCAGACTCTTTTGTTGACTGTGAGGGCTACACCATTTCTTCTAAGGGATTCTTTCCACAATAGTAGATATTAATGGTCATCTGGATTGAATTCACCCATTCCCATCCAATTTGGTTTTCTGATTCTTAAAATGCCCATTTTCACTTTTGCCATTTCCTGCTTGACCACTTCTAATTTACCTTGATGCATGAACCTAAGATTCCAGGTTCCTAAAGCCACTTCCCATCCCTTTACTAAGCCACCTTTTATCTTTATATTTAAGGTAAATTTCTTGTAGATACTGTAAGTTAGGTTTTGGTTTTGCTGTATCCTGATCATCTCTCTCTGTTTTTATGTTCAGACCCTTGTCTATCATTTATTAATTTTTTTATTTGCTTTCTTCTTTTTGTTCCTTTATTGTTTCCTGACTTCTTTGGGGTTATTTGAATAGCTTTGAGTATTCAGTTTTACTCAGTTGCTTAATTTTGGTAGCAAACAGTTTTGAAAACAAGATGGAGTACTGAAATGAGAGGAAATTGGAAGCTGTTAGTATGTGAATTAGATAACTGAAAATGCTTGTGCATTTAGGACAATTAGAGGGATAAAAAAGTAGTAATTTAGGGCATCTTTGCAATTCCTAATGATGAATCTCTTTGGAACAGGCTGATAACTGAATGTATAGATTCATTTTAGGTTCTTGTGTTTCTTCCATAGAGTTTTGCTTGGTCTTCCTGTTCTGAGTGGTCCGTTGGCCTCCGTGTCCCTTTTGTGGTGGACATCTGCTCTATGACTTTTGAGCAGTTAGATCTTCTACTTCGGCAAGTGAGTGAGGGAATGGATGGCACTGCTGACTGGCCCCCACCCCAAGAGAAAGAGTGTATGACTGTGGCAACACTCAACCTTCTACGACTTCAGGTATTAATGATTTTTCTTCCCTTTTTCCCATTATATAAGTGTCTTCGGTATTTGTAATGATGTTTATGCATATTAAAGGGCATGGGGTTTAGCCTGTTAAATGAACTACTATTGAAAATTTTAAAGTCTCTTCAAATAAGATTTGGAGAAGACAATGGCACCCAACTCCAGTCCTCTTGCCTGGAAAATCCCATGGACAGGGGAGCCTGGTAGGCTATATACAGTCCATGGGTCGCTAAGAGTCAGACATGGCTGAGCGACTTCACTTTCACTTTTCACTTTCATGCATTGGAGAAGGAAATGACAATCCACTCCAGTGTTCTTGCCTGGAGAATCCCAGGGACGGGGGGAGCCTGGTGGGCTGCCGTCTGTGGGGTCGCACAGAGTTGGACACGACTGAAGCGACTTAGCAGCAGCAGCAAAGTAAGATTGTGATGGAGTGTAATGTTTATGAGGCTTAACAAAATCAGTCTGATTATTTTGTGTTTATCCTGTAAGTCAGTCTCTGCATGCAGGTAAGAATATATATATTGATTGTGTTACTACTGCTGAATTCAGCTTGCTGGCATTCATCAGGGAGTCAGTCTTGAATTTACATTTACTGTGTGTAAAGAAGTAACTGGGTGTGGTTGCCAGTCTCTCCTCTGGTCTTTCGGGAGTTCTGCTTCCTCCAGTAGTACCTCCACTTCCTCACAGGAGAGGTTAAGGATAAATGTCGGTATAAGAAAAGCTACACCTACATTACCATATGGAAAATAGATAGCCAAGGGGAGTTTGCTGGGAATTTGCTGTATGGCTCAGGACACTCAAACAGGGGCTCTATCAATCTAGAGGAGTGGGATGGGGCAGGAGATGGGAGGGAGGCTTAGGAGGGAGGGGCATATATGTATACCTATGGCTGATTCATGTTGAGGTTTGACAGAAAACAGCAAAATTCTGTAAAGCAATTATCCTTCAATAAAAAATAAATAAATTTTAAAAAGCTACAAAATTTTTTTTTCTTTTTGAAAAAGTAAAACTGTAACTAAAAATCTTTGATCACTATGTTTTTCTTTGTAATAAAACTGTGACTTAATGTCAAGAGAATAATATTTCTGAGCAAAATAATTTTCCTCCTTTATAATGTGAGGGTTTCTATGTAACCCATCATGTCCCGCTTTTTGTTCTCTCTCCTTTTTGTTCTCTCCCCTTTTTGTCTTGGCTTTCGAAAAGCAGGAAAGTGAATGTAACTTTAAATTGCAAAATGGAATTAGCAGAAGTTTAGAAATTACCTCCCTTCCCCAGAAGCTCGTTTACAAGGACGGCTGTGGTGTGGTGTCCTTGTCAGGGTCCACCCCGTTTTCTGTTGCTTCCCATGGTCTTGTAGTGACACTGTTGCTTTTGTCAGTGCTGTGGAGAAAGACTTTGTATAGGCCCTAAGCTTGGCTGCACTTAGTACCTATGCGCCTAATGCTATGTTTTCTCATTGCTTTGTTTTGTCTTTCAAGGTCTTTTAGTCATGTCTTTTAAAAAATTAACTCATATAGCTTAATTCGTAAAAAGAATTCAGTTTGAGAATATTTATTCAATATGTGGATTTAATAATTTATATTTGTGATTACTGTTTTGTGTAAGTTTGTTCATCATTTTATTATCTTTTGATCAAGTTTCTCAAATTTTTTTCCTTTCAAATCCCTTTAATTGTTCCTAAGTTTTGAAATTTTGATTTCTGGACATTACTCATATTACAGAAAAATTACACTATTTGTGAATTTCCCAACATGTTAAGTTAATCAGTATTTCTCTTCCTGGAAAATATAGGGGTTATAGGATGCCTTAAACCTAAATGCCCCTTTCCACCATTAGTATTTGAGTTATTCAGTAGTCTGTTAAATTGACTAAAGGGACTTTTTTTGTGTGTGTGCAGCTAGTAGAAGAACACTCCCAATTGCAATACGTAAGATATATTCTGATTTTAGGATTGTTAAGACATGAAAGAAAACACCTCCTAGGATTTGTGAAATATAGTTATTTTTAAACTTTCCTTCAATTAATTATAATTATATTTTGAGAGGTCATACTTAATTCTGATATGTAGTCCTCTTCTTTTTTTAAAGATCAGTTTCTTTTCCCAGTGTTACTTATATCACCTCTCTCCTGGATAGCCTTCAGTAAGTTTTTTCATTAAGGTCTGTGAGTTATAACATCTGAAAAACTTTATTAGCTTCAATATCTCTTTAGATAATTTAATGAGGCTAATTTTTTTAGGTTATATGTTGTTTTATCAGCACTTGGAAGATTTTCTGCTGTCTTCCTGACCTTTATTGTTGCCTGTGAGAAATCATTACTAGTGTTCTTTGTAGCTAATTTGTCTTTCCCTTTGGTAACCTTTTGGATTTTTGCCCTTGTTTTGTGATTTTAATACATTATGTCTAGGATTTATTCTTAGCTTTGGACATGTCCTCAGAGAGTAGTTTTATACTTTTGTCTGTGAGGTTCCATTGAGTTCCTCTGGCTCTCGATGAGTTATTGGTGTTCAATTCTTGACTTGTGATATCCATACCTAGATGGTTGATATACATTTGATTTCACATCTGCTTGTAAGGCAGGCTGAGTCTCTGATTTCCTCTGGGTTCTCTGTGCCTAAAGCTTCGTGTGCATAGTATGTGCCTCCCAGGTCCTGGCTGACTGACTGACAGACAGCTCCTGTTCAGTGGGCTGTCCTGTGTCTCAAAAGGCTTTGGTGTGCTCTCAGAGCCCAGAACCCCTTGGCTCCTGTTGTGTATGTGTCTGTGTGAGTCCCGGTTTGGCTCTTGAGGCATTTTCTTATATACCCTCAGCCTGACTACCTACTCTTTCAGTACTTTTTTGGTTGTATTATAGCCTTTGTTCCTATGGTACAGGTGGTTGAGAGTCGGGTAGAGGTGCTGTTTCCACAGGGTTTAGTCAGTGTGTTGATATTGAACTTTTCTTATATGTACTTATGGTTAGGTTTAAAAAATTCCTCTTATAAAATACTTTACCTCAGATTCTCAGTTACTATGGGTAAACATTTTTTAGTCTAGTTAAAAAAATACTTATACTGGAAGTTTTTCCTTTACTATTTGAATAAAACTCAGTTTGCGGTATGATTTCATCTTTAATAAAAATTTGAAAAGCATTCATTTTAAGGGCTTCTAAGTGAAAATTGTTTTTCTCCTTTCAGTTGCATGCTGCCATTAGTCACCAGGTTGACCCAGAATTCCTTGGTTTAGGTCTGGGCAGCGTCCTCCTCAACAGCCTGAAGCAGACCGTGGTGGCCCTGGCCAGCAGTGCGGGCGTGTTGAACACTGTGCAGGCGGCCGCCCAGGCTGTGCTGCAGAGTGGGTGGTCAGTGCTGCTGCCCACTGCTGAGGAGCGGGCGCGGGCACTCTCTGCTCTCCTACCCTGCGCAGGTGGGCTTGGGCCAGGAACGGGGGCAGTGTGGGGTTGGCACAGGAGCAGTACTAGGAGGGGACGGTGCTTACCTCACACTGGCGAAAACACTTGCTCTTTTCCAGTTTCAGGTAATGAAGTTAACATAAGTCCAGGTCGTCGATTCATGATTGATCTTCTCGTGGGCAGCTTAATGGCTGATGGAGGCTTAGAATCAGCCTTAAATGCAGCCATTACTGCAGAAATCCAGGTATGTTCCTAGGAATATGTGTGTGCGCACGTGTGTCTATAAGCTGATGGAGGCGATTTTACTTACCGTTGAGCTGAGATTGAAACTTTGCCAGAATTAAAAAAAACTCTGAAACATAAGACTTTTAGTAACATCCAAATGTTTCTGTAATTAAAACTTTTTTAGTAGTTTAAAAGAACTGAGTAATAAAGTGTGATAAAATATACCCACTTTGTGTCTATTTATTAATAAGTGAATTTGACAGGTACAGCAATCATAATATAAGTCATTGCCATAACCCCAGAAAGTGCCTTTGTGCCCCTTTGCATGTGAAGTTAGCATACTTTCCTCCCTCTCTCAGATGACGTTAGCCAGTTTGGGGAACTTTCTTGGTTAAGGGACTTCCAGTGGTTAAGAATCTTCCTGCCAATGCAGGGGACCTGAGTTCAATCCCTGGTCCAGGAAGATTCCACATGCAGAGGAATAACTAAACCTGGGCACCCCAGCTACTGAACCCAGAGTGGCATAACTACGAAAGCTGGTGTGCTCTGTAACAAGAGAAGCCACTGCACTGAGAATCCCACACTCTGCAGCTGGAGCGTAGCTCCTGCTGGTCACAGCTAGGGAAAGCACGTGTACAGCAGGAGAGACCAGCACAGCCAACACTAAGTCAGTACATAAGTAAATGTTAAAAAAATTGTTTTGCCAGTTTTGATTTTCACATAAATGATATACAGTATGTACTGATTTGTGTTAGCTTTATTTTGCCTTGATTATGATTTTTAGATTCAGATATGTTGGATGTATTAATTTTTGCTATTGAGAAGTGCTTCCTTTTGTGATTATGGCACTATTGATATATCCATTCTCCAGTTGGTGGACATTTGATGATTTTTGATTCTTAAAGCTGCTGTGATCATGCTGTGTCCAGGTCCTTCAGTGAACACTTATGTTTTCTTTTGGGTAAATACTCTGAATTAGAATTTGCTGGATCCTAGGGTAAGTGTGTAGTTTCCCAATGTTATTGTGCCGTTTATTGCACATTTAAGCAGCCAGTATGAGAGTTCTAGCCCTTTCTTGACCTCATTAACATGAGGCATGTCAATCTTTTTTAAAGACTATAGCTATTCTGGGAGTAGAGTGGGGTGTTAATTTGTATTTGCATGTGCATATTTGTCATTCATAGCTACTTTTGTTGGTTTCATTGTCATAATACTTTTCAATTTAAAAACTTACACTGATAAAATTGGAAGATGTGAGTGTATTAAAAATGTTTTGAAAATATACCTATTTTGATTAAATTGAAAAAAATTAAAGGCAGTCAAACATGTAATGATGTTAGTAGCAGGTATGATGCATTGTGTACCTTTTCTCCCTCAGATGCTATGCTGCGTACTTTACTTTCATTTTCTCTTTTAACTTTGTCAGCCATGTTGGTGTCAACAAAAAAAATCAGTGGATCTAAAAAAGGGATAGAAAATTTTATTCAGGCCAAATATAGGATTATACCCCAGGAACAGCATCTCAGAAATTTCTGAGAATTATTGCGCCCATTACAAGTCAAGGCACAGTTATATAAGTTTTTTGAGATAGAAGGCTGTACATTAAATGATGTCATTATTGACAGTTTACACAGTCCAGATCTCAGCCTCCTCATGGTCTCTTACAAAATCAAGAAGGAGGGTTTTCTTTTGAGGCATTACTTGTTGATCCTGGTAGAATGTCTCTTTTTGGTTGAGCAGGTATATCTGCTGATGAGGAGGTTTAGTCCATGCATAATGTGAATACATGGGGGCTTCCCTGGTGGCTCAGATGGTAAAGTGTCTGCCTGCAATGCGGGAGACCCAGGTTTGATCCCTGGGCTAGGAAAATCCCCTGGAGAAGGAAATGGCAACGCACTCCCAGTACACTTGCCTGGAAAATCCCATGGACATAGGGCCTGGTAGGCTACAGTCCTTGGGGTTGCAAAGAGTTGGGCATGACTGAGTGACTACACTTTTACTAATATGAATACACAATCCTCAGCTAGGAGAGAAAGGCCATAGGGCAGAGAAAATTTTTCTGTTTAAATTTTTCTTGTATTGCCAGAAAATGTGAATGTTTTTCACAAGTGGAAAAAGTTGTCTTAAAATTTCACTTTATAGGCATGGACACAGAAGTGCCACAGAAGTTAACATTGGGGCTAAGGTGTCATGACGAGTGAGTGGCAGTTTGTTGATACTAGGCTGCTTGCTTCTCTTTCTGAGTGCTGTGGCCGTGTGACAGCTCACCTGATGGGAACTATAATATGTGGATTCGACTCAGGCAGTGTTTTTAAAGCCTGTTTATTTAGTAAGCATATGTTTATTTTGTGCTTCCTGCTGGAGAGTGGAACCTCGGGAGGGGAAGAGAGGCTATAGAGTATACAGACTGTGATCCCAAGATAATAATTAAGGTTCATAAAAAATGAGCCAAAAGGCCATTTGTTTTAAGACAAAAATACTTTGCGGCTACAGAAAGGCATAAATAAAAAACCTCATCATGTAGGAATAATCACTATTAATATTTTTTTGTGTATAGTCTTCCAAGCTTTCAAAAATGCAAATGTTTACTAACAGCACTAATTTGCAATGCTAGAATGGGTCTTAGTGGCTTGTATCTTTTTCACTCATCAGGTGACCATGTCATCTATATTGAATACCTTTCTGCTATGTCCATTTGTTCTATTGGCTTTGGGAAAGTCTGTCGTAAGGAAAAGGACTAGTGTTTCCTTTTTTAAAAACAATTTCTTATTGTTGACCATTTAGGTTTTAGATATTTTTACTACTATAAATACTAATTCTACTTCCAAAGAAGGGCAGTGCCAAAGAATGTTCAAACTACCGTATGGTTGTACTCATTTCACATCTTAGTACAGTTATGCTCAAAATTCTTCAAGCTAGGCTTCAACAGTATGTGAACTGAGAACTTCCAGATGTACTAGCTGGGTTTAGAAAAGGCGGAGGAACCAGACAGCAAATTGCCAACATTGATTGGATCATAGGAAAAGCAAGGAAATCCGTCCTCCCCCCCCAAAATCTGTTTCTATTTCATTGACTATGAGAAAGCCTTTGTATGGATCACAACAAACTGGAAAATTCTTAAAGAGATGGGAATACCAGACCACCTTAGCTGTCTCCTCAGAAACCTTTATGCAGAAGGTTTTCAAGAACCAACAGTTAGGAACAGTGGGCTGGTTCCAAATTCGGAAAGGAATAACATCAGTGCTGTATACTGTCATCCTGCTTATTTAACTTATATGCAGAGTACATCATGGATGTACTCTGGATGCCGGGCTGGATGAAGCACAAGCTGGAATCAAGATTGCCAGGGGAAATATCAACAACTTCAGATATACAGATAATACCACTTTAATGGCAGAAAGTGAAGAGGAACTAAAGAGCTTCTTGATGAGGATAAAAGAGCAGAGTGAAAAAGTTGGCTTGAAACTCAGCCTTCAGAAAACGAAGATCATGACATCCAGTCCCATCACCTCATGGGAAATAGATGGGGAAGGAGTGGAAGCAGTGAAAGCAGTGACAGATTCTTTCTTTCTTGGATTCCAAAGTCACTGTGAACAATGACTACAACCATGAAAGGAAAAGACATTTGCTCCTTGGAAGGAAAGCTATGACAAACCTAGACCACATATTAAAAAGCAGAAGCATCCCTTTGCTAACAAAGGTCTTTCTAGTCAAAGCTATGGTTTTTCTTGTAGTTATGTATAGATATGAGAGTTGGATCATAAAGAAGGCTGAACAGCAAAGTGATACTTTTGAATTGTGGTCTTGGAGAAGAATCTGGAGAGTCCCTTGGACTGCAGGGAGATCAAGCTAGTCAGTCCTAAAGTAAAGCAACCTTGACTATTAATTGGAATCCCTGATGCTGAAACTGAAGCTCCAGTACTTCGGCCACCAGATGTGAAGCGGCAACTCATTGGAAAACATTCCTGTGCTGGAAAAGATTAAAGGCAGAAGAAGAAAGGAGCCGCAGAGGATGAGATGGTTGATGGCATCACCACTCAACGGACATGAATTTGAACAAACTCTGGGAAATAGTGATGGACAGGGAAGCCTGGTCTGCTGCAGTCCATGGGTTGGAAAGAGTCAGACGTGACTTAGCAACTGAACAACATTATTATAAATAATTTTTAATTACATTGTTAAAGATTATAAGTTACTGGTTATAGGAATCTTAATTAGGAAAAAGATGGTAAAGATGGCAGAGTAGAAGGATGTGTGTTCATCTGCAAGAACTCCAAAATTGCAACTCACTGCTGAACAACCATTGACAGGAGATTGTTGGATCCCACCAAAAAAAAGATACCCAACATCCAAGGGCAAAGGAGAAGCTGCAACAAGACTGTAGGAAGTGCGAAGTCATGTTTAGAATCAAACCTATACCGGCCAGACATACTCGGACGGCTCAAACAAAACTTTGTGCATACTAGGACCCAGGGACCCCACAGAGACAGCCAGACCTGCCTTTGATTGTTGGAGTGTCTCCTGTGGAGGCATGGGTCAGCAGTGGCCTGCCATGGGGACAGGGGCTCTGGCTGCCAGCAGACCTGGGAGGCACGGCGCGCAGCATAAGTCCTCCTGGAGGAGGTCGCCATTAGTCTCACCATAGAGCCACCAAGCAGATGACCCACAAGCTGGAGAACAGTTACACCAAAGAAGTTCTTGCACTGTTACAAAAGCTCGAGGGCCCACAACAGATTTCCCAACCTGGGATTCCGGCAAAGGGACTGAGGACCCAAAGGAATTTGTTTTGGAGGCCAGGGGATTTGATTACAGAACATCCACAGGACTGAGGAAACAAGCTCTTGGAGAGGGTACAAACAAAACCTTGTGCACCAGGACCCGGGAGAAAGGAGCAGTGTCCCCAAAGGGACCGCGCGGACCTGCCTGTGATAGTCCTGCCGTGGGGTGAGGCCCGCTGAATACAGTGGTCCTGGGAGCTGCAGCGTCCTGGCATAGTTGCTCTTGAAGGAACTCCTGTACCATACCACAGGGAGGGAACACAGCCCCGCCCATCAACAGAAATATCAATTAAACATTTACTGAGCATGGCCCCACCCATCAGAGCTGGACAGCCAGCCCCTCCCATCAGGAAGCTTCCAAAAGCCTCTTATCCTTCTCCATCAAAGGGTAGACAGAGTGGTAACCACAATCACAGAGAACTAACCAAACTGATCACATGGACCACAGCCTTGCCTAACTTAATGAAACTAAGAGCCGTGCCGTCTAGGGCCACCCAAGACAGACGGGTCATGGTAGAGAGTTCTGACAAACCATGGTCCACTGGAGAAGGGAATAGGAAACTACTTCAGTATTCTTGCCTTGAGAACCCCAGGAACAGCATGAAAAGGCAGCAAAATATGACAGTGAAAGATGAACTTCCCAGGTCAGTAGGTGTCCAGTCTGCTACTGGGGAAGAGTAGAGAAATAACTTCAGAAAGGATGAAGAGATGGAGCCAAAGTGAAAACAATGCCCAGTGGTGGATGTGACTGGTGATGGAGGTAAAGTTAGATGCTGTAAAGAACAGTATTGCACAGGAACCTGGAATGTTAGGTCCATGAATCAAGTTAGATTGGAAGAGGTCAAACAGGAGATGACAAAAAATGAACATCGACATTTTAGGAATCAGTGAATTAAAGTGGACCAGAATGCGGAAATTTAATTCTGATTACCATTATATCTACTACTGTGGCAAGAATCCTTTAGAAGAAATGGAATAGCCCTTGTAGTCCACAAGAATCCTAAATGCAGTACTTGGATGCAATCTCAAAAATAACAGATTGATCTCTGTTTCCAAGGCAAACCATTCAACATCACTGTAATCCAAGTCTATGCCCCGACCAATAATGCTGAAGAAGCTGAAGTTGAATGGTTCTATGTGACCTACAAGACCTTCTAGAACTAACATCAAAAAAAGATGTCCTTTTCATCATAGAGGATTGGAATGCAAAAGTAGGACCTCAAGAGATACTTGTAGTAACAGGCAAATTTGGCTTTGGAGTAGAGAATGAAGCAGGGCAAAGGCTAACAGAGTTTTGCCAAGAGAACGCACTGGTGATAGCAAGCAAGCCCCTTCTTCCAACAACACAAGAGAATACTCTACACATGGACATCACCAGATGGTCAACACTGAAATCAGATTGATTATATTCCTTGCAGCTGAAGATGGAGAAGCTCTAAACAGTTAGCAAAAACAAAACTGGGAGCTGACTGGGTCAGATCATGAACTCCTTATTGCCAAATTCAGACTTAGATTGGAAAAGTAGGGAAAACCACTAGACCATTCAGGTATGACCTAAATCAGATCCTTTATGATTATACAGTGAAAGTGAGAAATAGATTCAAAGGATTAGATCTGATAGACAGAGTCCCTGAAGAACTCTGGACAGAGGTTCATAACATTTTACAGGAGGTGGTGAACAAAGCCATCCCCAAGAAAAAGAAATGCAAAAAGGCAAAATGGTTGTCTGTGGAGGCCTTACAAATAGCTGAGAAAAGAAGAGAAGTGAAAGGCAAAGGAGAAAAGGAAAGACATACCCATCTGAATGCAGAGTTCCAAAGAGTAGCAAGGAGAGATAAGAAAGCCTTTCTTTCTTTCTTTTTTTAAATTAATTAATTTATTTTTTTTACTTTATCGTGTTGGTTTTGCCATACATTGACATGAATCTGCTATGGGTATACATGTGTTCCCCTTCCAGAACCCCCCTCCCCCTTCCCTCCTGATTCCCTCTCTCTGGGTCATCCCGGTACCCCAGCCCTGAGCATCAAACCTGGGCTGGCGATTGATTTCACATATGATAATTAACATGTTTCAATGCCGTTCTCCCATATCATCCCACCCTTTCCCTCTCCCATAGAGTCCAAAAGACTGTTCTATACATCTGCATCTCTTTGGCTGTCTCACAAATACAGTATACTAATGCATATATATGGAACTTAGAAAGATGGTAACAAGAAAGCCTTTCTAAGTGATCAGTGCAAAAAAAATAGAGGAAAACAACGGGAAAGACTAGAGATCTCTTCAAGAAAATTAGAGATACCAAGGAAACATTTCATGTAAAGATGGGCACAATAAAGGACAGAAATGGTATGGACCTAAAAGAAGCAGAAGATATTAAGAGGTGGCAAGAATACACAGAAGAACTGTCCAAAAAAGATCTTAATGACCCAGATAATCATGATGGTGTGATCACTCACTTAGAGTCAGACATCCTGGAATGCAAAGTGAAGTGGGCCTTAGGAAGCATCACTAGGACAAAGCTAGTGGAAGTGATGGAATTCCATTTGAGCTGTTTCAAATCCTAAATGATGATCTGTTGAAATATTAATACTCAATATGGCAGCAACTTTGGAAAACTCAGCAGTGGTCGCAGGACTGGAAAAGGTCACTTTTCGTTTCATTCCCAAAGCCAGTGCCAAAAAATGTTCAAAATCCTACACAGTCGCACTCATCTCACATGCTAGTAAAGTAATGCTCAAAATTCTCTAAGGTAGTCTTCAATAGTACATGAACCGAGAACTTTCAGATGTTCAATCTGGATTTGGAAAAAGCAGAAGAACCAGAGATGAAGTTGCCAACATTCATTGGATCATAGAAAAAGCAAGACGTTCCAGGAAAACATCTACTTGTGCTTCATTCACTACCTAAAGCCTTTGACTGTGGATCACAACAAACTGTGGAAAATTCTTAAAGAGATGGGAATATCAGACAACTTTACCTGCATCCTGAGGAATCTGTATGCAGGTCAAGAAGCAACAGTTAACAGAAAGCAACAAAATTTTGTAAAGCAGTTATCTTTCAATTAAAAAATAAAAAAGAAGCAACAGTGGGATCTGACATGGAACAATAGACTGGTTCCAAGTTGGGAAGGGAGTACATCAAGGCTGTATATTGTTACCCTGCTTATTTAACTTATATGCGGAGTGAAGTATACATCATGTGAAATGCTGGGCTGGATGAAGCACAGGCTGAAATCATGATTGCCAGGAGAAATATCAATAACCTCAAAGATGCAGATGACATCACCCTTACGGAAGAAAGCAAAGAGGAACTAAAGAGCCTCTTGAAAAGGAGAGTTGAAAAGCTGGCTTAAAACTCAGCATTCAGAAATTCAAGATCATGGCATCCAGTCCCATCTGTTCATGGCAGATAGATGGGAAACAATGGAAACAGTGACAGACTTTACTTTCTTGGACTCCAGAATCACTGCAGATGGTGACGACAGCCATGAAATTAAAAGACACTTGTTGTTTGGAAGAAAAGCTATTGACACACCTAGACAACGTATTAAAAAGCAGAGACATCCGTTTGCTGACAAAGGTCTTTCTAGTCAAAGCGGTGGTTTTTCCAGTAGTCACGTATGGATGTGAGATTTGCACCATAATGAAGGCTGAGTGCTAATGAATTGATGCTTTTTAACTGTGGTGTTGCAGATGACTCTTTGAGAGTCCCTTGGACAGCAAGGAGATCAAACCCATCAGTCCTAAAGGAAATCAGTCTTGAACATTCATTGGAAGGACTGATGCTGAAGCTGCAGCTCCAACAATTTGGCCACCTGATGAGAAGAACTGAGTCATTAGAACAGACCATGATGCTTAGAAATTTTGAAGGCAGGAGGAGAATGGGCCGACAGAGGTTGAGATGATTGGATGGCATTACCGACTCAATGGATACTATTTTGAGCAAGCTCCGGAATTGGTGATGCATGGGCAAGCCTGGTGTGCTGCAGTCCATGGTGACGCAAAGAGTTGAACATCACTGAGCAACTGAACTGATTAGGAAAAAGTTTTAGTAATAAAATTTGGTCAAAAGCACACACGTTTTTAAGCTTCCCAACCCATGTTGCCTTCTTATCTTAATTGTGGGTGGCACAGTTCTAGTCCAGCCACTTCTCAGGATGGAGCGCACTGTTGAGCTTATTCTGGTATGTACTGTTGGAAAATAAAGACCGGAAGGAAAGAAGTTGTATGCTTTTTCACAGTAAAGTTGATTGCTAGAGGAATGCTTGGTTTATAGTAAATCCTCAGGAATATTGGTTGCATTTGACTGGCAAAAGATACCTCCTTCAGAGTTTTTTTTAAAATAATAACTTTATTGAGTTCTATTTCAGCTAGTATAAAATTCAGTTTTTTAAAGTGATTTTTTATTTTTGTATATTTGGAGAATTGTTCAACCATCATCACCAATGTCTAATTTCCTCACTTACCTCACTCCTTGCAGCCACTGTCTGCCACTAATCCACTTTATGTTTGTAAAGATTTCTCTGTTTTGGACATTTCACATAAGTGAATCTGCACAGTGTGTGGCTTTTTGTATTTGGCGCTTTCCAGTTAACATTGTTTTCAAAGTTCAGTGAGGTTGTGACATTCATATTGTACTTAATTTTAAAAAATTACTAAATAGTATTCTCTTGTATGGATATAGCACATTTTGTTTACCTATTCATCAGCTGATGGACATTTAGATTGTTTCCTCTTTTAAATTATTATGAATAATGCTTTTATGAATATTTGTGTGTAGGTTTTTTTGTCGACATATGTGTGTATTCCTTATGGGCATATGCCTTGGAGTAAAGTTGCTGAATTTTATGATGACTCTCTGTGTAATGTTTCGAGGAATAGCCAGACTGTTTTCTTAAGTGACCGTACCATTTTATATGCCCAGTAACACTGTATGTCAATTCCAGTTTCTTCATATCCTTGCTAGTGCTTGCTGTTAATACTATTCATCTTTTTTGTTCCACTGTCCTGACAGATGTAAAATTCCTTGATGACTAATGATGTAGAATATCTTTTCATGTGCTCATTAGCTATTTGTATATCTTCTTTGAAGATATATCCATTCATTTTTTGTTTACTTTACAGTTGGGTAATTTATCTTTTAGTTTTTGAGTTGTAAAGAATTCTTTTTCTGTGTTTTAGGCCCCATGTCAGATACAGGACTTGTGGATATATCCTCTCATTCTGTGGTTGATTGCTTCATGTTTTCAAAGCAGATAGTTTCTGCCTAGGTGATCATATTGGGTGTTGTGAGAGCTAGTAGCAGGAGTAAAGATTTTAAGAACTTCACAGAGGCTGGAGAGCATCTGCACTGGCACCCTGGACATTGGGTTTGCAGGACAGACTGTCTGTTTGCAAACAGAGCAGCTGAGCTTGTGATTTTCAGTGGTTGGCTGTGAGCCAGTGTCACCAGGTGCGAGAGTCAGCGTGCATCTAGGCTGTGGGATCTGGGCTCAGCCCATGGCGCCTTACACCTGCTTCTGAGCTAACTGGTAACAATCTGTACTTCATGAATTACAGGATATTGAAGCCAAAAAAGAAGCACAGAAGGAAAAAGAAATTGATGAACAGGAAGCAAATGCCTCGACATTTCATAGAAGTAGGACTCCATTGGATAAAGATCTCATCAATACGGGAATCTATGAATCTTCTGGAAAACAGTGCTTGCCTCTGGTTCAGCTTATTCAGCAGCTTCTTAGGTAAATAGTATTCTATGTATTTTAATAGAATTATTGATTTTCATAATAAGATAGATTGAACGCTGGGGACTCAAAAATGTCTCAGTTGTTGAGGAAATACTCCAAAAAGTACCTCCGGGGGACATTAGAGCAGACTCTTAAATATAGGTGAAATAATAGAGTGTATGAAATAGAGATTCTAAAGGTTTTCACACAAGAGAAAATTGGAGTGTGTGGTAAGTGTAGGATGAGATTCTTATCTTCATTAGTAAGTAGGTAGATACAAATGAAAATCATCATGGTAAGATTTTTTTTTTTGTAGTTGGCTGTGTCATTGGCCATTCTGTCTATCATAGATTTATATGTATTCATTTCTAAGACAACTTTTAAAAGCTGAAGTAAATAAAAGAATGGTGAGCATTATATTTGAACGACTTATCAGGAGGAGGTAAGAATCAATGAGAGTCAGAATATGAACAGAGACTAACATAGATAAGGGTTGAAGTAGTCACTCACTGTTTGCTGAAAAATGTTTGCCTGTGTCATGGTGCCCTTCAAAAAAAGCAAAAGAGCAGCGTGGTTTCTGAAAGGCATTTGTTAGACAGTGAAAAATTATTGTCCTTCATGTAACACAATTCCACTCTGTAAACCTGGCTCCTGGTTTATTTTTTTATACAGAAAGGAAAGCGAGCCCTAAATCCAGAGCAGTGGTGGGTGTTCTCATGTGGGTTGGCCTGCCTACCACATGAAGAAACACCAGAGTTTACTAGGCACACTGTGGCTTTTAACAGAGAATGCTTTATGGCTAGTTCCTTTTACAGATTTTAGTAAATGCTAATAAAAAACTTTATTTTTAAAAATAATCTGATGATGGTTTTTAAAAAATCAATGTTTGTACATTCTAATCTTCAGTATCACAATTTGAAATAAAGTGAATTAACTCAATGTAGTTGGTGGTAGTGAAAAGAGCTTGAGAATTTTTCCTGAAAAGTTTCAGTTGTGACTGCTTGTGTAAAGTTGGCAGCTGAAACTCTGCCCAGTGTGGCAACTGTGGGAGTAATAACAGAAGTGTTTACGTTGCAGAATTGATTAAGGATCAAGTGAGAAAATGGTCATTGCTATGCAGAAGTTTTAAAGCAAAAGCATGTAACTCAAGATGTGCTTTTCTGTGTTCTTAACTACGCCTTCCTTTGCTGAGGAGGATATGCCTGGGCCCACTGGTTTCACTGCCAGCCAGCACTGGGCTCCTGGTTCTCCAGTCTGTGGCAGGTTACCGTTCTCATGAGAAGCCAGCTCTCTTGCTCTCCTGCCTGTTCAGACCGTCTCTTCCCTCGGTGTGTAGAGACCTGTCCCTCCTACCTGCCTGCACCTGTCTGGCAGTCATTTGCCATAGTGATGTGATGAACATTTGAAGTGTGTCCACAATGTAGCCAAGACACTGAGATTGTATTTTTTTAATTAAAATTCAAATTAAAAAGTTAGACTTGATTCAACTATTAGAAAACATAGTTATGTTTGAAATAACTTAGCCATATGAATTTACCTTTTCATCTCTTCATTTTTGTGAGCCTTAAGTGCAAATCAAGTATTTGCAATGAAAATTTAGTTATCTGAATTGAAATGTACAAAATATACAAAATACACAATGGCTTTTGAAGACTTTGTGTGAAAAAAACTAATATAAAACTCAGTGGTTTTTTTTTTATTGGTTTTACATTGAAATGATAATATTTTAAATATATGGTAATAAATACATTATTAATACTGATTTTACATGTTCTTTTTACCTTTATTTATGTGACTGGTAGACATTCTAAACGACATGTGTAAGTCCCTGGGACATGTTTCCTGTTGCACTGTGTTCTCTATACCATTCTCACATTGTCTTCTGAACCTTCCTCTTTACTTTTGGTTCCTTTGGCATGCAGGCAGGAGTTGGCCCCACAGCAGGTTTATAGTGAAGATGTACCTATTTGGAAAACACAAAAACTGAATCATGGAAGTAAATAGTACCTTAAAGTTTTTTGGGAAAGAGAGAAAAATGCATGAACAACTTTCTCACTAACAGAATGCCTGTGATTACGGCTCTTTTCATAAGCATAGATAATTTGCCTTTCCTCTTACAGAGATAGACTTTAACATTTATTTCCAGCCTTAAGGTTTTGTGACTAAATGAGACTCATGCGTTGAGTTGGCTGATGCAGTTGTTGAAAAATAATCTAAAGGTTTACAAGGAGATTTTGGAGACATCTGATGCGTTTTATTATTTGGAAAACATGTTGGAGAAATTGTAGTTTGCCCAAAGTAAGCCATGAAACAGATTTCAGAGTAACTCCTATGCTGATAAAGAGCCACAGAAAACCATTTATATTTGGAAATAAAGAGCTATGAAGATTTTTGTCAATGGACTCTGTCAGAGTTATATGGTTTGACTCTGGTTCTGAATTTTCTATTAGGAAAATAACATTTGTATTGTGTTCTGTTAGTATATTTTGCTCCATCATGTATGGCATAAAAGTCAGATTCTCGGCTATTTCTTTTAGAGATACGGTTATCTGGTCAGGTTATCAGGTCATGGAGCAGGAAGATGAGGTGAACCGAAAACAAAGCCCTGAGCACCCACTTGCATTTTGTGGGAGTGCTGGGAGTGCTGAGCACAAGCCAAGGTTCCCTGTTGCCTTTTCTTTACAACCCTGTGTATGTTTATGTGTGTCTTCTGCTTCTGTCATCACTCCACTGCTATAGGTAGAGTAGAATGAGGACAGAATGAGTTCCTGGATTGAGCCCTGGGGGTAGGTATGATTGATGGAGGTTCTACTCAAACCTGCTATTATGTAAGAAATCAAGGAAGTGGAGCAGAACGCTTCTCCGTGGCCTGGTGTTGTGCAGATTCTGGACTTTTCTGCTCAGTGACCGTGCCAGGAGCTCTTGGCTGGAATAGGGCTGGTGTGGTGGGGCTACATTGGCAGAAGTTCCGAAGCAGGCTCTGCTTTGGCTCTTTTCCTTCTCTAACTCACTTTCTCTTCCTGTTCTCAGGACCACAGGTCAGGCCTTGTCCACTTAGTGCTACGACTATCCCTGAGCAGTCGGGTCTCACCTGGTCTTCTCTGTGCCTTCTAATCTGCCTTCACACTGACTTGAGTTACCGTTCTTGAGCACAAAAAGAATATCACTTTTCTTTAAAAACTTGGTGGCTGAGCATTGCAGAATTTTTTCCCAGCAGCCTGGCACTGTGTCACCTACAGTGTCCACTATGTCCACTCCCCTTCTTTGTCTTGACCTCTGTGCCCTTGTTGCTTTTCATTCTGCTCATGGAACATCTACTGCTCTTCTAATTATACTTTCTCTTTTCTCCCTATTTACCTACTGATGGTTCATTACTCAAGTTGGATCCTACAGTTGGAATCAGGTCCTCTGCTCCTTTCCTTGTTGCTGTGTTCTTTGAGCCCCTCTTACTGTGACATGTTTTATTTGTACCCCCTTTAGTCTTCCTTCCTGTCCTTTCTGAGCTCTGGGTATCCCTCACATGGCCCACTCTGATGCTTAATTGAGTGGGTCTGAAGATAGACTTGTGAGGCAGATGGACAAATGAGAGTGGATCTTATCTTTAAGAATATTGTTGCATTTGTATTTGAAATGAAGTGCGAGTGGATCTTGTCTTTAAAAATAGTGTCACATTTGTGACATTTTAGATGTAGCTTTGGATAAAAAATTATATAACAGTTACTTTTCCTTCCAAAGGTTTATAGAGGAGTTCTCTATTATTTTGGACCATTCCATGCAACTCCTTAGGAGCCCATTTGTAAAGCAGGGGTATCATTCTACCTTTTAGTGTCTTTGGTGCACCTCTGCTCAGTTTTGAATGAGGTATGCTTATTGCAGATAAACCTGACACACATTGGGGAAGGAAACCAGCCGCAGGTCACGTGGGTGTATGATCTTTATTTCTGATTTTAATTTATGTTATGATTTTTTTTTTACATCCCTCCCCCCTTTAAAGACAAACATAACTTGCTTAATTTTGCAATTCTCTTTCTCCTGCATAGAAACATTGCCTCTCAGACAGTAGCCAGATTGAAAGATGTTGCCCGTCGGATATCATCATGTCTAGACTTTGAGCAACATAGTCGTGAAAGATCTGCTTCATTGGATTTGTTGCTGCGTTTTCAGCGCTTACTTATCAGTAAACTTTATCCAGGAGAAAGTGTTGGTCAGACTTCAGAAATATCTAGTAAGTTACTTAAAGTGTTAAAAGTGTCTTGTATGTATTTTGACTTTTTTATTTAGGCTTTTTTGACATACCTATTCTGCATGGCCCACATGTGTAGTTCTTATACTAAAGATGTACCAGTTTTGGAGGACTTTATTTTGCAGCTACTTTTTTTTTGGACAGATATTTCTGTTTTAGACTCATCAATATTTTTATTTCATTGTGTTAACATTTAATTCCTTAGACATGGGAAATAGCATCCTTTATGTTCAGGTTAGTTTTATAGAAGGTCTGTTAGACTCATTCCACATGTTAGTTATGGACTGTGAGAGACTGACATAATATGGGGACAGAATTGTGACCTAATATTTGTATGTCACCCTGGTAAGCTAATAGGTGTAGTAGGAGAAATGCATCATTGTTGGAGGAAGAGAACCTCAGTTACAGCTTTCGTTTGTTAGCTGCTGGATATGGGACAGAGTCTCCTGGGAGTTGTTGGTTCCTCACCTACCAGAGTTAGGGTGGTGAGACTTGAGGGTGCCTGTGAGAATTAGGATGGTCTGTAAGAAAGGGCTCAGTTCTGTGTACAGTGCAGAGTAGAGCACTTTGCATAAACTCCAGAGGAGTGGTTGGCTCTTTATAGGGTAGTTCTGTGCCAGGGATGGAAGGGTCTGCTACTTCGTTAGTGTTTTTATAGCCAGTGTGTTTTTTATAGCCAGTAATCTAAAACAACTTGATTACTTCCTGAAAATAGTTAGGCACCTGTAGAGGACGGAAAATTTCATGTTGAAGTCAGTGAACCGTTTCAGTCTGAAAGAGATGTCTTAAACTCTCAAGGACTAAAACGCTATTGAGAGCCATGTGCAGGAAAAATTGAAGATTTTTTATGACATTGGAAACCGTGCAACTTTGTTCATTGAGAGTAATTTTGAGGCTTTAAGATTTGGACTTGGAAAACATGTATATTGGGTATAAGGTTTTAGAACTCATAAGTTATAACTTTGGTGTAGTGTTTTTAAACACTGTGTAGTTCAGTGTTTAAAAACTGATATATCCAAACTCACTGTTTCTCAAATTGTGTGCTGTAAAAGGAGCCAAGGACTAAGTAAGGGTTAACCACTCCTGTTTGAAAAAATTATTATAGGTAAAAGATGTAATAGATAAGACAGAATAGTGAAACAATGAAGTTTATTTACAAAGTAAATTTTGATAGTGCAGGTGAAATTCTCTAAATCTTCCCTCCAGGTCCTGAGCTAATGGGGGTCGGTTCCTTGCTGAAGAAGTACACAGCCCTTTTGTGCACACACATTGGAGACATACTGCCTGTGGCAGCCAGTATTGCTTCTACTAGCTGGCGGCATTTTGCAGAGGTGGCCTGCATTGTGGAAGGGGACTTCACTGGTACTTACCTTGTTTCCTAAATGTGGGCGTGTATCTGTTTTTGGAGATTAATGTGTTTTAAAATGTATCATTTTGTGTTAAACTTGTATGCCTTTACCTCATATATCTAGTCCTGTAGACTAGACTACGTGTCTAGTACTGTAGACTAGACTATATCTAGTCCTAGTCTTTCACCTTTTGCTTATTTAGTTGCAATTCTAGAGTTAAGCAACCTGGTGTAAATAGAATTGGTGCTTTAGAGTCATACCACCATTATTAGCACTTCAATAATGAAGTAAACGGTAATTGTCTAATTTTATTTCAGCAACATAAGAATTAGTTGCCCTTTTAAGGACTTTAATAAATTTCTATATTGCTTAATATTTTTTCAAGTTAATTCTGTGATAGTAGATTATTATGATTGAGTGCTTTGTTTCTTATTAACTTAGTTGAAAACACTTAGTTTTTCGGAATAAAAACTATAGTTACTGTGTTGAAACAGTGTTTTCAAAAATTATTTTTGTAACTCAAAGTGTTCTGTTGGATACCTATGTTTGTTTCTTTCAAGGTGAAAGATAAAATAATCCTGTAGAATATACTGAAGGACAGGTGTTCCTTATCTTGTGATTTATCAGGATTTAAACAGCCCAAGCTTGTAAAGTGATTTTATAAGATAAAGACTTTTGTTTTAAGTCTTATACTTTTTTTTCTTTTTCTTTTTAAATGTAGGTATTCTCCTTCCAGAACTAGTAGTCTCTATAGTGCTTCTGCTCAGTAAAAATGCTGGTCTCATGCAGGAGGCTGGAGCTGTCCCTCTACTGGGTGGCTTGTTAGAACATCTGGATCGGTTCAACCACCTGGCACCAGGAAAGGAGAGGGATGACCTTGAAGAGTTAGCCTGGCCTGGCATCATGGGTATGGCATCTTCACTTAAGGACTTGCACTGGGGAAAGTTTTGTCCTAGTCTCCTCTTTCATTTGAAAGACTAATTTGACAAAGGAACACCAGTTATTGCCATTTTCACTGATGGTAGTGTGGAGAAAGAGGTGGCAACCCACTGCAGTATTCTTGCCTGGAGACCCTCTTGGACAGAGGAGCCTGGCAGGCTGCGGTCCATGGGGCTGCAGAGTCAGACATGACTGTAGCGACTGAGCACTTTGATGGTAGTGTAAGTGGAAAACAAAGATAATCCACATCAGAATAGTTTGGGGTTATATTTAAGACAAATTTTCCAGTTAGTAATGGTTGTTTCATCCTGAATAGGATTATTTTAGAGCATTCTGGAAAATCCTTTCTTGGGAATTGTCTCCAGAAGATATAGTTTGAAGTGGTTAGTTAAGATCCTGCTTTGGAGGCAGACATTGATATGGGAGAGCTTTCTTAAACTCACTGGCCTTATGTGATGTTAATGAGTTATGGAATTTCCATAGTCAACTGGTCACTTCCCATCCTTACTGTCTCTAGTGCTTACCAAATTGGAATGAAACTTATCTTTTCAAAGTTTTGAACTTTGACACTTTTGAATCTAAGTCTAAGCATCATGACTTCCTGGACTTAACAGAATTAATTGTGGTTTACCTTTCATTTTATAGGAAAGCTGAAGCAAGGTAGGCCCTTCTATCGTTGTAGACTGTCCTTTTTATATGTTATTACTTAAGACAAAAAATTGCAGGTGTCCTGAGGAAAATAACCAGCCTTAGGATATTGAACATTATTTTTTATTTCTTTATTATAGCTAATATTTTCAACACAGTTCATCTACTTTGGTGAACTTAAATGGTCATTTGTGATTTTTGTCTGTTTACTCTCTATGATTGAGAGCTTATAACTTGATCAGCAGTTCAGAGATAGTTACTATAAGACATTTTTTTTCAATTGTGAAGTATAACATATACACAAAATTACCAAAAGCAACTTTGGGACTGATCACAGGGGAAACCATTTATTAAGCAGAACCTTCCCAAACACTGTCTCTGTCTTACTGAAAGATTTCTCCAGGCTTTTGTGTTTGCCATCCTCCTACTTCTGTTGATCATTTCATCAGATAGGCTTGTGACCCATAACAAATTAATTGCTTAAATGTTCGCCTGTTTCTTGGTGGTTTGTAAGGCGTACTTTAGTACAGAATGCCAGATTTCCACAGTGAATGTACTGGTCTTCATCTCTGCGAAGTGTGCAAGTACTCCCTGTTCCACCTCCAAGCCTGGAGATCATATGCCATTTTCTTCTGTAGGCGTTTTGTCTGTAGGGTCGGTGTGCCCGCGCTTCTGGGTGGAAGGACTGTTGTGATCTCTCCTCTGGAGTACCTCCTTTGACTAGATCAGTGACTCTCTGCCTGTGTCTGCTTCTGAGTGTGAGCTTCCTGCTGGAACATACTATACTGGCTGGCACCTCTAGTGCACTGTGGAATAAAAATGGTGATAATGGCCTCTCTTGTCTTGCTCCTAGGAGCAGAGGAAAAACTACCCAAAGTTCGCATATGAAGTATATTTGTTGTAGTTTTTTCTTTGTAAATACCTTAAAATATTAAGGATGTTTCCTTTGGTTTCCAAATGGACATTAAATTTCCTCAAATACCTTTTTCTGCATCTCTTGATGATTATACAGTTTTTTCTATTCATGTTGCAGATGGCAAGTTTCATTCTTTTTTATGACTGAGTGGTATTCTGTTTCATATTTGTGTGTGTGTATTGTATGTGTATATATCTCACATCTTCTTTATCTGTAACAGATGTAACATTCATCTGTTAATGGATACTGGATTGTTCCCACCTTTTGGCTGTTGTGATTAATGCTGCTGTGAATATGGCTGTGTAGATGTCTGAGTCCCTGCTTTCACTTCTTTTGGGTATATAGCCAAAAGTTGGTTCAGAATTCTTGCCTGAACAGTTCCCTAGACAAAAGAGCTTGGCAGGCTGCAGTCCATGGGGTCAAAGAGTCGGACACAACTGAGTGACTGAGCACCAATGCACTTGATAATTCTGTTTTTAATTTCTTAATTGCCATTCTGTTTTCCACAGTAGCTGTGCCATTTTAAGTTCCCACAGGCAATGCACAAAGGAACAGTTCTGATTTTTCCACCTACTTGCTAACTTGTTTGTTTTTTAAATAATAGCCATCCTACCTGGAGATAGTCATACTGAGTGAAGTAAGTCAGACAGACAGGAGAAGTATCATATGACAGCCCATATATGTGAAATCTAAAAAGAAATGATACAAATGAACTTACTTATAAAACAGAGACTCATGGTTTTAGAGGACAAACTTTAAGAATCGCCGGGGGAAGGATGGGGAATGAGATAGTTACGCAGTTTGGGATGAACATGTACACACTGCTGTGTTTGAAATGGGTGAACAACAAGGACCTATTGTGTAGCATGTGGAACTCTGTTCAATGTTATTTGGCAGCCTGGATGAGAGGGAAGTTTTGAGGAGAGTGGATATGTTTGGCTGAGTCCCTTCACTGTTCATCTGAAACTGTCACAGCATTGTTAATTGATTATACCCCAATACAAAATAAAAAGTTAAAAAAAATAGTAGCCATCCTATTAGGATCAAGTGGTATTACATTGTAGTTTTGATTTGGTTTCCCTAATAATTAGTGGTGGTGTGCATCTATTTATGAGCTTGTTGGCCATGTACGTATCTTTGGAGAAATGTTTTTTCAAGTATTTTTCTTACTTTTAAATCAAGTTTCTTGTCATTGTTGAGTTGTAGAAGTTTGTTACATATTCTAAGAATATATGACTTGAAAATATTTCTCATTCTGTGGGTTGCTTTTTCATTCTGTTGAATGAAAAAGTGTCCTTTGATTTTCTTTTTTTAAATGAAGATTGTCTGTGCTTTTGGTGTCTTGTCTAAAAAATGATCGACAGATTCAGTGTTATGAAGCTTTCCTCCTATGTTTTTTTCTAAGAGTTTTACTTATAGTTTTAGCTCTTTGTTTAGGTTTTTAATCTATTTTGAGTCATTTTTTGTGTATGGTGAAAGGTACAGGTCCAACTTGATTCATTTGCATTTGAATATTCAGTTTTTGCAGCACTATTTGTTGAAAAGGTTGTCCTTTCCCCATTGAATGGTCTTGCCATTCTTGTTAAAAAAATCATTTGCCTATATATTGTGAAGATTTATTTCTGGGTTCTTTATTATGTTCTATTGCTCTAAATGTCATTGCGCTGGTACTACACTGTTCTTTACATTTCCCCGCTGCCTTAGGGTTTAATCTGAAATTTTTCTAACTTTTTGAGAAATTATGCTAGTTAGCATATTGATATTTTTATAATGTTTATTATGAAAATGTTCCAACAGATAAAAGTAGAGAAAATAATATAATGAATGTGCGATCAAGTATTTACATTCCCAAGGACTTCCCAGGCAGTCCAGTGGTTAAGACTCCAAGCTTCCACTGCAGGGGGCGCAGATTCAATGCCTAGTCAGAAACTAAGATCCCGCATGCTGCATGGCGTGGCCAAAAAAAAAAAAAATTAGTCAAATTCCCCAAGCTCTCCTATGTTTTTTATCTGATTGATTGTATTGCTTGCAAATTTCTGTCTTTAAAGATTTTTACACGCTTTACCTGTTAACAATAAAAACTCTTTTGAGAGAATGAAACCACAGTCTCATTGTTCTGTCTAAGATGAACAGATTCATTACTCTTTTTATTAGTGGTTATGTTGAGTCAGGATGTAGACAGCCTTTGTAGTCAAGGTCATATATACTTCTTATTTTTCTACTCAACAGTGTATCTCCAGGCTCTCCTCCCTCGCTTTGGTTGTACTGTTTATTATTTTTTTTGTTTTTTAACGAAGTAGGCCGTTTGTTCTGGAGAATTTCACATTTTCTGAACATGGTTTTTTGCATTCTCTTTTTCAAGTCATAACATCTTTTGTCAGTTATATTTTCTATAAACTGCTGATAGGTTTGATGAGATTTGGTTTCAGTTTTGTTAGGTCGGAGTGCTTCTGAGGTCATGCTGTGTGCTTTCTGTTTCACCCATGATGCTGGGTGGCTCCACCTTCAGTTCTGTCACGTGGACCAGGGAGTTCATATATAGTGTGTCTGCTATACAATCCTCTAGCAACCTTGTCCTCAACTGGAAGCACGAGGTACAATTTGCACAGGAAAGACATGATCCTAGCTTGATTCACCATCACCCCCAGCCCACCTTAACCGTTTTAGGTGATAGTAAGTTGGAGTCCTAGTGCTTCCAAAGGTGACTAATGAAGTTTTCTCTCTTTTTGAAATGTCTTTATTAACTCATTGAATTTTATTGATTTTATGTTTATTAACTTACCTTTTAGCTTTTATTTTTTCCTAATATATACATTTAAAGATAGAAATGGCTTCAAAAATATACTTAGCTATGTCACAAGTGTTGATTTGCAGTATTTTCATTACTGTTTGTTTCAGTTTTCTGATTTCCACAGTCGTTTTTTTTCCTGGGAATTTTGGATGACATAAATATAATGACAGCATAATTTCAAATGTACAGATTTTAATTTTTTGTTACCTACTTTATTTATTTATTTATGGCCACACCATACAGCTTACAGAATCTTAGTTCCCTGACCAGGGATTGAACCCAGGCCCTTGACAGTGAACGTACAGAGTCCTAACCACTGTATCACCAGGGCATTCCCTTAGCTGTTTCCAACTTAACTGCATTGTAGTCACTGTACATGCTCTGTAAATTGACTTATTTGGAATTTCTGAGGTCTGCTTGATGTGTTTTATGTGGCCAGATTTACTGTTCCTCCTATAACGTGGTGGTTTGTGTTTAAATCATTCTGTATCCTTGCTGAATTTTTGTTTGTGGTGTTAGTTATAGTAAGATATATGTTAATTTCTTATTGTGTTTGTGGATTTGTCTATTTCACCTTGTAGTTCTTTCACACAATTTGTTCTAGTCGTTTTATCTATTGATCTATTGATTCATTGATTTTGGTTTCTGTATACACAGAGTCATTTTTTACAGGTCAGAACTGTAGAAATAATGAGGAAGTGACACTTATACGCAAAGCTGATTTGGAGAACCACAATAAAGATGGAGGCTTCTGGACTGTGATTGATGGAAAAGTGTATGATATAAAGGACTTCCAGACGCAGTCATTAACAGGAAATAGTATTCTTGGTAAGACGTCGCTTTTTACTTTATGGATAAAGGTTGTGGATGTGTAAACCATTTGGTAACCATTAAGTAAACCATTTGGTTTAAAATGATCCGTTTAGTAACAGCTCCATGTCTCATACATTTTAGTCTATCAGTGACTTTCTGTCACAGCAAATTCAGACATATTTAAAGAATTTCTTATAATTATGCAGTTTTTGTTCCAACACTTGTTGCAACTTGTTGCAGATTTTGAGTTGCCCCAGACAGCCCTGGCAGAGGGTGAGAGATCATATTACTTTGAAGTTAACCTGCACAGTCTATTTCCTGTTTCTATAATAAATGGCTAGGCAAACTGTACTAAAAGTCATGTTACTTTTATCTGTTTTATTTCAGCTCAGTTTGTAGGGGAAGACCCAGTGGTGGCTTTGGAGGCTGCTTTGCAGTTTGAAGACACACGGGAATCAATGCATGCTTTCTGTGTTGGTCAGTATCTGGAGGTGAGGCTGTGTGTGTGGTGAGCAAGGTGGACATCAGTGGGGACCCTCTCTGGATATTTCTGATAAGTGGTTTTTACCCTGAAGTATTGATAGCTGGATCTTTTGGAGGAAGGGGTCATTAAATGAAAAGCAAAGATCTTTTAGAGATTTTTTTTAATAAACCAATTTGCATTTATTCCAGTTAAGATTTATGATATACTGATCTTGAAAAACTATTTTAAAATTGTTAATTTGTAAGAAATACAAACCCTGACCCCCCCCCCCCCCCAAAAAAAAAGTTAACTTTTTGTCTTTACAATTTTATTGTAATTCTCTGTAGAAATTTGGAAGGACTTACCATCTTGATAAGTATTTTTGGGGAGTAGCTATTTCATAGCATAGTGTTTTAGAATAGAAATATGTCCATTCTATATATTCATAAGCATTGGGATTTGTATGTTGAGATTGACTTTCCAGATGTGGACATAGAAGTGACAAAATGTATTAATTTATGCCTCAAGGGTAATGTTTAAAGAATCTTATGAAGGGAAAAAGTAATCTTGTTTATAAGTTGTCATGTGACTGGCAGCGTTTAAGGTTATTTTCATTTGAACCCTTTCTGTTGTACTTTCTGTTTGATTTCCTAAGGAATTTTCTAGTTAAGTTGTTTATCATTGCTTTGGATTTTCTACCAGTAGACCTATGCACACTGTCTGCTCTCAGTTATTAATATCTTCTGTTACTGTGGGGCAGCCTGAGCTCACTATTATAGGATATAGTCTTTATGACAGCAGTATATCTTGTTTAAGGATAAAAGCTGTTGGAATTCTTGATTGAATGTTGTTAATTAACTATTTTCATTTCATACTGATAACGAAATTTATCTTTCCCAGCCTGACCAAGAAGTTGTTACCATACCAGATTTGGGAAGTCTGTCTTCACCTCTTATAGACACTGAAAGGAATCTGGGCCTGCTCCTTGGACTACATGCTTCCTATTTAGCTATGAGCACACCACTGTCTCCAGTTGAGGTCGAATGTGCCAGTAAGAAAATTTTTGTTTTCTGTTAACAGATTAGCAGGTTATTTTAGCTGGAGCTGTAAGTGTCGTTAAGGATAGTGAAGAAGAATGAGCACAGTTGCTGATGAGGAAATGTAAGGATAGTGGGACTAAACCCGTTCATAGAAATAACTGTGAGTAGCTTTCATCACACGATCAGTGATCTTTTATGCCACAGTCTGTGGCATCAAAGAAAGCTGACAGGTGTGTAGGAATGTTGAGCCTATGTGTGGTCTCACTGCCACATCCTTTAACAGATTGGCTCAGCTCCCTGCTGCCTAGAAATCTACATGTTGTGGATTGACGGTTCCTCTGGATGGGGTTTTGTTTGAAGATTGTGTTTTTACCAGACTCCAATCCAGTGTATTTTGGCATGGCAGTGTTCGTAACCACCTTGAGTATTACATTTTCTCCATATCCCATATGATACATTTGAATGACTCTTCACATATTTATGCATTTCTCTATCTGTTTCTCCACTGACTATCCAGTGCACATCTCTTGAGTAATTTCTCATGAAAGTTACTATGTTAGGCACTAAAGATATAAGCAGGTATAGAATTAGATGTACCCTGCCCTTAGTTTGGAGAAGAAAATGGCAACCCACTCTAGTATTCTTGCCTGGAGAGTTCTGTGGACAGAGGAGCCTGGTGGGCTGCTGTCCATGGGGTTGCACAGAGTCCACACGACTGAAGCAACTTAGCAGCAGCAGCAGCAGCAGCAGCTGCCCTTCGTTATTTCCTGTACCCAGATGTCATAAACAGGTCAGGTTGGATGGAGGTAGAAGATAAAATGGAGTCCTTTATAAGTGGTTTGGGAGGTGAGGAGTGGGTGGAGGGAAAGATTTCATGGAGATGCAACTATTGTGAAATTGGAGTCGCAGCAAACTGGGTGTGTGAGGGCAACATTGAGAAAGTCAGCTTTGGGCTGGTGCGTGTGGAGGGTTAGGGGAGAAAGCTAGTGGGCAGGGATTGCCATGGTGCCTGCTCAGCCCGCCTTCTGGACGGACCTGTGGCACAGGTGCTGTGCACATGGCAGCCTCAGAGCATCTAAGAGGGTGATCTTGTCTCTTTCCAAATCAGCTAGGCGCTTCAAGGTGTCAGAGTAGAGGGGAGCAGTAGGTACTGTGGGCTTGTTATGTGGGGGTCTCTCCATTCTAGGACATCAGAAGCCACCACCAGAGCAGAGAGACAAGAGGGAGTTCTAAATGGAGAGGTTCAGGGAAGGTCTGGTCACGATTGTGTTTTGGAACAATTAATGTGGCACTTCAGAGGATGCTCTGAATACTTTAATATCTGAATTTCCAGTAAAAGAACATTGAGTGAACCCAGATTTGATTGCTTGGATTTTGGAGAAATACTTTGATAGCACAAGTTATTGGAAAAAAATCTGTAGTTATAAAAGCTGATTCTTTTAGGTGAATCTCAGTTTAGTCATCATAGCAGTTATATGGGTATTCCCATTGGTGCTGATAGAGGACTTGCTCTTATGGTGCTTGGCCTGTGTATCACATAGGTCTCCTCTACAGCATACTGGATCTCAGGTTTCCAAGCATCCATCCCTTACTTAAGTTCTTGTCTTGTATATTCAGTAGTCTCTCATTATTTGATTAATGCTCTCAGTTCAGTCGCTCAGTCATGTCTGACTGTTTGCGACCCCATGGACTGCAGCATGACAGGCTTCCTTGTCTATCATCAACTCCTGGAGCTTGCTCAAACTCATGTCCGTTGAGTTGGTGATGCATCGAACCATCTCATCCTATGTTGGTCCATTCTCTTCCTGCCTTCAGTCTTTCCCAGCATCATGGTCTTTTCCAATGAGTCAGTTTTTTGCATCAGGTGGCCAGAGTATTGGAGCTTCAGCATCAGTCCTTGCAGTGAATATTCAGAACTGATTTCCTTTAGGATTGATTGGTTTGATCTCCTTGCACTCTAAGGGGCTTTCAAGAGTCTTCTCTAACACCACAGTTTAAAAGCATCAATTCTTTGATGCTCAGCGTTGTTTATGGCCCAACTCTTACATCCACACATGACTACTGGAAAAACCATAGCTTTGACCAGGTGGACCTTTGTCGGCAAATTAATCACAAACTGCTTTTTACTATGCTGTCTAGGTTGGTGGTAGCTTTTCTTCCAAGGAGCAAGCGTCTTATAATTTCATGGCTGCGGTCACAATCTGCAGTGATTTTGAAGCCCAAGGAAAAAAAGTCTGTCACTGTTTCCATTGTTTGCCTGTCTGTTTGCCATGAAGTGATGGGACCAAATGCTATGATCTTTGTTTTTTGAATGTTGAGTTTTAAGCTAGCTTTTTCACTCTTCTCTTTCACTTTAATCAAGAGGCTTTTTATTTCCTCTTCACTTTCTGCCATAAGAGTGGTGTCATCTGCATATCTGAGGTTATTGATATTTCTCCTGGCAGTCTTGATTCCAGCTTGTGCTTCAAAATGCCTGGCATTTTGCATGATGTACTCTGAATCTAAGTTAAATAAGCAGGGTGATAGTATGCAGCCTTGATATACTCCTTTCCCAGTTTGCAAGTAGTCTTTTGATGGAACCCTTCACATGTGCTGTTCTCCTACCTGGATGCTCAGTTTCTTGGTCTTCATCCAGATCACAGAAAATTCTGTATCAGCCCTCCAAATAATGGGGTGTTTGCTGCCACACATTCCCTTTATAGTACTTTGCAGCATATAGTTATCCCAACTGAAGTTGGGAATTACTTGTATAAGTGGTGTCTCGTTTTCTTTTCCCTGTTAGAAACACAGACTCAATTTTCTCATGGCATCTGTGAAGCTGGAAAGCTCTCTACCTGAGCAGGTATCCAGTAAATATTGGACTGGAACTATTATTTTGGGTTCTGATTCCATGCTTAAAATGTGTTGAGTAACTGGAAGGTGTTACCTTTTTTCAGGTAGACATAGGAATTATAAGCTAGTCTATGTAAATATGTTAGATGAGACTTTCATATGAATGATATTGAATTTCACCTCCTAAATGCAGTACTTAGTTTTCTTTTTTCCCCTACTGTTCATTTCTGAATGGTGCACTCAGATTTTTTTTTTTAACGTTTGAATGTGCACTCTCTAGAGTGGCTTCAGTCATCCATCTTCTCCGGTGGCCTGCAGACTAGCCAGATCCACTACAGCTACAATGAGGAGAAAGACGAGGACCACTGTAGCTCTCCTGGGGGCACTCCTGCCAGCAAGTCCCGGCTCTGCTCCCACAGACAGGCCCTGGGTGACCATGCCCAGGCATTCCTGCAAGCCGTCGCTGACAATAACATTCAGGATCACAATGTAAAGGTGAGTGAGGCCTTCCCACGCTGTCTTCTGTTTACCTTAGGACTTTAACTTGTGAACACAGCACAGACTTTGTTTGCATCTTATTTGGAGGGCTGTTAAGAGGCTGGTTCACTTCGGCATCCAGTGAAGTTTTACAAGCATCACTGATCACAAGTACATCAGAAGTTGCAGCACTTAGAATTTATGACGATGTTGCAAGGTTGGCTCTGAAGTTACCTCCAGCTGTTTTTGTTGCAGGACTTTCTGTGTCAGATTGAAAGATACTGTAGGCAGTGCCACTTGACCACACCCATCACCTTTCCTCCTGAGCATCCCGTGGAGGAGGTTGGCCGCTTACTGTTATGTTGCCTCTTAAAACATGAAGATTTAGGTATGAATCTCAATAATTTGAGCTGTACTGTAGATCTTTCAACTGGCATATTTCACAGTCATACCTAATCTGCCCTTTATCTTAAATATCTTTCACAGGTCACGTGGCATTATCTTTAGTTCATGCAAGTACACTTGGTATTGAGCAAGTAAAGCAGAGAACGTTGCCTAAATCAGTGGTGGATGTTTGCAGAGTTGTCTATCAAGCAAAATGCTCACTCATTAAGGTAAGTAGATTTTGATTCTCTTTCTTCTGTGCTTTGTGGACTGTTGGCGGGGTATTATTGTTAAGTTGTCCTTTCATATTTAACTTTGTAGACACATCAAGAACAGGGCCGTTCTTACAAGGAGGTCTGTGCCCCAGTCATTGAGCGTTTGCGGTTCCTCTTTAATGAACTGAGACCTGCAGTTTGTAATGACCTCTCTATAATGTCCAAATTTAAACTGTTAAGTTCTTTGCCCCGTTGGAAGAGGATAGCTCAGAAGATAATTCGAGAACGAAGGAAGAAGAGAGGTAAGCAGGTAAAGGGTGTAGGGGATGCTTTCACCCGTGTCCCCTTCCTGTCTGTGGTTTGAGTGAGGCTGTTGGCTGTTGCTCACCGTATGGGCGTTTTCACAACTGCCATAATGTTTGTTATGTGTATTTATGATTTAGTATACAAATGCTGCTTATTTTGCCAAGACAAGAGATAATGATGCACCTTTGCGACTGAGTGTGTTATGATTTTATAACTAGTAAGCAGATGCTGAAAAATACTGTGAACTTTATTAAATTGGTGGCAAAGAGGAAGTGTTTTTTAAATCACTTGTCCTGGTAATGAGATATGGAAAGATTTAATCTTTCCAGTGCCAATTATTCTTGCCATTCTTGTGAATAAATGTTTACTTAGAAATAATATTGAATATTCTGAAGCATGGAGGATTGTTATAAAAGGAACCAAAAGAGTTACTGATATTTTCAGGAAGCAACTGTGTAGGGAGAGGAAAAAGTTTTTGTATTAACCAAAATTTGAGTGAAAATATATAAAAAAAACTTTACAATTTGGTCATTTTTGTGATTATAAACAAACCTACCAAGGTATCTGATTGTACTCTTATGAATTATTTTGATTTATGCCCAGATCAGCCTTTTAAGCAATATTAATTAGTGATTTTTTGATGAATATTACAAACAATAATGTCATGGAAGACTATTTATTTTAGAAACCATCCAGAATTGATTGTTCCTGGGCCTGAACCATAGCTTATGTGGATCCTTGGAATGCTTTGAATTAGGAAATAGGGCAAGAACACTTCTGAGACCCCTTTAACCCAGGAGGCCAGGAGATAACATATCAGCTGGAAGGAGAACAGTCCCATCCCCATGTGACTGTTGCCTCCCTGGACTCTGAGTTCACATGGTCACCTCTTAAAATGTCTTGATGTGGGTTATATATTTAATTGCAGTTTTAAAATAATTAATATTACTTGTCCTGTGCTAATTTTGATGATTCACTGGTAAGTCACTACAGGACTCAGAAGAGCCATTGTACTCTTGCTTATTACTGTGAAAAAGGACAGAGAAAGATTAGCAAAATTGATACCTGGCGGAAATTCCAGAGGAAACTGGGCCCAGGTTTCCTTCCGGTGTTCCCTCTTGTTACTCACAGTCCTACTTGGTTCTCTCAGCAGTGACATGTGACAAAGCTATCTGTCAGGGATGCTCGCCTGCACCTTGGTGTCCAGGGTTGTTGTTGGCTGTCAGTCACATGGCCACATGGGGCCTGCATGATTGCTCTCATCTGCCCAGACTCCATCCAGAGTAGAACAGTTGACATAAGTCACAAACTGTCTGTTCACTCTGGTTGAGGTGGTCCTATGCTTGAGGCACACTCTTCTCAGCGAGAGCATGTCCAGGTTTCAGAGCTCAGTTCATAGGAGCTGGTCAAGTGCCAGTGCAGATGATACAGGCCTTTCTTGGGAATTTGCAGAGTTTGAGCAACCCAGACTTGGTATGTTAGTGTTTTATTGTGTTGTCTGTTATTTATATTATAAAGTAGAAGAATTAGACTGAAAGCCTTGAAGAGTACCAAAAGTAGGGAAGCAACACCTCATATTAAATTGCAAATTCAATAGAAATTTCTCTCATTTAAAAGACTAACTTAAGGGACTTCCCTGGTGGCCAGGAGTTTAAGAATCTGCCTCCCAACACAGGGGATGCAGGTTTGATACCTGGCCAGGGAACTGAGATTCCGCATGCTGTGGGCCAACTAAGCCCGTGAGCCACAACAGCTTAGCTCCTACATTTTGGGGCCCATGCTCCACAGAAAGAAGCCCATGCACTGCAACTCGTGGGAGCCCGCACGTGGCAGGAAAGCGCCCAAGAGTTGCAGTGAAGACCCAGCACAGCCAAAAAACAAAAAATGACTAACATAGCCAAAGGCATCTAATTGATTCAGTTGTACCCTGGTGACAGAACCAATATACTAGTCTAGAGTGGGGAGATTAGGATCTGTTGACAAATGTAGCCTGCCATTTACTGTGTACTACCCATGAGCTAAGGCTGGGTTTTGCATTTGAGTTATTTTATAAAAAACAAAGAAGAACATGACGCATGAAAATTATATAAAGTTTAAATAACAGCGTTCACAAATAAAGTTAGCTACTTTTCATGCTGCAGCAGTAGAGTATTTGCAGTAGATTGAATAGTCTGCAAAGACTGAAATATTCACTCTCTGTCCCTTTATGAAAAAGTTTGTCAGCCTCTGGGCTTCTCCTTCTTTAGGGCTTCTCTCCATTGTAACATTGTCACTATCTTTCTGTCCCTGACATGCAGTGGCAGAGAGTTATTACTGAATGTCATGTGAGAATAATTATGATGGTTTTTACTTTTTGTAATTTGAGCACTTTACAATGATATTTACATGTTTCTTTGAAAATAGTCTTCATATCCTCTACCTTCATGCAAATTTAAACATTGCTTAATTTAAAATCATATTTAATAATTTTTGTAATGAATAGTGTTTTTAAACATAGTTCCTAAGAAGCCAGAATCTACTGATGAAGAAGAAAAAATTGGAAATGGAGAGAGTGATTTAGAAGAAGCTTGCATTTTGCCTCACAGTCCTATAAATGTGGACAAAAGACCCATTACAATTAAATCACCCAAGGTGAAGTATTTTTTGTGATTCTAAGAATGGCTATGTAGAAACACAACACATTGGAAGGGAATCCACAAGTGCTATTGCTTTGTTTTTGAAATATGAGTAGAGAGTATGGTAGTTATTAACAGCATGAATAACTGCCCCAGCGATGCTTAAATGCACTGGTCAAATCAATAGCTGGAGAAGTGTTTTCTTTTACTCTTAGCTGTATATTCTGTCATTATCTGTTTACCATTTTACTCATTCATGCATTTATTCACTCATTCATTGAATGTATCCTCTGCTCCAAAAACTGTTAACGTGGATGATAATTTAACTTTGTCAAGTTAGTCAATTCCAAAGTACATAAGTATACAGATTATATATTGATTTATTTATAAGACTATTTATGACATGGTTGTTTTTTATCATTAGTTCCTAAATTTAAAATATGTTACCAATTTAAACCTGGTGGCATTTATTTATCTTTTCTTTTGAGTAATTGTTTAGCGCACATCTTAATATGAATAGGGGTAACTGATGGTGAAAATGGTTTTCATTTGTCAGGATAAATGGCAGCCACTGTTGAGTACAGTAACAGGTGTTCACAAATACAAATGGTTGAAGCAGAATGTTCAGGGTTTGTATCCTCAGTCTGCACTCCTCAGTACAATTGCTGAATTTGCCCTTAAAGAAGAGCCTGTGGATGTGGAGAAAATGAGAAAGTGCCTACTAAAACAGGTAAATTTGCTAAGATCATTCTTGTCTGTCTTGGATAATACATAAACACTTAACAGTATGCACTGATTTTTTTCACAGCTGGAGAGAGCAGAAGTTCGCCTGGAAGGGATAGATACAATTTTAAAACTGGCAGCCAAAAATTTCTTACTTCCATCTGTGCAGTATGCTATGTTCTGTGGATGGCAAAGACTTATTCCAGAAGGGATTGATATAGGGTAAAACTTTATAATATTTTTTCTTAATTAAGGGAAGCTATGACAACAGAGCATTGTTTTATTGAAGTTAAAAGTCTGGAAATATTCTGAGTAAAATCCTTCATCTTTGTTTGAAGGGAACCCCTTACCGATTGTTTAAAGGATGTTGATTTGATCCCACCTTTTAATCGGATGCTGCTTGAAGTAACTTTTGGCAAGCTGTATACTTGGGCTGTTCAGAATATTCGAAATGTTTTAATAGATGCAAATGCCAAATTTAAAGAACTTGGTGAGTTAAAACTCTGATGGTTAAAAGGCTATATTAAAATTGCTATTGATGTCAGTGATGATATCAGCATCATTTCTTAGTTTGGCTCTTAATTATATATTCTGGAAAGTTTGAAATGCTAATTTTTGCTTTGAAGACTTTTATAACTTTGTACATTAGAATGACAATCTAAGCTGCTTTAAACTTTCTAATATTCTAAACTAAACTTTCAGAATTTGACAGAAGATATAATATTGTACTATCCTAATACAAAGCTTTTGTATTTTAACATTTTTAAGTGTATCACACAGTATACCTTAAAATGTATTTTTTATTAATACATAATCTCTTTAACAGTTTGAGCATCTACAGAGAAGAGGGAGGATTGGTTTTGTGGAAGAGAAGTGAAATCTCTCTCTTGTAATTGACATGAGAGGAGTGAGTCATTAGGGATATGTAGAAGAGCAGCGTTACAAGTTTTGTAGATAGATGGAGACAGCTGCATGTGAAGTGACGGTGGTATGGTTATTGCAGAGTACTACAGAACTGCCCAGTGTCCACACTCTGTGGGTATATGGTGAAAAAGACAGACTTATAAAAAAAATGGTTAATGCTTTCTGCTTTGTGTATGTTCTTGGATCAATGCACAAGAAATTTATTTGAGTGCCAATGTCTTTTAGGTATCCAGCCTGTCCCCTTGCAAACCATTACAAATGAGAACCCATCAGGACCAAGCCTTGGGACGACCCCACAAGCTCGCTTTCTCCTGGTAATGCTCAGTATGCTCACCCTGCAGCATGGTGCCCACAATCTGAGCCTTCTGCTGAATTCTGGCACGCTTGCTCTTACACAGACAGCACTTCGTCTCATTGGTGGGTTAGCATTGCCTTAAGTCACTTGTGAAAATTCATTGGTTTGTCACGATGTCTCTTTCTATAAACTTTTTTTTTTGGTGGATAAGTACAAATAACATAAAATTTACCATTCTAAGTAATTTGTAATTCATTGTCAGTAATCACATCCACAGTGTTGTGCAAGCGTTAATACTGTCGTCTGTAACTGTTAGCTTCATTGCTAAAGTCTTTGACTGTGGATCGCAACAGACTGTGGAAAATTCTTAAAGAGATGGGAATACCAAACCACCTTACCTTTCTCCTGAGAAACCTGTAAGTGGGTCAAGAAGAAAAAGATAGAACTGGACATGGAAGAATGGATTGGTTCAAATTTGATGGAAGAGTATGAAATGCTGAGTTGGAGGAATCAAAGATTGCTGGGAGAAATATCAATAATCTCAGATATGCAGATGATGCCACTCTAATGGCAGCAAGTGAAGAACTAAAGAGCCTCTTGATGAGGATGAAAGAGGAGAGTGAAAAAGCTGGCTTGAAACTCAACATTTAAAAAAAAAACTAAGGTCATGGCATCTGTTTCTATCACGTCGTGGCAAATAGAAGGGGAAATAGTAGAAGCAGTGATCAGTTTTATTTTCTTGGGCTCCAGAATCACTGCGAATGGTGACTGTAGCCATGAAATTAAAAGACTCTTGCTCCTTGGAAGGAAAGCTCTGAGTAAACCAGAGAGCACGTGTTAAAGCAGAGGTGCCACTTTGCCATCAGACTTCCTGCAGTCATGTACAGATGGGAGAGTTGGACCATAAGGAAGGCTGAGTGCCAAAGAGTTGATGCTTTCAAACTGTGGGGCTGAAGAAGACTCTGGAGAGTCTCTTGGACTGCAAGGAGATCAAACCAGTAAATCCTAAAGGAAATGAACCCTGAATATTCATTTGAAGGCCTGATGCTGAAACTCCCATACTTTGGTCACCTGATGCAACCAGCCAATTCATTGGAAAAGACTCTGATGATGGGAAAGATGGAAGGCAAAAGGAGATAGGGTGTCAGAGGATGCGATGGTTAGATAGCATCACTGACTAAATGGACATTAATTTGAGCAAATTCGGGGACACAGTGGAGGATAGAGGAGCCTGGCATGCTACAGTCCATGGGGTCGCAAAGAGGCAGACGTAACTTAGTAGCCAAACAGCAACAATGCTGAATGACATTAGCCTCTTTACCCATGCTTGTTGGCTATTTGTATATCTAGGAAATATGTCTGCTCAGGTCCTTTGCTCATTTAAAAATTCAGTTGTGTGTGTTGTTGAGTTGTAGGGGGTCCTTTCGACATTCTGGATACTAGACTGTTAACAGTGATACAATTGGAGCACTTTTTTTTTTTTTTTTCCCAATCTGGGTTTTGTTTTGCTTTGGTTTACAGAAATTATAAAATGTCTAATTTATCTATTAGTATTCTTATTATTCTTCTGTTGCTTGTGCTTTTGATGTTATGTCTAAGAAATCATTGCTAAATCCAAAGTCATGAAGATTACCCATTACATTTTCTTCATTAAGTCTTGTGTTTAGTTTTGTGATCCACTTGAAAATGATTTTTTTAATATGATGTGAGATGAGGGTTCACTATTAATTTTTTGGTTATCCAATTGTTTCAGTATATTTTTTGGAAAGACTGTTCTCAAATTCTTAGCACTCCTGTCGAAAATCATTTTACCTGCAGCTTTTTAAGTTTATTTATAGAATCTCAGTTTTATTTGTGTTGTTCTCTATGTCTGTAATTATGCTAATCCCACTTTGTGTTGAACACTCTGATAAAAGCTTTGTGGTAAGTTTTGAAATTTGCAGATATGTCTTTCAACTTTCTCTTTCTCACGATTATTTTAGTTATTTCTAGTCCCTTGCATTTCCATACGACTTCCAGGTCTGGCTTTTCCATGTCTGCTAAAAGGCCATTGAGATTTTCAAGGATTGTATTGAATCTGTAGGTCCTTTTGGGGAGTACTGCCACCTTAACAATATTAAGTCTTTTATTCCATGAATATGAGATTATTTTATATTTGTCTAGCTCTTCTTTCATTTCTTTGAGCAATATTTTATAGTTTTTTGTTGTTGTTATCAGGGTAATGTTGGCTTCATTGAGTAAGTTAGCGAGTAGTTCCCTCTTGTTCTGTCTTTGAAAGAGTTAGAGAGAACTGGTGTTGATTCTTCAGTGTTTGGTAGACTGCCAGTTATGCCGAATGGTCCTGGTTTTTTTGTTGTTGTTGAGAGCTTTCGTTTATTTACTTTTGGCTGTGCCCGGTCTTCGTTGCTGCTTGCTCTTTTCTGGAGCTGTGGGTAGGGAGGGCTGCTCTCCAGTGGCCACGAGGGCCTTCTCCTGTTGCAGAGCACACGCCCGAGGCATGTGGTCTTCAGTAGTGGTGGCACATGGGCTCAGCAGTTGCAGCTCCCGGCACAGGAGCTGTCGCGCACAGGCTTGATAGTTCTGAGGCATGTGGAATCTTTCCTGGCAGGAGTTGAACCCGTGTCTCCTGATTTGGCAGGCAGATTCTGTTCCACTGGGCAAACAGGGAAGCCTCTCAGTCTGTTGAGAGGTTTTTGATTAGTGATTCAGTGTCTTCACTTGTTTTAGGTCTGTTCACATACTCTACTCGAGTCAGGTCGGGTACTTTCTGTGTTTCTAGGAATTTATCCATTTCCTTAGGTTAGATAAGTTATTAGTGTACACAGTTCATAGAGCTCTAAAAATTCTTCTTGTTTCTGTAGGATTAGTGGCAATCTTCCCACTTTTCATTTCTGGTTTTATTTATTTGTATCTTCATTTTTCTTGGTTAATCTACTTAAACTTTGTCAGTTTCTTTGACATTTTTCAAAAAAAATCTGGTTTTGTTGATTCTATTGTTTTCTATTTATCTCTGTTGTAATGTTAATTATTTCCCTTCTGCTACCTTTAGGTTTACATAGTTCTTATTTTTCTAATTCCTTCAGGTGTAGTTAAGTTGTTTAGTTTTGAGATCTTAAGTATGCATTTATAGATTTAAATTTCCTCCTTAGTACTGTTTTTGCTGCATCTCTTAAGTTTTGATATATTGTGTTTTTGTTTTCATTTGTTTCAAAGTATTACTTTTTATTTTGTTTTTTCTTTCTTTGTCTTGTTAAGTTTTCACATACTTGTGACATTCCCAGCTTTTGTTATAATTTCTAGTTTCTCTCCACTGTGATCAGAGAATATAATTTATATGATTTTAGTTTATTTCAGCTTATCGTTTTGTGACCTAAAATACTACCTCTCCTGGAGGGTGTTCCCTGTGAACACCTTGAGAAGAGTGTATTTTCTGCTGTTTTTGTATAGAATGTCTCTTCATGTCTGATAAATCTGATTCATTTATAATGTTCTTTGCTGAAAATTTTAGATACTGCAAGGCCAGTGTTCTAAATCCAAATGAAAGAGCAAAGCTTTCCTAAGCAGTTTGATTTTGCCAGTCTTTGTGCCCACAGGACCCATTCAGAAACGTGTACCAGACTCTGAGTCAGCATCTGATTTCTGTGGACCTCATTAGCTACTAAAAATTGCTGTTAAAAATCCTGGAAGTATATCTACATCTTAAGTTGCCCCTATTTTCCTGTTGTCTCCCTTTTTTTCCGGAGACTCCAATAGGTAAAAGAGCACAAATTGTTAATTATGGGGGCTTCTTCTATTAATAGTACTGACTGTGAAAAGCCAGGGAGTTGTGTTCAATGAATACATATCTATCTTTGTTGCTTTCTCTAATCAAGGTGATTTCTCTTTCATATAAGAAATTATTAGCATATAATATTTTATATTAATTTTTCTGTATACATCCACATATAATAGCCACAAAATACAAATCACTTGAAAAAAGATTCTCCTTTTTTCCTTATTGCAAAATGTATTCAAACCCTTAGCAAATTCAGCATTTACAGTGTTAATATTATAGCTAACTGGGGAGATACCAGCTAGAATGGAACCCTTGCCCCTTCTGGGGCCTCACAGAGGCACTCCCAGATTGAGAAAAAGACTATTTTCCCTCCAGTTTGTTTAAAGCTTTACTCCTGACTTGGGAATTGAACAACTTTTTTTTCCCCTCTTTTTGGAGGAGAGCAGAACACAAGCTTTAAATTTTTGACCCAATCAAGCCCATCTTTGGGAATGTTTGGGGCCCTTTTTTGTCCTACCTGGAGAGAGAGCAAAAACCACAGGGTTACCAGGGGTGTCCATACCCCTCCCTCAGGCCAGCATGCTGATTCCTGCGGTTAAATGTACTGTTTTCGAATACATTGGTAAATTTTACTTCTCAAAGATTAACAGCCTAGCTTCTATTTTATACTGTGAGTGGTTCCATGGCCGCCAGGGACCAAATTTTCATCATGTCCTACTCCTTCATTTTCCCTTGTACCAGACAGTGGTTTTGCAGTATTTGAGTGAGTCTGCATTATTCTAGCAAATCCTGTCGCTGCCATCCCTGTGTCAGGGTTCCCAAGACCATCTCCAGTTTTAATGATTTGCTCACAGGCCTCATAAGACTCCAGATATAGTCATACTTAGGGCTAAAGTTTGTTACAGTTAAAAAGTAGAAAGCAGAATCAGCCATGGCACATGGGTAACGTGTGAGAGAGAGTGGACACAAATCTTCTGGTGGCTACACACGGGGTGCACTTCGTTCCCCTAGCAGAGAGTTGTGACCACACATGTGAAGTGTTGTCTTTACATGCAAGTATGGAGACTTGGTGCCCAGGGCTTACACGGGGGCACGTCATGTAGGCATCTCTGCCTGGCACTTGAGTAAGCATCAGACCCCCCAGAAAGAAGCAGATTTTAGCAGAGACCATGTTGTTTGTGCAGTTTAGGCACAGAAATAGCCTCTTGGCAGTTAAGGACTGGTGGGAACCTTCACGAAATCCAGGTTCCCAAAGGCCAGCTGAGCGCCAACCCTGTAAACAGGCTTTTCTGGGGATAGCAGTATCAGGCCTTCTTTGTCTCTTTTCTTCACAGCACCATAATTAAAGTTTGTTAATTTCTCACAGTGTTAAACATTTAGATGGTTATTATTTGTTTTCCTGTTCTAATCAAAATATGAGTAATGAGTGTCTTTCTAATCATTTTTGCTTTTTGGAGTAGATCATAATTCCTGGAAATAGAGTAAATACCTTTTCTGAGAATTTCTAAAATCTTCTACATATTTCTAATGCGTATTTATATACTTTGTCCTCTCCTTAGCTTTTAAAAGTCTTAGTTCTCATCAGTAAATTTTTCATGGTATTTGTTGTATTGGTAAAAACTACACTATAGATTATTTAAAATTATTATCTTTATTAATACTTAACTGCTTATTGGTTCATCTGCTGTTTCTGATGCTCTGATAGGCCCTAGTTGTGATAATATTGAAGAAGACATGAATGCTTCTGCCCGAGGAGCTTCTGCTACAGTTTTGGAAGAGACACGGAAGGAAACAGCCCCGGTACAGCTGCCAGTTTCAGGGCCAGAGTTGGCCGCCATGATGAAGATTGGAACCAGGGTCATGAGAGGCGTGGACTGGAAATGGGGTGATCAGGTCCTTAGAGATTTGAGTTAACGCATTAGCCATACATTTGTCACCTTCTGTGCATCCTGACCTGCATGCGATGAGTGGGTGGAAACTGGAATAAATACACTCAAAGACAGGTGTGATTGATAGGTAGATGTAGTTACCGATTCCTGGGTGGGTGAATAGAATCTCAGAACCAGTAGAGAAAAGCAGCAGGCTGCTCTAGGGCCCTTGAACAGGACCACATCTTGGAGGAGTAGCTGCTTGTTTTGGGAAACTCCTGGCATAGGCTTGACTTGAGGCTCAGCCTGGAGCAAGAGTGAGGGTGAGCAGGAGAGAGTAAACCGCATCTGAGCAATCATGTCGTGGAAGCTCTGACCCTGCCTCTGTGAGCTGATGGCATGTGCCCCTTAGGTGTCCTGACTCAGCACCTCCAGGTCCGCTTCTCCCCCAGCACCTTGCTCCCGTGTCTCTTTCGGGTCTCCCTGAGTAGAGGCTGGGACTGGGCTCTGCACCATTGCTGGAGCGACTGGCTAGGCCAGTGCTCACCCTCCTGTGATGCGGAGCATGCTTGTCATGTCCAGGTTTTCTCAGGTTCACTCTTAAGCATGCACCTCCTGAGAATCATCTCAGAAATCAGTGTGTCCAGAACAAATAGTGGCATCCTGAAAACAGCTTCTACTCAAAGAAATCAGAAGTAGAGTTTCCATCTTAAGATTTGCGGGAAACTTGAAGAGTGAAACGGAATGAGGAGATACTGGTGCTTGTTTGAGGTTCCCAACCTTGTGAGGCCCCATGAGGGATAAGGGAGGCCAATGAGCAGGGTGGCAGAACCAGGCTGGAAAGTCTGGTGTCTGCATTGGCTTGTAGAGGATGCTAAGTGAGGTGGTTCTTTCCCCACTTACGTCTTTCGTTAGGAGTGTCGACAGGTTAGTCCTGGTGTTCACTTTACGGTGATGAAGTGAGTTCTGAGTATAGGTGGGTTTGGAGCCCTCGGCTGACTTGAAATCTCTGCAGCCACCCTTATAGGCAGTGTTCCAGTGAGAGGCCTGAACCGTCTTAACCAATCTTTGTTTTGGCTTCCTCAGGATGGACCTCCTCCTGGCCTTGGCCGTGTGATTGGTGAACTTGGAGAGGATGGGTGGATCAGGGTCCAGTGGGACACAGGCAGCACCAACTCTTACAGGATGGGGAAGGAGGGGAAGTATGATCTGAAGTTGGCGGAGCTCCCAGTCTCTACACAGCCTTCGGCAGAGGACTCAGACACGGAGGATGACTCTGGTGGGTGTGTGGGGGCCCTGGAACGCTGTGTGCATGTGCTCTCTGCCCTTTCTTTGGGGAGTGAGAGTGGCACCCCGTAGGTCAAGCTTTCCATGAAGGTCTGCTTGAAACAGGCCCAGGAGCAGGGTGGTTCCTGTTCCTCTTGGAGATAGTGTTGTGGGGGCAGGTGAAGTAGTACCGAGCGTGCTGTGCCCTCTTCTCTGGTGGCTCTTCAGGGGATCCCTGAGCCTGTGCCTCACGTAGTGGACATTGCGTCACCGTGCCCCGAAGCATGTGTTTTTCCTTCTTTCACCTTCTCTCAGAGTGTGTCACACAGTGTGGAGTTAGTACTTTACTGCCTTTGGTAAAATGAAGGTGAGAATTTGGTGACCTCAGAGAGTTAAACCCTGTGTATTAAGAGGCAGGGTTGTAGGAGCAGGGCTTCATGACATTTTTCAGACATGTCTGAAAGACCTTGGGATACCAGTCTTGGTGAGACTGTCCAGGATTTGGGGCACTGATTTGGGGGGCTCAGGTGTCTGCTGTATGCATAGCATGGCAGGCTCCCAAGATCACTTTTATGGTTAGGAGAGAAAACCCAAGAGACTGATTCAGTAGAGAAAGGGTGGTGTGGAAGGTGGGTAGGCGTTCCATGCCCACGCTGTGTGCAGGCCACTCCATGCGTATCAGATATAAGCAGATGACGCCTGTCTCGGGCACATCAGGAGGAGCACACGGGAAGCTGTGTGGCCCCACCTAGGTAGTCGGTGCTGATCTGTTATTACTCTATCTGACAGTGTCCAGGCCGGTTGTCCCTACTCCTGCCTCTCTGCCAGGGGGTTTCACTAGTGAAGTTGGGGCCTGAGCAGGGCTGGCCAAGTGACAGAAAGATGGTCCAGTTTCACGTGTATTCCTTATCAAAAATCCAATGATCTCTAGATGTGAGTATCTGGCTCCCCTTCCATGTGAGCACCTACCTCATATTTGTCCAGGGCACAGCCCACTTAGCAGCAGCCAGCTTTTGACATTTAAGTTGTTTTTCTAAGGAATGAATCCTTGAAATTGTTTTAGTGTTTCTGAACTGTAGGATGAGATTGCTTTAAAAAATTGAATTGAAGTTGAAAAGTCTTATTCCCTTCGATTAGAGTGAATGTTCAGTGCATCCTGAATTCCATCTTTAATGTAAAGAACTGCTTCCCTTTCTACAGTAAGAAAAGAAGTGTGTGATATTAAATCCCTTAAGTTACATATAGAGACATTTTCCAGTTTATTTGGAACTATAGTTCATTATTTTGATTCTTTTTTTCAGAAGCTGAACAAATTGAAAGGAATATTCACCCCACTGCAATGATGCTTACCAGCACTGTTAATTTACTGCAAACTCTTTGTCTTTCTGCTGGAGTCCATGCTGAAGTTATGCAGTACGAAGCCACAAAGACTCTCTGTGGGCTGCTGCGAATGTTGGTGGAGAGCGGAACAACAGACAAGACATGTATGCACTGGGGAGTTGTGGGCCGTAGAGTCAGTAGACTGTGGATTTGGCTGTGTGTGTATGTGCGCGATTTTGGGTGTGTGTGTCAGTGTGGTGAGGCTGCTGTGGTGAATTACCACACACATGGTAGCTGTGTTCTCCATTATCAGCATCACCCTCCACAGTGGTACACTTGTTACAATTGATGAGCCTGCACTGATTTATCATCAGCACCCACAGCTAGAAGTTTACAGTAGAACTCACTCTTGGTGTTGTACACTCTGTGGGTGTACACGGCACCACAGACATGACCTGCCACATCAAAGTACCGCTACTGAGGCAGTCTCAATAACAGAAATTTACTTCTGCACAGTTCTGAAGGCTAGAAGTTCAAGATCAAAGAATGAGCAGGTCGAATTCTTTTTTATGAGTCTGAGGGCAGGATCTGTTCCAGGGCCCTCCCTAACATCTGATGGTTTGCTGGCAATCTTTAGGCATTCCTTGGCTTCCCTCATCTTCCCTTTGGCATCCCTCATCTTCACATGACATTCTCCCTGTGTGTGTCTGTCTCCAGATTTCTCCTTTTTATAAGGGTGTCAGTTACATTGGATTAAGGATGCACGCTAATCTAGTTTAACTTCATCTAAATTTAGTGCATCTGTTTCCAAACAAGGTCACGTTCTAAGGTACTAAGGATGAGGACTCCAACATGCAAATTGTGGGGGAACATAATTCAACTCTTAACAGAGGCTTGAAACAACTTCAGTCTCTCAGAATTCTAGATAGCAGAAGTCCAAAATCAAGGCATGCTCCTTCTGACACTCTGGGGGAAGACCCTGAATTTTAGCTTTTGTACCTCCAGGCTTCAGAACTGTGGTGTATGGTCACATCATTCCAGTTTCTGCCTCATCTTTACTTGACTGCCTCCCCTCTTCTTTTCTCCCTCTTAGAAGTACTTTCATTCGATTTTGGGTTCACCCTAATCCAGTATAATGTCATCTCAATCTTTACCTTAATTATATCTGTGAAGAATTTATTCCCACCTCTGACTCTGGGTAAACAAGAATTTTGAGGGTACAATTCAGTCTACTAAAGTGTTTGAGTATGTGAATATGAGTATGTATAAGTGTGGGAGAAGTTGAGGAAGTGATTGGAGCAAATGTGTGTCTGTGTATGTGCAGCTGTGAGTGTGTATACATGTGTGAGTTTGGGTGAGATTGAGTGTGAATGTGTGTAGGTGGGTATGTTTGAGAGTTTGATTGTGTGAGTGGCTGTGAGAGTGGTGTGTGATGTGGGGTGCCACTGCCTGTGCACATGTGTGAGTGAGTGTGACTGAGTGAGTGCAGTGAGTGTGTGTCCCTGTTGAGCAGGGGAGCTGGCTGTGGGAGCTGGGAAAGGGGAGCTAGGCTGGCGTCTGAGCAGGTCACGTGGCGTGACCCCACCTCAGAGTCTGCCAGCAGGGAGAGTGTGGGAGCCCCAGGTGTCCATGAGTGGAGGCCCTGGAGGAGCAGACAGGGTCACTGTCTCGTGAACACTGCTTACTCTTTTTCTGGTAATACAGCCTTCTTACAACTTGGGCTGGGAGCTTATGATGCAGACTAAATATAAACAAGCTCATGGGGGATATTTAAAACATGTGAAATTTACAGACTGCTATTTGCCCTCCCACAGATAACTGCTATTTGAATTGTAGATTGTTTTCCTGCTGCTTAGAGACAGTACATCGATGAAATTCCTTAATGAGTTTGAATTACTCCATGTACCTTAGTGATTTTAAAATGTAAAGTGTTCCAAAAAAAAAAAAATGTAAAGTGTTCCTTGAGCTAACTTGCAAGTGTTCTCCTGTTCTTCTCACTTAGAATCAGTGAAATTGTAGTATATTTGTAAAGGAACTTATTATTGGAAATATGTGATCTAGGTAAGTTGAAAGTAAAGGTTGTACTGAGTGCTTACTTTCAGAACTTGGGTGCCAAGCTGGTCTGTCTTGCTCTGGCAGCCTCCCCCAGCAGGCTGGTGTGCCGGGAGCAGCACCGGAGCTGGTGCACCCTGGGCTTTGTGCGCAGCATCGCCCTCACACCACACATGTGCGCTGCCCTCAGCTCCCCGCCCTGGATCGCGCTGCTCACGAAGGTCGTGGAGGGACACCCGCCTTTCACTGCTGCCTCCCTACAGCGGCAGGTAACTGTGCTAGCAGACTGATGCTCGCTCAGTGAGTTTCGGGATTGGGAGCTCCGTCAGGGTTGGCATCAAGCCGTTCCTTAGTGCAGAAAAGAACTCACACAGGGTGGATTTTCTAGATACCAGTGCATATTAAGTCTCTTCAGTTGTTTCAGTGCTTTGTGACCCTTTGAACTGTGGCCTGCCAGGCTCCTCTGTCCATAGAGATTCTCCATGGAGTGGTTGCCACTTCCTACTCTGGGGGATCTTCCCGACCTAGGGATTGAACCTGTCTCTCTTAGGTCTCCTGCATTAGCAGGCAGGTTCTTTACCGCTATGGCCACCTCAGAAGCCTTGAGACAAGAGGCTAAAGATATTGATTATTTTAAATTGATGAAGTTGTTAAGCCTTAGATGACTTACCTTTCTATGAGCAGCTGCTCTCATCTTCACCATAGGTGTGGTATACTTGTCTTGGGAAGAATTAAACTAACGAAATTATTTTTTAATTAAACGAGTATCTGCATGCATAATGTAGCTTATTTTTTAACCTGATAATTCATATTATTCAACTTTGAGGCAATTATGTGGCTGTAAAATAATATTAGAATTTTCACACGATTAATTGCATTACAGGAGCAAAAATTAAAATCTTTTAGCTCATAATCTGTCAGATAATGGCTTTCTTTAATACTTGCTGCTTTAAATCGCCTTTATCAGATCCTAGCTGTACATTTACTGCAAGCAGTACTGCCATCGTGGGACAAGACAGAGCGGGCCAGGGACATGGAGTGCCTCGTGGAAAAGCTCTTTGGTTTCCTGGGCAGCTTGCTCACCACCTGCTCTTCAGATGTCCCATTCCTCAGAGGTGGGCAGCTTTCCTCCTTCCTGGTGTCCTGGATGAGCAAGCAGGGCGTCATGTAGCCCTTCCTTTGTGTATTTTCTACAGAATCTACTCCGAGGAGGCGGAGGGCACGCCCACAGGCTTCCCTGACTGCTACGCACAGTAGCACATTGGCGGAGGAGGTGGTGGCGCTGCTCCGCACGCTGCACTCCCTGGGCCAGTGGAATGGGCTCATCAACAAGTACATCAACTCTCAGCTCCACTTGGTCACTCGCAGCTGTGCAGGAAAGTCGACTGAAGGGGTGGGTGCTGCACGCTGTTGGCACATCTGGTAGTGTTTCTCTGTGGAATGTTGATTTAACTTTCAGATGGTCTTTTTAAATGCCATGTATTTCATTCATGGATATATTTTAAAATATTTTTTACTGGAAAAAATTATTGAGGAAACGAATATACAAAGTAAATTTGGCTTAATTGTAAATGTGTAAGAAATAGGTAGCCCTCTGGGCTCTCCTCAAGTTTGCTGTCTGTCTGCACTAGGCTCTGTTAGATGACTACTTTCCTGATTGTGAGAACCCTGAGGTGGGGAGCCTCATGGCAGTCCTGGCCGTCATTGGAGGCATTGATGGCCGGTTGCGACTAGGGGGACAAGTCATGCACGATGACTTTGGAGAAGGCACCGTGACTCGAATCACTCCGAAGGGCAAAATCACCGTGCAGTTCTGTGACTTGCGAACCTGTCGTGTTTGCCCACTGAATCAGCTGAAGCCAGTAAGTGAACTTGTGTTTGGGTGGCTAGGTAGTAAGGTAAAGGGCTTTTATATTAGAACTGGGAGGAACTTGATTTTTGTAGTTTGGGTCTGCTTTCTAGGTAGCTTTCCAGCTTGAGGAAAAACTCCCTTTCTTTCTTTGTTTGCATTCCATTCTTGTGATTAATCGGTCTCACAGGGTTGTATAGATTAGCAGTTCATGTGTCTTATTTTAGCCTTTAAAGACATGAAAGGGCATTAGTTATTTAGAAGGTCTTGTGTAAGTATATTAGTTGCATTTATTTTAGAATGTGAATTAATGAAATTTATTTTTTATTGAACAACTCAACTTTCAAAAAACCTAAAAATGATTCCTTTAAAATGATGATCTTTTTTCATGTAGAAAACGCTTAATAAGTGTGTTGAGTGACATGACTATATTTATCAGGTACTGTCATCTCAAGTCTGTGAGATGGGGTCTGTTGCGAAAGTGAGTCAGTTATGTTACTTTGTGTAACCTAAGTGCAAGTGAAAAAGTGCAGTTTTACTGTATGTTTCAATATGATACTGTTTTTGATTATTATAGGAAAATATGCATATCATAGAAAATTTGAAATGTATAGAAAATACTTGAGAATAACTACCACCATCATGTAATTATTGTTAAAAAGTTGACAAAGAAAAAATTAATTTAGGTTATATTTACTATACACACAAGTCTTTATCTTACCTTCAGGGTCATCTTTCAAAATTGTTTTCAGATATAAAAACAGTTTTGAATACATGTGTTATTTCCTGATGATGCTAACTTTCAGAACATTCGTTTGTCCGTCTCACTGGACATACTTTGAAGGGTTCTGTGTTCTTTCTTTAGCTTCCCGCCGTGGCGTTCAGTGTCACTAACCTGCCCTTCACAGAGCCCATGCTCTCGGTGTGGGCTCAGTTGGTGAACCTCGCTGGAAGCAAATTGGAAAAGCACAAAATAAAGAAATCACCTAAACAGGGTTTTGCAGGTCAGTACGTGTGCTTCATGATGAAATAGCTACAGTCTTAACTAGTGTTTGAGCAGTGTTTGTTCTTTTGTCAGAGTAAGTTCTTTCATTGCTGAAGCCTTTGCGTTCAGATGGATTGGCCATTGGTTGAGCGATGGTGGGAGTGGTGATGAGAGTGCGTGACACACAGAATGATGCTGTCGTGGGGGTGGTGCCTGGAGAGCACCAGGCCGGCATATATTCGGAGCACACTTTTTGAAGAGGAGTCTGTTTTCTCTCTCACTGCCCATTAACCACACAGCCATACCCAGCAGGGCCTGTGTGCTTTGTCCTGCCTCATTTGGTATCTGGATGCTGGCCACTCATGGAAGACCAAGGCCATTTGTGCTTAAAATATTCCTCTTCCACTGCTGTCATGATTTTCTTTACATTGCAGCTCACATATTCTTTGAGAGTTCTTCTCCCTGACTATTCTTGGCACATTGGAAATCCTTGTGGTTACATCCATAATTTCTAGCTCTTTAGGGCCACTCTTCCTGAGTTTTCTCACCCGTCTCCCATCCCTGTAATTGCTGCTGGGTTGACGATGGTGAACACTTTTAACTCTGGATCTCCAGTTCACATATCTGGCTAGAGCGTCAGGTGCAAGTAAACCATGGCATGTCCACAATTCAACTAACTTTGTCCCTTAGCCAGTGTTTCCTGTCACAGTGAATAAACCTGTCTGCCAGGTATTGGAGCTTGGTGCCCCAGTGGCCCTCCCATCCCACATTCCCACAGCTCCGTGCTGCTGTCCATGACCTCCAGCATGTCTTGCTTTGGAATGCTGCAGCTATGACTGTAGTCTCACTCTTCTTGTGGGCTGCCTATATCTTCGTAGTGGCTTCCCTAGGCTGTCCCTCAGTCAATTCAGGGACATTTCTGTAGTTGTTGCATTAGATAAAATTCTAGAGCTATCAGGGAAGCCCCAAGATTCTAGAGAGTGCCTTGATTTTGATGAGTTCTGGAACTGTATGTTGTAAGTCTCTGACAAAATTGTCTCATGGATGTTTTGGCAGGACAGGTATTTTATTTGTGATGTAGGTATTTGGTTGAAATTTTAGCAATTTAGGAAATATTTGATTATACTAGCGATAGTTATGGAAAAGGAAATGGCAGCTCATTCCAATGTTCTTGCTTGCATAATCCCATGGTAAAAGGAACCTGGTGGGCTATAGTCCATGGGATTGCAAAGAGTTGGACACAGCAGAGTGGCTGAGCATGCATGTACCAATAGCTAACATGATTCTAACTATGTTAAGCCATCTAATTGTCACCCCTACCCAAGGTAATGCATGGGGAGCAAGAAAGGGAGAAGACCTGGGGGAGGTAGGTCGTGCTTCCCCTCAACACTGGGAAAGGCAAGCCTTTCATTACAAACAAACTTTGATATGATCAGCTTAGTCCCTCAGGGCAGGATCTCCTCAAAGCTGAACACCAGCTGAGGTGGTGCGCCCAAGCAGCCTGTACCATTCCTGCTCAGTCCTTTTTTCCCCACAGGACAAGTAGACTTGGACCTGCTGAGGTGCCAGCAGTTAAAACTGTATATTCTGAAGGCGGGCCGTGCTCTGCTTTCCCACCAGGACCAGCTCAGGCAGATCTTGTCTCAGCCAGCTGTTCAGGAGGCTGCTGCTGCTCATACAGGTATCTTCTTAAGGAGCTCTTTTGGATCTGTAAGAAAGGTAGATACTCTAATAGAAACCAGGCAAGGGACATGAAAGGGAAAATACAGACGGCTTCTTCGTGTACGAGGAAGATGTGCAGTCTGGCCAGTGACTGATGAAAAGTGATAGACAAGCCTGAGGGGATTTGGCAGGGAGCGGGGAACAGTGCTTTCTTCCCCTGGTGTACAAGGTGTGGTCTCTGGACCAGTAGCACTGATGACATGTAAGAGGAACACGTGGAAGTGTGGTCTCTCAGGCTGCATCCCAGAGCTAAGAAATCAGGATCTGTGTCTTTAATAAGGCGGGAAAATGGTTCATATGTGCATGGAGTGGCACCACCTGACTCTTTGCTATGCTAGTGGGAATTTAAGTTGGTACAACCATCTAATAAGCATTTGAGAAAATGTTAGACTTTAAGATACATACAGCTGTATATTCATTGATTAACAAGTTGTCTTGTGAGAATTCATCACATGAAAAGATGTCATGGTGCTGACATCTTTTTACAGCTTGTCTGTAAACACATGATACCTATTTCCAGATGCTCATTATAGCTTTTTTTGTTGGCATTATTTTTGTGCTGACACCTGAATGCCCATTATTAGGTGGTGTACCCATATAGTGGAATACTATGGCACCATTCACAAATGATGATACATATATAGGTTTAATACCATGGAAATATCAAAATGATAAAAAGATATTGCCATATATATCTGTTTGTAGATTTGCATTCATCTGCTTACCAGAATAGTGATAATACAATTTCATCTGACTTTATTTACTTTGTACTTTTCTGTATTAGCTCAGTTTTCTGGAGTGAGCTCATTTCACTTTGAATAGGAAAAAAAAAGCTATGAAATATGTTTTTATTATCTCCTATTGAAAGACATTGTGGTAAATATTATGGGATACAAGATAGTCTTCATTTATGATTTGCTGTCTGGAGTCAGGGTGAGAGAAAATGAAGGTAGATGGCACTGTCCAAGGTATGGGCCTGTGTGCTATAAGACGTGTGAGCACAGTTTCATAGGCGTCCTGGGGATGCTGGAGCTGAGGGCTGGGGAGGTCAAGCAGCATTTGAAGTGTGTGGCAGACTCTGACTGCAGGGTGGTAAGGAGTTTCCATCCTGGGGGAGGAGACAGTAGGAGCAGAGGTGTAAGCAATGAATATTTGAGTACTGACCTTTGCAAGGAGCTCAGGATTTATTGATGAATATGGGGCTAAAGCTGGGAAGAGGTCAGCTGAATCGTGTGATAGAGTGCAGTGGCTACCAGGGTGAAATGGAAGGCTGACTGGGAATATGTGGCAGGGCCTCACATGATAAGGAAGATATTCAGGATGACAAATATGCTAGTGAGTTATAGGAGCATTTGAAACTGAGAGATCATGGAGATAGGGAGAGTGTGTCAAGTGATAAAGTGTCTTCCAAGGGAAGGGATGAAAAAATGGAAAGAAAGTACCAGTAGAGACTGTGATGCTATAGTCTTTTTAGATGATGACCTCTTGGAAGATCAGTGAAAAGTCAAAGGTGGCTAATGTTTCAAGCTCGAGTTATAGGGAAGACAGGGAGGAGTGCTGTTGACAAAGTTGGAAAGTCCAATGGAGTATGTGGTGTTTTTCGTTGACTTATCAGTTACGTTTCCTTGACTTATGAATTTAATTACAGCATGCTAAGTATGAAGTAAATCTAATGAAAGTGCAGATTCATGCTGTATTAGACATTAGGGACCTCGAAGATAATCTACAACTGTAGAGGATCAGGAAACCAGAGCCCAGGAAATTGGATTGACTTTTCTGTGGTTATCCAACTGAGGAACTATGGCAGCACTGAATCAGGATTCCCATCCTGCACTTGGGGCAGAACAGGGGCTCCAGATGGAGCTTTAAGGAAAACACCACAGCCCCCAGCCCCCTTGTATTATCAAGTTTTATGGTAACATAGCCGCTCGCTGCACCAGCTTGTTTACCTGTCATCTCTGGCTGCTTTTACATTTCAGTGGCAGAGGTGAGTAGCTGTGACAGATCCTATGGTCAGTAAGCCTGAACTATTTACTCTTGGGCACTTTGAGAAGGTTTACAGCCCCTAGTTATATTTGGGTTTGGTGTCAGTCTGAACAAGGGTTAACAAAAGCTAGGGCTGGAGATACAAACTTGGGGGTTTCATAAGAGGGTCTTTTGCAGAATGAGTGTACACCAAGATGGCAAAGGCAAAGAACTGGACTAAGGGCAGTAATCTGGGAATTAGCTTTGGTTGCCTTTAAAGACACAGACAGATAAACTAAAGAAGGACTGAGGCCAGAAAGTAGGGAGTGAAAAAGCCTTGAAGATTTTGCTTCTCTAATGCTTGATTTGGTCGAAATCATACCTGGTTTACATGATTAATGCACTATCTTTCATAGTAAAGAGGTGTATGTGGTTGAAAATACATTGTCACCCATATTTTGCTTTTATGTTCAGATGATGGAGCAGCTGTATCCCCTGACCTTGTGGACATGTCTCCAGAAGGGCCGCAGCCCCCAATGATCCTCTTGCAGCAGTTATTGGCCTCTGCCACCCAGCCATCTCCTGTGAAGGCCATATTTGACAAACAAGAGCTTGAGGTATGGTCAGTAGACCTGGTCATTTTAATCTGCTGCATTGAACTATAAACAGCTTTTGTGTGTGTGTGTGCCAGAAGTGTAATCTCTTAAGGATATGGTTTGAATTTTAAATGATATGCCAAAATAATTCTTATGACTAGGTAGGTTTTAACCATGTCTGTCATAGAGCACTGGAAATCTAGTCAGAAAATGAATGAGTTAAAAGTTTTAATCTTATTTTGAGTTTCTGTGAATTGTTTGTAAAAATTAACTAGATTCATCATGAGTTAATGCTCAAGTATTCATGGAGGGATCTTTTCCAGGAAATATTATTATTGAAAGAGCCCTGTTAGACCTAGGAGTACCGTATGGTGCTTGCTCATTTGCTTCACTCACTCCAAAGCCTTTCTTGAACATGCCCAGGCTCTCAGCCAACACACTGTTTTGGAGCATGTGCCCTGCCCTGCGCTCATTGTGGGCTGAGGGGGAGGGGACTGTGGGCCTGTTCCCACAGAAGAGGCTGGCAGTTAATCAGGACAAGTATGATGGAAACTCCATGGCCCACCACGTGGAACACTAGATATTTTAAAAAAATCTTTCTTGCTGTGTACTATAGTAAACATTCTGGAAAAAAAAAATCAAAGACAGGAGTAAAATCTTGAGCAGACAGTTTGGCAGGTAGAAAATACCCTATTAGGAATCCTTGGAGACTAAGACCCTGTAGGGAGCCAGGATCCAGAATAAGTTGGGAAGCCACTTGGGTGTAAAGGGATTCTTGAGAAAATACTGGGCATGGGGGCAGTGGGGGAGGAGGATGCCAGGCGTTCTCTGACCAAGTCTGAATGCCAGCTACTCCTTAGGTCTGAAAACCTGAGATGGGAGATTGTGTTAAAGTTGCTGCGAGGCTATGTTGCCAGCATTTGTCAGATAAAAACAGGATGTGGAGGAATGAGGAGCTAATCAATGAAAAGGGTGTTGAGCAGATGCAGCCCAGAGCCATGCCGGGAGGAGCCCAGAGTTGAGGGAAAAATAAGACTTGGAGGAAACAAGTAGACCTAGAGTTGTCCTTTATGAATCAGGAAGGGATCTTGTTCCAGAGGGAGAGCTATGATTGTTTTGTCTCCCTTGATTCTTTTTTTTAAAGATTTATTTATTCATGATTTGGCTGTGGTGGGCTTTCTCTGGTTTTGGTTCGTGGGATTCTCATTGCGATGACTTTTCTTGTTGGGGAGCACAGGCTATAGGTGCGAGGGCTTCAGTAGTTGTGCCCTGCCAACTCTAGTGCCTGGCTCAGTAGTTGTGGCCCGTGGATGTAGTTGCCCCACGGCATGTGGAATCTTCCTGGACCAGGGATCCAACTGGTGTCCCACATTGCAAGGTGGATTCTTAACCACTGCAGCACCAGGGAAGCCCCTCTCTTGATCCTGATGGAAATTCAGGTGACATTGTTCTGTATGAATGTCTTTTATTTTCTTTTGTAGATCGTTCAGTACCTGGTAGTTTTTGTTCTAGACTTTTTGGTGATGATTTATTGTTTTCCCCTTAGTGCTGGTTCCTAGTCTCTTAATTCTATGAGATTTAGAACCTCTTCCAGTGGAAACCTTTGTATCTTGACCAAAATGCTGAAACTTCTTTGGACTGGGATGGCACACCATCTTCTTAGCACTGGGTCTTCCAGCAGTTTCTTTTGGCTGAGTTCTTCAGTCTCACATATACTCAATTGTGCAGTCAGCCAAAGAGTTGAGGTTGCACATTTTATGGCTCTCCTTCATCTGTCTTTGCTCTAGCAGGCCGCCGTCTGGTGACACTGCCCCTGTTAGTGGCTTGCCTGTGGGCTTCCCTTGTGCTCAAGGTGGCCCCTGTTCCTGTTTTCTCCAGGGTCTTCAAACAGTTTTTAAGAAGATTTTGACCAAAATTCATAATTGTTAGCAAACCTGGAAGACCCAGCAGTGGCCACAGGACTGAAAAAGGTCATTCCTCATCCTGATTCTCAAGAAGGGTAGTACTAAAAAGTGTTCTAACCATTGGAAAATTGCACTCATCTCCCAAGCTAGTAAGGTCATACTTAAAATCTTGCATTCTAGGCTTTAGCATTATGCGAACCAAGAACTTCCAGATATCTGAGCTGGGTTTAGTAAAGGCAGAGGAGTCAGAGATCAAATTGCCAGAATTCGCTGGATCATAGAGAAAGCAAGGGACTTCCAGAAAAACATGCACCTCTGTTTCATCAACTACGCTAAAACCTTTGACTGTGTGGATCATAACAAACTGTGGAAAGCTCTTAAGGAGATGGGAATACCAGACCATCTTGCTTGTCTCCTGAGAAACCTGTATGTGGGTCAAGAAGGAACAGTTAGAACCCTCTATGGAACAACTGATTGGTTTAGGATTGAGAAAGGAGTCTGACAGGGCTGTCTGTTGTCACTCTGTTTATTTAACCATTATGCTGAGCACATCAAGAGAAATGCCAGACTGGATGAGCTACAAGCTGGAATCAAGATAGGCGGGAGAAACATCAACAACCTCAGATATGCAGTTGATACTACTCTAATGGCGGAAAGTGAAGAGGAACTAAAGAGCCTCTTGAAAAGTGTAAAGGAGGGGAAAACACTTAAAACTCAATATTAAAAGAAGCTAAGATCATGGCATCCGGCCCCATTAGTTTATGGCAAATACTGACTTGTCTTTGGGAAGGGCGAGGGTCTGTTTCTCCCACCCCATCAAACCTCTCACCTGTGTTCACCTCAGCTCGTTGCTTACTCATAGCTCAGTGCTTCTGTGACGTTTCCTTAGTGGACATTGCCAATTTATCAGGTAGACTGTATGCACTGAAGCAGAAAGTATTGGGCCATTGAAACTTTCCTCTGCATTAAACTGTGAAAGTTGTCTTTTTGTTTTTAAACATGTTTTATCCATTCATTTAAAAACACACATGTAAGCCTGGCTTTCTATATTTCTGCACTGCAGTTTGTCTTAGTAGTCTGTACTTTGTGTTCCCCTAGACTTCTTAGTCCCCTGATTTACCAACTCTGCTTCACTTGCCCAGGCTGCTGCCTTGGCTGTGTGTCAGTGTCTGGCTGTGGAGTCTACCCTCCCTTTGAGCCCTGTGTTTGAAGACTGCAGCTCCAGTGAGGCCACGACCCCTGTCCCTGTGCAGCATATTCGCCCAGTCAGAGCAAAGAAGCACAAGCAGTCTCCTGGTCCTGTTCTGCCTATTGTAGTTCAGCTCATGGAAATGGGATTTCCTAGAAGGAACATAGAGTTTGCGCTCAAGTCACTCACTGGAGCCTCTGGGAATGCCGCTGGCTTGCCAGGTACTGTATTTTCCTTATGGGTGTCTGACGTAATGTGCCTCCCCTTCTGTTTGTGGGCTTCCCTTGGAATATGAATGTCAGGCCCCTTGGGCACGCAGTTGTTGTGGTCCTCATTGTGGTTGTGCTGTGTGTGCTTGCTCCTAGGCGTGGAAGCCTTGGTTGGGTGGCTGCTGGACCATGCTGATGTGCAGGTCACGGATCTCTCGGATGCAGACACAGGGTCTGAGGAGTGTTCAGACGAGGAGGTGGTGGAGGATGTGGATGACACGGCCTACGCTGTGGTCAGTGCTTCCCTTGTGCCCATCTGTTGTGAGTTCTGGATGCCTCCATGGGGCCTCTCTGTGGTTCTGCCGGGCATGGGGCAAAGCTTTTAAGAGCTGCCTGGGTTTTCTGTGCCTCAGTGACTTTTAGCTTCAACATCTGTTGATGTGCGTAGCCATTAGAGAAGATCTTAAAAAATCATTATTTACATGACATATTTACTTCTGATTTGAGTAAGTTGTTTTATGGGATTAATTTGTAATTGCCTCAGAAATTTTCTGTACTTTCAGCTTTTGAGATTTATTCTGCTTACAATGCTGTTGCTATTAGTCTTTTTTTAAGTGAAGAATTTTATAGTGAAAACATAGAATAATAATATATACTTTTTTATATTATGGATTTCACTTACTACTTTTCTTTTTAAGTAGGTTTATCTGGTTCACCATTTAAAAAAAAGTATTTATCTTTTGTAGTCCACTGGTGCTGTTGTAACAGAGAGCCAGACTTATAAAAAGCGAGCTGATTTCTTAAGTAATGATGATTATGCTGTGTATGTGAGAGAGAATATTCAGGTGAGTAATGATATTGGGCTAGAATCTTGATTGCTTAGGTTTTCATTCAGCAAACGTTTGAGTATCTCAGAAAGTCAGAGAGGGAGGGTGCAGCACGTACCAGGGGAGGAGCTGTGACTAGAGTGGAGGACAGGGGAGCAGACGATGTGCAGGGGGCCAGGCCGAAGTGCAGAAGGCGCTTATCCGTGATCGGGCACCCAGACCTGCGCTTCCTGATCACCCCTGTTCTGGACACTTTTAGAATCTATTTTGCCTTTTTTTTTTTTTTTTTAAAGTATTACTCTTCTTGCCATCTAATTGTGAATATTTAGCTATGCTTTTTGTGTAGTCCTTTTCAACCTTAAATTCTTTCTTTTCCTGTTTTAGTTCTTTTGTTATAGTTAGTATGTGTCTGTGCTAAGGGGCTTTAGTTGTGTCCGACTCTTTGCAACCCCTTTGACTGTAGCCCCCTTGGACAGGCTCCTCTGTCCATGGGATTTTCCAGGCAAGAATACTGGAGTGAATTGCCATGCCCTCCTCTCTAGTTAGCGTGAAAGTGAAAGTTGCTCATTCAGTCTTGAGATCCCATGGATTACACAGTCCATGTAAGTCTCCAGGCCAGAATACTGGAGTGGGTAGCCTTTCCCTTCTCCAGGGGATCTTTCCAACCCAGGGATCGAACCCAGGTCTCCTGCATTGCAGGCGGATACTTTACCAGCTGAGCCACCAGGGAAGCCCAAGAATACTGGAGTGGACAGCCTATCCCATCTCCAGGGGATCTTCCCCACCCATTAGTATACTTCAGAGAAAATCCTGGAAATGACCTCATTTCTCCTCTAAATAAGTCAACAACATGTGTCTCTAAAGAAAGGATTTTATTTTTAACATACTGACAGTACTGTTACTTAACATTATCTAACAAAGTAAACAGTAATTCCTTACTATTACCTCATTATCTAATTCTGGCTCAGATTTTCCCAGTTTTCTCAAAAAATGGCTTGTTATAGTAATTTTTTAAGAGTTAGATACAAATAAGATCACACGCACATTTGGGTGATGTGTATTTTAAACCTAGAACCATTTTTCACTCTTTTTTTATCTTTTCATGCTGTTTATTTGTGGCTAAAATTATGTTGCCCCACATCTTCCTCCCTCTCCTCTGCATCTGCTGTAAAGTCAGAGTGAGGGCTGGAGGTTGATTGAACGCTGGCTGCATCTTGGGAAAGACTGTATTGTATTGTGGCCCAGCATGCAGCGTTACTTGTCATCTGTACCATCCAGTTTTTATTAATTGATCTTGGAGCTTTAGTAGTGATTAATGTTATTATCTAGACCCATTAAGAAGGGTTGCATAGTAGTGATTTTCTAAATTTGTCATTCCTTCCAAATATATTAGCTAGAGTTCTGTACATTGAAAAAAACTTTATCAACTCTTATCACTGTAAAATAGTTTGTATAGAAAAGGCAGAATAGATGGTTGCTTTTTGTTTGCTTGCATTATGAATTTTCAGTTGTGTATTGGTATCCTATACTATAAAATGATGACCAAGAAACCTTTAATTTGCTTATATGATGAGTTTATTGGCTGTTATGGATTTGATGTGTTTCAGTCATCTTTCCTCTTGGTCAGGTTGTTCTTTTGAGGGAACCCATTAATCTTTGATAGCTTCCTTGCTTTATGGCAGAAATTGATCCGAATTCATCTTGTGTATTTCCTGCCCCAAACATCAAGCCAGGCAGTTTTCTCAAGAGTTCTGGTGCCATTTTGTGTAAAATGATATTGAGAGCATGCTGGGACTAGAATAATGCTGTTTTACAGTTGGTCACTTCACCTATATATTGGACTGTGTTTTTAATTTAATTTTAGGTGGGAATGATGGTTAGATGTTGTCGAACGTATGAAGAGGTGTGTGAAGGAGATGTGGGCAAAGTCATCAAACTGGATAGGGATGGATTACATGACCTCAATGTGCAGTGTGATTGGCAGCAGAAAGGAGGCACTTACTGGGTTAGGTATATTCATGTGGAACTTATAGGTGAGCACATTCTTTATTAAGTTCTTTTGACTTTCTTAATTATATTCAGAGTTCCCCAGAATGAATGCTAATTATGTTTCTTTTTTATTGGAATCTCTAGGCTATCCTCCACCAAGTTCTCCTTCTCACATCAAAATTGGTGATAAAGTCCGTGTCAAAGCCTCAGTCACAACACCGAAGTACAAGTGGGGGTCTGTGACTCATCAGAGTGTGGGGGTTGTGAAAGGTAGTATTACCTAGGCAAGAAAACGCCCCAAGTGTTTAGCTTTTCATCAACAAATGTATACTCTTTGTTTTTTTCATTCGAGCCTTATGATTTATACGTAGTATTCTTTGCTTTTCAATACTCTGTAGAGCTGCAGCACACCTGTTACTGGACAGAGTCAGGTGTGTTGTCACTGCAGCATGGGAGAATGCACACCCTGGCACTGGGATGTCTTCCTAAGTGGTGTAACAAAGACTGATGGAGTTTGCATTTGGTATTTTGGGGAGTGTTCAGGAAATTGGGGAAATTCTAATAATGGATATCTTAATAAATACTATTTAGAAGAAAGAGATAATGGACTCGTGATGAGGCTATAATTGGCACAGAAGCAGCTGTTTATACTAATCAGGATGGGCTTGTGGTTTGGGTTAGATTGAATGTGACCAGACATGTTAAAAGAGTGGTTTTGTTTTTACCTCAGTCTGTCACAGTCTCAAGGGTGGCCTGGTGCTGGGGTTCTTTGAAGTTGTTCCGTCAATCCTGCCAAATGACTAGCTCCCTCAATGTTTTTCTCTCTCTCTTTTAAAAACTTAAGAAACGAATTTGTGCAAATGATAGAAGTTAGCAGCTGGAAACACAAAATTTTCCTCACTTTATGTTTAATGTGATAGTCCTGAGATTTCAAATCAAATATGGCACACTTTAAATGGTGTACATATCCATTTTAACAGTTGCATGAGAAATGATTAAGTATTTGTGTGGTTTTATTTTATCTTTAAATCTACTTTCAGTGCCATTTTTTGTTTTGTTTTGTCTTCCTTCATCCTTTTAGGAAAAACCCTTACTATATAGCTTAGGTTAAAAAAATGCCCGCAATGGTGATACTTTCCCAGTGGACTGGGGGTGTTAGTGTTTCTTAGATTATGTAAGAAAAAATAGCTTATTTAACATTTCACTTTAGCAGTTTTCAGTTTTGTTTAACAGTTTTCTTAAGCGATTCTTCAAAGCTTTACAAATCAAAGCAAAGATAAAGAATAACTTGATTTAGAAGTTAATATTTAGAGTAGCTTTCACCAAAGGGCAGTAGATATATTATTAATGTAATTTTTATTTCCTGAGATACAGAATGGAGTTTTTGCTTTCTGTAATTAACCGAACCTTCTCACTGTAGAAACTTTCAAACATATACAAAAATAGAGATTATAGTATAAGGAACTTCTGTGTACTCATCACCTGGCTTTAACAGTTGAAAGTTCCTGGCCAAAGTTGTTCATCCATGATCTTCTCCCTCCATTATTTTGAAACTAATTCCCAATTGACATCATGTATTAGTTCATCCTAAAGTGTCTTAGTATGCCTCTCTAAAAGGGAAGTACTCTTTGTAAATCAAAAATAACTATAGTACAGTATCAATAGCTAGGTATACATTTAATTTTAGGTTTTTGTTGGTGACAGAGATGTTTCAAACCATTTCTATTCATCCTAGCCTTCAGTGCCAATGGGAAAGATGTTATTGTCGACTTTCCTCAGCAATCTCACTGGACTGGACTCTTATCAGAAATGGAGTTGGTACCTAGTGTTCACCCTGGTGTTACGTGAGTTTTTATTTTTATATCGCTAGATTTGTTTGGGAGGAATGGTTTTCTTTGGAATTAAATTTGATGGATGACCTCATGTTTTTCTCATCAACTCAATGGCTATTTTAAAAATAGGTGTGATGGCTGTCAGATGTTTCCCATCAATGGATCTAGATTCAAATGCAGAAACTGTGATGACTTTGATTTTTGTGAAGCTTGCTTCAAAACCAGAAAACACAACACCAGGCATACATTTGGCAGAATAAATGAACCAGGTATAGTAGACTGGTTATCTTTTTTTTTTTTTTTGAAGAGAATAAATTTTTTTTTTTTTTATTAGTTTTGCCAAACAATGACATGATATCACCATGGGTTTACATATGCTTCCCCTCTAGAACCCCCCTCCCTGACTGGTTATCTTCTCTTGCATCAGACTATTATTAATGAGATAATTATTGTGGATACTTAATTTTGCTCTTTAAAGTTCATGTTGGTGAGCACTAGACCGTGTACACAGTGAGACAGGACCATCTTTCGGTCCTGCCCACTTGATGAATTGCTGTTTTATTTTTTTTCAAGCAATGAGGGGTCCATGGAACTAGAATAACAGTGTTGTTTGCTTGTATTTTCATAAAGAAGAGTAAAGGGACTCAAGAAACTAATAAATGCTTTATTGGATGTAATGTGGAATTGGGTAGATTTATTTGTATGTCTTTTAGAATATATATATATTATTGTAAAATATATGCAACATAAAATTTGCCATTTTAATCACTTTTAAGTGTATAATTAAGAGAATATTGTACACTGTCAACACTCAGTATTTTTAAGACTTTTTTACCATTCCAATATAGGAGTATACCAATTAAGCAATAATGCCCATTCTTCCCTTCCCCAACCCCTGGTGACCTCTTATCCACTTTCTGTCTCTGAATTAGAGAACTCTAGGTACCTCATTTATAAATGTAACCACTCAAAATTTGTGTTTTTGTGTATCTGACTTATTTCATCTTAGATTATGTTTCTAGGGTTCATCCATGTTATATAGCGTGTATCAGAACTTAATTTCATTTTATGACTGAGTAATAGTCCCTTGTATGTATATATCACATTTTGCTTATCCAGTCCTCTATTAATGGATATTTGGGTTGTTTTACCTTTTAGATATTGTGAATAATGTTGCTATGAATGCTGATGTACAAATGTGTCCCTATTTCAAAACTAGGAGTAGAATTGCAGGATCATTCTGTAGTTCTTTAATTTTTTAAGTAACCACCAAAATTTTTTCCACATTTACTGCAGCATTTTACGTTCCTACCAGCAGTGTATGAGGTTGCTGGTTTTTCCATATGTTCACCATTTTCTTTTCTTTCTTCTTTTTTGAATTACAGCCATGCTAATGGTGAGAAGTAGTTATCTCATTGAGTTTCCCTATTGATAAATGACATTGAGCCTCTTTTCATGTGCTTTTTGCTATTTATATATCTTTAACAAAGGGGTGTGTCAATTCAGTTTCAAAACTTTTGATGTTAGTTTGTAGGAATTCTTTATATGTTGTGGACATCAAATCAGATATGTGGTTTGCAAATATTCTACCCTATTCTGTTGGTTTTCTTTTCACTCTCTTGATAGGATTCTGTGATAAAAGTTTTACATTTTAATGAGTTTCAATTTATCATTTCTTTTGTTTGCCTGTGCGTTTGATGTCATACTTATTTCTGGGTCAACTTCAGAAATCACTGCTAAATCCAAAGTTGTGAAAATCATTCCCTCATGAGGTTTATAGTTTGAACCACTTTGAGTTAATTTCTATACGTAGTATAATATGTAATTTCATCCTTTTAAGTATGTGTATCCAGTTTTCCCAAAACTATTTGTTGGAAAGACTGTCCTTTCACTATTGAATGGTCTTGGTACCCTTTCTGAAAATCAGTTGACCTTAGATGTGAGAGTTTTTTCCTGGGTTCTCTAGTCTACTCTCTTGGTCTTTTTGCCTATCCTTACATCAGTACCACACTGTAACAGTATGATTATGATAGCTTTTGTAGTAAGTCTTGAAACTGGGAAATGTGAATCTTTCAGCTCCGTTCTTTTTCAAGAAGGTTTTTGGTGTCCCTTGGAAGTCAGTATGAATTTGGTGAATGGATTTTTCTACTTCTATGAAAAATAGTATTTTGATAGGAATTGCGTTTACTCTGTATATCACTTTGGACAGAATTGTCAGTTGTCTTTGCTTAGATCTTCTTTAATTTCTTTCATCAGTGTTTTGTGATTAGTGTATAAGTCTTGTGTGTTCTTGGTTAAATTTATTCCTAAGTTTATTTTTCAGGCTATATTAAATTATTGTTTTAAAATTCCTCCTTGAAATATCTATTGCTAGTGCATAGAAATATATACTACACATATTCAGTACATAATTTCAACACATTTTGCATGTTGAATTTATATCTAGCAACTTTGAAGAATTTATTTTCTCCAACAGAGTTTGTTTTGTTTTGGCTTTTTTTGTAGAGTCTTTACTAGTTTTCTATATGTAGGATCTATGTGTTGTCTGTGATCTGGGATAGTCTTACTTTTTTTTCCTTTCCAATTTGGATACCTTATATTTCTTTTTCCTGCCTTACTGCTTCAGCTAGATCTTTCCGTACAAGGTTGAATAGAAGTGGCAAAAGTGGGCATCCTTGTCTTGTTCTTTGACTTATCATAGTGAAGGGTTTCAGGCTTTAAGCATCGTGTACAATGTTAGCTGAAGGTTTTTCATAAATAGCCTTTATCATGTTGAGAATGTTCTTTTATAGTCCTAATTTGTAATACCTTTTTATCTTTATGAAGGAGATCTGTAGTATATGCAGAGTTATTTCCTTTTCAAGGCTAACTTTTCTTGTTTTGTTTTGATCAGCATGCCATGGGTTTATAAATTTTATTAGGATTTTCAGAGAACCAACTTTTGACTTTGAGTTTGTGTCTCTCATATCTTTATCATTTCTTTTTCCTATAGAATTTAGCTTTAGGTTGATTTCCCCCTCCCCTCTGAATACTCACTTCATTAATTTCTCATGTTTATCTTTTGTGATATTTGAATTTGGCTGTATCTTATAATACTAATAGGTAGTAATATTTTGTCATCATTTAAAAATATCCTTAAAATTCCATTGGAATTATTTTCTTATATTCATTGATTTTAAAACTTTCAAAGATGTCAGCATTTCCTATCTGTATCTTTTTACTAGTTTCTGCATTGCATTCAGGTGTGTATCCTGATTAATCTTTGACATTTTGGGGGAAACTTTTGTTTAATCGTAGGACTTCACATATAGTGGGATTTTACACATGTTTTTATACATGTCTGAAAAAATGTCTTCTGCAGCTCTGTGATGAAGTTAGTGTTTGCCTAATGTATCTTTTTGTAGCCTTTTGCCTTCAGTCTTTCTGTAATCTTGTATTTTAGTTATATTGCTTGGAGTTTGCAATTTTTTAAAAAATTCCAATGTGCCAGTCTTTGTCTCTTATTTTGGTCATTTGGGTATTTATTTATGTTTAAGGCAGTTACTGAAGTTTATATTTGTAAATTGATCAACTTTTCAGTGCTCTTTTGTTGTTGCTGTTCCGTCTGTTTTCTGTCCCCCCCCCCCCTTTTTTAACCCCATTTCATCTTCCTTTGGACTTATAAGTTCTTTGTTGTTTAGCCAACCACCCCACCTCCCACCATCCTTCACAACACATGCTTACTGGCTTAGAAGTTACACATTTTTAGTGTATATTTATGTACTATAAGAGTAGTGTATATTATATACATTTTTGGTATTAGTAGTTATTAAAGATATTATGATATCTTTTTTGTCTTATAAACCTAATCATTATTTAGTATTTTTATCTTCCTCCTAAGCGGTGCAAGGATCTGAGATCCCTTTAACTTAATTAACCATCATTCTGATTTAAATTACCATGTTTTTATTACCATGTTTAAAAATTTCAAACATATACATCTCAAACAGTATAAGACATAGGATTGTTATTTTTTGTAGTCAGTATTTGTTGATTTTTTTTTCACATACTTAATATTTGTTGTTGTTTAGTCACTAAGTTGTGTCCAACACTTTGCAACCCCATGGACTACAGTTTTTCTCTGTTCCTGTCTGTATGTTTCATTTTTCATCTGTCATTATTTTTGTCCTGCCTGAAGAATAACCCTTAATATTTTATTTATTTTATCTCTATGATTATGAATTCTGTTTTTGTGTGTCTTTATTTCTTCTTTATTTTAAAAAAATATTTTTGCTGGGACTTTTAGCACTTTAAAAATACTGTTCCATTGTAATTAGGTTTATATTATTTCAACTGAAGTCAGTTTAGTTATTGTTCCCTTAAAGCTCTTCATTCTTTATATTTCCTCTTAATCTGCTTTTGAGATAACTCTTGTTTTTATCTTACACAAATCTTGTATATGCATATATATATATCTCTTTGTATTTATCTTTCTTGCAATTAATAATGCTTTTAATTAAGTAATTTTCCAGCTTTTTTGAGCTATAATTGACATATGACATTGTATAAGTATAAAGTGTTCAGTGGGATGATTTGGTACACATATATTGCAAAATGATTACTGCAGCAAGGTTGGTAGTTAACACACCCATCACTTCACGTAACTACCCTTTTTTTGGTGTGTGTGATAAAAAAATTTAAGGTTTATTTTTCCAACTTTCAAAGTAGGGCTTTTAGAATCTGTGCTTTGATATCTTTTGCTCATTTTGGACAATTTCCCGTCATTCAGTATTTTTTCTAATATTAATCTCTGCCCTATTTTTTTTTCCTTCTTTTTTGGGTCTCTTCTTTCTGATAAGACAGTTCTTATTTCTGCCTATTACATTTTTTGCATCATTTATGTTTTCTAAACTTTTGCTCTTCAGTTATTCATTCTAGATAATTTTTGCTAGTTCTCTTTTCATCTGAGTCTAGTCTGCTGGCCTATTCATTGAGTTTTTTTAATTGCTGTATTAAACTGTTTTAATCTTTTTAAAAATAATTTTCAGTTCTCTGATGAAATATTCCATGTCTTATCTTTTCAAACATACTAAGTATAGTTGTTATAAAATTTGTACTTTCTGTCTGGAGCGTCTGTGAGTCTCTCTATTATCTGTCATTTGTCATAGGTTGTAGTCATGTTCTCTTGTCTCCTCATTTTTCATTATGTACTGGACATTATGGTAACAAAAGTTACTTCTTGAATCAGTTTGAGGCCTAGGATGCTACCTTTCTCTAGAGATTGAGGGAAAGAGGGTTGATTTTCTAGGTAATCGATGCATGTGTTTGTGCTAAATCACTTCAGTCGAGTCAGACTTTTTGCAACCCTATTGACGTATTCTGCCAGGGTCCTCTCTCCATGGGATTCTCCAGGCAAGAATACTGGTGGGGGTTGCCATGCTCTCCTCGGGAACAGGGGATCTTCCTGACCCCCAGGGATTGAACCCCTCTCTCTTGTATCTCCTTCGTCGGCAGGTAGGTTCTTTACCACTAGTGCCATTTGGGAATCCTAGGTAATTGGCATAAGTAAGTATTAACATCTGGGCTCACCTCAGTCCAATTTCATTGATAGAGATGATTTCATGCAGAACTGCAGTCTGGAAACAACCTTGCAGAGTTAACTCTTCTCTTCCTCTGCTGTTCTTCCTGTTGAGACCCTCACCCAGAGTGTGAGTTTTTCTTTGTGTTTCTTCTTTCCTGATGGGCTGTGCTGTGTTTCCTGTTTAAGGCTCCCCTTAGAAACTGAACAAATACCATTGGGGAGAAGCATCTTCTTGATCGACAGAGCAGCTCATTCTGACACTTTTCATCTTAGCCTTCCTCTGATTCTGGTCCCACAATTCTTTATCGCTTGTTTACTCTGATACTTTCAAGATTTATTTATCTTTAAATGTTTTGTCTGCCTCTTCTACTTGTCCTCAATGGAAGAGCTAGATCAATTTCCAGATTTGCCGTTTATGGAAGTAGAAACTCTTCAAGTTTGTTTTTGTTGCATTTATGATAACTTTTTTGATAAGGATGTCTTCTGTAACCACAGTTACTGAACTTTATACACCACTTATATATATCCTTTTATCTGGAGATACATCACTCTGTTCTTACTTGAGGGAATCAAGTGGAATAAATCATAGCATTATATGAAGTTCATCTCATAAACTGGGATCAAATACCTTGGCTAGGTTTTTTGAAGCCATTTAAGTATTGTGTAATAGCTCCTCCTAATTTGGAAACTTACTGCTTGCTTGAAATAAGGAGCTCAACTATGCAATAATCTTCATTTCTTGGTTGTGAAGTTTCTGTTCTACAAGTATTAACACTGTTTGGCTGTCATTAAATAGGACAGTCTGCGATATTTTGTGGCCGTTCTGGAAAACAGCTGAAACGCTGTCACAACAGTCAGCCAGGAATGCTGCTGGATAGCTGGGCACGGATGGTGAAGAGTCTAAATGTGTCGTCCTCTGTGAACCAAGCTTCTCGTCTTATTGATGGCAGTGAGCCCTGCTGGCAGTCCTCTGGCTCACAAGGAAAGGTAGTGTGCCACGGGGGCGCATCCAGAGACACTGCTGTTTAGGTGTGTTACGTTTCAGAGCTTGGACACAGACTCTGAAAATCCTGTGAAGGCGTACTGGGGTTTCACCCATCAGGACTCATTTTATATTTTAGTAGGTACAGGGTAATACACCCTCTTGTTTTCATTGTCAGAGACTTTAAAAAATATAAGTGACAGATTTTATCTAACTGATAGAGTTTAATAGGGCTTTGTTTTGTTTTACTCCCCCACATAAAATATATGAGTTCAGATTCTGCTTCTTGTTAGAAGATTTTCTAATATATCCTAATAAATATATATTTATCTTTAGAATGTTGTTTTAATTGCACTTACATGTGGGTGTGCCTCATCCAGCCATGACGGTTAGACTTGGAGAACGGTGCTTTTCCTCCACTTCGATTCTAGTGTTTTCTGTTTTCCCACCCACTGATGGATATTAATGGACCACCCTAGGTCAAAAAGCTATAAACACATCATTTCTGGGGCATAGAGGGAGGCTTACTTCTAATAAACAAGTGATGGAGTAGAATACTTGTTTCTTTTTCTTTTAAAGCATTGGATTCGTTTGGAGATTTTCCCAGATGTTCTTGTTCATAGATTAAAAATGATTGTAGATCCTGCTGACAGTAGCTACATGCCTTCCCTGGTTGTCGTGTCAGGTAATTGAGTTACTTTACTCAAAAAGTATCTATTATAAAATGAAAACTCCTTTGTCTGATTCCTTTATGCCCCTGCCCCTTTATTTCCTAGGTGGAAATTCACTAAATAACCTAATTGAATTAAAGACAATCAACATCAACCCCACTGACACCACAGTTTCTCTTCTGAATGACTGCACAGAGGTGAGTAGATTAGATAGTGTTCCTCTTTTTTTAAGGTATAACTATGTAAATTTTTTGTTGATAAATAGTTAATTTACAGTGTTTTCAATTGCTAAGTGATTCAGTTATACATACATGTGTGTATGGAAAAGTCGCTTGGTTGTGTTTGACTCTTTGCAACCCCGTGGACTTCTCCATGGCCAGAGTACTGGAGTGGGTAGCCTTTCCCTTCTCCAGGGGATCTTCCCAACCCAGGAATTGAACCCAGGTCTCCCACATTGCAGGCAGATTCTTTACCAGCTGAGCTGCAAGGGAAGCCCAAGAATACTGTGTGTATACATTATATATAATGTGTGTGTGTGTATTCTTTTTCAAATTCTTTTCCATTAAAGGTTGTTACAAGATATTGACTATAGTTCCCTGTGCTATACAGTCGGTTCTTATTATTTATGTATTTTATGTATAATAATGTTCAGTTGCCAAGTTGTGTCCAACTCTTTACAACCCCATGGACTGCAGCATGCCAGGCCTCCCTGTCCCTCACCATCTCTTGAGTTTTCCCAAGTTCATATTCATTGAATTGGTGATGCCATCCAACCATCTCATCCTTCCTCTTTTGCCCTCTTCTCTTTCTGCCTGTATAGTAATATGTAGAGATTAATCCCAAACTCCTAACCCTTGTCCCCCACCCTCATCCCCTTTTGTAATCATGAATTTGTTTTCTGAGTATATTTCTGTTGTAAGTAAGTTCATTCGTATAATTTTGCTAGATGTCACAGATAAATGATTTCATATGACTTTTGTTTTTTTCTGTCTGACTTACTTAATATGAAATCTCTGCGTTCATCCATGGTACTGCAAATGGTATTATTTCCTTTTTTTTTTTTTTTAATGGCAGAGTAATAGTTCATTGTATATAGGTACCACATCTTTTTTATTTTTCTGTTGATGGATATTTAGGTTGCCTCCATGTTTTAGCCATTGTAACTAGTGCTGCTATGAAAATTGAGGCTTATGTGTCTTTAGAATTAAAGTTCTCTTCAGATATATGCTTAGCAGTGGAATTGCTGGATCATGTGACAACTTTATTTTTGATTTTCTAAGGAACCTCTGTACTGTTCTCCCTGATGACTGCACCAATTTACTTTCCTACCAACAGTGCAGGAGGGATTCCTTTTCTCCGTACCCTCTCCAGCATTTATTATTGGTAGACTTTTAGATGATGTCCATTGTGACTGGTGTGAAGTGATAACATCATTATAGTTTTCATTTGCATTCATCTAATAATTGATCATCTTTTCATGTGCCTGTTGGCCATCTCTATGTCTTATTTGGAGAAGTGTCTATTTAGGTCTTCTGGCAATTTTTGATTTAGTTGTTCATGAGCTGCTTGTATATTTTGGAGATTAATCCTTTGTCAGTTGCTTTGTTTGTGGTTGTTTTCTTCATTCGTTTCATCTTGTTTATAGTTTCCTTTGCTGTACAAAAGCTTTAAGTTTAATTAGGTCCCATTTGTTTATTGTGATTCACATTTCCATAACTCTGGAAGGTGGGTCAAAGAGGATCATGGTGCTACTTATGTCAAAGAGTATTCTGCCTATATTTTCCTCTAAGAGTTTTATAGTATCTGGTCTTCTATTTAGGTCTTTAATCCATTTTGAGTTTATTTTTGTGTATAGTATTAGGGAGTGTTCTAATTTCTTTCATTTACATGTAACTATCTCGCTTTCCCAGCACCATTTATTGAAGAGACCATCTTTTCTCCATTGTATGATCTTGCCTCATTTGTTGTAGATTGGTTGACCATAGATGTATGTGTTTGTTTCTGGGCTTTCATTCTGTTGATCTATATTTCTGATTTTGTGCCATTTCCATTCTGTTTTGATGACTGTAGCTTTGTAGTATAGCCTAAAGTCAGGAGCCTGATTCCCTCTAGCTCTATGTTACTTTCTCAAAGAGAGCTTTGGTTTTTTGGGGTACTTTGTGTCTCCATACAAATTAAAAAATTTTTTTCTTCCTATTCTGTGAAAAATGCCATTGATGACTTGATAGGGATGGCACTGAATCTATAAATTGCCTGGCATGGTATACTCATTTTCACAATATCAGCTCTTCCAATTTAAGAACAAGGTCTATCTTTCCATGTGTTTGTATTGTCTTCTTTTTCCTTCAGTAGTGTCTAAAGTTTTTGAAATGCAGGGTTTTTTCCTCCTTAGGTAGGTTTAGTCGTAGTTATTTTATACTTTTTGATGTGATGATTCAGGGGATTGTTTTCTTAATTTCTCTTTTTGATCTTTCATTGTAGTGTATGGAAATGCAACAGATTTTTGTGTATTAATTTTGTATTCTGCAAATGTACTGAATTCATTGATAAGCTCTAAGTAGTTTTCTGGTAGCATCTTTGGATACATTTAGTCCATTTACATTTAGCATGTTTATCCATATGTATGTTTATATTGCCATTCTGCTGTTTTTAGTTTGTTTTCATAGGTCTTTTTTCCCCCTTTCTCCCTTGTTCTCTTCTCTTGTAACTTGACTACCTTTAGTGTAAGTTTGCATTTCATTTCTTTTTTTGTGTGTATTTCTATTATAGATTTTTGTTTTCTGGTTAATGTGAGTTTTTTGTACAGCAGTCTAGTTATATATGTGCTTGTTTTAAGTTGCTTATCTCTTAATTTTAAATACATTTTAGATGCCCTGCATTTGTACTCTGCTCCCCTCATGGTCATTGTTTTTCAGTTCATCCCTCACATCTAATTATTTTGTATAACCCTTAAACCCTTAATGTGGGGTTTTTACTACTTTTGTCTTTTAACCTCCCTGCTAGCTTTATGTATGGATGATGTCCTGTCTTGTTTCTAGTTGTAGCCTTTTCTTTTCCACCTAGAGAGTTTCCTGTAGAGTTTGTCATAAAGCTCGTTTGGTGTTCCTGAGTTATTAAAAAGTGTTTACTTGTCTGTAAAGCTTTCGTTTTCTCCATCAGATTTCAGTGAGAGCTTTTGCTGGGTATTCCTGGGTGTAGGTTTTCCTTTTTCATCACTTCAAGTATGTTATGCCAGTCTCTTATGGTCTGCAGAGTTTTTTTCTCAAAAAAGAAAAAAATCAGCTAATAGCATTATTGGAGATCCCTTGTATGTTATCTTTTACTTTTCCTCTGTTACTTTTAATAATCTGTTTTTGTTCATTTTTTTCCATTTAGTTTACAATATGTCCTCACATATTCCTCTGCAGGTCAATCCTTTATGGGACTCTGCACCTCTTGGACTTGGTTGACTTTTTCCTTTCTCAAGTTAGGGAAGTTTTCAGCTATTATCTCCTCAAATATTTTATCAGACGCTTATTTTCTTCTTCTTGGACCTTTATAATGAGACTATCTGTATGCTTGATATTGCCCTAAAGATCTCTTAAACTGCCCTTATTTCTTTTTGTTCTTTTTTCTGTTTGATGGTGGTGATGTCCACTATTCTGTCTTCCAGCTCATTAATCCATTCTTCTGTCAGATTTAGTTTACTATTCATTCCTTCTAATGTATTGTTCATTTCACTTATTGTATTTATTAATTGTGTGGTTCTGTATTTTCTATTTTTTTCTCTCTCTGTGTAACTATGCTCCTCCTGAGTTCTTTGACCATCTTTCCCATAATTACTCTGAACTCTTTTCCTGGTAGATTGCCTGAGACTCTACCACAACACTGTTTTCCTTCTGGTGTTTTATCCTGCTCCTTCATCTGAAGCATATTCTGTTGTTTGAGTTTGTCAAAATTGCTTCTTGTATTTTTGTGTATGTGGTAGGTTGGTTCTATTTCTCAACCTTGGAGAAGTGGCCCTCTGTAAGAGACATCCTGTGCAGTCCAGCAGTGTACTTCCTTTTCATCACCCAAGGAAGGGCCAGGGGCCTGTTGGTTTCAGGATAGGACGTGGTCTGCATTGACAGACTTGATGTATTGGCTGCAGGATTAATAGTTCTCTTGTTTCTGGTGGGCGTTGTTACTGTTCATTCGCTGTCATTTCCAACTCTTTGTGACCCCATGGATTGCAGCACACCAGACTTTCATGTCCTTCACTGTCTCCCGGAGTTTGCTCAAACTCATGTCCATTGAATCAGTGATGCCACCCGACCATCTGATCCTCTGGTAACCCCTTCTCCTCCTGCCTTCAGTCTTTCCCAGCATCAAGGTCTTTTCCAATGAGTAGGCTTTTTGCATCAGGTGTCCAGAGTACTGGAGCTTCAGGTTCAGCATCAGTCCTTCCAATGAATATTCAGGACTGATTTCCTTTAGGATGGACTGGTTTGATCTCCTTGTACTCCAAGGGACTCTAAAGAGTATTCTCTGGCACCACAATTCACAAGCATCAATTCTTGGGTGCTCAGCCTTCTTTGTGGTCCAATTCTCACTTTCATACATTACTAATGGAAAAACCATAGCTTTGACTCTGCGGACCAAAATGATAGCTCTGCTTCTTAATATGCTATCTGGGTTTGTCATAGCTTTTCTTCCAAGAAGCAAGCGTCTTTTAATTTCATGGCTGCAGTCACCATCTGCAGTGATTTTGGAGCACTGTCTGTAGTGAAATGAAATCTGTCACTGTTTGCGTTTTGTCCCCGTCTATTTGTGATGATGTGATGGGACTGGGTACCATGATCCTTATTTGCTGAATGTTGAGTTTTAAGCCAGGTTTTTCACTCTCCTCTTTCACCCTCATCGAGAGGCTCTTTAATTCCTCTTCACTTTCTGCCTTTAGAGTGGTATCATCTGCATATCTGAAGTTGTTGATATTTTTTAGATAGTTGAGATTCCTGGTGGGAGGGGTTGGTGCCTGTCCTCTGGTAGGTGAAGTTGGGTCTTGATCCTCTGGTGGGCAGGGCCTTGTCTAGAGTCAGTTGAAGTTGATGGGTAGGGCTGTGTCCCCACCTTATTTGTTGTTTGGGCTGAGGCCTTATAGCGCTGGAGTCTAGAGCCTGGTGTTTGGGGCCAGGTCTTGGTGTCAGAATGCTATCCTCTATGATGGCTTATGCAGCTGAATATTTTCCCAGTATATCTGCCACCATTGTCTCCACCCTCAGGTGGGGCCACAGCCACCCCCTGCCTCCCCTTTAAGGAGACCCTCTAAGACCAGCATGTAGATGTGGCCCCAGCACCTATCAGATTACTGCTTTTGCTCCTGGTTCCGGCATGTGTGAGATTTTGCATGCACCCTTCATGAGTGAAGTATCTTTTCCCCCAGTCCTCCCTCTAGAGCTCATCTAGTCAAGTCCCTCTGGTCTTCAGGAACAAATGTTCTTAAGGTTCCTCTTTCCTGTGCCAGACCCCCAGGCTAGGGAGAGTGACATGAGAAAAACTCTTGAATATAATTATTCTCCAGCTTGGAGGTCGCCAGCACTGGAGGGTACGGGATTTGATTTTATCTTGAGTTCACGTCTTCTACCACGCTTGTTGTAGTCCATCTTTAGAGGATCTTTCCTGGTGGTTTCAGTCTTTCAGTGATAGTTCTTTTGCAGATTGTTGTTATTTTGTTGTGCTTGTGAGAAGAGATGAGCTGAGGGTTCTTCTCCTTTGCTATCTTAACCACTCTGATAGTATTCCTTTGATGGTTTGCAAGTGGCAAGAGAGGTTCCTTTTCTTATCGTCTCTATAATAACATTGAGCCCATTTTCTCCCCTTAATTAAATAATTGTATTTATTTTAAAATTTGACATTTGTACAACTTGAATTTGTTGCTTACCAGATCAGCTTGAAAAGAAAGCAAAACAAATTACTTCCTCACTGTCTTTGGTTAAAAGCAGGTAAAAAGCTCTAGGCAAAAGTCACTGCCATATACCTTGGGCTTCTTTGGGCATCTAGCATCATGTTATTTCCAGTAAATATGTATTAGTAAGCAATGGTTCTTTTTAAGCATATATAGGACACTGAAATTGGTGTTTTGTGTTCATACCTTTAATTTGGTAATAAGGACATTTTCAAAATGAATCCAAGTTAATTTTATCTCTTTAAAAATTCTAATAATCAGTGAAGGTTCTTTTAAATAGAACCTATTGTAGATTAGTGAGACTGCCACATAAATCTTTCAGTAACTCTACACTATTTTAGTAAATTAAATATATTTAAAATAAGGCAAATTAAGGCAATTTTATTTACTACCTATATATACATTGTCTCATGAGAGCTTATTTAATTGGTATGGTAGTGGATAAAGATGTCAAATATTTGACTTCCCATTCATCTAAAGTTCATTATAAGTGAGTTTATTTTTAAATTATTAAGTGCTGTTTGTCAGTCATTGATTTATTATTTTGGTATTCCCACAAAGGGCTTCCCAAGAAGCTCATATGGTAGACAATCTCCCTGCTGTGTGGGAGATCAGGGTTCAATCCTTATGTCAGGAAGATCTCCTGGAGAAGGGAATGGCAACACACTCCATTATTCTTCCCTGGAGAATTCCATAGACAGAGGAGTCTGGTAGGCTATAGTCCATGAGTTTCAGAGTCAGACACGACTGAGCAACTAACACACATGACCACATAAGGACAGACAAGTTTCATGGGGTCCTAGTGTGTTACATCAAAGAACATTATGCACAGCCAGTCATAGATTAATTTTTTTTAAGGGTGGAAAGTTGGTAACTTGTGCCTAGAGACTATGGGACCATGCTAGCACTTCCCCCCCAGATCCCAGAGTTGATTATTTGGCCTTTGTGTACACCAGAAGGTTTTATTTTTGTTTATCTTCTTCCAGTCTTCAATGAATAAAATTGTAGAACACCATTCATTCTTGAATGTCATTAAACTATTTTGTGGAATACCATGTAATTAACAGTTACTGTCAATGATGGTAATAATAAAATGGCCAATGATGAAAATGTAATATATTATTGAGTGTTTTTGAGAAAAGATAATGTATTTAGTGCATTTTATTATGATAACTTATTCCTGGGTAATGGAAAATGCAGTTTGTCTTAACGTCTGAATTATGCTACTGAATATTTTTTGTTTTAATTTTGCTTTGTATTTTAAGTAGATCAATAACCAAGGATTAATTTATTTAATAAACAACTGAGATTGTTATTCATAAAAGATATATTGACTTTACAAATTTTCAGTTGAAAACAATTTATTATGTATTATTTGATGAGCATGAAATAGCTTGTATCACATATATGGGAAATACTAAGCATTGTGAGTACTAGAAAATTCATGGCCTAGTCTCCACCCATCCAGCCAACTTACAAAGCAGAGCATTATCATTCCTAAAGCTACTGAATTCTCTGGCATTACCTTTCTTCTAAAAATGGCTTAACAGAATTTTTCTAACATAACCGAAAATAGAAAGTATACTGAATCCTCCATGAACCTACCACCCAGTTTCAATGATGATCAACATTTTTTGCCAGTTGTGTTTCACTGACTCTCTTCCTGTGTTACACTCCATTTTTTTTGAGTGTTTTAAAGCAAGTTCTAGCCATGGCATTATTTCAGTAGTGACTGCTTCAATTATTAATTTCTGATAAGGACCTTAAAAATGTAACCACAATGCCATCACACCTAAAATTTTTTCTTTAATATGATACAATATCCAGTCAATGTTTAAATTTTCCGAGTTATCCCTTAAATGTTCTTTGCATTTGCTTTCTATGATTCGTGAGTCAGACAGTGTCTGCCCTTGCACTGCATTAAAATCTTAACCCTTTTGTTTTTTCCTTGCTAAAGAAAGAAACTCTTTTTTTTTTCCTGTAGAATTTTTCGTTTCTCTATTTGTTTCTTTTATTCAAACCTTTCTTCCTGTGGCATCATTGATATTATAGATCTTAAGGTTTGATGAGGTAACCTTGAAGCAGTCAGCCTTTGTTCACATGAAATACAGGGGTGGAGAAATAAACTACATTTAGAAACGCCGTGTATGGGACCTGGGGCATACCACACGACAGAGGGCCAACTGTAAAATAATGAATGGCAGAGAGAGTTCGACCTTGACTTGAACAAGTCCAGAATAGAAAGATGTTTACAAGACAGATAGAAGATTTGATCACTGGTAGCATTTAGATAACATAAGATTATTGTTTTAGCTATCCTAGGAGTACTGTGGATATATTTTTTAAATGCTGATATTTCACTGATACTACTGAAGTTTTGAAACTACATGTTTTCAGGAATTTTCTTATGATAATCCCTACATGAACAAAATCAATCATACACTGATAATTGTTGATCTAGTCGGTGGGGTTGTGAGGTCTGCGTGTAGTTTTTTTTTTAATTTGTATGTAATCAAATTTTTTTTAAGTTTTTTTTCTTTTTTGTAATATTGAAGTGTAGCTGCTTAATAATGTTATGATAGTCTCAGGTACATAGCAGAGTGACTTAGCCATACATATAATGTATCCATTCTCCCTCAAATTCCCCTCCTATCCAGGCTACCACATAACATTGAGCAATGTTCTCTGTGTTATACAGTAGGTCCTTTTGGTTATCTATTTTAAATATAGCAGTGTGTGCATGGGATCTCAAATTCTCTATACTTTAAGTGTTATGAAGGCTTATGAATTGCCACATACTGCATGTCTCATATGTCCTTCTCTCTAGTTAAATGTTTGGCTCTGAAAGCTCTGTAGCTTACTGTGTTTGTGTGTAGTATCACAGGTATATCGAAATTGCGATAAAGCAGTGCAGAAGCTCAGGAATTGATTGTAAAATCCATGGTCTCATCCTGCTGGGACGGATACGTGCAGAGGAGGAAGATTTGGCTGCAGTTCCTTTCTTAGCCTCAGATAATGAAGAAGAAGAAGATGAAAAAGGCAACAGTGGGAGGTGAGAGCTGTTTGCTTATGCCCACACTCTCACTTTAAAAGCCAGTATTTAATTAGAGTCTATCTCATAATGAGAATACATTAGGATTATTGTACTACAGTCTGTGTGTATTATATAATCTATATTATATAGACTATATGTATTATATTATTGCTCATAGGACTATTTGGTAAATATTAGTAAAGTTTTCCAAAGTTGTGATTTAATTTAATTTTAGGAAAAATTTAATATGGAAACACTGTATTTAGAAAAATTTGTTTAAAAGGAAAAATAAAAATGTTAAATTTTTCTGCCTGAAATATCGCTGTTAATGTTTTGGTGTATATTCTTACAGTTTTCTTATTTATTTGTCCCTGATTGTGTTTTCCTGTGGAGATAGTATGTGGTGGTATATATTTTAAAGCCTTTTTGGTTAAGTATTCTATTATTAACATGTAAATTGAAAATTTTTATTATAATAGAATATACATAAGACTTACCATTTTAACCAGGTGTTAAGTGTATTGTTCAGCGGCATTAAATATGTTTATATTATTGGGCAGCTAGGAGCAACATCTACTTTTAGAATATATGTATCCTTTTGTTTCTGTTGTATAATTTTTTAAATTGACTCAGTCTATTTATGATTTATATTTATATTTATTGATATGCCAAAGCCTTTGACTATGTGGATATCAGTAAACTGTGGAAAATTCTTCAAGAGATGGGAATACAAGACCACCTGACCTGCCTCTTGAGAAACCTGTATGCAGGTCAGGAAGCAACAGTTAGAACTGGACACGGAACAGACTGGTTCCAGATAGGAAAAGGAGTACGTCAAGGCTGTATATTGTCACTCTGCTTATTTAACTTATATGCAGAGTACATCATGAGTAACGCTGGGCTGGAAGAAGCCCAAACTGGAATCAACATTGCCGGGAGAAATATCAATAACCTCAGATATGCAGATGACACCACCCTTATGGCGGAAAGTGAAGAAGAACTAAAGAGCCTCTTGATGAAAGTGAAACAGGAGAGTGAAAAAGTTGGCTTAAGTTCAACATTCAGAAAACTAAGATCATGACATCCGGTCCTAACACTTCATGGGAAATAGATGGGGAAACAGTGGCTGATTTTATTTTTCTAGGCTCCAAAATCACTGTAGATGGTGATTGCAGCCATGAAATTAAAAGACGCTTACTCCTTGGAAGGAAAGTTATGACCAACCTAGACAGCATATTAAAAAGCAGAGACATTACTTTGCCAACAAAGTTCTGTCTAGTAAAGGCTACGGTTTTTCCAGTAGTTATGTATGGACGTGACATGAGAGTTGGACGGTGAAGAAAGCTGAGCGCCAAAGAATTGATGCTTTTGAACTGTGGTGTTGGAGAAGACTCTTGAGAGTCTCTTGGACTGCAAGGAGATCCAACCAGTCCATCCTAAAGGAGACCAGTCCTGGGTGTTCATTGGAAGGACTGATGTTGAAGCTGAAACTTTAATACTTTGGCCACCTGATGCGAATAGCTGACTCATTTGAAAAGACCCTGATTGAACGCTGGAGGAGAAGGGGATGACAGAGAATGAGATGGTTGGATGGAATCACCGACTCAATGGGCGTGGGTTTGGGTAGACTCCAGGATTTGGTGATCGACAGGGAGGCCTGGCGTGCTGCGATTCATGGGGTCACAAAGAGTCGGACACGACCGAGTGACTGAACTGATCTGAACTGATTTATGATATACAACAAATCGGAAGTAACAATATCCATTTTTAAGTTTTTTTAATAGTGTAGTTAACACCTAACTCATGGACATCACTTGCTGGTTTTGCCATTGTACTTATTTTTTATTGTTTCTTTCAGTTTTATTTTGAAGAATTTGTGGGCTTTGTTGCTCCAGTTTTTCACCTGTTGAGGGCAGGTCAGAAGATAGAATGAGTGAGGTGGCAGGAGCCAGCTGCCTGTGCTTTAGGAGCCCCGGGTTTTGGAGCAGGCCTCCCCTGGCAGAATGGAAGTTGAGACTTCCAGCACAGTTGACCAGTACAGTGGACAGAGGGTGTAAAGGAAGAAAATTGCATTTTGCCTTGGGACATGTGCTTGTGTTAGAGCACATCGGAGGTCATATGACTGTATCCATTTTATTACTTTTGGGCAAAAATATGACCGAATAGAGGTGTGGATTTAGGGACATGGCCACAGTGCCAGTCCTGGTGGTGATTCTTAGAGACATTTAACCAGCATTCTCTCCATTTACATCTGTAGTAGCTATGTTAAGCTGTCACGGTCAACTTGGTGTACAAGAAAATTATACAGTGTCTCTTAGTTTCTGGTGTCTCATAGGAAGCCCCTTCATGGATCATAACCTTTTCCTAGCTAAGGGGCTTGCATTACTCAATGAAGCTAAGAGCCATGCCGTGCAGGACTTCTTAAGACAAACGGGTCATAGCAAAGAGTTCTGACAAAACATGGTCCACTGGAGGAAGGAATGGCAACCCCCTCCCGTATTCTTGCTTTGAGAACTACATGAACAGAATGAAAGGCAAAAAGATCTGACAACAGAAGACGAGCCCCCCAGGTCAGAAGGTGTCCACTATGTTGCTGGGGAAGGGCAGAGAAATAGCTCCAGGAAGAATGAAGAGACTGGGCCAAAGCAGAAACAACTTTCAGTTGTGGATGTGTCTGGTGGTGAAAGTAAAGTCCGATGTTGTAAAGAACAGTATTGTGTGGGAACCTGGAATGTTAGGTCCATGAATCATAGTTAGATGTGATCAAGCAGGAGATGGCAAGAGTGAGCATCAACATCTTAGGAATCTGTAAAATAAAATGAATGGAAATGGGAAAATTCAATTTAGATAACCATTATACCTACTAATATGGGCAAGAATCCCTTAGAAATGGAGTAGCCCTCATAGTAAATAAGAGTCTGAAATGCAGCAGTTGGGTGTGGTCTCCAAAATAACAAAATGGTCTTGGTTCATTTCCAAGGCAAAACCGTTCAGTATCACAGTAATCCCAGTCTGTGCTCCAACCACCGATGCCGAAGTTGACTGGTTCTGTGAAGACCCACAGCACTTTCTAGAACTAACACCAAAAAATATACTCTTTTTATCATAAAGGACTGGAATACAAAATGAGGAAGTCAAGAAATACCTGGAGTAACAGGGCAAGTTCGCCCTTGGACTACAAAATGGAGCAGGGCAAAAGCTAACAGTTTTGTCAAGAGAACACACTGGTCATCGCAAACACCCTCATTAACAACAAAGGGGAGAGTTCTGAAAGTGTTAGTCACTCAGTCATGTCTGACTCTTTGCAACCCCATGGACTTTCGTTCGTCAGGGTCTTCTGTCAGTCAAATTCTCCAGGCAGGAATACTGGGGTGGGGAGCCATTCCCTTCTCCAGGGGATCTTTCCAACCCATGGATGGAACCCCGGTCTCCTGAATTGCAAGTGGATTCTTCACCATCTGAGCCATCAGGGAAGTCCTACAAAATGAAGCAGAGTGAAAGCAAACAGTTTTGTCAAGAGAACACACTGGTCATAGCAAACACCCTCTTCCAATAACAAGAGACAGCTCTACATATGGATATCACCCGATGATCAATACTGAAATCAGATGGATCATATTCTTTACAGCCAAAGATGGAGAAGCTATATACCATTAGCAAGAGAACTGGAGCCTATTGTGCCTCAGATGATGAGTTCCTTATTGTAAAATTCAGGCTTAAATTGAAGAAAGTAGGGAAAACCGCTAGACCATTCAGGTATGACCTAAATCAAATCCCTTAGGATTAGACAGTGGAGGTGATGAATAGATTCAAGGGATTAAACCTGGTAGACAAAGTGCCTGAAGATCTGTGGTCAGAGGTTTGTTACATTGTATAGGAGGCAGTGACCAAAACCCATCCCAAAGAAAAAATACTAGAAGGCAAAGTGGTTGTCTGAGAAGGTTTTACAAATAGCTGGGAATAGAAGAGAAGTGAAAGGCAAGCAAGAAATGGAAGTATACCCAACTGAATGCAGAGTTCCAGAGAATAATAGCAAGGAGAGATAAGAAAGCCTTCTTAAGTGAACCCTGTAAAGAAATAGAGGAAAACAATAGAGTGGGAGACTAGAGATCTCTTCAAGAAAGTTGCAGAACCAAGAGAACATTTCATACAGGGATGGGCATGATAAAGGACAGAAAGGGTAAGGACTTAACAGAAGCAGAAGAGATTAAGAAGTGCTGGGAAGAGAGCACAGCTATCCAAAAATGATCTTAATGATCCAGATAACACTGGTGGTGTGATTACTTACTTGGAGCTGAACATCCTGGAGTAAGAAGTCAAGTGGACCGTAGGAAGCATCACTATGAACAAAACTAGTGGAAGTGATGAAATTCCATCAGAGCTCTTTCAAATCCTAAAAGATGATGCTATGATTTATGCCCACAAATTTGGAGAACTTAGAAGTGGCACCAGGACTGGAAAAGGTCAGTTTTCATTCAAATCCCAAAGAAAGGCAGCACCAAAGAATGTTCAAACTACCATAAAGTTGCATTTCACATGCTAGCAAGGTAATGGTCAAAATGCTTCAAGCTAAGCATCAACAGTATGTGAACCAAGAACTTTCAGGTGTATAAGCTGGGTTTAGAAAAGGCAGAGGACCCAGAGATCAAATTGCCAACATTCATTGGGTCATAGAGAAAGCAAAGAAATTTCAGACAAATGTTTACTTCTGTTTCATTGACTATGGTAAAGCCTTGACTGTGTGGATCCACAACAAACTGGGAAATTCTTAAAGAGATGGGGATATCAGACTCCCTTACCTGGCTTCTGAGAAACACATATACAGGTCAAGAAGCAGCAGGTAGAATCATACAGGGAACAGCAGACTGGTTCAGAATTGGAAAAGGAGTATGACAAGGCTGTATATTGTCACCCTTCTTATTTCACTTATATGCAGAGTACATCGTGCAAAATGCTGTGCTAGATGAATCACAAGTTAGAATCAAGATTACTGGGACAAATGTTAGCAACTTCAGCTATGCAGATGATACCACTCTAATGCCAGAAAGCTAAGAGGAGCTAAAAAGTCTTAATGAGGGTGAAAGAGGAGAGTGAAAAACCTAGCTTTAAGCTCAACATTCAAAAAACACAGATGGTAACATTAAGTTTCATCACTTCATAGAAAATAGAAAGGGAAAAGTGGAAACAGTGACAGATTTTATTTTCTTGGGCTCCAAAATCACTGTGATGGTGACTGAAGTCATGAATTTAAAAGATAGAAACAACAAACCTAGACAGTGTATTAAAAAGCAGATACATTGCGTTGCTGACAAAGGTCCATCTAGTCAAAGCTGTAGCTTTTCCAGTAGTCAAGTACAGATGAGCAAGTTGGACCATAAAGAAGGCTGAGTGTGTAAGAATTGATGCTTTCCAACTGTGGTGATGGAGAAGACTCTTGTGAGACCCTTGGAGTACAAGGAGATTAAACCAGTCCATCCTAAAGGAAATCAACCTTGAATATTCATTGGAAGGACTGATGCTGAAACTGAAGCTGCAGTACTTTGACCACCTGATCTGAAGAGCTGACTCATTTGAAAAGATCCTGATGCAGGGAGAGATTAAGGGTAGGATGAAAAGGGGAAGGTAGAAAATGAGATGGTTGGATGGCATCCCTGACTCAGTGCATATGAGTTTGAGTAAGCTCTGGGAGATAGTAAAGGACAGGGAAGTCTTTGCAGTCAATGGGACTGCAGAGTCCGATAGGATTTATCGACTAAACAACAATAACAACTCCTAGAAAGATTTCCATCAGGATAAATAGCAAAAGTTGAATTCTAGTATTGAAAGGTTTGTAGACTATTTGATCCTCTGCACCACTAACTTTTGTGTATACTTCAGATTTTGTTTAGTTATAGCAAAATTTTAAGAGTTTTATAGTAACTAGCAAACTGTGTGCTTTAGGTGGTTTCCTTTTTATTTAAAAAATTGTTGTGTGTTTAACCTCTGATTCTGTTTTATTTTTTTACTTTGATTAGCCTTATTAGGAAGAAGGCAGCAGGTCTGGAGTCAGCAGCTACAATAAGAACCAAAGTATTTGTGTGGGGACTGAACGACAAGGACCAGCTGGGAGGTCTGAAGGGCTCCAAGGTGTGTACCCGACACCCCGTGTCCTCGCCACCCCATGCTGCTTGGGCCCACACAGGCCCAGAGCTAGCCAGGCCTCTTAAAGTTTTTATAATGATTTTCCCTTTTATGTGTGTGTTTTTTTAAAATTTATTAATTTTTAATTGAAGGGTTTAGTATTGCTTTACGATATTTGTTTGGTTTCTACCATGCATCATACCTTGTATATGTTGTTTTTAAAATGGACTTTTCTTAAGTAATTCTTGACATGAACTCATAGACTTTTATCATTTTAGGTTCTAAGACGCTTCTGTCCTTGGAAAATAGTGCATGTTAGGTATAGTTGCATTATTGCTGTTTTATAAACTAGAAGATACACTTCTGAAAACATTTGACAAGCGTAGAGGTGAAAATTGTAGACTATAATTATATTTTAAAGAGTAGGAACAACAAGGTATGCATTTGAACTTGAGTTGAATTCACCTGTAGCTCTGAACTAAGGTGCCACAGAATAGATTCCTCCAAGGTTTAGTGTCTGGAAACAGTTTCTTTTTGGCTGAGCATCTCTGCTATTTGGGTTTCGCAGGTTGTGCTATTGGTAAGGAAACTACCTGCCAATGCAGGAGACCCAAGAGATGTGGGTTCAACTCCTGGGTTGGGAAGATCCCCTGGAGGAAGGCATAGCAGTCCACTCCAGTGTTCTTGCCTGGAGAATCCCACGGATAGAGGAGTTTGGCAGCTTCAGTCCATAAGGTCACAGAGAATTGAACATGACTGAAGCGACTTTGCACACACACTACTTAGTATTTCATGAGACCTCACTCATTGTAAAATCCCTGCTATTTACATTGTTGAGACACTGAATGGAAAGTTAGAACTCATTCATTTTAAGACCATGGCTCTAGTGTGATGAAAATAATCCAGTATGATTTAGCAGCCTTTGGTTCCTTTTGTTTTTGAGCCGCTGCCCTGCATCTAGAGATGTGTGGGGCCTAGGAGCTCTGGGAGCTTCTCTTATGCCTATGGGCTGTCTAATGGGTCCTGTGTGCACACGGACCTTGTGGTAGTTTGCACACGAAAGGTAGACTGGTGCTTCATAGCAGTGATGAAGAACGACCTTCTTCAGTGGCAGCGTTGACTGTTTGATACTTTATGACATATGGGCATCATGAAAAGCTTTTTAGATGGGAGCTTTAGTAATTTTAAATTAAATCTCATTCATCTCTAATGGGAAATTTAAGCATATATCAATTGTTCCTTAGAGAATTCAGAATTAACAAGAATGAGGAGCACAGGACCTGAAATAAAGTATAATTTACCAGATGTTCATTTGTATCTTCACAGTATGTGTGTTTTGCTTTTCACCTTTTATCATGGAGATGTTCAGATGTAGCTACTTGGTAGACAGAACAGAGACTTGGTCTTTTTGTCACTGTACCAGCTTCAGCAGTTGTGGATGGTCTTCTACACAGCCCCTCCCCTACTTATTTTAAAGTAAATTCCAGTATATCATTTAATTCTTAAAATGCTTATGCATCTGTAATAAACAAGAGATTCTTTGGAGGGTATAACCATGTAAATTCTTTGTACTATTTAATACTGATTACTTGTAATTTTAAAAATGTAAATAAAATTTTCTTCTTTCTTTTGCTTTCTAAAAAAATTTTATTTTAGATAAAAGTTCCATCATTCTCTGAAACACTGTCTGCTTTGAATGTAGTACAGGTGGCTGGTGGTTCTAAAAGTTTATTTGCAGGTATGATTATTCTAATAATATAAAAATTTTAAATTATGTTGAAGCTTAAATATATATTTGTTGTATCACAAAAAATGAGTCCCTTCCTCACTCCTGTTCCTTACAGTGACAGTGGAAGGAAAAGTGTATGCCTGTGGAGAAGCCACGAATGGCCGGCTGGGACTGGGCATCTCCAGTGGGACTGTGCCCGTCCCGCGACAGATCACAGCTCTCAGCAGTTATGTGGTCAAGAAGGTGGCTGTTCACTCAGGTACAGGCCAGAATTGACACTTGTGCTCAGACAGGCCTGCTGTTCATGCTCTGTAATTAACTGGGACTTTAAACAATTTCCCCTAGAGTGTCCTTGCATTCTGTCAAGTTCTACTCATTATTCGAAGTAAAAATTGGGTAATGTAAAACTTCAGATGGTCTAGAGTTTAATTATTTTTGTTACACAAGACTTTTTGAAGATCAGGTGTTATTGGTGTTCTGCCATGTGGGGCATACCCCTCCAAAGGAGGGGGTTTTTAATTTTGAGCTGTGGTCTCAGGTTCATAAAAGATTTCTGTAATCATATTCTGCACTTAAATGTGTTGTATTTTGGGAACAGAGCCTGTAAGTTTCATCAGGTTTCAGTGTCTGTAAATTCTAGCCATAAGAAAGAATCATTTTTTAAAAAGTCACACTGCTTTAATTCAGGAAACATGTAGAGCATTATTTTAAAGCGCTGTGCTTGGCTTCTGAGGAATGAAACTGAATTAGATACAAACTGAATTTTTATTTATACTGAATAGAGTTAGATTTAACCCTGTATAACAGAAAATCTGAACAGTAGTGCCTTGAGCAAGATCGTGTTTTACCATTCTCCTCTGTATAAGTCTGGGGGTGAGGTGGAGGGACAGTGTTGCAGCTGCGGTACCCGTGAGGGGCACTGGGTTACTGTCCATCCCCATTGCAGCTGCAGGTAAGCACAGAAGCGTTTCCTAAAGCCCACTCTGCTCCTTCAGAGAGCTTCTCTGGAAGCCTCACTTGTCAGAAACATCTTTGTCACCATCCTCTCTGGGCAAGGGAATGTGGGAAACATTGTTTTTAGCTGAGCACATTGCCTTGGATCATGTGGGCCCTGTTGGTGAGTTGGTCTTGGATCCTAGGAGCTGGTGACAGAGAGGAAGCACTCTTCAGTTCTGAGCTGGGGTGGATGGTGTGAAAGAGGGGGCCATGGTGAGGAAAGGGTGTGAGCTGATTGTTTTGGGACGAGTGAGCGTAAAGCCTTTATTGCAATTCATGGTACTTTTGCTTTAGTAATTTCATTGTTGAGGTGCATTTCACAAAAGCCTGAATACCACTACACTTGCTAATTTGTCTAGCTGCAAATGAACTTAGTTTTACTTTTTCCATCTGAATTTTGATCTTTTATGTATTTAATATAGCAACCCCATTAAATTTAATAATGCTAAAAACAGCATTATTTTGCTGCTTCTTTGCAAGTAAAATCCTTTCTAGGACTTAAACTTTGTAGAAATGTTCATTTATTTTATATAATTATCATCCTTAAATGTTGATCCCATTTACTCATTTGACAGATACTCACACATACGGTGTGCCAAGCAAAAGAGGTAGTTATGCTGTTAAGTTGTTTTAAACCAACTTTGGCAGCTTCTATCTATGTGAATGTTGCAGGTGGACGGCACGCTACCGCTTTAACTGTTGATGGCAAAGTGTTTTCCTGGGGTGAAGGTGATGATGGCAAACTTGGACACTTCAGTAGAATGTAAGAATATTTTCTTCATTTTTGCTAGTAAGAAACAATAATAGTAGATGCTTTTTGATAATTTTTGTAAAAAATTGAATAGGATGGGTTATTTATGCAAAAGAAACTTAAAAATACATTTAAAAAATATCTCTGAATGTGATTTGTCTCACATGTTGTAAGGTTTGATAGTTAAGTGAATCTAAAGATACTGTTTTGATTAAGTGTGGATCAGTGTAGATGTTCTTTGCCCCTTCTATTTATAAGAGGCTGGATTGGTGATAGGGAATATCATTTAATCCTGCTCTAGGAACTGTGACAAGCCGCGGCTGATAGAGGCCCTGAAAACCAAGCGGATCCGGGACATCGCCTGTGGCAGCTCGCACAGCGCGGCCCTCACGTCCAGCGGGGAGCTGTACACCTGGGGTCTCGGAGAGTACGGCCGCTTGGGGCACGGGGATAGCACGACACAGCTGAAGCCCAAAATGGTGATTATACATGCTTTTGTTGCTTACAGAGAGCTTCCCATCTGCTGATCTCCAGAGAGGATAAGCTCCGAGTCTAGGACAGTTCATAAAGATATGTGCAGTATTGGCTTTCAGTCTATGGGAAAAACTCCCCTTGCTTTCTTGGTGCCTGTGCTTGATTCTGTTTTTAAATTTGTAATTGGGTAGGTGAAAGTCCTTCTTGGTCACAGAGTAATCCAAGTGGCATGTGGAAGTAGAGATGCACAGACCCTGGCTCTGACTGATGAAGGTAAGTCTTGTCTGACTCCACGTTTTGGGGGAGGAATGTTGTCAGATGCCGGCCTGATGTCTGTATTTTTAAACCTAGGTTTGGTATTTTCCTGGGGTGATGGTGACTTTGGAAAATTGGGCCGGGGAGGAAGTGAAGGCTGTAACATCCCCCAGAACATCGAGAGACTTAATGGACAAGGGGTGTGCCAGATTGAATGTGGGGCACAGTTCTCGCTGGCCCTCACCAAGTCGGGTGTAGTTTGGACGTGGTACGTAAATGCCTGTCACCCACCAGTGTGTCTGTTCAGGGTCTTGCAAGGAAGGGGACACATTTCTTTTCTTGCTCATTCAGGCTTCTTTGTCCTTTTATTTATTTCAGGTTGGGATTAGTAACAATATTATAAGAAGAAACTTCCAATTATAACTGGCTTGTTTAGAAAAGAACACTGGAGAAATTTTAGCCTAGCTTGTCTTTCTTATTTAGATAAAGTATGTGTAGAGGCTTTTTTCTGCTTTTATTGCCATGCAAGGAGCCTAATGATTACGTGTGGAAGACAGATTTCTGATTTCTTTGATCTCTGAAAAAGTTCATGTGTGTTTCTAGTGAAAGATTATTAAATCAGAAAGAGGTGGAATACCCAGCTGACCATGGGCAGACAGTGTGATGGCCTTGGTCTTAGCATTATGACTCAGAGGCAGCTTGGGGAAGAATCACTGCAGAGAGATCTTTTGAGAGCCATTTGACGTTGTGTGTCATGTTTTCAATCTCTGTGAAATCTACATCAGTAACTTAAATACCATAAAACACACATTAAGGATCTTGCTAGCAGAATTAATCAATTATTTTGAATTAATGATATACTATTTTATAATTTCAAAGACCTTGGGCATTGTGTGTATTGTCATTGAGCTGGCTCTAGTGCTGTGGCAGTGAGTATTTTGCTGTGGGGTGTTGCCAGACCATAATCACGTGTTAAAATGCTCCCTGTTGACTCCTTGCAGGGGGAAGGGGGACTATTTCAGACTGGGCCACGGCTCGGATGTGCATGTGCGGAAGCCGCAGGTAGTGGAGGGGCTGAGAGGGAAGAAGATTGTGCATGTGGCGGTTGGGGCCCTGCACTGCTTGGCGGTCACTGATGCAGGACAGGTAAGCAAGCTCGTGACAAGTTCTTATGTTGATAGTCAACTTGAACTATCAAAATGAAGTGAGTCTTGGTACTTGGACAAGTAGAAGAGTGGGCTGTGTCCACTGTGTCCCTGTGTACATTTGCCTAACTGTCAGCATGGGTGAGGGCACCCGGGAAACACTTGCTAATTAATGCAGGTTATAAAGTAGTGAGCTTTCCCACTATAATATCTTATAGGGAAATGTATGTATTTCATTTCAGAACCAAAGTTATCCTTGGTAAGAGTTGGTTGTTCCACCACCTTAAGAGGCTATCCCATGACAGGCTCATAGATAATGTAATTTGAAACTCATTTATGACAACAAATCAGCATCAGAATGAAATAAAAATGGATTATACTTTCTAATTCTGTAAAGCCAAAATTCCTTGAAAAGTGAACATATTTTTTGGATCATTTTCTCTTTGCAAAATGAAGGAAAAAATGTTACAATATTTAGTTGAAGAGGAGAACTTCCTGTTTCTAAGAACAATATATAGATGAATTCATTGTGTTGATATTAAGTTGAAAGTGAAGGGTGCTCAGTCATGTCCGACTCTTTGCAGCCCCATGGATTATACAGTCCATGGAATTCTCCAGGCCAGGAGACTGGAGTGGGTAGCCTTTCCCTTCTCCAGGGGATCTTCCTAACCTCGGGATCGAACCCAGGTCTCCTGCATTGCAGGCCGATTCTTTACCAGCTGAGCTGTCTGGGAAGCACTCGGCAAGAATTTTGAAGTAAATTTAAAGAATGTTCTGAAATGCTGAAAAATTCTTTTTATCCCATAACAGGTATATGCTTGGGGTGACAATGACCATGGCCAGCAGGGCAATGGCACAACCACAGTTAACAGAAAGCCCACGCTTGTGCAAGGCTTAGAAGGCCAGAAGGTCACACGAGTAGCTTGCGGGTCTTCGCACAGCGTGGCATGGACAACCGTTGATGTGGCAGCACCCTCTGTTCACGAGCCTGTCCTCTTCCAGACTGCAAGAGACCCTTTGGGTGCTTCCTGTTTAGGTAACTGAGACATGTGCTTTATACGAGATCCTTCTGTAGAGAAAGCATCTCATAGATGGAATGGTTAGTACTGCTACCAGATTAGAGTATGTAGCACTGAGTTATCTGTGTCCTGAATCATAGCCCCAGCATCATCGTGGTGCTCTGTGCTATGAGTGAGTACGATGCTGGTTCTTGTAATCACGACAGCTCTGGCAGTGCTGTGCACATGTGCAGACAGAGAGACTTTAAAGTTTAGGCATTTGGTATTTTCAGCAGCTCTGTTCAGTTGTAATCAACATACTAAAACAATCTAGCATAGGTAGACTAATTTTTATCAGCTTTGGTATGTGTACACCTGTGAGAGCATCATCACAGTCGACATAATGAACAAATGTGTGTAGACTCATCCCTGCTTCCCATAACCACTGACTTTATTTCTGTCACTGTAGATCAGTTTGCCATTTTAGAGTTTTATATTAGTGAAATCAGATAGTATATACTGTTTTCTTAACCTAACATTTTCACTCACCATGATTATTTTGAGATTCATCCACATTGCAGGTATCAGGATTTCATTCTTTTTTAATTGTTGGCTAGCGTTTTATCTATGAGTATACTGCACTTGATTCATCAGTTTGCCTGTTGATGGACTTTGGTGTTGCGGCTTAATTTTGACTATACAAATAAACTTGCTTTGAACATTTGTGTATAGTCTTTCAGTTCAGTTCAGTTCCATTGCTCAGTCGTGTCTGACTCTTTGTGACCCTATGAACCGCAGCACACCAGGCCTCCCTGTCAATCACCAAATCCTGAAGTCCACCCAAACCCATGTCCATCGAGTCAGTGATGCCATCCAGCCATCTCATCCTCTGTCGTCCCCTTCTCCTTCTGCCCCCAATCCTTCCCAGGGTTAGAGTCTTTTCCAATGAGACACTCTTTGCAGGAGGTGGCCAAAGTATTGGAGTTTCAGCTTCAACATCAGTCCTTCTAATGAACACCCAGGACTGATCTCCTTTAGGATGGACTGGTTGGATCTCCTTAGTCCAAGGGACTCTCAAGAGTCTTCTCCAACACCACAGTTCAAAAGCATCAATTCTAAAGCATCACTTCTTCGGCACTCAGCTTTCTTCACCGTCCAACTCTCACATCCATACATGACCACTGGAAAAACCATGGTCTTGACTAGACAGACCTTTGTTGGCAAAGTAATGTCTCTGCCTTTTAATATGCTGTCTAGGTTGGTCATAACTTTCCTTCCAAGGAGTAAGCGTCTTTTAATTTCATCTGCAGTCACCATCTGCAGTGATTTTGGAGCCCAGGAAAATAAAGTCAGCCACTGTTTCCACTGTTTCCCCATCTATTTCCCATGAAGTGATGGGATCAGATGCCGCGATCTTAATTTTCTGAATGTTGAGCTTTAAGCCAACCTTTTCACTCTCCTCTTTGACTTTGATCAAGAGGCTCTTTAGTTCTTCTTCACTTTCTGCCATAGGGTGGTGTCATCTGCATGTCTGAGGTTATTGATATTTCTCCCAGCAATCTTGATTCCAGTTTGTGCTTTTTCCAGCCCAGCATTTCTTATGACGTACTCTGAATATAAATTAAATAAGCAGAGTGACAATATATACAGCTTTGACGTATTCCTCTTCCTATTTGGAACCAGTCTGTTGTTCCATGTCCAGTTCTAACTGTTGCTTCCTGACCTGCATACAGGTTTCTCAAGAGGCAGGTCAGGTGGTCTGGTATTCCCATCTCTTGAAGAATTTTTTACAGTTTATTGTGATCCACACAGTCAGAGCCTTTGGCATAGTCAGTAAAAGAAATAGATGTTTTTCTGGAACTTTCTTACTTTTTCGATGATCCAGCGGATGTTGGCAATTTGATCTCTGGTTCCTCTGCCTTTTCTAAAACCAGCTTGCACATCTGGAAGTTCACGGTTCACATATTGCTGAAGCCTGGCTTGGAGAATTTTGAGCATTACTTTACTCTTGTGTGAGATGAGTGCAATTGTATGGTAGTTAGTGCATTCTTTGGCATTTCCTTTCTTTGAGATTGGAATGAAAACGGACCTTTTCCAGTCCTGTGCCCACTGCTGGGTTTTCCAAATTTACTGACATATTGAGTGCCGCACTTTCACAGCATCATCTTTTAGGCCTTGAAATCGCTCACCTGGAATTCCATCACCTCCACCAGCTTTGTTTGTAGTGATGCTTTCTAAGGCCCACTTGACTTCACATTCCAGGATGTCTGGCTCTAGGTGAGTTAGCATACCATCGTGATTATCTGAGTCATGAAGATCTCTTTTGTACAGTTCTTCTGTGTATTCTTGTGACCTCTTCTTAATATCTTCTGCTTCTGTCAGGTCCATACCATTTCTTTCCTTTATTGAGCCCATCTTTGCATGAAATGTTCCCTTGGTATCTCTAATTTTCTTGAAGAGATCTCTAGTGTTTCCCATTCTGTTGTTTTCCTCTATTTCTTTGCATTGATTGCTGAGGAAGACTCTCTTATCTCTCCTTGCTGTTGTTTGGAACTCTGCATTCAAATGGGTATATCTTTCCTTTTTTCCTTTGCTTTTCACTTCTCTTCTTTTCACAGCTATTTGTAAGGCCTCCTTAGACAGCCATTTTGCTTTTTTTGCATTTCTTTTTCTTGGAGATGGTCTTGATCCCTGTCTCCTGTACAATGTCACGATCCTCCGTCCATAGTTCATCAGGCACTCTATTAGATCTAGTCCCTTAAATCTGTTTCTCAATTACACTGTATAATCATAAGGGAGTTGATTTAGGCCATATGTGAATGGTTTAGTGGTTTTCCCTTCTTTCATCAATTTAAGTCTGAGTTTGGCAATAAGGAGTTCATGATCTGAGCCACAGTCAGCTCCCAGTCTTGTTTTTGCTGACTGTATAGAGCTCCTCCATCTTTGGCTGCAAAGCATATAATCAGTCTGATTTTGGTGTTGACCATCTGGTGATATCCACGTGTAGAGTCTTCTCTTGTGTTGTTGGAAGAGGGTGTTTGCTATGACCAGTGCATTCTTTTGGCAAAACTCTATTAGCCTTTGCCCCGTTTCATTCTATACTCCAAGACCAAATTTGCCTGTTACTCCAGGTGTTTCCTGACTTCTTACTTTTGCATTCCAGTCCCCTATAATGAAAAGGGCCTCTTTTTGGGGTGTTATTTCTAAAAGGTCTTGTAGGTCTTCATAGAACCATTCAACTTCAGCTTCTTCAGTAATTTGAATAGCTACTCTGTAAATCAAAAATTGATTCACAAGCCTCTGGTACCATAATCATCCATTTTATCAAGTCTCCTAGATATGTTCTGTATCAGTTTTCTTGATCATAAGATGAATATGAAAATATTTTTTATATAACAGTATTTTTAGTTATATAGTTTCCCATGAAGACACTAGTCACTTAATGTTTATATTACCCATTTCCATTGGTTGGCAGGAAGCTCTTCCACTGAGGACTCCCATATTTTTTACTCCACCATTTTTCTCACAGATTTAATTAATTTTCAGCCTAAAAAGTAACCTCTTCTATTTGACCACCCTGAAATTGCTCTTCTAATTTTATAACCTCTCTGGTTCCGTTTTTACTGTACCAGCTTCTCATTTGTAATATGTACTATATACCTTCTATATGGTGCAGTTTTAGGGATTCATCCAAGAATCTTTGTATACAATATTCTTAGCTTCTCATGTGGACTCTTAAATATAAGCCAGTCCCACAAGGCCAGTGGTCCTCTGTGGCCAGCCCACCATGACAGCCCAGTTTTATATATTTTTCAGTGTTATTTATGACATATAGATTATTCTTTTTGCACCTTTTTGTGTTCTAGTTGCTTTAAAGAAAAAAAAAGCCAGTTAAGAACTTTTACCTCTCTGTTCATGATAGATATTGGTCTGTAGTTTTCTATTAATGTCTCTGTCTGGCCTCACAGAATGAAGTGGTGTTTCCTTCTCTTTCATTTTCTTTTTTGTGTAGATTTGGTATTATTTCAGTAGAATTCATCAGTGGAGCAATCTGGGCCTGGAGTTTTCGTTGTGTAGTGTTTTTAAACCACACATTTAATTCCTTGATGATTCAGGGTTAGCTGTTTCTTTTCTAGTAAGATATTTGTCTTTGATGGAAGTTTAACTTACTGGCATAACGTTGGTTTCAGTGTTTGCTTATTTTTCTTTTAGTATTTGTAGACTCTATAGAGATTTTATTACTCATTCCTTATATTGGTAATTGTATCTTCTCTTTCCAGTTTGTCTATAGCTTTATCAGTTTTCTTTTAAGTTTTTTCAAAGAGCAAGCTCATGGTTTCCTTGATTTTCCTTCATTGTTTTTCTGTTTTCTGTTTCACTCATCTTTAATCCTTATTTTTTCTTCTAAGAAGCTTAGGTCATTGACTTAGGGTCTTCCAACTTTTCTAGCTTAGACATTTACTTTCCTTGAGTAGTTGACGCTGACATCATTATGACAGATTATCCTCTTATCCATTTGCTTTGAAATTATTGCTTTGACAGTGAAGTTTGACTGCTAAGAATATAGATACATGACAAACTATGGTGTATTTTTTCCATTCTTTTTACTTTTAATCTACTAAAAAATACTCCCTGGTAGGCAACATATAGTTGGATTTTGCTTTTTAATTTTTTCTCTGGGACTCTCTAATTGGGGTGTTTACTTCACTCACATTTAGTATGGTTATGACTGTATTTGTTTTCAATCAGTGTCCTGCTATTTGTTTTGTATTATATTAGTCTTAGCTGTTTATTGTTTTTAATCTGCTCTTTTTCTGCCTTTCTTTGAATTAATTCTTCTCTTTGATGTTGTATTTTCTCCTCTGTTTTCTTTGAGCTCTAACTTTTTGTGTTATTTTAGTGGTTGTTTTAGGAATTATGCACCTTTAATGTATCATAGTCTGCCTTTAGCTGATTCCTCCTTAGCTCAGTCAGTAAAGATCTTCCTGCAATGCAGGAGACTCAGGTTTGATTCCTGGGTGGGAAAGATCCCCTGGAGAAGGAAATGGCAACCCACTCCAGTATTCTTGCCTGGAGTATCCCATGAAGAGAGGAACCTGGCAGGCTATAGTCCATGGGGGTCGTAAAAGTTGGACTCAACTTAGCGACTAAACTACCACCACCTTCAGGTGATATTACACTATTTCATGTATAATTTCTGAATCATACAATAATATATCTCTGTTTCTTCCCTCCCAGTCTTAGTGCTGTTTTTGTTATGCATTCCTTTGTATGTTGTAAATGTTATGGTTTTTTAAATTAATTTTTTTAAACATCAGGTTATCTATTTAAATGAGTTAAGTAATAAGAAAAAATATCTATATTTACTCACATAGTTACTCTTTCCAGTGTTCTTTATTTCTTTGTGGAGATCCTTTTTCCATCTGGAATCACTTTTCTTCTGCTTGAAGGAATTCCTTTTTTATGTCTTGTCAGCTCAGATCTGTGAGTCTTCGTTTCAGCTTCTTATGGCTAAATTAGTCATTATTTTGCTTCATGTTTGGAACATATTTTAGCTGACTATAAAATTTCAGGTTGACATTGTTTTCATTGAGAATTTGCTGTCATTCTTATCTTTGTACTTCTGTACATAGCATGTCTTTTATTTAAGACTGCTTTTAGGATTTTCTTTTTATTTTCTTGGGTTTTGTGGTTCATTGTTCTTCTTAGATCTTTGGGTTTTAAGTTTTTATCCGTTATGTAAAATTGTCGATCACTGTTGTTCAAAATAATTTTTTTTTCCTGTACCTTTGGGAAGTCCAGTTCCATGTGTATTAGGACTCCTCAAGGTGTTCCACAGATAAATGACATTGTTCATGTTTAAACTATTTTTTCTGTGTTTCACATGAATAGTTTCTGTTGCTGTATCTTCACATGCACTCGTCTTTGCTTTGTTTTCATAGGCTGTTAATGTTACTAAACTATTTAAATCTCAGACATCCTAGCTACTTCTCTAGAAATTTGATTTGACTATTTTTTTTAATCTTTCATGTCTCTGATTCTCTTTTGAACATATGGAATACAGATATAATAAGTATTTCAACTTAACTTGTCTGCTGATGGTAATATCTATGTCAATTCTGGATTGTTTAGATCAATTGATTTTTCTTCCTGTTTCTGAGTTGAGTAGTATTTTCTTGCCTTTCTTCCAACATGGTAACTTTTAGTTGGATGCCATACATTGTGAGTTTTAGCCTGAATGTTGCTGGAGATTTTTGTGTGTGTAATGAATCTTCTTGAGCTTACATACAGTTAAATTACCCTCAAAACTGTTTGATCCCTTTGAGTCTTTGTTTTGGATTTGTTAAGTGGATTCAGAGCTGATATTATTCTGGGACTAATAATTCCCTACCACTGAGTATTTTACTGAGTGCCTTGTGAATTATGAGGTCTTCCCTCTAGTTGATGGTAACAGGCAGTAGCTGGGACCTCTGTGTTCTCCTAGTCCTTTTATACAGGTTCTTTCTTTGTCTCTGGGTCATACCCGTTTATGTAGGCATCTTATCTGGATGAGTGAGAATGCCTACATATCTCCAAGGCACTCTCTGTGCAACTTTTCCCTCTCCTATCCTGTCCTGTGAAGTTTGGCCACACTGGACTCCCTGGTGCTGAGCTCAACCTCCTCTTCTCACAGAGACCACTGGGCTCCATCTGGTTCTCTCCCTGTGCTGAGGCCTGGAAACTCTCAGGGCAGTGAGCTGGGACTTGTGTCTAACACTGTATATGGTGAAGATACTATCTTCTCACCATTGTTTTGGATTTTTTGTTTTGCTTTACATTTCATTGATAAGTAAATATAGATAGTTATCATAGTATTTTCATGGCTTATATATGTATTGCTTAAATTGTAAGTGTGTTTTGCAAAAGCATTTACATATTTTTGTAGTTATAGTGAACCTTTGCTGAAAATAACTTCTTTAGAGAAATATAGATGTTTGTTTTTAAATTATGTGAGATTATTAGTGAAACCAATATTTAATCTGTGAAATAGCAAAATGCAGATTGCAGTATGCTTTGAAATGAATTGGAAAGGTCAAATTATAGATTTGCAGTATGTTTTGAAATGAATTGGAAAGGTCAAATTATAAAAATAGAGCAAACTCTGATCTTAAAAATTGAACCCAGTTTCATTTTACTTTTCCAGGTGTGCCTTCTGATGCTGATTCTTCTGCTGCCAGTAATAAAATCAATGGTGCAAATAATTCTAAACCAAATCGCCCTTCTCTTGCCAAGATTCTCCTATCATTAGATGGAAATCTGGCCAAACAACAGGCCTTATCTCATATACTTACAGCATTGCAAATCATGTATGCCAGGTAGGCTTGTTTGCTAGCTTTTGAAATCCCACAGTTATGTAAACTTTAGGTTTTTGTCATTTTTTGATGGAGAATGTTTGTTACTATTTTTAAATACTGTGAGTTTTAGGTCATACACCCTTTGATAGTGAATGATGGTATCTTTATGCTTTTCTTTAATGGAGTTTGAAATATGAATTAGAAAATCAAGTTGAAGAACATTTTCATTATTCTTTATGGCCAATAAGCTTTAGACTTGTTTTGGGGGAAAGAATTAGTTGATACTTATATACAGTAATATTTAAGGCAGTTGTCATTTCCTTCACTCTTGATAAGGCAGAAATTTGATAGTGCTGTCTTTTCCTCCATTTTGGTGCTATTTTCATGCAGACTGAATAAATGGCCCATCAATCATTGTATTGTGGTTATGTACGTGATAGATAGAAATAAATATTTAGGGACGTTAATTTAGACTAAAGGCTAAACTTAGTTAGAAAGGACATTTAGTCTTTGCTGCCTTGTGTGAGGCACTTTTGGTATCTGGTTTGCAATAAATACAAAATCACTGTGGATGGTGACTGCAGCCATGAAGCCAAGATGATAGCTTCTTGGCAGAAAAGCTATGGCAAACCTAGACAGTATATTAAAAAACAAAGACATCACTTTGCCAACAAAGGTCCATATAGTCAAGGTATAGTCAAAGTCTTTCCACTAGTCATGTACAGATGTGAGAGCTGGACCATAAAGAAGGCAGAGCACTGAAGAATTGATGCTTTCAAACTGTGGTGCTGGAGAAGACTCTTGAGAATCCCTTGGAGAGCAAGGAGATCAAGCCAGTTAATCTTAAAGGAAATAAATTCTGAATAATCATTGGAAGGACTAATGCTCAAGCTCCAATACTTTGGCCATCTAATGTGAATAGCTGACTCACTGGAAAAGACTCTAATGCTGGGAAAGCTTGAAGGCAGAAGAAGAGGGAAACAGGATGAGATGGTTGGATGGCATCACTGATTCAATTGACATGACCTTGGGCAAACTCCAGGAGATAGAGACAGGGAAGCCTAGTGTGCCTGCAGGCCATGGGATCGCAAAGAGTTGGATGTGACTTGCTGATCTAACGACAACAAAACCCCAAATTATCTTTAGACTCTTAACAACCAAGATGATTTCTCAGAGAAATCCAGAGGCTTATTCTGGTCTGATTTTTGTGTTGGCAGTTTTTCACCTGTTATCATTATGGTCATTCAGTAAAAAGGTTAAGGGGTAAATATTTTAGACAACAGATACATAGTAATAACATTCAATATTTTTCTAAAACTCTTTCTTTATAGTTATCCTGTAATAATGAGAGAATCCTCCAGTAAACAGTTTCCCTGCCCCCTGACTCTGCCATCCTGCAGAGGTAGATGCAGTTCACCACAGGCCTGGCTTTCCTTCCTGACAGAGACACCGTGGTCGGGGCCCTGATGCCGGCTGGCATGGTTGCCCCGGTGGAGTGTCCTTCCTTCTCGTCCTCGGCACCCCCTTCTGACGTATCTGCCATGGCCAGTCCCATGAATGGAGAGGAGTGTGTGCTGGCTGTTGATATTGAGGACAGATTGAGTCCAAGTCCATGGCAAGAAAAGAGAGGAGAGGTAAAAATAAATGGTGAAGCAGTCAAGCAGTGTTTGATCAGGAAGTGAAAGGTAGCTCATTTGTGTCTTATAAAGTATAAGTCATTCTTTCACTTAATTCAGAATGTGTTTGTGTCTGCTACTATGATTTTTGGCTTGAATTAGTATTATGTTTAAAAGGAGCCTTTTAGTGTGTAGATGGGAATACTCTTTTAAAAAGTTGCTAAGTGCAATGCACAGTTGTTCATCTGTAATTCTGAAACTTGAATGCTCTGAAAACTAAAGGTTTTTATAATTTATTTTGGGCAAAAGCCCAGCTTGGAGAGATGTGAGCTCATTTTAGTTGTTTTCATGTGATTGCTTGTGAATATTAATAGGTTTTCCTGGGAACATGAATATGCTTAACTTTGCAGGGCTGTCCCAGCTTGCACTGGAGGTGGTAGCTGGTAGTATAAATGTCTTGTTATCTCTGTAATATCTGGCATGTTCTAGATGACCTAAGGGGTAAGTAAGCCTTTTGGAGTTAGATGTGAAGTGTGCCATGTTGCCAAGTTTGTCCTTTTTCTTCTTCATTTTCAAACTAGATTATCTCTTCTGAGGATGCTGTGACCCCTTCTGCAGTGACCCCATCTGCTTGCTCAGCTTCTTCTCGGCCGTTTATCCCAGTAACAGATGACCCAGGAGCTGCCAGCATCATTGCAGAAACAATGACCAAAACCAAAGAGGTCAAGGGATTTTCTTCTTTAATAGTTTATTTTGAAATAATCTTAAATGTACATATAAGTTGCAGAAATATTTCCTAGAAATAGAACATGGTATACTCCTTTGTATTATCTACCAATAGTAGATAATAGATTCTCCAATAGTTAGTGTTTCTAAACTGTTAATGGGAGAGCTGCATGGCATGATCCCAAGCCTCCTTAAAGCTTCAGAGTGTGCTTCCTAATTATCAGGACATTGCCATTGATCAGGGACTATTTTCTGCCCCAGAGACTGACTCAGATTTTGCTCGTTACAGGTCTAGAACCTGCCCAGGGGTGAGGGTTACCTGTTTTTGTCTTCAATATGGAACCATCCTTAAGTTCCTCTTTTTATAAGAAATGCCACAGGGAGTGATGCAGAGTTCTTTTCAGTGCATTCTGTTGAGATGTGTACATTGTTGATTTGCTGCATCATAGGTGATATTAATTCTTATTACTTTTTATCTACAAGATTTCTCCATTGGAAGTTAATAAATTAAAAAAAAAGCATGTTTATAGATATTCATGGGGAGTTAATTTACTTTGGGACTATGTTACTATCTTATCTCTCATTATGTTTTAATCTGCCAGTTTTTAGTATCTCTTGATAATTCCAGCTGGGTCCACTACTACTATGATAATTGTCAAATGGTGATATTTCAGATTTCATCATTCCTTTTGGAGTACCATTGTTGCTATTCTTCAGTAGGGAAGAACTTTCCCTTTTCATCTCATCTTTCTGTCGGTATATATTCATGGAATTCTATTTTACTCAAATAATGACACATATTGCTATCATCGTTTAACACCCAAATTGTCCCAGACTTGGCTTTTGGTAGGCCTTTCCATCTGGTTTGTCTTTCTCATGTATCCCTATATTTCTTTGAGCACTTTACTTTCTAGCACAGTCAGTTTAGTTCAGTCGCTCAAGCCTGTCTGACTCTTTGCAGTGCCATGGACTGCAGGACTCCAGGTTTCCCTGGCCATCACCAATACCCAGAGCTTGCCCAAACTCATGTCCATTGAGTTGGTGATGCCATCCAACTATCTCACCCTCTATTGTCCCCTTCTCCTCCTGCCTTCAATCTTTCCAGCATCAGGGGCTTTTCCAATGTGTCAGTTCTTCGCATCAGGTGGCCAGAGTATTGGAGCTTCAGCATCAGTCCTTCCAGGGAATGTTCAGGACAGGTTTCTTTTAGGATTGACTCTCTTTGTAGTCCAAGGGACTCTCAAGAGTCTTCTCCAACACCATAGTTCAAAAGCATCAGTTCTTCTATGCTCAGCTTTCTTTATGGTGCAACTCAAGCCCATGCATGACTACTGGAGAAACCATAGCTTTGATCAGATGAACCTTTGTCAGCAAAGTAATGTCTCTGCTTTTTAATATACTATGTAGGTTGGTTATAACTTTTTTCCAAGAAGCAAGCATCTTTTAATTTCTTGAATGCAGTCATTATCTGCAGTGATTTGGAGCCCCCAAAAATAAAGTCTCTCACAGTTTCCATTGTTTCCCATCTATTTGCCATGAAGTGATGGAACCGATGCCATGATCTTCATTTTTTGAATGTTGAATTTTAAGTCAGCCTTTTCACTCTCCTCTTTCACTTTCATCAAGAGGCTCTTTAGTTCCTCTTCACTTTCTGCCATAAGGATGGTGTCATCTGCATATCTGAGGTTATTGATATTTCTTCTGGCAATCTTGATTCCAGCTTGTGCTTTATCCAGTCCAACATTTTGCATGATGTACTCTGCATGTAAGTTAAATAAGCAGGGTGACAATATACAGCTTTGACATACTCCCTTCCCAATTTGGAACCAGTCCATTGTTCCATGTCTGGTTCTAACTGTTGCTTCATGACCTGCATACAGATTTCTCAGGAGGCAGGTAAAGTGGTCTGGTATTCCCATCTCTTTCAGAATTTTCCACAGTCACTTGGGATCCACACATCAAAGTCTTTAGCATAGTCAGTGAAGCTGAAGTAGATGCTTTTCTGCAATTCTAAGATCCAGCAGATATGGCAATTTGATCTCTGCTTCCTCTGCCTTTTCTAAATCCAGCTTGTACATCTTGAAGTTCTTGGTTCATGTACTGTTGAAGTCTAGCTTAGAGAATATTGTGCATTACTTTGCTAACATGTGAGATGAGTGCAGTTGTGCAGTAGTTTGAACATTATTTGGCATTGCTTTCTTTGGAATTGGAATGAAAACTGACCTTTTCTAGTCTTGGCACTGCTGGATTTTCCAAATTTACTGGCATATTGACTGCAGCACTTTAACGGCATCATCTTTTAGGATTTGAACTAGCTCAACTAGCTCAACTGGAATTCCATCACTTCCACTAGCTTTGTTGGTAGTGATGCTTTCTAAGGCCCACTTGGGTTCTCACTCTAGGATGTCTGGCTCTAGGTGAGTGATCACACCATCATGGTTATCTGAGTCTTTAAGATATTTTTGTATAGTTCTTCTGTGTATTCTTGCCACCTCATCTTAATAGCTTCTGCTTCTGTTAGATCCATACTGTTACTTTCCTTTATTGAGCCCATCTTTGCCTGAAGTGTTCCCTTGGTATCTATGATTTTCTTGAAGAGATCTCCAGTCTTTCCCATTCTGTTGTTTTCCTCCATGTCTTTGCATTGATCACTAAGGAAGGCTTTTTTATCTCTCTTTGCTATTCTTTGGAACTCTGCATTCAGATGGGTTTATCTTTCTTTTTTCTCCTTTGCCTTTCACTTCTCTTCTTTTATCAGCTATTTGTAAAGCTTCATCAGACACCATTTTGCCTTTTTAACATTTCTTTTTCTTGGGGATGGTTTTGATCTGTGGCTTCCCTTACAATGTTACAAACCTCCATCCATAGTTCATCAGGCAGTCTGTCTATCGGATCTAATCCCTTGAATCTATTTGTCACTTCCACTGTTTAATCGTAAGGGGTTTGATTTGGTTCTTACCTGAATGGTTTAGTGGTTTTCTCTACTTTTTTCAGTTTAAGTCTGAATTTTGCAAAAAGGAGTTCGTGATCTGAGCCACAGTCAGCTCCTAGTGTTGTTTTTTTTGCTGACCGTATGGAGCTTCTCCATCTTCGGCTGTAAGGAATGCAGCCAAATGGTGATGTCAGTCTGCTTTTGGAATTGCTATCTGGTGATGTCCATGCATAGAGTCAGCTCTGGTGTTGTTGGAGGAGGGTGTTTGCTATGACGAGTACATTTTCTTGGCAAAACTCTGTTAACCCCTTTTGTACTCCAGGGCCTAACTTGCCTGTTGGTTTGCTTTGCTATTTTGTTAAGGATTTTTGCACCTTTATCTTCTCCTGATTTTCACTGAAGCAAGTCATCTGGCCTCCTAGATGACTTCTGTTTGTTGGAAGAGTTTGTGAAAAATTGGCGTCAATTCTTTAAATATTTGGTAGAATTTTCTCTCTTCTAACGTATTCTCATGATTCTTTTATTTTGTTGTTTCCTGCACAACAAAGAATTCTAGGTTCATCAAGATGTTTTATGCTGCAGCACAGAAATCAGATATTTCTCCAAAAAATCATGGTTCTTTTTCTTGGAGAATGGTATTTCAAAGCCAAGATCTGAAATATCTTTTTTGTTCTATGACAAGAAGTGCAGTTCATCTCCTTTCTTACTGGGCAGAGCTAGAAAACACGTGTGTGTATATGCTTTCAATAAGTTATGCATGGTAATACTTACTTTGGTATATACCTACACATGTTGAAAACCCCTGGTTCACAGCAGCACAATCAGTGCTAATAACTGCACAGGATTCATTCTAGTTTCCTCCTTTTCTGTATTGATCACGCTCTTCTCAGAAAGTGAGGAATCTGGCTCCTGCTATTGACAGTTTAATAACTTCCCCGTAGGTAGTCACCTTCTCATTTGGCTGCCTCTCCTCACCCGCATGGATATCCTCCTTCCCCTGCATAGCTTCTGGCACTCAAAACAGAGTGCAGGGATGACCTCTCATCCTGCTTGACCCACCCCTATGCCCAATGCCAGCTGGCCCAAAGCAGGAACACTTTCCATTTGGCTTGTCTCTGTCACATTGTGGCCTCTCCTCCCTGCCTGCCCCTTGTCCAAGCCTACTCAGGTGCTCCTTATCCCAGGCCATCTCATCCGGCTCACATGGTCTCCCTTACCAGCATATTCACCTTGTGAACAAGCATATTATTTTCAAATACATTTGGAACTCTTGATTTATTATGCTGTTACTAGTGACAAAAATATATGCTATGGAAAATATTCATGACCTGTAGTAATAAAAAAATTGATATTTGTAAATTAGATGTCTAGACTCAACTTGTGATATTTGGCAATCTCCTAAGGTGAGGTGCTGATGCAGAAATTAATCTGAATTATGCAAAATTTTTTCTTTTAGGTAGAAGAAAGATGGTATAATTTCTTTCTTACCAATTTATTTATGAGGCATGGGCATTATCCAGATTATAGCCTGAAATTACTATCATTTCAATTTTGTTTGATTCATTAATAACAGGAAAGTAATTTTCATGTTATTTTTGGACACAGTGGTCAAGAATCCACCTGCTAATGCAGGACGCACAAGAGATGCGGGTTTGATCCCTGGGTTGGGAACATTCCCTGGAAAACAACATGGCAATCCACTTCAATATGTTTGCCTGGGAAATCCCATGGACAGAGGAGCCTGTCAGGCTGTACAGTCCATGGGGTCGCCAAAGAGTCAGACATGACTTAGTGACTAAACAACAGCAAGTTTATGCAGCTAGTGATTTTATTTTTCAGCAGTTCTTTTGGATTTGTTCTCTATTTTTTTTTTTGTTTAAACAACCCTACCAAAAAATGTTTGGTATTGTTTCAAATAAGACCACAGATGTTATATATGATTAACATATTCTACTGAATGTTTTTGCTGGTCTTCAGTGAATGAGATTCTGGAGTGTCTTCCTTTCTGATGCACTTCACTTGCTGATTCCGTGTATCTTCACTTGAAGGTGGGAGCAGGGTTTGTTTCTTTAAAGTGAGAACCCCTGCTCCTGCCTCAGAGCTATGGTTTCCAGGGCCAACTTGAGCATTGATGGAATCTGCACAGTGTTCGGATCACATTCCCCTTAAGATTCCTAAGTGGGGCTTGTGCTTTCCCTGGCTTATTTCTGTTTCTGAAAACCACTGACAGTGATTTCACTGAGATCCAGAAAGCGAGAGAGAAGAGAAGAGACACTTGTGGCATCTTTTTCTTTCCCTGGAGATCCAGCCTCTGCCTAGGAAACAGGAAGGGCTCAGGTCTCTGATACCCACTCCCTCTAAGCTCAAAGCTGTTGGATCTCCCTGTTACTTTCTGTAAGCCAGACCCCACTGCCAACCTTCAAGAGGCTCCTTTGTAGTGGCTGCAGGCTGTGGGGGTGGTTGTCCTGGGCAGGAAACCCTCATGAGGTGGGATTGTGACAGATCAGTTATGCTGTCACAGGCAAACAAGCAATTCTTTTTTCTGCTGCTTTGGAAACAGGTAAATAATCACAGGTGTGGTTTATTTTATCTGACATACTGTGAATGAGAAGTAAAAGGGGAGTACTGAGAAGACTATTTTTTTCTCAACAGTACCTAAGGAACAAGAGATTATGAGCAATGTTGATATGTCAATAAGTCTGTTAAGTAAAATTCTGAGAAGGAATTATGGAGAGGATCTAGGCAAAAGATGTAAAAGTATAGTGAACAAATGCAGTTGATAGAAGACTCCCAGACATACCCTGTGGTGGTAGATTTTACATGGCGAGATTTAATTTGAAATCTGCCCTTGAAACACACCTCAGATACGAAGTTGGTCACAGTATAAATTGTCCTTTCTTAACCGCTTAGGGATTCCTTTTGACACCTGCTGTTGGTAATTTGTAAAATAGTTAATTGATTTTGAAAGCATAGTACATGGTGGTATAGATTTTAGGAGCTTGTTATTTCTTATTCTAGTATTTCATGGTCTTAAATACCTCAGAAAGTTTCTTATTCGTCACTGGTAATCATGTATCCTTTGGATTCATTGCTGTTTGTCTCTTAATATATGACTCCTCATTCTAGTTGTTGAACTTTTTTAGGATGTTGAAAGCCAGAATAAAGCGGCAGGCCCAGAACTTCAGTCCTTGGATGAATTCACTAGTCTGTTGGTGGTGGACGACACGCGTGTCATGGTGGACCTGCTGAAGCTGTCTGTGTGTGGCCGGGCGGGGGACAAGGGCAGGGACGTGCTTTCAGCTGTGCTGTCTGGCATGGGCACTGCCTACCCGCAGGTGAGCTGCATGTGGGCGGGTGGGCTGGGGTGCTGTGCCGTCTTGTGCTTGAAGGACTTCTGGTAAAAATGAGTCCCTTTGCTGTCATCTGTGCGGAGTTGCTCCTCAGTTTGCCTTTTAACATTGTTTTAATATTTTAGAATTTAGAAATTTCTAGTTTTTGCAAAGTCAGATCTGTCAGATTTTTTCATTTATGGCTTCTGGATTTTGTACTATGCTATAAATGTGGTACGAGCATGACATTGCTTAAGAAATCCTCTCAGGTTTCTTTTAATCATTTTTGTTTTCATTTATTATTTGTTTTATCAGAATATACTTGCTTTACAATGCTGTATTAGTTTTTGCTATACCAACATCATGAATCAGCCATATATATATATATATATATATATATATATATATATATATCCCTTCCCTGTTGAGCTTCCCTCCCACCACCTCACCCCACCTCTTTAGGTCACCACAGAGCACCAAGCTGAGCTTCATTTGTTATTATATTTACCTTTTTGAAGCATCTGGAATTTATCTTGATATAAGGGATAAAGTAGGGATTCAGCTTTATCCTAGACGGCAAACGTTGCAGCAACACAATTTACTAAGTCCATCTTCTTCCCAGTGACTTGAAGGCCACTGTTACTGTGTTGTAAACTTCTGTACTTATTTGGGTCCTTTATAGACTTTGTTTGGTTCCATTGTTCTAGTTTTTAATGCTTTAGTATCACAGTATTTTAACTGTGAACTATCTAAAGCAGACTTTACTGTTTGGTGGCCCTGGGCTCTGTGGCATTTCCTGCCTTGATGACGGTCTGTACCTGAGCTGTGCAGTGTGGCGACTCCTGGCTCGTGAGCTCCTGAGGCACTGATGTTGTCCTTGTGTCCCACTCTAAGTTTGAACAGCCGCATGTGGCTGATGTAGGCTGTCAAGTCAGTGTCATATCAGTGTCCTTTAGCAGTAGGGCTGATCAGTTCTGAAGCCCTTGGACTTCCTTCAGGACCCTGTTGTTTCTCGGCGGCCCTGCTCTGCCTCTTCAGAACTGGCTGTGTCAGGGAGGCTGACGCCACGTACCCTGTGCAGATGTGTCACCTGTGTTGGATTTCCATATCACCACCACCAAGACCACAATGTACTTAGGAATGGTTGAGTGTTCTTGAAATCACAGTAAATGATTGGGTAGATATTTTAGGGGCTTGTTATTTCTTAATCATATTCAGGAAGAACTGAAAGGTTATGAGTTTCCTACTTCATAGTTTTTCGAGGCAAGTTACTTGGCATATTTCCGAGAGATTAAATCAAGGTGAATTTCCATAAACAAAATATTAATGTTTTTACAAGTGTATTGCATTTGTGAGAGGAAAGGATGGAATGAGAATGTGGATTTAAAGTAATAATAGCTAGAATGTGTTGTATACATATCTTCCGGGCCTCGTTCTTGGTGCATTTTTTAGTACAGAGCACAGGCTTTCCCTTTGTTTACAGATAAGAAAACTGAAGCTCTCTGTGGTTGTTGCTCCTCAAAGACACTCAGGTTTCTGGTGGATGGGAGAAATGATTGTGGACTCTTGAGGGTAGAACCACATCTATGACCACTCTGTCACCCTCTTCTCAGTTTATTTGCCTCTCCTGGGGGTACTGGCTGTCTTTGCAGAAGAAGGTGTTAAAGCCTAGAAGACCTCTGCTGGGCTGTGCATTAGGAGTTAGATGACATCAACATCTGAAATTCAAGGGGAGACAGAAACAGAGATGGGGATTTTCTTCCAACTTTCCTGGCCAGTGGCAGGATGCTACTCTTATGTCCTATCCTGATCTAGTATTTGAGACTCTTTAAACAAGAGAAACCTTTGCATTCATAATTATAAAACCTAAATTATGGCAATGATTATAGTTTGTCATTAATGAAACTTCTTACTAAGATAATCTTTATTATCTAAATACAAGGAAAAATAGATTAATCATTTCTGAAAGAATAGAGAATGGTTTAGTTAAGTTTTTCTAAATTTAAAAACTTTGGAAGTTAATTACTATAACAACGTATTGTTTGTTATTTGATTGGTGTGAATCACTGAAATTTTGAGGTGAAGTCTGTACATCATGGTGGCTGGGCGAACATGGCTGGGGGCTGACCCTCAGTGCCTTGGCTCAGGAGGCACGCCCGGCCGTCTCATTTCAGGTGCTACCCACCCCTGTTCAGCCTGGACCACCGGGTTGCTCCTGGCCCGCTTGCTGGACCCCCATGCCTTCTAGGATCTTGGTCATTTTTATCACCTTCTGCTCCTTGCTTGAAAGTTTTGTTCCTGGGCAGATTTTCCTCCCTAGGACATAACCTTGTCTTGATATGAAGAGAAAGTGTTGAGATCACAGGCATTTCTCTTCATCAGTTGGCATATACTGGGTGTTTCATGTGTCAGGTCCTTCCTTACTACTTGTACATAGATCCCGCCAAGCTTCACAGCACCCTTGCGAGCTCTGCTGTCATGATTTTATCGGGAAACCAAGCCCTGATTTGAACTAGGTTTCTCAAACTCCCAAGCCCTCCATGCCCCCGTCCCTGTGGAAAGAGCTGAACCGGGCAGGCGTCCTGAGTCTTCCTGCTTTGTCCCCTGCTTCCCCGCACAGGTGGCGGATATGTTGTTGGAGCTCTGTGTCACCGAGTTGGAGGATGTGGCCACAGACTCACAGAGCGGCCGCCTGTCCTCTCAGCCTGTGGTGGTGGAGAGTAGCCATCCCTACACTGATGACACTTCGTCCAGCGGCACAGTGAAGATACCAGGTACTGAGGGCTGGCCCCCGGGAGGAGACCGGGGTCACATAAAAGTGGCCTATAGAACAGCTTCATTTCTGCCATTGCATCAGTTGAAACAGCCGTCCTTGTTTTACAGAAAAAAAGCTACAGAATTGCTTTAGCGTCACTTTTTCCACCTTTTCTAGAAATCTCACTTACGGAAAACATGATACAGAAAACTATGCAAAGTAAATGTTTAGCTTAATGCTTATTAGCTGGATGCCTTAGTTGCCGAAACTCAGATCTAGAAGTAGTCTTTGCCTGTTCCCAGAAGCTCTCCTTGTGTAGCCCCCTCTAATGTGACACTGTCCTGGCTCGTATTTGTGGACAGTTTCTATGACCCAAGTGTGCATTCTCATCTTAACTCTCTTAATTAAACAATTTCCATCTTTTAAGTGTCTTTTAACCTGTAGTTTCTTCCTTTTTTTTCGATAGTGCATCCCTGCTGCACTTTTGCGTGTTCCGCAGTCCTGTCTTTCTACGGATTACCCCTGATTCATTGGCCTGATTAGTTCAGCCAGACCCTCCGACAGGACCATTAGTGTTTGTGACCCAGCATCTAGAGGCATCTAGTAACTGCCTGTCTCTCCTTTTGTGATGTCAGCAGCTACTGATGCTCACTGGCTGAGGCCTTTAAATCCATTGGTGGCTTCCAATTGGTGCTATTCTAATTATTTCATTTCTTATTTATTAGCTAGATTACTTTATATAGGGACATTTTCCCTGATCCTTTGCTTGGTTACCCAGGAGTACTGTTTGTATAAGAAAGGCAGGATAAATGCTTGATTCTTTTCTTCTTTTTACATTTTCATGAGAATGAACACATCATTTTTTGTAGGTGACCAGTTATTTTGGGGGTTTTTTGGCTGTGCCTCACAGCTTGTGGGATTTTAGTTTCCTGACCAGAGACTGAACCCAGACTGACAGATGGGGAAAGCACCAAGTCCTTAACACTAGATAGCCAGAAAATTACGTATTTTTTCTTTTATATCATGATCCCATGAATTTAAACATGTATGATGGGCTTTAATCTATTATGACTATTGTCCTATTGAAGCTCAAATTATCCCATCTCCAGACTTTGAGCTCCTTGTTGTATTTGGCTCTTGGCAGTGATCTTATGGTCCAGTGCTAACTTCCTCGTGGTCTGTACATATGCTTTAGGCTTGTCATGTAGTTTCTCCTCTCCACCTGGAATCTACCCTGGTGTCTTTTAGTCGAGATGGCATTTTAGATCACTGGGCTGCTGCTGTTTTTAGACTTTTTCAGTGGATAGAGAGGGGGTAAATGAGTGGACAGTCAAACTGACTGAGTGACTGACTGACTGACCGACTTCCTTTTGAGTTCATAGTGATATGATAGACCCAAATTCAGAGCTACACATTTCTATTTATACTTAACCTCTTCTGTTACGTCTGTGTTTCTTTTCTCCCCCAAAATCCTGGTTCTAAGACAGAGAGGAATGATAGAATTAGAGTATCTCATAGTTACTTATTTGTTTTATCCCACATCACAGGCACGAAAGACTTGGGATACTAGTCTTAATACCAGCAGATATGTATATGGTTACTGAAGATAGGTGACAAATTTTTGTCTTGGTTTCTTGCTCTCTTCATTGTTGCAGTGTGACTAGATTGGTCATACTACAAATCCCAGAGCATGACAGCTGTTGCACACTCTGCTCTCTCCCTGTTAATCTTCATCTAGTCCTGGTTGTCTCCTTCCTTACTGTGATTGAAGCTAACTCTCTTGTCACTCTGAGTCAGCAAGGCTCAGAGGATGGCAGTCCTGTCATGAGTGAACTTGTTCTAAGAGTCACTTGCCCACATTTGAAAGTTAGTTTCATTGAATAGCAAATTTTCCTCCTGTAAGTTGGTTGTTCTAAGTGTTGCAAGTGACATTCTCAGATAGGAGTCTGTGCCCCTTTAAACTGTTCAGTAGTTTGAAGCCATGTCTTTGAAGGCAGGGTTTTTTGCTTTGCAGTTTGTAGTATCTATTTGCAACCTTGTTTCAATTTCTTTTTCATGGATAACAACATTGGCTACTTCCTCTTCTCCTGTTTGTCTCAAAGCATGTCTGTTGTGTTTATTTGCCCCTATGTTCTTTCTAACTTAATTTTCATTTCTGAATTAAAAAAAATTCTTTACTAAACTTTATCATTTAGTGTTTTGTCCTAATTCTTATTTATATTGCTTTTTCATATCATGTATATCATTTTCCTAATTTCTTTTAACTTAGCTTGAAATAATAGATTATATTTTTCATATGTTTTGTGGGCATATCTTTCTGGCTTGCCTTCATTGTCTATAGGAGAATGTTATTCTATTCTTATTCTTTCTTTTATAATAATAACTTTATATTGTATTTGATCTCGATACTTTTATCCTGATCATTTTTATGTGAAATTAGTTTTCTTAAACTTTTAGAATGAGATGGGATTCACAAAAGCTTCTTTAACATTGAACTTTTACTCTCTCATAGTAGAAATTAAGCAAAAGATAATTGCACTTAGCAGTTACCTAAGACAAAGTCTAGTATACATCTTCCTCTTTTCTGTTTCTCTCTGACTTGATATCCAGTCTGCCAGCAAGTCCTAACATTTCTACTTTAAAAATATATTTCAGATTCAGCCATTCATTACCATTCCAAATTATTCTGGGCCTAACCATCTAGTTTCACCTGGTTTATTATACTAACTCATATACTAGTATAATATAAATGTTCTGCTTCTACTTCTTACCTTCTGTGTCTCCCAGAATCAACTCCTTACATGACAACCAAAGAGATTCTCTTAAGTGAGTCAGAATATACTGGTACTCTGCCTAAAATCTGCCCGTGCACCCCTGTAATCTTAAAATAGGATTTAGATCCTTGATGGTGGCCTGTGCAACTTCCCATGAACCTTGTTTGTCTCTCCAACAGCATTCTCTTCCTCTTTACCTGTCTCTCCTGGCCCCTCCACATCATCCTTTATGGTGACCCTTAAATATGTTCCAGGAATAGGCCATTTGTCTCACTTTGTACTTGCCATCTGCCTGAGGTAGTATTCTCGTAGGCAGTTAGTTACGGATTTCTAATCATATCTTTCCTGTGGAGGGAATCCTTTCCTTGCTACCGTATACTAGAACAGCCTTTCCCAAAGTTTGTTTCATAGACTTCCTTCTTCAAATCAGTTATACTTGGTGACATTTAACAGACATGACCTGTTTCTGTCTTATGCTAGAACAGGGACTAGCTGGAGTTAATGTTATATACAAGGGATGAGAGTGGAAATCCTTACCTTGTTCCAGTAGAGTGAATACGTATCATTCTCTTAGCATTAGGTATGTTAACTGTAGGGTTTTCATACATGCCTTCATCAGGTTGAGGAAACTTCTCTTCCTAGTTTGTGGGGAAAATTTTATCATAAGAGAGTGTTGGATTTTGTCAACTGATTCTTCTGTGTATTGGCATACTGTTTTCTGTATTACTCCTTTATTAGTATGGCATGTTATGTGAATCAGTTTCTGGATATTAAACTTGTATTGCATTTCTAGACAAATCATAATTGTTTAAAATGTATAATGTGTAGTATAAGTTGCTGGGTTTGGCTTGCTAATATTTTGTTAAGGATTTTTAAGCCTATTTTCATGAATAGTATCAGCTTGTGGCTTTCCTTTCTTTTTATTTTTTTATTAAAAACTTCAAAATCTATTTATGTAGCTTTCCTTTCTTGTAATATCTTTTTCTCGTTTTGATATTAGAGTAATACTGGCTTTACACATTGAGCTGCAAGATGTTCCCTGCTCCTCTACTCTTGAAAGAGTTTTGTAGAGTAGGTATTCTTCCATAAATATGAACACATATTTACAGAATATGTTTTCTGTATAAAATTAAAAGAGCAAAAATCAAAATGAAAACTCCCTGATGTGTGTCTCCTCTATTCTTACTGCTACAGCACTCTACTTCTGACATCAGACATGGGAGGGTTTCCACACATCATGCAGCTGTGCAAAAGCAGCTGATATCCTGCAGTTTAACTCAATCCTGACACTGGGTTAATGGCTTAAGTCCCATCAAGACTGCACCCACTTCAGATGCCAGTCAGAAGTCCAAATTCTTACCTGTGCCGCCTGCTGACTTTCTGTAAAGCAGAGGTTTCCACAGCCTCCTCCTAAAGTTCAATTGATTTGCTACAGTAGCTTACAGAACTCACAGAAACATTTACTTATGTTATTAGTTTATTGAAAGTTCAGTTCAGTTCAGTTGCTCAGTCATGTCTGACTCTTTGTGACCCCATGGAGTTTATTATAAAGGACATGACAAAGAATACAGATGAACAGCCAGATAAAGAGGTACATAAGAGCTCATGATGGTAGGTAGTCTTGTTGAAATCTGTATCTTTACAGATTTTTCTGTCAGTTGTTGAAGGCTAAATTTTGAAATCCCCAGTTGTAATCGTGGATTTTCCTACTTTTTTCATTTATATTTGTGTTTCTGTCATGTGTTTCGGGGCTTTGTTCAGACCTAAAAGAAGCAGAAGAGATTAACAGACAGGAACAATACACAGAAGAACTATACAAAAAGATCCAAGGACCCAGAGTCATTGTTATCACATTTTCCTTTGTTATCATGTTCTCACTGTTCTCTTGAATACTTTGAACATATTTATTATAGTTTTGAAGTCATTGCCTACTCAGTTCAGCAGCTGGCCCCTTAGGGTCAGTTTCTGTTTTCTGTTTTCTTCCCAAGTATGCTCACATTTTTCATTGTTTTTGCATATCTCATTATATTTTGTTGAAAACTTGGACATTTTAGATTCTGTTGTGTCACTTGGATTCTGAGTTTTTAAAAAAGATTTGTAATTGTTGCTGGGTTTCTATGGTCGTTTTGTGTGTCTCTTTGTAAGATGCCCGGAATTACTCTCTAAAATCTCTCCCTCTGGCTAGTTCTCATGTCTGGCGCCCACTAGCCATATCACATTCTTGAGCCAGCAAAAATGAAAGCTTTTCTGCAAGTCCTCAGTTACCCTCCCTGCTCTCTGACCTTTAGGACCTCTGCCCAGGCGCTACCGCTGCTCTGCACCAGTTAGCATGAGGTCACTGGAGACACGGCCCCATCCTGGTGAAGTCGAGCCACAGCCACACAGGGTGACCCTAGGCGAGAACACAGAGGCTCTCACTGTCCCTACCTGAGTTGGGCAGTTTTTCCGTGAATGAACTCTTCTCAATTTGTTGTTTGCCTTGAATTGATTTGAAGAGCCCTGGAATCATTGTTTCTTACTACTTTGGGTGATTTTATAGTTGTTTTGCCAGCCTTTTCCCTCCACCATAACTCAGGTCATACCCTTCCCTGATTCTTTTTTAAGCTAATTGTCCCAGAGAAGACTCTGGATCTAATGCTAAATTCTTGGTGAACATGATTTTATATGACTTTTAAAATATGGTGGGGGAGAGGGCAGGATAATAAAGCTTGGTCTCCTGGTTAGGGCTGTAGCATGAAAATTTTTCCAGAAGTGAGACCACAAAACCAATTGGCCAAGTGAGAGTGTCTTCTGTTGTTTCCATCATGGGTGAAGTATTTTGTGGGAGGCAGGGTTGGAGTGAGAGGAGTCCTTGTTTTTTGAGGTTAGTTCTTGCTGACTTTCTGCTTCTCACTAGCTGTTGCGCGTCATTGCAGACCCACTGCTCCCATATGATGTGATTGCGGCCCTGTCTGTGGTGTGCTGATGGGGAGCGTCACTTTGTGTTTGCGCCTACTTGTCCTCCAGGTGCAGAAGGCCTCAGGGTGGAGTTTGACCGGCAGTGCTCCACCGAGAGGCGCCATGACCCCCTCACAGTTATGGACGGCGTCAACAGGATTGTGTCCGTGCGCTCAGGTACGACGGGGACTTGAGCTTGCTTCTGTAGAACAGAACCGTTAGCATTACTAAACAGAACATTACTGCTTCATTCCCATGTGTGACTTAAGCAGAGACAATGAGTGATCTAGCTGCAAAATACAGTCGGTTTTATCTGCTTTCCCCCTGTGCTTTCAGTAAGATGATTTATTCAAGTGATGCACGTACCTCACCACTGATGAGTGGGATTACTGGTGTCCAGTGTGACTGCCGGTCCTTGTTGGGGCACTGGTTGTCGGGACGGGGGAGTCCAGTCTCACCTAGACAGTGGAGATGGTGCTGTAAGGTATTGGGGAGTGTCAGACTCATGCACGGTAAAGACTGACATACTGCAAGGCTTCTTAAAGGTTTTGTTTTTAATTGGTTGCTGTGAGGAGTTAGGCTCCGCACAGAGTACGTGCTGTGTGCACGTGGTGGACAGTACTGGAGTGGATGGGAGGTGTCTCCTTTGGGGCCCTCTCTGCTCTGATGTGCTCCATGAGATTGAGCAAGAGCAAACCACTCTGTCTAGGGGCTTGTTAAATGCCCTTCACTGGGGTTTGTAGAATCATAGGTGCAGGCGTATGTGTGTCTGTGTGTGCAGATCTCTTTGGATATCTTTATTCTTCATCTGGAGCCAGGATCAGCACATGTTCCTAACATAACTATTCCCCTCTGCCTTTGTAGCAAAGGCAGCCATAGACCAAATATAAATGATGGGCCTGGCTGTGTGCCAGTAGAATTTTACTCATAAGATGTTACTTTGGATGAAGTGGTATCATAGATGAGCATGGATTTTTTTTCTGGCAGTGTGACAGATGTCACTGTAGTATGCAGTAGTGTTCTGAGATGTTTCCAGTTTCTCTGCTTCCGACAGGATCCCTTCCAGGCTGCCACACTGCTGCATGATGACTCGTCTAAGTGGAAGCTCAGTTGGGTGGCGCACCGTATGCTTGTCTGCCCGGCTCCTCTCCAGGGCACCCAGGCTCTGGCGGGGCTGCTCTCTTCCTCCTGGCGGGTGGCTCATCTGTGCTCATCTGTGCCGGCCCCATGTCTTTGAACACTGCTTCCCCTTTGAGGAAGACTGAGGCTTTCTCTTTTGCTGCCTGGGTAATCATTACATCAGACCCTCTCACAGAAGCTTCTGTAGGCCCTGACCCTGGTGTGAGCACGGACTGGCTCTGTGGGCCTCTCCCATAGCGTTGTGGTTGTGTGTGAGCGTCTTCTCTTGGGGCAGTGCCTGCCTGTCCTCTGCTTCCCAGTTGCTTGCTGCAGTGTGAGCTGAAGGCCTTGGTGTGAACTCACCTGGGCATTGGGCTGGAGGAGCCAGCGGTCTTTCAGACAGGGTGCGAGTGACTTTGTGTCTAAGGAAGTTGATGCTGATCTGATGATAGGTGAACCCACCACGGGTGTGCTTTTGTCCCCCAGGCCGGGAGTGGTCTGACTGGTCCAGCGAACTGCGCATCCCAGGGGATGAGTTGAAGTGGAAGTTCATCAGTGATGGGTCTGTGAACGGGTGGGGCTGGCGCTTCACAGTCTACCCCATCATGCCAGCTGCAGGTGAGGAGGGGGCTTGATGATCTAAGCAAGGGAAATACACGCATATTTTCATTTGGTGCTTTGTAGTCTACCTTCTGTTGTGTTGGGACCCAGCACTGCCCAAGGCCCCACCACATCAAGGTTCAGAACTGCAGCGAGCCACTTCAGTTGTCTGGCTGTTGGGATGTAGCACCTTGTTTTCACCCAAAGCTTCCCAACTGTTGCTGACTGCAGTTCTTAAGCCATGTGAGTTTTCAGGGAAAATGTCAGTGTACGGAACATAGTTATGTGACACAACAGTGGCCGCAGCCTTCTAACCGTGGTATCCATGTGGATGAAGCGCTCACTGTTGGTTGACTCTCCTTGTGGGGTAGCTGTTGCCCTGCCCAACAAGGGGACGGACGTTCATAATTCCCTTTGTGCAGGCCCTAAAGACCTGCTTTCGGATCGCTGTGTCCTCTCGTGCCCTTCCATGGACTTGGTAACTTGCTTGTTGGACTTCCGGCTCAACCTTGCCTCAAACAGAAGCATCGTCCCCCGCCTTGCAGCATCCCTGGCAGCTTGTGCACAGCTGAGTGCCTTGGGTAAGTGGCACCTCTGTTGTCAGGTCTGTCTGTCTTCTTAAGAAGAATGGTCATCCTCTGACTTTTCTGTCTTCTCATTTCAGCTGCCAGTCACAGAATGTGGGCCCTTCAAAGATTGCGGAAGCTTCTTACAACTGAATTTGGGCAATCAATTAACATAAACAGGCTCCTTGGAGATAATGATGGGGAAACAAGAGCTCTGGTATGAAGCACTGCATTATGGTTTCTAGTTTCTGTGTGACCCTTTGGGACTAAAATGTTGCTTTAATTATTTTAACTTCTTAATCACAGAAGAGTTGGGAAGTTTCACATAGGACCAAGGCAGCCTTTCTTGCATTCAGACTCCTTTATGTTGCTACTATACTGAGTTGCAGGACTTGGATTATAGAAACAGCCCCATGTAGATGGCTTTGAGAATAGGATTGTCTGTTGGGCTTTGTGAGTCTAACTCACCACATCCCCTTTGTTTTGCTGGATGAAGTAGTTACTGTTAAAAGAATGCTTGTCTTAACCATGTTGGAGGTGGAGGTTTGTGAAGTAGAAATTCCTTTCTGGTTCCCTGGGAGAACTGTATTTGTTATACTGAAATTAAGACCAAATATTCTGAAATGAATTTTCATGCTCTTTTTTTTTAAATTTCAGTATTCATTATGTCTTTTTAGATTTTTTTTCCCCATTTATAAATATCAATCACTTGTATTTAGGGGAGAATAGTGTCAGTATGATTAAATATTTGACTCACAGAAATAAAACACTCAACTCTCCTGAATTTGGTTTCCTGGTATGGGCTATAATTTTGTTGTTTTCCTAAAAGAGTTTTTCAGGCAGTGCTCTTGCTGCTTTGGTGAAAGGCCTTCCAGAAGCTTTGCAAAGGCAGTTTGAATATGAAGATCCTATTGTGAGAGGTGGCAAGCAGCTACTGCACAGCCCATTCTTTAAGGTAATACTTGACTTGTTGTGAGGTGGTGAGAGAACCGCAGAGAGCTGTCATGTACAGTACATCAGTTATCAGGTGTCCCCGAGGACAGATACAGGCGTTGAAGTTGAATGTGAAACGTTTCAGGGTTGTCTGTGGGAGCTGCGCTCTTGTGTTCGAAAGCAGTGTGCTCTCAGACGCTTTTCCTGAGGTGGCAAGTATTGTGGCAGTGGTCTGGTCTGAGCCCCTGTTGTCCGAGCATCACTAGGAACCGGGCAGGGATAATCCGCATCAGTGGTGGTGCCACGCCTCTGCTGGGCATGTGGCAGTTATCCTGGAGTGGGGAGCTCTGAAGGAAGACCCACAGAGAGCCTGTATGGGGGCTGTCTTTGGCATGCAGTGCTGGGGAAGTAGAATGTTAGCTGTGTCTCTCAGTGTCCCTGTGTTGTTAATTTTTGGTGGCTGCAGGTCCTAGTAGCTCTTGCTTGTGACCTGGAATTAGACACGCTCCCTTGCTGTGCTGAAACACACAAGTGGGCTTGGTTCCGAAGGTACTGCATGGCCTCCCGTGTCGCTGTGGCCCTGGACAAGAGAACGCCACTGCCCCGTCTATTTCTCGATGAGGTAGTGTACCTTATTTTGGAACCTCTTTGGGGATGCAAAGTATTTTCTTTTATAGTGTAAAGGGATGCCAGTGTTATGAGATACTAACATCTGTCTTGGCAGGGAGTATCATTAAAAAAAGAAGCATTTAGTTGAAAATGAATTAACACTGAATTTCAATTAAAGTTTATTTTTAGTAAAGATATAATGATACTGCCTAGACATTTTAAAGTGTCTTCAATGTAATATAATGTTGGTTTTGATTATTAACCCTAAAATCACAATGTTGATGTTGGCATTCCCTCATTTTCTTGGTTGGGAAAACCTCTTCTCCTGTCTTCTTGCCTTAATATTATTTATTTTGTTTCTGAGAGATGAGTACTTGATTTATAATCTCATAATAATATTGTCTAGGTGGCTAAGAAAATTCGTGAATTAATGGCAGATGGCGAAAACATGGATGTTCTCCATGAGAGTCACAGCATTTTTAGAAGAGAGCAAGATGAACAGCTTGTGCAGTGGATGAACAGGTTTACTATAGCCTAAACAAGAATTAATATTGTCTGTGGGGAAATGGTGCTTAATGTTGAGTTCTTTCCCATGTCAATTGTTTTTTAATATTTGTTACAGGCGACCAGATGACTGGACTCTTTCTGCTGGTGGCAGTGGAACAATTTATGGATGGGGTCATAATCACAGGGGTCAGCTTGGGGGCATTGAAGGTGCAAAAGTTAAAGTCCCTACGCCATGTGAAGCCCTTGCAGCTCTCAGACCTGTGCAACTAATTGGAGGAGAGCAGACGCTCTTTGCAGTGACAGCTGATGGAAAGGTAAGAAGGTGTATTTTCTGTGTCATACTTACATCGAAACTGAAAAATAGCTGTGGCTAGAGAGCAGTTTGGTTCATAGTGTGTATAAGGATTCTGTACTAAAACGTTATCTCAAGATTAACAGTATTTATGGTATACTGAAAGCAGTATGCCATAAATTCTATAGTATATATTTCTGTATAATCTTTAATATATTCTATGACTTAAAAATTTTTTAACAATGGAATATTACTCAGCATTAGGGAAAAATTCATTTGAATCAGTTCTACTCAGATGTACGAAACTGGAGCCCATTATCCAGAGTGAAGTAAGCCAGAAGCAAAAACAACAATACAGTATATTAATGCATATATATAGAATTTAGAAAGACGGTAACAAGAACCCAGCATGCGAGACAGCAAAAGGAACGCAGATGTATAGAATAGACTCGTGGCCTCTGTGGATGAGGGAAAGGGTGGGATGATATGGGAGAATGGCATTGAAACATGTTAATTATCATATGTCTAAGCAATAGCCGGCCCAGGATTGATGCTCGGGGCTGGTGCAACGAGATTTCCCGGGGGGGAGGGAGGAGGGAGGGGGGTTCTGGAGGGGGAGCATATGTAAACCCATGGTGATATCATGTCATTGTTTGGTAAAACTAATTAAAAAAAAAAACTCAAAAAAAATTTTTTTTTCTTTGAAATGTAGCATACATACAAAAGTATATTATAGTTATTTGCATCTCAGTTCATTTGATGTATGTGTTACTTTTTTGTCTGCTATCATAATGCTGTCTTTTAAACAGTTTTTTAATTGGAGGGTAATTGCTTGATATATTGTGTTAGTTTCTGCCGTACATCAACATGATCATCCATAGGTATACATATGTCCCCTTCTTGGACCTCCCTCCCACCTCCCACCGCATCCCACTGCTCTAGATTGTCACAGCACACCAGGTTTGAGCTCCCTGTGTTATACATTTGCACTGGCTACCTGTTTTACATATGGTGCTGTATATCTGTTTCAACTCACCCCTCCATCTCCTCCCTGCTGTGTCTGCAAGTCTGTCTCTATATCTGCATCTCCACTGCTCCCCTGCAGATGGGTTCATCAGTACTGTCTTTCTACATTCCATATGTATGTCTTAATAGAAGATATTTGTTTTTCTCTGACTTACTTCACTCTGTATAATAGGCTCTAGGTTCATCCCCACCATTACTACTGACTCAAATACATTCTTTTTTGTAACTGAGTAGTAATCCATTGTATATGTGTGTGTGTGTGTATATATATATATATATATATACCACAGCTTCTTTATCTATTCCCCTGTCAGTGGACATCTAGGTTGGTTCCCTGTCCTAGCTACTATAATAGTACTGCAGTGAACATATGTGTCTTCTTCAATTATGGTTTTTTCAGGGTATATGTCTAGTAGTGGGATTGCTGGGTTATATGGTAGTTGGAATAAAACTAGTTTTTTAAGGAATCTCCATACTGTCTTCTATAGCAGCTGTATCAATTTACATTCCCACCAACAGTGCAAGAGGGTTCCCTTTTCTCCATACCCTCTCCAGCATTTATTGTTTGTAAATGTTTTGCTGATGGCCATTCTGACTGGTATGAGGTGATAACTCATTGTAGTTTTGAATTGCATTTCTCTAATAATGAACAATGTTGAGCATCTTTTCATGTGTTTGTTGGCCATCTGTATGTCTTTGGAGAAGTGTCTGTTTAGGTCTTCCACCAGTGTTTTGATTGGGTTGTTTGTTTTTCTGATATGAGCTGCACGAGCTACTTGTATATTTTGTATTGCAGCTATTTTCTTTTCTTTCTGAGAGTTGGGAGAAAATAATTGCAATTATTTTATCCTTGTTTATAGTTTCCTTTGGTGTACAAATACTTACAAGTTTAATTAGGTCCTACCTGTTTATTTTGTTTTTATTTCCATTATTCTAGGAGGTGGGTCATAGCAGATCTTACTGTGATTTATGTCAAGGAGTGTGCTGCGTATGTTTTCCTCTAGGAGCTTTATAATTTCTGGTCTTTAACCCATTCTGAGCTTATTTTTGTGTATGTCTTAGGAGGTGTTCTAGTTTTGTTCTTTTACGTGTGCCTGTCCAGTTTTCCCAGCACCACTTATTAAAGAGGCTCTCTTTTCGCCATTGTATATTCTTGTGTCATTTGTCAAAGATAAGGTGCCCAAGATGCATGGGTTTATCCCTAGGCTTTCTATCTTATTCCATTGGTCTATATTTTTGTTTTTTTGTGCCAACCATAGTATCTTGATGACTATAGCTTTGTAGTGTAGTCAGAAATCAGGAAGATTGATTCTTATAGGTCTTTTTTCCTTTTTCAAGGTTGCTTTGTCTATTTGGGGTCTTTTGTGTTTCCATACAAATTGTGAAATTTTTTGTTCTAGTTCTGTCACAGATACCATTGGTAGTTTGATAGGGATTGCACTGAATTTGCTTTGAGTAGTATAGTCAGTTTCATGATATTGATTCTTCCAATCCAAGAACATGGTATATTTCTCCATCTTTTTGTGTTGTCTTTGATGTCTTTTATCAGTGTCTTATAGTTTTCTGCATACATGCCTTTTGTCTTTTTAAGTCAGTTTATTCCTAGGTATTTTGTTCTTCTAGTTGCACTGGTGAACAGGCTTGTTTCCTTAATGTCTCTTTCTGATTTTTCACTGTTAGGATATAGGAATGCAAGGAATTTCTGTGTATTAATTTTTCTAATATATCCTATGACTTTACTATATTTATTGATCAACTCTAGTAATTTTGATTGATTGGCTCTGCTTATAGGCTATCCTCCAGTGTTTGTTCCTCCAGAGGTGGAGAAGGCCAAGGCTTATTAGGGCTCACTTGTTCACTTGGGCTGTGGAGAGGGTGGGATGTGGCAGCCACAGTTAGGATGTACTGGGCAGTGCCTGCGGTGTTAGATTTTCCAGATGTTGTCACAGTCTTAAGGGGGGTCATGTGCTCTCCCAGTGGAATATACATCAATTTGTGCGTCCCTAGGAAGAACCAAGCTGCTTAGACTCCCAGCATGGGTTGGGCAGTAACCTATGCCTGCTCACAGCTTTTGGCAGCTGCCACCTTTGGGTTCGGGACTGCAGTGGCAGCTTTTTGTTTGCTGCCTCAGGCACTTGCCCTGGTTTTGGCAGTGTCTAGTCACTTATGTTTACATAAACTGCAGTCGAGTCACATTCTGCCTCTGACGTTCCTACCAGTTTTGCTGGTTTTGGCAGCTACCACCTAGGCACACACCACTATCTGCAAATGCATGGAGTTAGGAGTTGGAGTGATCCAGTGACAATGATATTTTGTCTCTCTGGGGTGCTCAGTTTTTTCCCTGGACTCCCTCAGCTGTGTCCTACTAACCTCCTCAGAGTATTCTCACAGTTGGCCAAGTCAGGACCTCTCCCTGAGATTCAAAGCTTGAGCCTCAGCACTCAGCCCCCATTTGTTCCAGGCCAGCAGTGTGAGCAGCTTCTCACCTGGGAAGTAATGTTCAGCAGCTATCTCTGTGGTGAATTCTCTCCATTTTGCCTTCTGAGCACCCTCCATTGTGCTCCCCTCTGAGGTTCTGAAACTCCCCCACTTCCCCTTCCATAAGGGGTTTCTGAGTGTGTGAAAACTTTTCCTCCTTTACAGCTCTCTCCCCAGGGCTCAGGTCCCTGTCCTGAAATCGTCTCTTTATTTTGGCCTTTATCTTTGACCTGCCTCATTCTAAGGAGACTGGCTTGCCTGTTTGAAAGTCTGGGTCTTCTGCCAGTATTCAGAAGGTGTTCTTTAGGAGTTGTTCCATATGTAGATGTATTTTTGATGTATTTGTGGAGAGGAAGGTATTTCCCCATCTTATTCTATCACCGTCTTGGAAGTTCTTCCATAATACTGTCTTTTTTTATTTTTATTTTTTATTTATTTTTTTATTGTGTTGGTTTTGCCATACAATGACATGAAACCGCCATGGGTATACATATGTTCCCCCTCCAGAACCCCCCTCCCCCTCCCTCCCGATTCCCTCCCCCTGGGACATCTCGGTACACCAGCCCCGAGCATCAACCCTGGGCTGGCGATTGATTTCACATATAATAATTAACATGTTTCAATGCCATTCTCCCATATCGTCCCACCCTTGCCCTCTTCCACAGAGTCCACGAGTCTGTTCTATACATCTGCGTTCCTTTTGCTGTCTCGCATGCAAGGTTCTCGTTACCATCTTTCTAAATTCCATATATATGTGTTAGTATACTGTATTGTTGTTTTTCCTTCTGGCTTACTTCACTCTGGATAATAGGCTCCAGTTCCGTCCACCTGAGTAGAACTGATTCAAATGAATACTGTCTTTTAAAAAATTGCTACTGATAGGTGGAAATAGTTGATATTTATATATTGACTGTATATCTAGTGAAAGTGAAAGTCGTTTAGTCGTGTCCAACTCTTTGCGATCCCATACAGTCCATGGAGTTCTCCAGGCCAGGATACTGGAGTGAGTAGCTGTTTCCTCCTCCAGGGGATCTTCCCAACCCAGGGATAGAACCCAGGTCTCCTGCATTGCAGGTGGATTCTTTACCAGCTGAGCCAAAGGGAAGCCCATATGTTTAGTGACCTTATTATATTCTTTTGTTTGTTAGTATCTCAAACTGTTTTGTATCATCTTTATAAATTCATGTTCTGAGATAAATTTTGTTCATTCCTTTCCAGTTCACCTGTCTTTTATAGAGAAATGGAGCTAATTGGGCTGGGTGGGAATTGCAGTATAATACTGAACAGGGGTGGTGGTAGTGGACCTTCTTTTTGTCTTAATTTAGGTTGCAAAGGAAACACTGTATGGGATCCTTCACACACTTACTCTGAGGTTTTGATAGATGCCCTTTATCAAATTAGGGAAGTTCACATCTTTTCCTATTTATGAATGGATGTTGACTTTTGTCAAACATCTCTCTACGTTTAAAACACCATCATACAGATGTTTTTCTCCTCGTGTTGTTTAGTCGCTAAGTCATGGCCAAGTGTTTGCAACTCCATTAACTGCAGTGTTCCTGTCCTTCACTATTTCCTGGAGTTTTCTCAAACTCATGTCCTCTGAGTTGGTGATGCTATCCAACTGTCTCATCCTCTATCACCCCCTTCTCCTGCCCTCAGTCTTTTGCAGCATCAGGGTCTTTTCCAGTGAGTCAGCTCTTTGCATCAGGGGGCCAAAGATTAATATAGTGAATTAGATTGATTGCTTTTCCTGTATCAAACAGTCTTGCATTCATTGAAGAAACCTTACTTGGTTAGGTTCTGTTTTATTTATATATTTATATATATATATATATATATATATATATATACACACACACAGGCACACACACACACGTGTATATACACACACATATATTGGTTTGTGTTTGGAATTTTTGGGAGACCCAGGGTCATGAGTGTGATCACCATAATATATTTGTCTTACCCATTCCAAGTTAGATTATGATACCATATTATCTGTTTAACTTACAACAGTTTACATAAAATAATACACATTTATTATTTCACAGTCTGTCTGGGTGGTTTAGCTTGATCCTCCAACCTAGAGTCTCTCATCAGACTGCAGTTGCTGCAGGACTGGCCTGAGGAGGATTCAGCTTGCCATGACCTGTTGGCTGAGGTTGCCTTTAGCTCTTTGCCATCTCACAACATATCAGCTGGCTTAGTCAAAGCAGGAGAGCCTGAGAGCAAGGCAGAAGTCACAGCCTTGTGCAAACTAATGCAGAAGTGACATGTCATCCCTGTTGCTATATTCTGTCCATTAGGAGAGTGTCACTGGGCCCAGCCTACATATAAGGAGGGATTACATAGGGGCGGGAATCCTGCAAGCAGGGACTCTGGGAAGCCAATCAGAGGCTACTCACCAGAAGTATCAAGGTCATGCTAGCCAGAAGTATCAAGGGTTGAAATGTAGCTCTCTTTTTCTGTTTTCTGGAGAATTCTGTCTTTTAGTTGTTTTAAAATCTAACGTTAATCAGCATTTCTGTATTTCTCCCAAATAAGAAAGGCTGATTCTTTGTTATTCTCTGTTTTGGCTCTAACCTGTGTCCCTAATGATAAGCATTACTATTATTGTTTTTTAATATAGACCATATATTTTCTGGATTTATCCAAATGTTTTACACATCTTTTCTCACCATTTATTTCTTATGTCTTGGATTATCTGGGAGAATTTTCCTTCTCAGTTCAGTTCAGTCACTCAGCTGTGTCTGATTCTTTGCGACCCCATGGACTGCAGCATGCCAGGCCTCCCTGTCCATCACCAACTCCTGGAATTTACTCAGATTCATGTCCATTAAGTTGGTGATGCCATCGAACCATCTCATCCTCTGTCATCCCCTTCTTTAACTACCTTCAATCTTTCCCAGCATCAGGGACTTTTCAAATGAGTCAGTTCTTCGCATTAGGCGGCCAAAGTATTGGATCTTCAGCTTCAGTGTCAGTCCTTCCAATGAATATTCAGGACTCATCTCCTTTACGATTGACTGATTGGATCTCTTTGCAGTCCAAGGGGCTCTCAAGAGTCTTCTCCAACACCATAGTTCAAAGCATCAATTCTTTGGTGCTCTCCTTTCTTCATAGACCAACTCTTACATCCATACATGACTACTGGAAAAACCATAACTTTGACTAGACAGACCTTTGCTGACAAAGTAATGTTTCTGCTTTTTAATATGCTGTCTAGGTTGGTCATAACTTTTCTTCCAAGGAACAAGCATCTTTTAATTTCATGGCTGCATCACCATCTACAGTGATTTTGAAGCCCCCTAAAATAAAGCCTATCACTGTTTCCACTTCTGTTTGCCACGAAGTGATGGGACCAGATGCCATGATCTTAGTTTTCTGAATGTTGAGCTTTAAGCCAACTTTTTCACTCTGCTCTTTCCCTGTTAAGAGGCTCTTTAGTTCTTCTTCACTTTATAATAATGGTGATGTCATCTGCATATCTTCTTTGCTATATAATATGGGTGGTGTCATCTGTATATCTGAGGTTATTGATATTTCTCCCAGTAATAGACTGGTTCCAAATTGGGAAAGGCTGTATATTGTCACCCTGCTTGTTTAACTTATATGCAGAGTACATCATGAGAAATGCTGGGCTGGAAGAAGCACACGCTGGAATCAAGATTGCCGGGAGAAATATCAGTAATCTCAGATATGCAGACGACACCACCCTTATGGCAGAAAGTGAAGAGGAACTAAAGAGCCTCTTGATAAAAGTGAAAGAGGAGAGTGAAAAAGTTGGCTTAAAGCTCAACAGTAAGAAAACTAAGATCATGGCATCTGGTCCTGTCACTTCATGGGAAATAGATGGGTAAACAGTGGAAAAAGTGTCAGACTTTATTTTTTGGGGCTCCAAAATCACTGCAGATGGTGATTGCAGCCATGAAATCAAAAGACGCTTACTCCTTGGAAGGAAAGTTATGGCCAACCTGGACAGGATATTGAAAAGTAGAGACATTACTTTGCCAACAAAGGTTCGTCTAGTTAAGGCTGTGGTTTTTACAGTAGTCATGTATGGATGTGAGAGTTGGACAGTGAAAAAGGCTGAGCGCTGAAGAACTGATACTTTTGAACTGTGGTGTTGGAGAAGACTCTTGAGAGTCCCTTGGACTGCAAGGAGATCCAACCAGTCAATCCTAAAGGAGATCAGTCTTGGGTGTTCATTGGAAGGACTGATGTTGAAGCTGAAACTCCAGTACTTTGGCCACCTCATGCGAAGAGTTGACTCTTTGGAAAAAACCTTGATGCTTGGAAGGATTGGGGGCAGGAGGAGAAAGGAATGACAGAGGATGAGATGGCCGGATGGCATCACTGAGTTGATGGACATGGGTTTGGGTGGATTCCGGGAGTTGGTGATGGACAGGGAGGCCTGGCGTGCTGCGATTCATGGGTTCGCAAAGAGTCGGACATGACTGAGCAACTGAACTGAACTGAAATAACCTGCATACAGATTTCTCAAGAGGCAGGTCAGGTGGTCAGCCCTTCTACTGATACTTTAAACATGTATTTTCAGTTTGTTTTAGTGAGGGTCTGTTGTTGATTAATCTCCTGATTGTTTTGTAATTTGTTTTAAAATATATTAATTTGTCCTTTTTCTAGGTAAGGGTTGCAGAGTTTTTCTGTAAAAGGTGCCATAGTGGTTTTTGGCTATGGGCATCATACAGTATGATCTCTGTTGCAGTTAGGAAAGCAGCTTGTGGTGAATGTGAAAATGAGTTGAGTGTGCCTGTGCGCTAATAAAACTTTTCTTTTTTTAATAAAAAACAGGTGGTGGGCCTGATTTGGCCTGTAGGTAGGAATCCAAGCCATGTCCTAGAGTGTAAAATACTCGACCATTATTTTTAGTCAGTCTATTAAAAGTTTTATTCTTCTGGTTTTTGGCCCTCATTGATCATGAGTGTCATTGATCATGACCTGGGATGTCAGCAGTCAGATTAATTTTTACCCAAATGAAAATTATAAACCCTTCCTTTGTATAACAGCTGCTTCTAAAATCTTTGTTTAGTGACTTATGCTTTCACTATGATATATTTAGATGTCAATGTCTTTTTATTTTTCCTGTCCTTTTTTATTGTTTTTTTTACCAGGTGGTGAGGGATGAGGGGTGGGCTTCCTGGTTCTAGGAACTGGTCTTTTAACATTCTGGTAAATTCTCAGACGACATTTTTTCAAATATTGCCTCTCCCGTATTTTCTCTATGATCTGTACTTAAAACTCCGAGTTCAGATTGATGTTCAAGTGAGGAGGTCTATCCCAAATTCTCTCTTCTTTTCTATTTCCTCGTCTTTTTGTGTTTCTTTGCCATTTGCTGGATAATTTCCTCAGAGCCATATGCTAGTTGTCTAATATTTCTTCACCTGCTTATAATCTCTTTTATGCATCAGAGCTTTTAATTTCAACTCTATTTTTATAATTTCTGGAAATTCTGCTTTGTGTTATCTTAGTCTCTAATTCCTTGGGGATACTTTCAAGCTTTTATTTCTTTAAACACAATATTGGACTTTGTTTCTTTGACTCTTAGATAATGGGAATTTTTAAAACTATGAGCTGAAAATTTTCCTTGGAAAATTTTATGTAGAAATTATTTGAGATGAGGCCTAGTTTTTTTTTTGTTGTTGTTGTTGTTTTTATTTAGATATTTGTTATGCAATTAATGTACACATTAAAAAAATGATATTCCAAACTATTAGAATCTATTAACATCTAGTTAAATATCTGCAAGAAGTAGGACTCTGAAAGGATAGGACAGCTTTTTGAAGCATAGAAAACTGCCTGGAAGTAGCTCCATGCCAGGTTCCAGGCAGAGACTGAGGGATCAGGCAGGATCTAAACGAAGAGAAAAAGAGCAGCTAGCGCATTTTTCTGCTTTTTCACATCGTGTTCTCTCCTGCCTCTGTTTGTGGTGTTAGAGGTCTGGTCTGAAGTCACTAATCAAAAGGGAATTTATGACCCTGGGGTACCGCAAATCTAAGCCATGGTAAATTAAATTCTCTACCTACAGAATTTAGACCATAGGTAGCATTAATTCAGACTGAAAAACAACTCATTCACCAGCTTTTGTGGTTATGAATTCTCAGGAGAGATTTTCCATCCTTTCATTCAGTGCTAAGGTTGAGAAGACAGCTTTCTTTGTTTTCTTCTGAGTGAGAGGAAGCCCTTCTCAGCCTCTTCTTTGAGCTTGATTCCTAACCCCTCACACCCTGTGCGCTTGAGATCCTCACAACATTCCCAGGGAAACTGACTCTGGGCTTGTTTATCTGTCTGAATTCTTGGTTTTGCTTCTTGTTTTGGACTTTCAGGTTTCCTTCCTGTTGTGTCAGTGCAGCAGACCAGTTGAAACACTGTGAAACAGCCTTTGAATTGTTACAGGAGGGGTGTTTGACCTGCATTTGGAAAATGGCAGTCTTGATTTTTCTTTTTTTATGATAAAGATGTTTTATATCCTAAATGAAAGAAAAATAGTTTATTCTACTCTGTGATTTATATACTGCTTTGCTGAAATATTAAATATATGTATACTTTTCCTATGGGTATTTCTGTAGGTGTTGTTTGGGATTTGCATATTGTGCATGCATGTGTGCTTAGTCGCTTCAGTCATGTCCAACTCTCTGCAACCCTATGGACCATGGCCTGCCAGGCTCCTCTGTCCATGGGATTCTCCAGGCAAGAATACTGGAGTGGGTTGCCATTTCCTTCTTCAGGTTTACATATAGTAGATAATTAAATTTTTTTTTGCTTTTCTTGGTATTAACTGTAATTGCTATTTTAGACAAAAATAGAAGTACTTCCAGGGAAAAGATGTGTTTTCAAAATACATTTTCTGAATTCGGGGTTTCTATTAATTGTAACTTTTTCTTTAATTTTTAGAGTTCTGATAAAAATAAAGTCTTAATTTTAAATTTCATTTTTCTGTGGTAAAAATACCTAGAGCATTGATTTGATTAATTATTGAAATATGGGATCCTTAGGTAAAACTATGATGTCTGTATTATTTTATCTTGTAGCTATATGCCACTGGGTATGGTGCGGGCGGCAGACTAGGAGTTGGAGGGACAGAATCGGTGTCCACCCCCACATTACTTGAATCCATTCAGCATGTGTTCATTAAGAAAGTAGCTGTGAACTCAGGAGGAAAACACTGTCTTGCCCTCTCTTCAGAAGGTGAAGTTTACTCTTGGGGTGAAGCAGAAGATGGGAAGTTGGGGCATGGCAACAGAAGGTATTGTGTGAAAACATCATTTTCAGTGTTATGTTTTCCTTTTCTTGATTTTGTTTGTGTTAATGCTTGTATAGTATATTGGCAGTTTGTTTTTCAGGACAACATCTGCAATAATCTACTCAAACTTAATGACTTATTTAGCAGAAATAATTCATGTGACATTACTTAGGCTTGCCTACATGACCTCTTTGTTGGGGGACATCAAATCTGAAATTTGATTTCTGATTACTAAGTCTAGTGAGCTTCATCATGTCCTCTCCCCTGAGGCCGCTCACCCTGGTTCTAGTTCGCCACTGATAACTGGTGTTCTGTCAGCATGCGGACGCCGAACCTTATATACAGAGCAGATGGCAGTGAGGGGAAAGGGGCACACAAATGACACAGTTTCTGCACAAAACAACCAAGCTCAGTAATGTTTAAAGAGTAATGGGGACTTAAGGCCAAATTGGAGTCACAGGACCTTTGCATCTGAAATAACTAAAGCACCAGACAGGATACGTGAAACAGCAGCCCTCAGGGCATTGAGTAACAGGCCATAAAGTATGTTCAGTGATCTCCAGAAGTGAACACTGACACTTGTTTGTGAAGAGAATATCCAAGAGGCCAAGGGATGGATCACCTGAAAAGAGTAGGGGAGCATTTTCAGACCTCACAGAGCTAAGTAGATGGTGCCTACTCCCCAAACCTCATAATTCAGAGGGCACTCAGTAGAGGACTAAGAATGACGGGGCACAAAATTGCCGAAGAACTTTAACCGTAGACTGACTGAACTATTGTTCTGATCCCACTAACAAAGCTAAAAAAAGCAAGACATGAAAGGATTAGACTATTTGCAAGTAACTGTGTTGTAGAGGTCAAAGTTCAAGAATATTTTATGGATACAAACAGCATATAGTATTTACAGTGTTGTTCATTTGGTCAGAAATTATCAGGCACATGTCCCTTCAGTAGTGTTGGGAAAATTACATGTTTAGATGCAAAAGAATGAAATTGGACCCCTGTCTTACACCCCTCACAAAAATTTGCTCAAAATGGGTTAAAAACTTGACTATATATAAGACCTGAAACAATTAAACTCCTAGAAGAAAACATAGGGAAAAAGCTCTTTGACACTAGCCTTGGCATTGATTTTTTGGATACGACACTGAAAGCAAAAGCAACAAAAACAAATGGGACTCATCAAACTGAAAATCTACTGCACAGCAAAAGCAACAGCACAGTGAAAAGGCATCCTGTGGAATGAGAGAAGATATTTGCAAATCCTGTAACTGATCAGGGGTTAATATCCAAAATACATAAGAAACAGTGTCTAAGACCTAAAATACAGTTCATGGGATTGATGGCAGATTAAACATCAGAGAAGAAAAGGACAGTGCACTTGAATACATAACAGTAGAAACCATTCAAATGAAATGGAATAAAAGAATACATGAAAGACCGTAGTATAAGTGAGCTGTGGGCAGCCTCCAGTGGCCCAGTATATGCATAATCAAAGGTGAGGAGAATGGAGATTTTGAAGATGTCATGGCTGAAAAAATTTCAAATTTGATGAAAATTATAAACCCACAGATATAAGAAGCTCAGAGAACCCTAAGCAAGAGAAACATGAAGGAAACTACAGCAGAGCACATCATAATCAAATTGCTCAAGATCATTGATTAGGAGAAAAAAAATTTAAAACAGCCAGAGGGAAAAATACCAGTTATATACAGGATAACAGATGAAGAGTGATGGTGAATTTCTGATGAGCAGTAACGCAAGCTAGAATCCAGTGGAGATACTGAAAGTAGAAATAACTGTCAGCCTGGGTGGTTTTACTCAGAGAAATTGTTTTTTCAAGAATGAAGTTGAAATAGACTTATGCAGCCATACAAAAGCTGAAATAATTCAACACCTCTGGCTCTATACAGCTAAAAATTTAAAGAAATTACTTCAAATCAGAGGAAAATCACACCAGATGGAATCAGAGGTCTATAAAATGAATGAGGAAATCACTCATGGATTAATATGGTGATGTTTCCCCTTGTTATATATATATGTCTCTTTAAGAGATAGTTGAATATTTCCAGGGTATGATAAAAATGAATTGAGGAGGCCTAAGATACAGGAGTAGAATATATGACAGTAACAGCACAGAGGCTGGGCGTGGAGTGGAAGTGGACATACACTGTTGCAACATGCTTATACTATGCCTGATGTAGTCCATGGCCCCAGACTAAACTGTAGTAATTAGAGATGCGTTTTGCCACCCCCCAGTGCAAACACAAAAGAAATGCAACAAAAGGCTTCATCTGATAAGCCAACAAAGGAGTTAAAATGAGTCAAAAAATTTATTTAAAAGAAACCAGAAAAAGAGAAAAAATGGGGTAAACAGATGAGACAAATGGTAAGCAAAATAGTAAGATGTAGCTCTAACCCAAAATATATTAACAATCACTTCAAATGTTAAATGATCTAAACAACACAGTTAAAAGTAAAATTGTCAGAATGGATATAAAAGCATGACCAAATAATACGCTACATTGAACAAACTTTATATTTAACACATACATCTAATCAGAAACATAAATAGATTAAATGTAAAAGGGTGGGAAAATATGCAAAAGAAAGCTGAAATAACCTGTATTAATGTTACACAAACTAAAGTTCACATTAGAGAATATAAACAGGGATAAAAAAGGTTATTTTATATAATGATGCAGTCAGTTCATCAAGAGGATATAATATTCCTAAATGTTTACACAGCTAATAATCTTTCAGATACACGAAATTAAAATTACTGACTGAGCTGCAAGGAGAAACATATCTACAGTTGAAGATTTTAGTATTCCTCCCTCAGTAACCGAAGCTAAAGCTCCAGTACTTTGGCTACCTGATTTGAAGAGCTGGCTCATTAGAAAAGACTTTGATGCTGGGAAAAGTTTAAGAGCAAGAGGAGAAGGGGCGACAGAGGATGAGATGGTTGCATGGCATCACCAGCTCAATGAACATGAGTTTGAGCAAACTCCAGGAGACAGTGAAGGGCAGGAAAGCCTGGAGTGCTGCAGTCCATGGGGTTGCAAAGAGTTGGTCATGACTTAGTGACTGAACAACAACTCAATAACTGCTAGAGTTGGTGGATAGCAGTCTGTCAGGAGACTTGAACAACTCTATCGACCAGCTTGATCACAATAGAATACTACTTAACAAGACATTCTTTTCAAGTACACATGGGACAGCTGCTAATATAGATCATAATTTGGGCCAGAAAACAAATCTCATAAGTCAAAACGATTCAAGTTACATAAAAGATTTTCCCTGACCACCATGGAATTAATTAGAAATTGAGTAAATCAATAATGTACAGGAAATCCTCCATTTATTTGGACAGTAAGTAAAACATGTTAAAATAGCTGATGGGTCAAAGAAAGAATCAGAGCTAAATTAGAAATAATTTTGAACTGAGTTAAAGTGAAAACAGCATGTAAAAATGTGTAGGATCCAGAAAAAGCAGTACTTAGAAGGAAACTGATAGCATAAAATGCCTATTTATAAAAGAAAAATGGTTCCTAACAATGACATCAGCTTCTGCTTTAAGAAACTGGAATAAGAACAATAAAATGAGCAGAAGGAAGGAAATAAGAAAGAAAGATCAGAGCTAGAATCCATGAAACACAAAACAGAAAAATGGAAGGAAATGAAAGAAAACATAAGTTGGTTCTTTGAGAAAGTGTAATCAATGAAAACCTCCATTTAGACTGATCTGTCTCTACACACACACACACACATACACAAACACAGACACACAATGTGAATGTATAGGAATATCAGGAATGAGGGAATTTTCATCATTACAGATGTGTAGTTACTGAAAGATGAAGTATGTTGAATAACTTTATGCAAACGGATTTAAGTTTTTAGATGAAATGGACATGTTCCTCAAAGGTCACACATTCTTTAATGCTCACTCAGCAAAGATGACTTGAATGGCCTTGTGTCTATTTAAAAAATTGAATTTTCCACAAATAAGTCTTCAGGACCATATAGATGACTGGTGATTTCTGCCACACCTGTAAGTAACAGATAATACCAGTTCTTCACAAACTGTTTCAGAAAAGTGAAGAAGGGAATTCTCCCCAATTTAGTGTTTTATGGGGACAGTTCTATTCTTACATCAAAATCAGACTCAGATATTATTAGGAAAATACAGACCAATATTCTTCATTGACATAGATGTAAAAATTCTTAATATTTTAAAAAATTGAGTCTTAACAGTATGTAAAAGGGTAAAGCAGCATAGCCAAGTGAGGTTTATGCCAGAAATTGAATAATTGTTTTAACATTAAAAAATTGATCAGTATAAAAAAGAAAAATTATTTTGGTTATCTCAGTGGATGAAAAGCAGAAAAGCATTTGGCAGATTAACCTTTGTTTCTGATTTAAAAAAAGCTTTCGGCAATATAAGAAGGAAAGAAAACGTACAAAACTTGGTAAAGGGCATCTCTGTTAAACCTAGGACTAACATGGTACCTGATAGTGACAGACCTGGCACTTCCCCTGTCTCCAGGAACAAGTCAGGGGCATCTGCTGATGCCAACAGTTGTATTCAGCGTTATTTAGCAGGTTTAGTAAGTGCAGTACAACAACACAGAGATAAAAGGCATTCGAATTGGAAAGAATTTGTTGTTGTTCAGTCACTCAGTCCAACTCTTTGTGACCCCATGGACTGCAATACACCTGACTCCCCTGGCCTTTACTATCTCCTGGAGCTTGCCCGAACTCATGTCCATTGAGTCGGTGATGCCATCCAACCATCTCGTGCTCTGTCATCCCCTTTTCCTCCTGCCTTCCATCTTTCTCAGCATCAAGGTCTTTTCTAATGAGTCAGTTCTTTGCATCAGGTGGCCAAAGTACTGGAGATTCAGCTTCAGCATCAATCTTTCCAGTGAATATTCAGTATTAAAACTGTCCATTTACACATAATATGATTATGTAGAAAATCTGATAGTATCTACAGAAAAGCTATTGGAATTAACAAGTGAGATTAGCAAAGTTGCAGGATAGAAGATCAGTAAATATAAGTCAGTTTTAGACGAAGGAAACATTCCTGCATCAAAAAAAGTCAACTGTGTGTCTTTATACATATTACATATGCAATCAGAAATTGAAATTTTAAAATACTGTTTATGGTACCCTCCCCCAAAAATTGAAATAGTAAGGAATAAATTTGACCCAAAGATATGAATAACTTATAGACAACAAAAAAACTTACAAAAATGTTACTGAGAAATTGTAAAAGACCTAAATTATGGAGGAGTATACTGTGTTCATGGATTGAAAGACTCAATATTGTTAATTTGTTGTTTTCCCCAAATTAACCTGTTGATTCAACTCCTTCTCATTCAAAATTTCTGTAGAAATTAACAAGCTGATTATAAAATTCATGTGGAAATGCAAAGTAATTATAATAGTAAAAACAAACTTTGAAAATTAGCAAAGTTGGAGAGCTGATATTACCTAACTTCAAGTCTCATTATAAAGATACAGTAATGAAGACAGTGAAGTACTGTAAAGAGAGAGAAATATGTCAGTAGAGCAGAACAAGATGGGGAGTCCAAAAATGCACTTGCAAATACTGGCACAATAAGTATGGAAGAATGAAATTTGATTTGTCCCTCACAGTTTGCATTGAATAATTTACAGAAGTGCAAAGATAAGTTTTTGGAGAAAAGACAGTCTTTTCAGTGAATGGTTTTGAATGATTCAGTAACCATATGGTAAACAGTGAAGTTAAATTCTTGTCTTATACCATTAATATCCAAAATTAAACCAAATACTTCATTTACTTCTACTTAAGCCAACTAGCCATTCTTCTGTTCAGATCTGGTTTAAAGCATGGACTGTGTAGCATGTCCAGCAATCCATCCGAAAATAAGGACTATAGCCTAAATTCCAAATACCACAGCCTGAAATCTTCAGCTTTGCCTAAGAGAATACCTCAGTCTTTGAACTTGAATTATCCTGCATCATATTCGAGATTAACTCATACACCTAAAACTAAAAACTTCTGGAAGAAAACATGAGGGAAAACGTTTATGATCTTGTCAGACAAAGATTTTTAGCCAGAACTCCAAAAGCACAATTCAGTAACGAAAAATAGGATAAGCTGGACTTCATAAAAATTGTGAACTTCTCTTTGAAGAAATTCACAATTTTTATAGACAGTATTAAGATGGACATGCTGGGGAAACATTTGCCCTCATATATTTGACTAAGGTCTTATATCTGAAATCGTTAAAAAGAGCTTTCAGAACTCAAGAAAAATGAGTTTGTTGTCAGTGCTTGCCACGTTCTAGACTATTTGAATTGGTAAATGAAAAGTCGATTTATAGCAAGGGTGGATAACCTGTTTCTCTGAAAGGCCAGATACTAATAAATACTTTGTCAATTACATACCATCTTTGTTATCTATGCTTCTTTCTTGTTTTGTTTGTTTGTTTTACAGCCCTTAAAAAATGTTAAACCCATTCTCAGTTCACTGGCCTTTCAAAAACAGGTTATAGTCCAGACGTAGTCAACCTGTAAGTGCTACCTCTTGATTTAGACTGTTCATCTCTTCTCTGGCATTTGGCAGCTGTGTAAAAGAAGGTAGGTAGGGTATTACATAATTTAGAGTTCAGGCCTGAATGATTCCTCCAGATTGATTTTTTTCTTTTTAATGATTGACTTGATGAAGATTGAGAGGTATGCATTGAATAAGTGAACAGCAAACCAGAAGCCTAATATTAAACAATTTAGAAATATTCAAGAATTGACCTCGTTCTGCTGTGTCTGGTGATGTTTTTTGCAGTCCGTGTGACCGTCCTCGTGTCATTGAGTCTCTGAGAGGAACTGAGGTGGTTGATGTTGCTGCCGGAGGAGCCCACAGCGCTTGTGTCACTGCGGCTGGTGACCTGTACACCTGGGGCAAAGGCCGGTACGGCCGTCTGGGGCACAGTGACAGCGAGGACCAGCTAAAGCCGAAGCTGGTGAGGACAGCTCTGCTTGGGAGGTCTGGAGGGGCAGCTTGCCATTGTCATTATCCTCTTTTAAAAATAAAAAGTATTTCCTGTTCCATATTCTTTGTAGTTTCAGAGTTAACAGTTTTATTTTTGGTGGGAATAAAAGCCATCTTGGTATATTCTCCATAGGTCATTTAAGCAGGATAGTGTTTGAAATACCCTTTTATCTGCACTAGTAAATATTGCTTTGGCATCTGCCTAGAGACTTTGTCTCCTGGAATGCCCAGTTTTTTGGGGTGAGGCAGTCAGGTGGCAGAACTGAGCACTGGACTCTGAGACCTGCCTCTTAACAGTTGAGATGCCTATAGTTTGACTCTGTGAGGGTATCTTCTGTCTTGTCTTATAGGATTATTGAGATTACCTGATTTTGGGGGAGAATTAAAACAGGCATCCCCAAAACAAAAAACTGTCAGCACTTTAGCCTCTCTGGGGGGAGGGTCCTCCCCTTCCTGTGGTGGTCAGATAACCCCCAAGTCTCTCTTCTCTGCAGGTGGAGGCGTTGCAGGGCCACCGCGTGGTTGACGTTGCCTGTGGCAGCGGAGACGCCCAGACCCTCTGCCTCACGGATGATGACACTGTCTGGTCCTGGGGGGATGGGGACTACGGCAAGCTGGGCAGAGGAGGCAGTGACGGCTGCAAGGTGCCCATGAAGGTATTTCTCCTGACATTTCTGGGGCCCTCAGAGGTGAGGTCTCTGGTGCTCAGGTTGTTCATGGGCACCATCCACGTGCGTGAGCCCAGGGCCCTACTGGGCTCGTGGCCTGTCCTATACCGCATTAACTTCATCTTAATTTCTTTGGAAAAAATATAATGAGTTATTGGGTGAAAAGTGAGTGGAAGACCCAGAGGTGTAAAGATATTTTAAGTGCTGTTTTGTGCTCTCTTGGAATCACATAGTCTGTGGTTTTAATTAGTAGCCCAGTTTGAGGAAAAAGCACCACCAACTCATTCACACTCTTCAGTGTACTGAGCTCTGTAGCTGTGCAGTGTACTAGTACCTGCTGAAAGGCCGCATCTGGCTTAGTCAGACTCTGTCAGATGGACATCTTGTGAGAAGCCAAGAGAAGAGGCTTCACTTGAACTGAGTGGCTCTGGGAAGTTTATTAACATTTGTGGTCACAGCTGTATTTTGCCTTTGTGAATAGGTAGTTGGCAGAGATTTTTCATTCATTGGTGTGCTTGGGTCACTTGCTGACCGCCTCACAGCGTGCAGTTGAGGTGATTTGCTGTGGACTTGGGAGTGTAGGTGCTGTGAAAGAAAGCTAGAAGCTGTCTCTGCTTGGCCTCCTCTCTTGTTGGTGTTCCAAGACTGCCCGTGTGGAATAGAGGCCAGCACGGCGCATGGGCAGCCTGGGAGGGGGTGGGAAGCCAGAATAGGAAGCTGAGCTGGGACTGCCAAGCCGTTTTTCTCCGAGTTGTGCTGCTCAGTACCACAGCCACTGGCCATACATGACTACTAAAATGTTAGCTTAAGTCAGAACCGTTAAGTGAAATTACAGTGCACTCCATCACTTAACAGTATCCACATTTTAGGAGCTTATGTGCTTCCATGCTGGGCAGTGTGGACATAGCAAGCTTCATTATCACGAGGTGTGGCATCGACAGATGCTGGCTAGACGCAGGGCATGATGAAGGACGGCCCCTGCACCTCTGTGCCATGAGGCTGTGGCTGCTCAGGGCCTCCTTGGCAGGTGCTGCTGGAAAATCTGGGACTCAAGGCTGCCTCCTTGTCCTTATCACCACTTTCTCTTTTCCCTTATAGTTATACGGAATGTTAACCACATGACAGGTTGCTTATGGTTTCCACGTTTATAAAAAAATTGTTGACTTTTTTATGCTGAGAAAGCTTTAGACTTAACCAGGATTGAAATGTCAAGTACTTGGAGAGAAGGGGTGCTGGAGGGTATTATTTATATCATTGTGATGGGGGTAGGGTGAGGAGAAAACTAAAATAATTAGTTATTACTTATTTAAATGTATAATTAAGTATGAGAACTTGCGTCTGGAAACAGTCACAAGTAATAAGGAGCATAGTTTGATAGGTGAAGAAAGATGCTAGCTAGGTAAATGAATCCCAACGACTTCTGGGTGCTGGCTGTGAAGGTTCTGGACCCTTGAGCAGGCAGGGCTGGGAGTGGATTCTAATACTGGCATGATCAGCACTGAGTTTAATTGGAATAACCTGGGCAGATGGATTGCTGGTATCAGAAGGCCAGAACTCAGTTTGTCTTGGCTATTCCTCCCTGTTACCTGTTCCTCCTCCCCTGTGGGCTTCTACATCTTGGAGGGCAGATGTGAAGTGCAGGGCTTGCTGGAGAATGGGGCTGCCATAAGAGAAATTGAGTCGGGAGAGTGAATTCTGGGGACAAGCAGTGTGTTCATTTATGCAGCAGGTCTCATGGGCCTCTGGCTGCCTGGGGCCTGCGTACCCTCAGATCCAAGGATTGCTGCTCCTTTTGAGAAGACTTGGTTACATGGGGCAGGATTTTAAGTTGTGATGAATATTTGGCATAGGCGTAGGGGTTTTCAGAGTTCTTTATTAGATTTAGTTCAGTGTATGGGTGCGGCCATCAGCAAAATCCTTGATTCAGTCAGTCTAATTGAACCTTTTCCCTTCTAGATTGACTCTCTTACAGGCCTTGGAGTGGTTAAAGTGGAATGTGGATCCCAATTTTCCGTCGCCCTTACCAAATCTGGTGCTGTTTACACTTGGTATGCAAGATTCTGTTTATTTAATTGCACCAAAATCAATGGTTGTTAATTTGAAGTTACATCAACTGTCTTTTTGTAGACTGAAATGTAACCTCTGTGGCAGGCTATAATTTCTGTCTTCTATAGGTGTTTGCACCAGAAGGGTGGGGCAGCGTGGTGAATGAGATGGCATTGCACTCAGAAGTTCCATGTTCTTGTATGCAGGGGCAAAGGTGATTATCATAGGCTGGGTCACGGATCTGATGACCATGTTAGAAGACCTCGGCAAGTCCAGGGGCTGCAGGGGAAGAAAGTCATTGCCATTGCCACTGGCTCCCTCCACTGTGTGTGCTGCTCCGAGGACGGTAGGTGGGGGCGATTTTGTAACTTGGAGGGGTGTGATATGAAAGGTCAGGGATGAATGCTCAGCTGTATGGTGGGGGTGGGGAGTGGGGGTGGAGGGATTCATACTATATTCTGAAAACACATCTGTGGTGTTGGCCCTCATCATCTTCAGCCCCTGGTGTTAATACCTGTGAATATATTGTGTTTCGTGGTAGAAAAGAGTTAGCAGAGCAGGGCTGATCCGGCTGTTTTTATTTATTTTTTCTTAATTGCAGTATAATTGCTTTACAATGTATTAGTTTCTGCTGTACAATGAAGTAAATCAGCCATCTATCTATCTATCTATCTATCTATATGTGTGTATCAGTTCAGTCAGTCAGTGCCCGACTCTTTGGGACCCCATGAACAACAGCACGCCAGGCCTCCCTGTCTATCACCAACTCCTGGAGTTTGCTCAAACTCATGTCCTTTGAGTCCATGATGCCATCCAACCATCTCATCCTCTGTTGTCCCCTTCTCCTCCCACCTTCAATCTTTCCCAGCATCAGGGCCTTTTCAAATTAGTCTGTTCTTTCGCATCAGGTGGCCGGATATCCCCTCCATCTTGAGCCTCCTTCCCTCCCAACTCCCATGCTATTCATCTGGTCATCACAAAGCACGGAGCTAAGCTCCCTGTGCCATGCGGCAGTTTCCCACTAGCTGTCTGTTTTACACATAGTAGTATATGTATGTCAGCCCTCATCTCCCAGTTCATCCCATTCTCCCCTTGCCCCACATGTTGATGGCTGTTTTTAGAAAGGCCTGCTTATGAGGTTGGCCTTCAGCTGGCTTGTAGGAGCCTGGATTTCAGGCTAACCCACTTGCCCTAATTGAAAGAGGCCTTGTTAGAATGTTTGAAAAGAGTGTGGTCTCTTCTGAAACCTGCTTCCTTCTGGGGGGGAGTCTGGAACTTGGGTACATGCCAAACAGAGGTGCCTGTATGACCTGCCCCAGTCAGAAGCCTGGGCACTGAGTTTCCAAGGAGTGTCCCTGGTGGCAGCACATCACAAGTGGCCATAACTTGCTACTCAGGGAGCTAAAGACGTCCGTGTGACACCCATGCAAGGGGACTGTTGGAAGCTCACTCCTGGTTTTCTCTGCACTTCATCCATGTGCCCTTTGCTGATTTTGCTTTGTGTCACTGTAATGAATTGTGGCTCTGAGTATGATATGCTGAGTCCTTGAACATTTTATTTACTTATTCTCATCAGATATTTAAAATTTTTTTGTTTTCATCTTGTTGGACTCATGGTTTCCTAATTTATTTAATGAGCTATATATATGTAAGCTTGTTTCATGCAAGGATGGGCACAATAAAGGACAGGAAAGGTAAGGACTTAACAGAAGCAGAAGAGATTAAGAAGAGGTAGCAAGAATACACAGAAGAACTATACAAGAAAGGTCTTAAATGACCCAGATAACCATGATTGTTTGTGGCCACTCACTGAGAGCCAGACAGCCTGGAGTGTGAAGTCAAGTGGGCCTTAGGAAGCATGACTACAAACAAAGCTAGTGGAGGTGATGGAATTCCAGCTGAGCTATTTCAAATCCTGAAGGATGATGCGTAAGTTGCTGCACTCAATATGTCAGCACATCTAGAAAACTGAGCAGTGACCGCAGGACTGGAAAAGGTCTGTTTTCATTCCGGTTCCAAAGAAGGGCAATGCCAGAAGTTGTTCAGACTACCATACAGTTGCGCTCATGCTAGTCAAGTTATGCTCAAATTCCTTCAAGTAGGTTTTAGCAGTACATGAACTAAGAACTTCCAAATATGCCAGCTGGGTTTCAAAGAGGCAGGGGAACCCAGATACCAAACTGCCAACATCCATTGCATCATAGGGAATTTCAGAAAAACATCTACTTCTGCTTCACTGACTATGCTAAAGCCTAGTTTGGATCACAACAAACTTTGGAAAATTCTTAAAGAAATAGGAGTACCACACCTTATCTGCCTCCTAAGTAACCTGTATGTGGGTCAAGAAGCAGCAGTTAGGACCAGATATGGAACAACTGACTGGTTCCAAATGGGAAAGGAGTACGATAAGACTGTATATTGTCATCTTGCTATTTAACTTCTATGCAGAGTACATTATGCAAAATGCCAGCCTGGATAAATCACGAGCTGGAGTCAAGATTCCTGGAAGAAATATCAGCAACCTCAGATTTGCATATAATACCACTCTAATGGCAGAAAGTGAAGAGGAACTAAAGAGCCTCTTAATGAAAGTGAAAGAGGAGAGTGAAAAAGATGGCTTAAAACCCGACATTCAAAAAACTAAGATCATGGCATTTGGTCCCATCACTTCATGGGGACAAATAGATGGGGAAACAGTGATAGATTTTATTTTCTTGGGCTCCACAATCACTGTGGATTGTGACTTCAACCATGAAATTAAAAGACGCTTGCTCCTTGGAAGGAAGCTGTGACAAACCTAGACAGTGTATATAAAAAGCAGAGCCATCACTTTGCCAACAAAGGTCTGTCCAGTCAAAGCGATGGTTTCCAGCATCATGTATGGATGTGAGAGTTGGACCATAAAGAAAGCTGAGCACTGAAGAATTGATCCTTTCCAACTGTGGTGCTGGAGAATACTCTTGAGAGTCCTTTGGACTGCAAGGACATCACACCAGTCATTCCTAAAGCAAATCAATCCTATGAATATTCATTTGAAGTACTGATGATAAAGTTGAAGCTCCAATGCTTTGATCACCTAATGTGAAGAGCTGACGCATTGAAAAAGACAGATGCTGCAAAAGGAGAAGGGTGTGGCAGAGGAGAGAGGGCTAGATGACATCATCGACTCAGTGGGCACAGGAGTTGGTACAACTCTAGGAGATAGTGGAGGACAGAGGAGCTGGCACGCTGCCCTCAATGGGGATGCAAACAGTTGGACACAACTTAGTGACTGAACAACAACAAAAATATAAGCTGTCGCTGTTACTTACCTTGATCCTCAAATCATGCCTATCATCTCCTGGAGTATCCCCATGTTATTCCTTGAGTGCTTCTGTGCTTTCTGGCACAATAAGACATTCTATCCTTATCCTGAGTCTTTATGTCTCAAACCTAGAATCTGATGTTTCCCCAAGGAGTCCTGGTGCCTTTGGAGGAAAATGGCATTTAAAAGGCAAGATCTGGTGCTTAGGTGCTCATTGCTAAGGTTCTGTCACTGCTGTCAGACCTTCTTAGAGGACAGAGCTAGGGAATATATGTGTAAATAATATATACAATTACATCTGTGTTTGTTTTTGTATGTATATATGTACAATGAACACAACTTGTTCACACCAGTACCCCAAGCTCTAGTTCTAAACCACAGATTCATTCTAGTTTTCTCTCTCCCCATCCTTGTAACTCCTTTCTCTGTTGTAAGAAACCTGGTCCTGTACTGTAGCAGCTCACTTACTTTTCCTGTAGTGGCTGCCGTCCCATCATTGCCGTTGACTTCTCCCCTGCGTGGGTCCTTACCTCACTCGAGTTGTGACTTCCCTGTCCACTCAGGCTTGTGCCCCCTCTTGGGTATACAGCTTCCTGCTTTGGCCTACCTCTCCTACTGCGCTCACCCTCTTGTGGAGCCCTTGTCCCTTGTGCCTACTGAGTCCCTACACTCGGCTGTGCCTCTGCAGAGAGGCTCTCTTCCCCTTGCTTGCACTCTGACCACCTACCCAGTAGCTTTTGGACAGAGCTCTCCAGAACAGGAAGCAGAAGGACACAAGCACTCGGACCTTCATCGCACAAGCCTTTTACTTTGTAGAGTGATGCTTATGGCTGCATGGCATCCTGAGGAGTCTTTATGAATCTGGCAAGGCTTGTGACGTCTCTCCTCAGAACTAAATTCACTTCTATTCTAACCACCACCTTAACCATACAGTGGTGTTCCATGATTGGAGTCTAGCATGGTATGCTGAAAAGCATGATTCTCACCAGTGTTTGGATCTTGTGTCTAGGATAGGAATAACCATTAGACGAGCACATGTTCCTTTAAAACATGGATTTTGTTTAGTTAAAAACTGACTTTCTCTTCCTTTAACATACAAAATCAATTTGGATTGTTAAGCATTTACCATCTGTTCTGATGTTACTTGTTTGGATTAAGAGCTGCTTCCAGTTACATGTTTAGTCTGGTGAACAGACACGGTTGGCAAAGGAGTTTTAGCCAGCAGAGGCTGTCAAGAGTCCTGGGAACCTTGCTGCCTTTTGAGTATTGTGACTCCAGACATCTAGGTCACCGTAAGTGTAACATTTGCACAGATGACCGCCAACAGTCAGTTGGAGGCTAGTGAGGACTGTATATGTGGGATGATGGTAGTGGTTGTGCGTTTATTGGTTCATCTCTACAAGTCCTTGTTCTCAATCTGTTGCTTTAGGTGAAGTTTATACATGGGGTGACAATGATGAGGGACAGTTGGGAGATGGAACAACAAACGCCATCCAGAGGCCTCGGCTGGTAGCTGCTCTTCAGGGTAAGAAGGTCAACCGTGTGGCCTGTGGCTCAGCACACACTCTCGCCTGGTCAACCAGCAAGCCCGCCAGTGCTGGGAAGCTCCCTGTACAGGTCAGTTGGTTGAGCCAAGTGGACTAGCAGGCATGCACATTGTGACAAAGCTATGATCTAGGTACTAAGTTATGGGTGTACACGCATGCACACACTTCCTTTCCCCTTATATATTTACAGAGGTATTCCACTGAAAATAACCTGATTCATAATGATAAAAACAGTATTTTAAGAACCTTGATTACCAGGTACAATCCCGGGGTCAGGAAAATCCCCTGGAGTAGGAAGTGGCTGCCCACTCCAGAATTCTTGCCTGGAACACTCCATGAACAGAGGAGCCTGGCGGGCACAGCCCCTGGGGTCGCAAAGAGCTGTACACAACTGAGCACTCACGCGCATAAGAACCTTAATTATTCGCACTTGTCAACATTCTGTGTATATCAGTGTGTCACCTTTGTTAAAAATTTTATAAGCCTTTCTGGTAGTATAGATTGCATGTTTTCTATAGTAAATATATTTCTATAAGCTAATCTTTTAGCATCCTCCTTGGTTTACATTTCTTGGCTCAGGCAAAATGGCCAGAATATTATTTTTAAAACACCAAGATTTTTCATACCAAACTCAGAAGTCATAGTGCTTTGTTTTCAAGAACAATACTTTCAATCCATCTACTATACTGTAGCTTAACTGTGCATTTGACACCTAAATTGACATAACAAGTTTCCATGTTTCAGGTTCCCATGGAGTACAATCATTTACAGGAAATCCCTATCATATCACTGAGGAACCGGCTGCTGCTACTGCATCACATCTCAGAGCTCTTTTGCCCCTGCATCCCCATGTTTGACCTCGAGGGCTCTCTCGATGAGAGTGGACTTGGGCCATCTGTGGGGTTTGACACTCTTCGAGGAATTCTGATATCCCAGGGAAAGGTACTGCTCTGGTAACAATTTTTACTGTAGGTGATGTTGTTATCCTCAGTAAGTTTTAATCCAACAAAAACTTCTAAACCAGAAATATACTGAAAACAGCTCATTTAGCAAATTTTCACAGAGCGCCTGCTATGTACCAGGTTCTGTCCTGGGTTCTTAGAATGCATTGGTGACAGACAGACAAAAATCCCTTCTTTTTTGGAGCTTATTTTTAAAAACGGTTAGGTGCTATGATTTCCCCTTGTAATCTCTTTACCACTACCTCGCCCCTCAGGAGGGGATTGGCCAAACTAAGCTTCCATTCTTACAGTGCTCTCTGCTATCCTGGACTTGAGGCTTTATGGCAAATTCCTACTGGCAGCAGGAAGGAAAAAAGTAAGATAATTTCTTCTCCAGGTATGTCTAGCAGAGGACCCAGAAGTTATAGATTGCTTAGATAAAAGTATTATACTAGGATATGTAGAAATTCCTGGTTAAAGGTAATTTATCAGACTCTGTAAAGAATCAGGAATGGGGGCTTCTGAAAGTTGTCAGACAGATTTTGACCCACTGACATTTGTAATAGTTTGAGCTGTCTAGAATTGAAATATCTGAAGTCATCAAGTTTCTGGCAAGCAGCTTGGCAAGATGGCCTAGAAGAGGCTCAGTTGTTGTATGGTGAGGGGGATCTTTATACAGGGAAAAAAGCATAGAAGTTAGATTAAGGAATCCTTGCCCTGAGGATTCTGATTCTGTGACGTATAGGATTTTTAATCAAAGGTCATGGCCTGTTTTTAATAATAATAAAATTTAGATGTTTTGGAGTGCTGTCCAAACAGGTTGTTTTTCAGGATTAGCTTTATTTCCTAAAATTCCTAGCCAAAAAAGACTGGTGCACACCTTTTATTTTTATGTGAGGCTTAGAGACATGTAGACAATGATGGGGATTGTGGTAATGGAAAAATTTCTCTGATGATGGGGAGCATGAAAAAATTGTGGACAGATAAAATCAAATTTGAAACTACTTCAACCCTTTTTCAGAGGTAAAAATGGCAGATTGATTCCTTTTACTGTTAACTTAATCCCTCTGAATGGAGGTGATAATACGCAATAAAAGTGAGAAAGCCTCTCCTTGTAGGGGAGAGCAAAGAGATGCAGCACATCTCACACAGTGTGTGAGTCTCCCGCACCTGAGTAGGGGGCGCGGGTGGCCTAAGGGAGGCTGAAAGCTTCCCTCCGTAGCAGAGAATCAGCCTCTGTTTTGGTCCTAGTTAGAAAGGATTGCTTCTGCTGGAAATTTTGGGGAGTAGGTTTTGTTGGTGACTGGAGTCACCAGAGCCAGAAGAGACTGAATCTTAGGAGGGTGGGACTAGGTCGGGCTGCTCTGTGGGGAAGGGAACACTTGCTCGAAGCAGGGGGAGAGCAGTGGTCAGGAAGGGTGAAGGCAAAAGTAGCTGGTAGGTGTGCAGGATTGTGTGGGGAGGGCCTTACCCCTGCAGCCTCCTGTGTGGTGTGGGGTGTGTGTCTGTGGATCCCTGTGTGCACGTGGATCCTCTGCCCTTGCCACCTTCACCAGTGGCAGTTCTGGGGCTCTGACTTAGGAGTGGTGTGCCCTGCCCTCTACTTCTCTCCTAGCCACGCTTTCTCCAGAAAAGAACACAGGGGTCCACTTGTGGGGAAGCGTGTCTGCCAGTGGCCCTGTCTCCTCTGAGTGTCTCTGGAGTCTGGTCCCACCCTCAGGCATGCACACACCAGCACACGATCTCTCTGTATGCTCGGGTCCACACAGGCGCGCTTCTCCCTGGGTGAGGTTGGGACCCGCTCCCTTTCCTCGTCGTCTTCACCCTGGGTATTTTCCCAGGTTTCCCAGGTTCCTTTCAGGGCATGCTGCCAATGTGTTCCCTCCCTCACTGGCCTCCGCACCCCACCCCAGCCCTGGCCCACTCCCCGAGGCTCCCTGACGCAGCCGCTGCTTTGTGTCTGGCCTCTCTCTCAGAACAGCAATGCTGAGGTATAGTTACTGCCTCAGTCCCGCCAGTGTTGGACTTGAAGTTTGGCTGGGAAGTCTCAGGTCTCTAGGTAACCTCAGAGCCTGGCCTGGGCCCTGAGTTAGAGCAGGTGCTCCGTAGGCTCTGCCCTCTCTCCTCTGTGTCCAGTGCCTGGTGGGCGGGCTCCTCCTGCCCCCCAGACGGCAGGCGGGGGTATTGCCGAGCACTGGCCCTGCTGGCTGCCTGAGCCTCTGCATGGACTTGTGTGTTGATGCCAGGCTAATCCCCTGGGCCACCTCAGACCTGAAAAAGGGAGTTTTATGACATGAAATATCTATGGGTAATACTTCCTGTATAACATTCTAAATTTTGTTTTGGCATGTTTTAGGAAGCGGCTTTCCGAAAAGTAGTACAAGCAACTATGGTGCGAGATCGCCAGCACGGCCCTGTGGTAGAGTTGAATCGCATCCAGGTAACAAAATGGAGGTGGTTCTCTGTTTACAGATGCGATGGTTTTGTGGTTGTGAGTCACGACCCTGCAGCCTGGGGCAGGTACTCATAGCAAAACTCCTCGTGTGCCCTTGGTTAGAGAGCAAGGTGCCGTGTGTGTGGGATGGCCTGTGCTGCTGAGACTGCCAGGTGGCCGTGTAAATGGTTTTCTTTATAACATGAAGAAGAAAAGCTTATTTCAGATAACCTGGGAGCACAAATCCAGATAAGCAAAAAGGGAAAAGTAAAAATGACCCATATTTCCACCACATGTTAACAGCTGCTGCTAAATGTTTGGGGAGTGTGTTATAACCTGAACTAGACTTTGGTAACGTGCTCTGTTCCCCGTAATGCACTGTGAGCACCTGTCTGCCCCGTGCCGTGGGGCTGTGGGATTGTTTATGCTAACCGGCTGGAAAGTTGGGCCTGCTTTTCTGGGATACAGCAGGGCCAGCTGGTGTGGTTCTACCTATGTGTGTGTCTTCAGTCACCCACATGGGTTAGGTTCTGAGATGCAGAGCAGGTTTCCTATTCAAACCAGCCTCACACCCTCCCCAATTCTGATGGCTTACTTTGCCAGTTTAATAGGCCAGAATCACTAATACTAAGACTTTGCATCACAGTAGTAATCAAAGAAATGAAAAGGAGACTATCTCTGGATTTATACTGCTGCCTGGATTTATAAGCTTCATGTTAAAAGAGTTAATTAAAACAAAAGGCACTAATGATGACATTGCGTGTGCTTGACATTTACCATAACGATGAAATTGGTCCCCTCTCTGGAGCAAAAGCGAGCTTGAAGAACAAGTGCTCTGTTCCAGAACCTTCTTGTTAGCACATGATTTTTACTCTGATGTTGGTTATATGACTAGAAATTTTTCCATAGTTGTTCTTGGGGGCATTTTTAATTAAGACAACAACTCTTGTCCTTTGTTGGAGAACACATGCTGATGGAAGTGATTAATTCACTGACGTCATAATGTTTAATGTGAAGCTGGAGGCCAGTCAGCCCATTCCACAAACAAATGGGCTGTTTAATTAGATTAATGAGAAAGCTTTTATTTCCCCCTTTAGAGAATCATTTTGATTCGCTCTACATTATTAGGTTTTAAATACTAAAGTTCATAAGTGCAGAAAGCTTAGGGCTACAGGTCATCTAATTCAGACAGTTGAATGTTCTTGGATCTCAGGCTTGCCTCAGCCATGCACAGGCACCATGATGGGGCCAGTGGCCTGATGTGGGTGTCCAGGCCCAGGGGCCTTGGTCATCTGGGAACCTGGATAACCTGGAATCTGCACTAGGCACATTTTTCAGTCATTGTGTGCTTGATGCCTCTCTTTCTCATCTTTATATCCCTATTACCTTGAGTTATGAGTCTGTTGGGTGCATGTCTGAACAGATATGAATAGATAAGAATAGATAAGAGGGCAAGCAGATTTATATTATACATTTTTTAAAAGGCATATAAATAACCTTCAGTGCAGCGTACAGTGGTCGCTGATGTCAGACAGCCACTCCAGGAGACCCTCGGGTACCAGAGCCAGATTCTCGTCAATTCAGGGTTTCATACCCACTCTTAAAATTAGGAAGAACTTCCACAAAGATGGAGATAAAGTAGAGCAGAGTGGTGGAGGGAACAGTCTGTGAATCCACGCTGAACGCAGATACCAGTAGTCACCCAGAAAAGTGGTGTAGATGGCCTCTTCCCTGTGACTCTCCCAGGGCTGCAACTTTTGTGGGGATGCCTGTGGAGAGATTTTCTTACTTTATGTTGAAAGTGCTCTAGAGACACTAAAAGTAGGCTGTGTTCTTGGAGGGTAATTCTGTTTGAATTTGATTTAGTTTTGTAACGGGGTCTAAAAATCAATGTATATTAAAAATTTATATTATAAATATGCAATTATGGAAATAAGCACATGTCAAAAAATTTAGAAAATTTAAAAGACAATTAAAACTACTTATATTCCTGCTGTTCAGAGATATCAGGTACACAACCTTGTCCTTGCAGTGTCCTGGCTGTGTTCATATAGCCATGTTCCTTCATAGTGGCTGAGAGCATTGGGCTGTGTTAACAGGCAGTATAAATGGAGGTGATATGATCTTTCAAGTGGGAAGCAAGTCTGTGTCTTACTTACCCCTCACATAGGAACACATCCTTTTCCTTGCTGTAGCTCACTTTCCCTCCCAGGTATCGTGTGCCTTAGAGAGCTGCTGAAGCTAAATGAAATGACATAAGAGAATGTGCAGCTAAATGTGTGGCATATAGGAAAACTCACTCCACAGGAAACTGTTGTTATTATTATTGTCATTGTTCTTTTAGCCTTAAGATTGATAATTTCTGCAGTAAGGAAAATTAGCTGTTAAACTCACCTGAGAACTCACAAAGAAGTTAAGGATGATGAGAGTTTAGCCAGAGGAGTCAGTGTAAAAGTACATTTTCAGAATCATTTTACCTTAACTTCTCATTTTGCCATCACTTCACATTGAGCTTCCTGGGTGATTCTGAAGCACAGCCTGAGCTGCAGGCTGCAGGGTTACTTAATCCACTGAGTAGCTGAGTGAGGACTTGAGGCCATTGTTCTGATCTGTTGAGGCATCTTATTAGGTTGGTGCAAAAATAATTGCAGTTTCAGACCCTGAATTTTAAATCATTATAAGTCGGACACGACTGAGCGATTTCACTTTCACTTTTTGCTTTCATGCATTGGAGAAGGAAATGGCAACCCACTCCAGTGTTCTTGCCTGGAGAATCCCAGGGACGGTGGAGCCCGGTGGGCTGCCGTTTATGGGGTTGCACAGAGTTGGACACGACTGACGCGACTTAGCAGCAGCAACTACACTCAAACACATCTTTATTAATCAGAATGCAAACCATTGCTCTCAACACATTTTTTCCAATGAGAAATAAGTTTGTTTATTCCTGTAGCATAAAAATCCATGCCTCAGGATTTGACAAACTCTTAGAAAGCATTTTCTGCCTTCTGCTGGTTGTGGAAGTGTTTTCCCTTCCCTCAAAGTTGTTGAGATGCTTGAAAAAGTGATATCAGTTGGCGAGAGGTCAGGTGAATATGGCAGATGAGGCGGAACGTCATAGCCCAATTTGTCCAACTTTTGAAGCATTGGTTGTGCACCCTAAGGTTGGGCCCTGTCATGGAGAGTGGGGCCCATCCAATTGACCAATGCTGGCTGTAGGCGTTGCAGTTTTCAGTGCATCTCATTGATTTGCTGAGCATAGTTCTCAGATCTAACAGTTTCTCCAGGAATCAGAAAGTGGTAGTGGATCAGACCAACAGCAGACCACCTTTTTTTGGTGCAAGTTTGGCTTTGGGAAGTGCTTTGGAGCTGCTGCTTGGTCAAGCTGCTGAACTGGTCATCACCGGTTGTCATATAATCCACTTTTCGTCTCACATCACAATGCAATCAAGAAATAGTTTGTTATTGTTGCATAGAGTAAGAGAAGACAGCACTTCAAAATGCCGATTTCTTTGATTTTCAGTCAGCTCTTGAGGCACCCATTTACTGAGTATTTTCACCTTTCCAATTTGCTTCAAGTGCCAAATGACCGTAGGATGGTTAATGTTGAGTTCTTGGGCAACTTTCTATGCAGTTGTGAGAGGACCAGCTTTGATGTTTGCCCTCAGCTGGTCGTTATCAGCTCGCGGTGGCCGGCCGCTATGCCCCTCGTCTTCAAGGCTCGCTCCTTTTGCCTCTGCTGCAACGTACGTTCGTTAGCAGTTCCTGGGCCCAATGCATTGTTGATGTTTTGCGTTGTTTCTGCTTCTTTACAACCCATTTTGAACTTGAATAAGAAAATCACTTGAATTTGCTTTTGGTCTAACATCATTTCCATAGTTTAAAATAAATATAAAATAAGCAGCAAGTAAGAAGTCATTAGCAAAAAACATAAAGCAAGAAATGCACATTAAAATGATGTATAACATAACCACATTTATTTAAGAAGGTATTCCAGTGTGAAATGGCAAATTTCAACAGTGCAAAACCACAGCTACTTTTGCATCAATCTGGATAGCTTATGACGAGAAACACAGATGGGATAAGTGATCATACTTGGAGACACAGTGACCCCAAGGGTGGAGTAGAATCTGTGCAGGTGAGGAAAGGAGGGAAGGAAGGTTCTGTTCTGGCCAAGCTGGTGCACCCAGGTTTGGTCTCAGAGCCTCTTGATGTGACCCTCCCAGGGCTGATGCTCTGCTTAGAGGCTGCTTTCAGGTATCCTGCCTCTTCTTTATGGAGACGATGGGTGAGGCATATTATATACAGTGTGAGGGTAAACCAGGTTGCAGTTACTGCCTACTTGAACTGCTTGCAGCTTCCCCGTGGCCCGTGCTCTCTTGATAGTCGCTCCCCGTCCTGATGTGCTGTGTGTGCTAGTCAGCGAGCCCTGGCCCGGCTGACACAGCCGTCTAGCAGGCAGCCATGTCAAGGGTGGGAGAGAGAGGAGCTCAAGGCTGGTCTCTGGGGTCCTCAGCAGGTGTGGGTGAGGAGATGAGGACAGGAGTTGGTCTTGGGAGGTCCAGCTGCCCCTCTTGTTTGCACAGGCACGCCCAGGTGGTTGTACGTGAGTTTGCTGGGTGCTCACAGTGGCCCCAGGTTGTAGGGGTGACACCAGACATCTGAGTGCTGCTTGTTGTCTGCAGAGGGACCCCACCCCCACCGCCACTGTGACCAGGACAGGGCAGGCGAGGGTAACAGGGGTGGTCAGCTGCAGAGCACTGCTTTGGATGCTGGGGTTCCAGGGCTGGTCAGCTTCTGACGATGGCACTCATGTGCCTGCTGCTGTGGACTTTGTTGTGTATTTTCCTTCTTTCTGTCTCTAGGTCAAGCGCTCAAGAAGTAAAGGGGGCCTCGCAGGCCCTGACGGGACCAAGTCTGTCTTTGGGCAGATGTGTGCTAAGATGAGCTCGTTCAGTCCTGACAGCCTCCTCCTCCCGCACCGTGTCTGGAAGGTCAAGTTTGTGGGTGAGAGCGCGTGTGTGTGGAGGGATGTTGGTGTGAGAGGAGAACTGGGAGCCCCCCAGCTGCTCCCCAGGGGACACTGATGCAGTGACTGTGAGCTGCTGGCCCGCCTCTTCCCTAGGTGAATCTGTGGATGACTGTGGTGGCGGCTACAGTGAGTCCATAGCCGAGATCTGTGAGGAGCTGCAGAATGGACTCACCCCGCTTCTGATCGTAACACCCAATGGGAGGGACGAGTCGGGGGCCAACCGGGACTGCTACCTGTTCAGCCCAGCTGCCAGGGCGCCTGTGCACACCAACATGTTCCGGTTCTTGGGTAGGCCTCTTGTGTGGATGCAGTGCTGCAGGCGTGAGCTCTGTGTGCTCTGCTTAGTGTAACGGCTGCTCTGTCTTGGGAGTGCTGGTGGCTGCTGTTAATACTGCTTTTAGCTTCCTCAGTGTGTAGCTGCAGGGACATGCAGAGCTGGACCATTAGCAGCTGTGTGCTAAGGACCAGACGGTGCCTTTGTCACTCAGAGGATCTGAGATACTGTGTGTGTGCATCTTAAACATATCCGAAACTTGAGATCATATCTTAGAGAGTCTTTGCATTTGGTCAGGCCCTCCCTCCTATTGCGGGTCTGCATCCATCACTCATGGCACTGCATCCAGCTTCCTTGAGAAGCTCCAGCTGTCTGCTTTGCCATCAAAGGAACAAGGATTAGGCACTGTGGCTACAACTGTTGGTGGAAAGAGCAGAAGAGTTATAGACTTAGTCCATAGGAACAGAAGCAAGTAATAAATTTTAGAGTACGGTATAAGGCTTCAAGGACAGACCTAAATCTCTGTTAATTGGGGTAGCATTGGTTTAGAAGGCACTGAGGCCCCAGCGCAGAGCTCATTTCCACTGTGTTGTTGAGTGGACTAGATACTTTGTCATCAGTACCAAGTATGTCCTATCTTTTGTGCTTTGAATGAGCAGGTGTGTTACTGGGTATTGCCATTCGGACTGGAAGTCCCCTGAGTCTGAACCTTGCCGAGCCTGTCTGGAAGCAGCTGGCTGGGATGAGCCTCACCATTGCAGACCTCAGCGAGGTAACGTCCAGGAGGGAGAGGACAGAAGGATGACTCACTATGTGTCCAGTGCACAGCATGCTGGGGTCACCTGGGGCCTGGTCAGGAGACATGGCCTGTCCTGAGGTCCCAGCCTGCTCGTGATGGTCAGTCTGCTGGCTCTCTGGTAGCAGAGTGGCGGTATGGACATAGGCCAGTCTGCTTCTAGAACTGATATCTGCTTTGCGGGTTTTGCCCCTTGAACAGTCTCGTCAGATAGGAAAGCTCACTGTCTTTGCTGTGGCACAGCTGAGCACGTGGTGGGCAGCTGGGGGTCAGTTCAGGCTCCTGGGGCCTCTCCGTGGTGTGGTTCCCGCGGTGCAGGTGGGACTCGCCTCTGACCAACACAGTCACCCTCAGCAAGTGGTTTTAAGGACTTGTTTGTTACCAATTCTTTCTTCGGCTCCATGGGTGAAAATGTTTCCCTACTGCTCCTCCTTTACTTCCTGGCACATGCAGAGCACTTGGAGCCTTGCCACATGCTCCAGGCAGATCGAGACCCAGCATGACTGTGTATGGGATGTGAACTGGGGCCTGGGGTGGAGGAACAATGCTGGCTTAGTAGGTGAACTCCCTTCTTCCCTTGAAAGGTCGATAAAGATTTTATCCCTGGGCTCATGTACATCCGTGATAATGAAGCCACCTCGGAGGAGTTTGAGGCCATGAGCCTGCCCTTCACAGTGCCTAGTGCTAGCGGCCAGGACATCCAGCTGAGCTCCAAGTACACACACATCACTCTGGACAACCGTGCAGAGTATGTCCGCCTCGCAATAAACTACAGGTGTGTGATTGTCTGCTTTCCCGAGTTTGAACTCAATAAATAGCAAAAATAGCAGAAAATGGTTTGCTTGGGTGGCAGCTTTTTTTCCATAAGTAAAACTTAATGGACTTGGCTCCAGCAGTTGCTGCCTACAATCATCAAAGCTTACTTTGTGGTCAGGGTCAGAGTACTTAACTATTCTCACCTGAGACTCCTGGCTCTGACTAGAACGCCAAGGTGGGAAGTCCCCTGTTGGACTGTGCCAGCAGAGGTCGCAGGGCCTTTGTGTGCCGCCTTTCCTGGGGCAGGGCTGTGTTTGGACTGTCTCCACCCCTCACGTGGCCCTTGCACTACCATTCAGTTGTATTTGCTGCATTGCGGACCGGCAGCACCATCCATGACCTCTGCCCGTTGTCCCCCTAGCATGGTCTTTGGAAGCCTTGTCCTCCAGAATCACCCAGCCGGGTGTTGGATGAGGCTCAGTGTTTCAGGTGGGCTTTGCTTCCTGGACTCTGGCTGAGAGCAGTCCTTGCAGGTATCCTGTGTTGTCCACCTGCGTTCATTTCTGTCTCATGCCCTCACTTGCCAGTCCCGAGGACCTTGGATACAGCATTGACTTTCAGAAAGTTATTAGCTCGGCCATTGTAGGACCTGACTCTCTGCCTCTGCATATCTAATTCTGGCTCCTTCCTGGGAAGAGGGGAAAGATTGAGAATTGTGTCTTGTAATGTGTATAGCTGTGGCTCATTTTTGAGGTGGAATTCTGTGGGCCAGTCAGACAACTCAGTCCACGAGAAGCTTTGAGACTCTACCTACAAATCACACACCTTGCTCGTCCATATAATGAGACTTGGTATGAGTAGAACACAATCTGCATGAAATGCGAAGTGAATGTTTTCTTTCAGACTCCATGAATTTGATGAGCAGGTAGCTGCTGTTCGTGAGGGGATGGCCCGAGTTGTACCTGTCCCTCTTCTCTCTCTGTTCACCGGATATGAATTGGAGACGATGGTATGCCCACCCCTTCGTTGTGCTTCCCTGCAGTGCCCTTCTCACGGTAATCCACTGAATCAGCAGCACCAGTTGACCTCTCAGTTAAACCTTGCTCTTGGAGGTCTGAGATATGCTCATGCCTTTTGAATCACGCTGCCTCCCACTTCTCCCCTCCAGCCTCTCTCCCCTGACCCTCCCCACACCAGCCCTGGCAGAAAGATGTGGTATGCTGATGTGAAGTGTGTCCCTCCACAGGTGTGTGGCAGCCCAGACATCCCTCTGCACCTTTTAAAGTCTGTGGCAACGTACAAGGGGGTGGAACCCTCTGCACCCCTGATCCAGTGGTTCTGGGAGGTGATGGAGTCCTTCTCCAACACTGAGCGCTCCCTGTTCCTTCGCTTCGTGTGGGGCCGCACAAGGCTGCCCAGGACCATCGCCGACTTTCGGGGCAGAGACTTCGTCATCCAGGTGTGGCTCCTGCATGCCCTCTGGGATCACTGGAGCGTCATGCCCCTCACACAGAGCTCTGCCGCAGATGAGAAAACAAACAGTTCTTTCCTGTTACACGGTTTTGCTACACTCTTGAAACAAGATGAAAAACACTCAACTTCTCTGATATGATAGCTCAGAATTTTACGACTACAGGTGTTGGGTACCACTACCTACTTCTAAAAAATGTATCTGGCCACCCCCAGAATATGCTGCTATTAAGTCAGCATATTCTGGATTCTGAGCACACGCATCATGTAAAAAAGCATTTGTTTGATGCTCTGGTTGAATTAGGTGAATCAGTAAATAATGCTGCTTACTGAGAAAAATCTGAGAACTCATCAGATTGAGGGTAAGAGTCCTGCCTTGAGTTCTTGCCAGTCACAGTCAGGCGCTGTTTACCTGCCAGCCCCTGGGGGTGAGGTCACAGTAACCGAAAAGCCCAAGAATTAATGAGTTGCTCTTTTTTATTTCTAAATTGACTAGATGATATTTTTTCTGATATTTTGTTATTCTTAGCCAAAAACATCATGCTGTATGTGATTGAGAGTCAAGTCTAATGAACATAATAAAACAGATTGCAGTTTTGCCTGTCCTTGTACATGGTCTCTGATTATTTAACATTTTTCATTAACAGGTATTGGATAAATACAACCCACCTGACCATTTCCTTCCTGAATCCTACACATGCTTCTTCTTGTTGAAGTTGCCCAGGTATTCCTGCAAGCAGGTGCTGGAGGAGAAACTGAAATACGCCATCCACTTTTGCAAGTCGATAGACACCGATGATTACGCCCGCATAGCCCTCACGGGAGAGCCGGCCGCAGATGACAGCAGTGAAGACTCGGAGAACGAGGATGTGGATTCGTTTGCTTCCGATTCTACACAGGATTATTTAACAGGACACTGAGGTGGATGAGTGTGTCTACCACAAGACCCCGCGAGGCTGGGTGGGATGGCAGCGTGCTACGGTTGAGAGTTCAGGGCGCGACATGTGCCAGGAGGTGGCTTAGTCCTCTGCCGTGTGGAGTATTGACTGCAGAGTTCGCCTTGCACTTGGAAGCTTTGTTAAAAGGGTCTTCTAACCCACAGTGCTGCGTTACGTGTAGGACTTTGTGTTTACTACAGTGCGAAAGGTTTTAACGTGAATATGGAATTGCAGCATCCCCGAAAATGAATAAAAAGCCTTTTCCTTTGTGGGTGCAATAGATATTTTCCCCTTCCTTTTAAATGTTGTGCATTGCCTTGATTGTACATTGGAAATACTGTGTAACAATGAAATCGTATTATAAATATTTCAATTAATTTTACTCGAAATTTGTTTATTAAAAGTTTTTTGAACATTAAATGATCAGTATTACTTGAATGCATTCAGAAGTTATTTAAACGAAACCAAAACAAAAAGGCTGTCGGTTCCCCTCTCCTCTCCAGGTGCACATTCTCGCATTTGCGGTGTGTAACTTGAGCCCAGTCCTTTCTGTGAACAGTGTCATAACTTCTGTCACGGGCAGTACTATATATAATGTTTGTGTCATGTTTATGCCTAAATTTTAATTCTCTATAAATAAAACATTTGTCACAAAATTGTAAGCTGATCTTTCATATATGGTTAAAACTAGCACTGGTGGATATACTGCCACCAAAATACAGATTAGTGTTTGATGCAGCACTAGTTAAAATGCTTCCAGTCTAATTAGACTTTGTTGATTACAGAACCAAACTCGTTACAGTGACAAAGGGAGTGATCATCAGGAGACTGGAGCGGTTTAGGGGAGTGGCTGGGGTCAGGAGCGTCTGTCCTCCATGCCACCTACCTGTGCAGCCGTGGTTCCCATAGGCCTGGGGCAAAGGAGTGTCTCTGGCCCAGTCAGCGGTGGGGAGGATGTGAGCTGCTTGTTCCAGGATCACGTGTCCAGTGGGCTCTGCAGGGAGAAGGACCGAGATTGCAGTAGGGAGATTGGTCGACAGGCTTGATGCAATGGAACCTGGGGCAAACAGTACCAGATGGAGGCCAGAGGTAAGTGTTTTATGTTGGGAGACTTTGCTCAGGGATCCAGTGTGTTACATTAAAAGATCCAAAGAGAAATCTTCTTATGGGCAATTATTCTTGACCAAGTTAGTTATAACATTTTTCAGCTTGTATTAAAATTTCCATAAGCTGTGAGATTTTTTTTTTTTAATCACCGTCCCTTTTGTTGTCAGTTAGCTTTGGTTGCCTAACAAACTACCCCCAAAGCCAGTGGCACACAGTAAGCATTTATTGGACTTCCCGGGTGGTCCAGTGGTTAAGAATCTGCCTGCTAATACAGGGGACATGGGTTCAATCCCTAGTCTGGGAAGGTTCTACATGCTGGGGGGCAGCTAAGCCTGTTCGCCACTGCTACTAAAGCTCACATGCCCTAGACCCTGTGCTCTACAAAAGAGACACCCACCAAAATAAGCCCGTGCAGCATAACTAGAAAGTAGCTGTCACTCACCACAACTAGAGAAAAGCTGGAGCATCAACAGAAACCCAGCCAAAAATAAAGGTCTTTTTTTTTTTTTTTTAATGAATACTTATTTCTCTCTCTCTGCATCTGGAGGGCTAGTTTTGGCTGCATAGTTCTGGACTGTGGGTTGGGTAGGGCTCTGCTTCACATGCCCTTCTAGTGACTCAGGGTAGGAGAGCAAATAAGAACAGGAGCAGCCTGCACTGTGGCCTGAGTCCTTGTCAAGGTGTCCAGAAAGCCCTCTTTTCCAATTACATGTCAGCATGAGGCCAAATTTTCTTCCTATCCTTCAGTCAAAACATTAGGAGGGGTGTTTTTTCTTGTTTTCCTCCAAAAGTTTTATAGTGTTGATTCTTACACTATAAAAACCATTTTATTTTTATGTATGTTTTTATTTTTATGCATGATATTAGGGGTTACAGGAGACGTGGGTTCAATCCCTGGGTTGAGAAGATCCCCTGAGAAGGAAATGGCAACTCACTCCAGTATTCTTGCCTGGGAAATCCCACGGACAGAGGAGCCTGACTGGCTACAGTCCATGGGGTGCAAAACAGTTGGACATGACTTAGTGACTAAACCACTAAACAACATGGTATTAGGGAATGTTCTAATTTCATTCTTTTACATGCAGCCATCCAGATTTCCCAGCACCTACTAGAAGAGGCTGTCTTTTCTCCAATATATGTTGAGCCTCCTTTGTCATAGATTAGGTGACCATAGGTGTGTGAGTTTATTTTGGGGCCCTCTGTCCTGTTCGGTTGATGTGTATTTCTGTTTTTGTGCCAGTACCATACTGTTTTGATGACTAGTTTTGTATTATAGTCGAAAGTCAGGGAGCCCTGATTCCTTCAGCTCCATTTTTCTTTTTCAAGATTACTTTGGCTATTCGGAGTCTTTGTTATTTCCCTACAAATTGCAAAATTCTTTGTTCTAATTCTTTGAAGGTAATTTCACAGGGGTTGCATCATATCTGTTGATTGCTTTGGGTAGTATATTAGTTTTCATTATATTGATTGTTCCAATCTAAGAACATGTAATAGTTTTCCATCTGCTTGTGTCCTCTTTGATTTCTGTCTTCAATTCAGTGCAGTCACTCAGTCGTGTCTGACTCTTTGCGACCCCATGAATCGCAGCACACGAGGCTTCCCTGTCCATCACCAACTCCCGGAGTCCACCCAAACCCATGTCCATCGAGTCGGTGATGCCATCCAGCCATCTCATCCTCTGTCTTCCCCTTCTCCTCCATCAGGGTCTTTTCCAATAAGTCAACCCTTTGCATGAGGTGGCCAAAATATTGGAGTTTCAGTCTCAACATCAGTCCTTCCGATGAACACCCAGGACTGATCTTCTTTAGGATGGATTGGTTGATCTCCTTGCAGTCCATGGGACTCTTCAGCACCATAGTTCAAAAGCACTGATTCTACAGCATACGTGTTATAAGTGTGCACCTTCAAACACCCAGTGTAACTGGGCTTCATGGTTCTCTCTGAGAGGCTTGGAGAGGAAACTCCCATAAGGACAACTTTTTGAGTCCTGCCTGTTACACCATAGGTGAGCCAAGAGCTTTGGACTTCCTGCAGTGCCCAGCAGGTTAAAGTCCCGGTGGGGCTCCCCAGTCCACAGCAAGCCTGTGTGTCTGTGTGTGCGCGCTGATACACATGTCTGTGTGTTGGGGTGTGTGTACTTATTTATGTGTCTGTGTGCCTGTTTACATTTTTGTGTGTGCTGCTGCATCTCTGTGTGTGTAATGTCTGTGATGTGTGTGTCTGTATGTTTGTGTCTCTGTGAATAGTCTACCTGTCTTGGTGTGTCTATATTTCCTTATGTGTTTATGTGTCCATATGTGTCCAAGTGTGCATCTCTATGTGGGTGTGTCTGTGTGTTGTTTGTGTGTGTGTGTGTGTGTGTGTGTGTGTTATATGATACAGTGCTTTCCACAAGTGTAACCTTCACAGCCCTAGTCTGGAGGCGGGAAAGCATAAGAAAATAAGATGAATGCTGATTAGGTTTATCAGCTATAGTAGAAAACTCTTAAAGAGCAGAACAGAAAAAAGTAGGCAGAATATTTACTAATTTTGCATTTTCCCAATTCTTGTTCATAGGGAAAAACCTGTTCCCAGTATCAACACTTGGCTACCTTCTACCAAGTAGAGCTTGACAGGGCATGGTAAGCACTGGTTGCACCTAGTGGTCAGAGAGGGCTCTGCCTCGTGCTCATTTTGGCACGCACTGAAACTGAAACACATACCGAAACGAACTGTGCAGAGGAGATTAGCACGGCCCCTGAGCAAGGATAACATGTAAATTCGTGAAGCGTTTTGTATTTTCAAAACTCTTAGAGGAAACTCTCTGACATAAATTACAGCAAGATCTTTTTTGACCCACATCGTGGAGTAATGAAAATAAAAACAAAAGAAACAAATGGGACCTAATTAAGCTTAAAACCTTTTGCACAACAAAGGAAAAAAGCCATAAACAAAGCAAAAAGACAACTGTCAGAATGGGAAAAATATTTGCAAACAAAGCAATTGACAAAGAATTAAACTGCAAAATATACAAACAGTCCATGCAGCTCAATATCAGAAAAACAAACAGCCCAGCCAAAAACTGAGTAGAAGACCTAAACAGACATTTCTCCAAAGAAGAAGAAATACAGAAATACAAATGTATAGATGGCTGACAAGTACATAAAAAAATACTCAACTTCACTCATTAGAGAAATGCAAATCAAAACTACAATGAGGTATCACCTCATAGCAGCCAGAATGGCCATCATAAAATTTACAAAGAATAAATGCTGGAGAGGGTTTGAAGAAATGGAACCCTCTTACATTGTTGGTGGGAATGTAAATAGTACAGCCACAATGGAGAACAGTATGGAGTTTCCTTAAAAAAGAAAAATGGAACTACCATATGACTCAGCAATCCCACTACTGGGCATATACCTGGAGAAAAGCATAATTCAAAAAGATCCTTGTACCCCAGTGTTCATCACAGCACTATTTACAATAGCCAGGACATGGAATGTCCATCAATAAAGGAATGGATAAAGCAGATGTGGTACAAATATACAATGAAATACTACTTGAGACCATACAGAATGAAGTAAGTCAGAAAGAGAAAAATCAAATACTGTATGGTAAAGATGATCTGCAAAGCAGAAATAGAGACACAGATGTAGAGAACAAACATCTGGATACCAAGGGGAAAGTGGGTGGGTGGGTAGGATGAATTGGGAGCTCGGGGTTGAGACATATATGTATATGTATATGTATGTAATGTATAAAATAGATGGCTAATGAGAACCTACTGTATAACACAGGGAAACCTACTCAGTGCTGTTTGGCGACCTATATAGGGAGGAAATCCCCCAAAGAGGGGCATATGTATGTGTGTAGCTGATTCACTCTGCTGTGCAGCAGAGACTAACAAACACTGTAGCAGCTATACTCGATTAAAAAAGAGAGCTCCGGCCTCTGACCAGGAGCAGCTTTTCTTCATTTCTTTTTTCTTAAAAATTTTTTTTAATATATTTTTTAATCTAAGGATAACTGCTTTATAGAATTGTGTTGGTTTCTGCCAAACATCCACTTGAATCAGTCATAGGTATACATCATGTCCCCACCCTCTCGAACCTTCCTCTCACCTCCCACTCCACCCCACCCCTCTAGGTTTGTTACAGAGCCCCAGTTTGAGTTCCCTGAGTCATACAGCAAACTCTCAATGGCCATCTATTTCACATGTTGTCTTCAGTTTCCGGTGGTCTCTTGCAGCTGCTAGGGAAAGGGCGCAGGGGCGGGAGCAGCGAAGGGGTAGAGTGGGCGGGGGTGGAGGGGATGCCCATTGTGACGTCTGTGGGTGTGGCCAGGCGGTGGGAAGACTGGGGAGCAGCTGGAGCTCGCCTGACTCCCAGGACTACCTCCATCGTCATTCAGCACTTTCATCTTGAACTGTAAACTTGTTCCTGGAAGAAGATCAAGTCTTGAGGTTAGTTGGGAAAGAGGAGATAAGGAGCTAACCTGTTCTAGGGAGCAGGTGGGGTTTTAATAAGCCTGTGCTGAATTGTTGCTTTTAGGAGCAAGGAAAATTCCTCTCAGGGAAAATGTGCAAAGTCTAAGACTGAATAGCTGGTACGAACACTCGGGCTTGACACCACAGCAAGTTATTTTCTGGATATAATGGCTCATTGGGAGGCAAGTTCCCAAGACAAAGGGCGTCCCTAGCTCTGGAGGGCCCTGGGGTTACGGAGGAGGAGAATTTGGAACAGTTCAGGCAGCAAATGTTCTGCCTGAACTGAGGAATGGCATCTGCTCTCACCACTGACTTAACCCACGTGAGCCCTAGTCAGGCGTTTTTGTGGAATGGAATGCGCCGGGGTGAAAACGTTAAATCCCTCAGAGCTGCTTCTCTGCACTCTGACCACACACAGTGGAGTAAATGAATTTAAGGTTGCCCACTCTTTCCTAAGAGCGGATGTCAAGCACAAGCATCCCTGGGTGTGTATGTGCTTGGGTTTGACAGGGTAGGTATCTGGGGCTCCTACCACACTGGCCTGGCTACCTGGGAAGCTACCCAGGGAAAATGCTTGAGCACTACTTTAAGGAATGTGATAACTCTACAACCTGCAGTGATTTTGAGGAAAAGCCAACAGGAGGCTGTGAGCAGGGTGGGCGGCTTCTATATCTTTGTGTTTACAAGGCAGTCCCCTGTAACCTAAATCATCCAGGAAATGCCATCCCCAAGGTGTGCGTGTCAGGGGTGAGCATGAGGTCTGCTGTCCAGGTTCCTGGGGCAAGTCTTGTCAGGGCTTGGAGGGCCTGGGAGATTGAATACGTCTAGGGATACCTGGGCTGTGCTGTGCTTAGTTGCTCAGGTGTGTCTGATTCCATGTGACCTCATGGACTGTAGCCACCAGGCTCCTCTGTGCATGGGAATTCTCCAAGCAAGAATACTGGACTGATTTGCCATGCCCTCCTCCAGGGGATTTTCTCAACTCAGGGGTCAAACCCAGGTCTCCCAGATTGCAGGCAGATTCTTTACCATCTTAGCCATCAAGGAAGCCCTCTTACATAATTGCTATTAAGGATTAAATCTCAGGTTAGTTGGGAGAGAGGAGATGAGGCACTAACCTGTTCTGGGGAGCAGGTGGGGTTTTAATAAGCCTGTGCTGAATTGTTGCTTTTAAGAGCAAGGAAAATTCCTCTCAGGGAAAATGTGCAAAGTCTAAGACTGAATAGCTGGTACGAACACTGGAACACTCGGGCTTGACACCACAAGTTATTTTCTGGATATAACGGCTCATTGGGAAGCAAGTTCCCAAGACAAAGGGCGTCCCCAGCCCTGGAGGGCCATGGGGTTACGGAGGAGGAGAATTTGGAACAGTTCAGGCAGCAGATGTTCTGCCTGAACTGTGGGATGACATCTGCTCTCACCGCTGACTTTATCCATGTGAGCACCAGTCAAATGAGAGCTCTAGGTAAACTGTAACTCTGTGTTTAGTCGCTTCAGTCATGTCTGACTCTGTGATCCTATGGAATGCAGCCTGCCAGGCTCCTCTGTCCATGGGATTCTCCAGGCAAGAATACTGGAGTGGGTTGCCATGCCCTCCTCCAGGGGATCTTCTCAACTCAGGGGTTGAATCCAGGTCTCCTGCATTGCATGCAGATTCTTTACCATCTGAGCCAAACTGTAAAGGATTGCACAAAAACTACCTCTTATTGCAGATTTAGCTTACAAATGCTTGAGTGCCATTGTTCTAATCAGGTGTAACGTGGGGGTGATTTAGGAATGTAAGTCCCTAAAGATTTATAATACTGATGAAAAGCAAATGCTGATACCATTCTTGTTCTTTGAGAAGCCATGACACCCTTGGGGTTAGCTGAGATCTGAGATCATCAGGAATCATGGGGCAGGGGGAGACTCTAGCCGCTGCTGGAGATCCGGGTGCCTCGATGCATGAGGAAGGTTTTAGGCCTGAGTCCAGGGCATCGTGTGCATGTTGGAAAGATCGCTGTGATTAGATGGTGGGGAGCAGCTAGGAGGTTCTAGACAGCCACTGCAGAGTCCTGCCAGCTGAGAGGTGACTGCAGTCAGGTCAGGGAGGCGCTGCTGAGGTGAGGGGTCTGCAGAGTCAGAGGGAGTCATCAGAGGTGCTCCTGGTTGTGTGTACCTGAATGGTCACAGGGCCCGAGGGGAAGGAACAGGTTTTGGGACCTCTGCAGAGGTGTTTGGGCGCCTTGGAGACACTGGGGTAGATAAGAAGGCAGCTGGAACACAGTGGTCTGGGCTGCAGAGGGGACTGGTGAGTGACATGTCCATGGGTGAGAACCTCACTTGCTGATCAGATTTTACAGAGTTTTGTGCTTTCAGTTGCACTGCACGGTGGGATATGTGGAGGTACATGCCTACTGTTCAGGGAACTGCTTGCCTGGGCAGGACGCCCCCATACTGGGTACCCAGACCCCAGGTACACAGGAGTTGCGCTTGGCAAGGGGAGTAGCAGGACGCAACTGCAGCACAAGTCTCTTTTCAGGGAGGGAGAGCTCTGTCTTCTCTGATGGGGAGAGAGAAAGAGGCCTGAGCACTGAGTGGGACCTCCAAATTCTTCTTCACCTGGGGCTTCCCAGGTGGCGCTAGTGGTAAAGAACCTGCCTGCCAAGGCAGGAGACAAAAGAGACTTGGATTTGATCCTTGGATTAGGAAGACCCCCTAGAGGAGGGCATGGCAACCCACTCCAGTATTCTTGCCTGGAGAATCCCAAGGACAGAGGAGCCTGGCACGTCACAGTCCATGGAGTCGCAGAGTCTGACACTGCTGAAGCAACTTGGCACACGCACACCAAGTTCTTCTCAAGGCTCAGAGGAAGACAGCTTTTTGTCTGAACTAAAAGTTGAGAATTATGCTTTATTCAGGGGGTTTTCTGAGGACTCATGCCCCAGAAGACAGCCTTTCAGATATCTCTGAGGGATTGCTTTGAAGAAGCAAGAGAGGAGCCAAGATATACAGGAATTTTTGCCACAGAAACCAGGTAGTTGGAACATTAAAAGATAACTGTTAATTGAAAGGATCCACATATCCCAAGGAATTTAGTGCTTTTCTCTGTATGAGAAGATGCCAGAGTCTGGGCTCACTGAAATCACCCCTTTGATGTCCTCAGCTCTCTTGGGCCTGCATCCCACCTGCTTTTCCCCATCCTGCACCTCCTCAGGGTGCAGTCGGCGGTGGCTGCCGAGGCTGCTGGCTTCATTGTCGCAACGTCCTTTGTTTACTGATATAGTAGGCAGTATTCTTTGTCTCCACTTTAAAATGAGAACATAGGGCTTCCCTGGTGGTCCAGTGGTTAAGAATCCACCTTGCAACGCAGGGGACTCTGGCTCGGTCCCTCATCTGGAAAGATCCCACGTGTCTCAGGGAAGCTCAGCCACTGTGCCACAGCTACTGAGCCTGTGCTCTGGAGCCTGTGCTCCACAGCAGGAGAAGCCACCTCAGTGAGAAGCCCTCGTACCATGACTAGAGAATAGCCTCCACTTGCTACAACTAGAGAAAGCCCATGCCCAGCCACAAAGACCCAGTGCAGCCAAAAATAACTAAAGATATAAAATTAACGGAGAGAACATAAAGGAGGGCTTTTAACCCAGTTCATTCATTGCAAGAGCCATCTGAAGGGATTAAGCATCAGACTTCGCAGTCTTGAAGTGGTCTGGAGTGGAATAAGGGGGAAGGCACACACTGCCATCACTGGGCAAGGCCTGCCTCTGCGAACAGGGCAGGCCAACTCCTGGTGGCCTCTACAGTCCTACAGTCTATGCCTGCACCTTCTCTGGGCTTCATCACCTAGAAAGACTGCACCAGATGCAGAAGACCCAGTCACACCCACAAGGATGCAGCTCCCTGGATAGTTCTGCATCAACAAGGAAGCTTTGGTCCTGAGTGGTTTTGTAGAGAGGGACATTGGATAACTGGGTGTGTTCTCAGCACATTGTCCATAGGAGGAGTGATTTCTATTTAATAATAAAGTTTTCACAGCAGCTAATGTGCTTTTGGTCTGATGTCTGTTTCCATTACTGCATTATGTCAGATAATGAAAGCACATGGAGAAAAGTGTTCTTAAAATTTACAGAAAAACTGTTGTCCACATGATGTGTACTGCTACCGCCGGTTTGTGCACTACCGTAAAAGCACCAGGCTAGCGTTGTATTAAGTCATTCACTTTATTCAATTGGCCTGTCTGTGCAGAAGGGGGCAGCGCATCCCCAAGACAGCTGTAACAGCACCGCAGCATGCACCGTGTAAAGGGAGGTGCCTGTGTAGGTGAAGCTGCTGGGCTGAAGGCTACTCAGGGCAGGTTCCTAGGCCTTGCCACTCTTCCACTTCCTGTCCCTATGTCTCTGCTGGCTCATTGGCACCAAACCCAGAATGCAAAGAAATTCGATCATGCCCACAAAATCCTAGCCAAATTCTGTTCTCAGGGCTGTCACGGAAGGGCTGTGGGTGTTTGGCCCCAGCTGGAGCAGAGACAACACAGCTCTCTTAATCCCCTTTTCTTTTTTGTATCTTATTCTTTTTTCCCTCTATTTTTTTTTTTTTTTTTTGTTGTTGAAGTGCAGTTTATTACACCAGCGGGCCCAAGGCAGAGTCTCCTCTTAGCCAAGGACCCCGACCAGCATTTGTGAGGATCTTTTATACCCATGTGTACGTGTCTAAACCCACCACCCCAAATCACCCAGAACTTACATCAACAAAGGGAAGGTAAATACAATCATAATAATGCCATCATTCAAGTATCATGTGTTCGAACAGTCAATAATCAATAAGCCCGAGGTTATACTCCAAATAGTTAATAGTCGATAAGCCCAAGGTTACTATCAGAAAGTTTATGACCTGTCCGGAGCCAGAGTTTATGACCTGTCCGGAGCCAGGGGTGATTAGTGCATGTTTTCTCTTAGGTGTTGAGTATCGTGGATATAATCTTCAAGATTCCCCTGTCCAGAGGGGGGTCTTATCCCTCCATTGTAATTTCCACAGGCACTAAGCACAGAGTTCAGAGTCCATTAGAGAGGTGCCCGAGCATGATCAGCATGAACAGGCCTGAAGTGGAGATTGGGCCCTATGAATTCCTTTTCAGCATGAAAAAAAAAATCCACATTTTTACGTGGATATAATTAAGGTTTAAATTTGTTCTTTTGGAAGACTTTTGAATTTCCCTGTTGAATTGTTTATTTCAAAAGGAGTTCACTGGGCAATGAAGTATTGTATTAGGTGCTTTGAAAAGATCCCCCAAAAGTATTCATCTGTGCTTGTGATTTAATTAAAGCTATGTAATGTGCAGTTAGCTGTAACTGTATTATTTTGTTCAGTGTTCACGTGTACAGACAATTCTGTTAGCATCACAAGTTGCTTGTAAACAGCATTTGTTTAAGTTGCCAGCAACAGGGACACCTTGCAGTTTTCCTTCTCTCTCCATATGCTGTTCAGGGTTTGATAGTTATCTTAAGGGTCTGCATATCGTCACTGATTAATTTCCCTTTGTTCCTCCTTCTGCTTAATTTTATCATTCCAAAGCTTAGTATGCATTAAAAAATTCTAATCAGAATTGAATAAGTCAAGCTTAGTTTTAGGAAATAGAAACTCTTCTGGCTTTATCTGGCAGAAATTTGGGGAAATAGATTTCAGTAGCCTCACTAGAGGGCACAGAGGATCAAATTCAGCGTTGGATCAGGAGGTTTGACTGCCAGGACCACAATGGCAGAAACATAAGTAAAGGGAAGGGCAGGAGAGGATACCAGCAAGAGTTAATTGTTTTAGCTAGGGGCAGGGATTTTTCATAGCATTTTTTCTTTTAATTTTCTTTACTTTATTGTGTTGGTTTTGCCATACATTGACATGAATCTGCCCCTCCAGAACCCCCTTCCCTCCTCCCTCCCGATTAGAACTGCCATATGACCCAGCAATCCCACTGCTGGGCATACACACCGAGGAAACCAGAATTGAAAGAGACACGTGTACTCCAGTGTTCATCGCTGCATTGTTTACAATAGCCAGGACATGGAAGCAACCTAGATGTCCACCAACTGACGAATGGATAAGAAAGCTGTGGTACATATACACAATGGAATATTACTCAGCATTAAAAAAAAATTCATTTGAATCAGTTCTACTCAGGTGGACGGAACTGGAGCCTATTATCCAGAGTGAAGTAAGCCAGAAGGAAAAACAACAATACAGTATACTAACGCATATATATGGAATTTAGAAAGATGGCAGTGAGAACCCTGCATGCGAGACAGCAAAAGAAACGCAGATGTATAGAACAGACTCGTGGACTCTGTGGAAGAGGGCAAGGGTGGGATGATATGGGAGAATGGCAGTGAAACATGTTAATTATCATGTGAAATCCCTCTATTTTTTAATTGGAGGATAATTGCTTTACAATTTTGTGTTGGCCTCTGCCATACATTAACATAAATCAACCATGGGTATATGTATGTCCCCTCCCTCCTTAAACCCACTCCTATTTCCCACTGCATCCCACCCTATCCCACCCCTCTAATTTCTCACAGAGCACTGGGTTGAGGTCCTTGTGTCACACAGCAAATTCCCACTTGCAATCTATTTTATATATGGTAAGTGGTGCTAGTGGTAAAGAATCTGGCTGCCAGTGCAGGAGATGCAGGAGACACAGGTTTGATCCCTGGGTCAGAAAGATCTCCTGGAGGATGGCCATTCTGACTGGTGTGAGGCGATACCTCATTGTAGTTTTGATTTGCATTTCTCTAATGGTTAGTGATGTTGAGCATCATGTGTTTGTCGGCCCTCTGTATGTCTTCTTTGGAGAAGTGTCTGCTTGGGTCTTTCACCCATTTTTTGATTGGGTTGTTTGTTTTTCTGGTATTGAGCTGCATGACCTGTTTTGAGTAATCTTCTCCCATTCTGAGGGGTGTCTTTTAATCTTGTTTAGTGTTTCTTTTGCTGTGCAAAATCTTTTAAGGTTAATTAAGTCCCATCTGTTTACTTTTGTTTTTATTTCCATTATTCTAGGAGGTGGGTCAAAGAGGATCTTGCTGTGATGGATGTCAAAGAGTATATCACCTATGTTTTCCTCTAAGAGCTTTATAGCTTCTGGCCTTACGTTTAAATTTTTAATCCATTTTGAGTTTATTTATTTATTTTTTTAAGTTTTTTTTATTTTTGTGTGTGATGTTGACAAGTGTTCTAGCTTCATTCTTTTACGTGTAGCTGTCCATTTTGTCCCAGGACCACTTATTAAAGAGGCTGTCTTTTCTCCATTGTATTTTCTTGCCTCCTCTGTCAAGACAAGGTGCCCATAGATGCATGGATTTATCTCTGGACTTTCTGTCTTGTTCCCTTGATCTATATTTCTGTTTTTGTGCCAATACCATACTGTCTTACTGACTGCAGTTTTATAGTATAGTCTGAAGTTAGGAAAGTTGATTCCTCCAATTCCAATCTTCTTTTTGAAGATTACTTTTGCTATTTGTGATCTTTTGTGTTTCCATACAAATTGTGAAATTTTTTGTTCTACTGCTGTGAAAAATACCATTGGCAGTTTGATTGTTGTCATTCACTCACCTAGTCATATCAGACATTGCAACCCCTTAGACTGCATCACACCAGGCTTCCCTGTCCTTCACAATCTCCCAGAGTTTGCTCAAACTCATGTCCATTGAATCAGTGATGCCATCCAAGCATCTTATTTTCTGTCATCCCCTTCTCTTACTGCCCTCAATCTTTCCAAGCATTAGGGTCTTTTCCATTGAGTCAGCTCTTCACATCAGGTGGCTAAAGTATTGGAGTTTAAGCTTCAGCATCAGCCTTCTGATGAATAATCAAGGTTGATCTCCTTGCAGTCCAAGGGACTCTCAAGAGTCTTCTCCAGTGCCACAGGTTAAAAGCATCAGTCCTTTGGTGTTCACATGATATACTCAGCATATAAACTAAATAAGCAGGGTGACAATATACAGCCTTGACATGCTGCTTTCCCAATTTTGAACCAGTCTGTCGTTCAATATCTAGTTCTAATTGTTGCCTCTTGACCTGCATACAGGTTTCTCAGGAGGCAGGTAGTTTGATAGGGATTGCATCGAATCTGTAGATTACTTTGGATAGTATAGTCACTTTTCCAGTATTGATTCTTCCAATCCAAGAACATGGTATAGCTCTGTCTATGTCATCTTTGATTTCTTTCATCAGTGTCTTATAGTTTTCTGCATACAAATCTTTTGCGTCTTTAGGTAGGTTTATCCCTAGGTATTTTATTCTTTCTGTTACAATGGCAAATAGGATTGTTACCTTAACTTCTCTTTCTGATTTTTTCCAAACTATGCTGAATAACAGTGGTGAGAGTGGGCACCATTGTCTTGCCCCTCAGCTTAGAGGAAATGCTTTCAGTTCTTCACCACTGAGAGTAATGTTTTCTGTGGGTTTGTTGTATACGGCCTTTATTATGTTGAGGTAGTTTTCTTCTATGCCTATTTTCTGGAGAGTTTTTTTCTTTTTATCATAAATGAGTGTTTAATTTGTTGAAAACTTTTCCTGCATCTGCAGAGATGATAATATGGTTTTTATCTTTCAGTTTGTTGATATGCTGTATCACAATGATTTATTTGCATATACTGAATAATCCTCGCATCCCTGGGATAAATCCCACTTGTTGATCTTCCTTTCTTAATGCCTCCATTGTTGAGCTTCCCCTTGGACTTGGAACAGTGAACAACAGCTGCTGGATTAGGTCAGGAAGGACACAGGGGTAGAACCCACTGTCTTCCCAGGAGGGCATGACCAGTCACCTCACCCTTGTGCACTGTCCCCTGGCCACCCTGTACCCAGTGCTGTCAACTAGTGGGTCCCTCTCATCAGACTCTGGGCACATCCTCTGGGCACTGCCACTAGACTAGTGGGAAGGAATCAGAGCCAGAGGACAGAACAAACAGCATAGATGGATATATTTAAGGCCAGGTGTGAATACTGTGACATTCCACTGGGTCTGAAATGTCAGCCATGACCATCATTTTTTTTTTTTTTTTCCGACATTGGTGGCAACTTGGTTGTTTTGGTGTGGAAATCTGACTGACTAGAGGGTTCCTGCTCCAGACAGTCAGGGTGCCAAGGATGGCACCTCTCCTGCTGACTGCATGTGTCCATCCCAGCCTAAGGTTACCCTCATATTTTGACCAGGCCCTCTTGTGTAGAGTTCTCAGGGTGAGCACTAGACATCTTTCAATAGATTAGTTGCATGGGGTTCAGTGGGATGAGACCAGACTGAGGCTTTGGGTTCAGTGGAAGTTCAGCCAGGGCTGGGGTGCTGGAGAGTATTCCCAGTGGACATGCTGTGGGCTGGGGTTCTTCAGTCACATGCACGAGAGGTGGTGATCAGGTGCAAGCAGGAGGATTGGGGATATGTTTAGAGGAACAGGATGAGGAACATAAGAGAAAGAGAGGGACCTCTGGGTGAGCAGAGCCCTCAGTCACCCTGAGAAAGTGGGCTGAGCAAGAACACAGTCACCGGGCAGTGCTGAGCAGGGACACAGAGGAGGCTGTGGTGGGAGGCCCAGCTCAGGGCAGGCTGGATTGGAAGATGAACATCTTCAGAGTGGCCTGCGTCTAAAGCCCTGAGACTGAGATCTAGGGAGGAACGGCTCAAGACAAAGGCTGGGAAGAGGGGAGGGAGTCAGCAAAGGAGAACGAGAAGAACCAGAGGGCCAGGGAATCGTGGGACCAGAAGGAACGTTGCTTGCACAGTAGGATGCTGAGAACCCCAGAGAGGGACAGAGTTGAGAGTTTACCAGTGACCTTGGCAAGGTTGTTTTTCATCAAACTGGGGAACATAGCTTGGGTGAAGTGGGTTCAATAAAGGAGAAGTGAATATAGTCTTGAGAAGTTGTGCTGTACAGGATAGGAGAGCAACTGGGCAGTGGCTCAATGACTCTGGGAAGACAGGGAGATTCACCTTTTTATTTTGAGGCAATTGTATATATACATGCAATTGTAAGAAATAATAGTGAGATCCCCTGAACCCTTTACAAAGTTTCCTCCAGTGGCAAACCTCATGCAAAACTACAGTACAACATGACTGCCAGGATGTCCAAGATACAGGGCATCCCATCACCAAAGGACCCTCGTGTTGCCCTTTTACAACACTTACATTCCATTCACCCCAACCCGCACTTAACCTGGGGGAAACAGCTAAGCTGTTCCCATTTCGATAATTTTGCCATTTCAAGAATGTTTCACACACAGAATCATATGATATGTAACCTTTCGTGAACAGCTTGTCTCTGTGAAAGTGCATTCATGCAAGTTGTTACATGTTTCAATAGCTTGTGGGGTTTTATCACTGAGTATAAATGTTCCATGATAATATCATTTGTTTAACCACTCACATGCTTTTTCTTTCAGTTTTCTTTTTTTCAACTTTATTAAAGTATAATTAACAAATAGACAAATACTCTACATATTTAAGGCAGAAAATGATGTTTTGATAACATCCATTTCTTTCCTTTTTTCCAGCAAATGTCATTTATTGTTATTAATAATGTTTTTCTTACTTTTATTTATTATAATTGACTTATACTATATTTAGTTCAGATGTACAACATAGTGACTCAATATTTTAGTAGAGTAAACTGACTATATCCCCTGTGCTGTAAATTATATACTTGAATCATAGTTATATTGTTTAAATTCCAAAATTTATGATTTTACACACTTACAGGAGACTTGGAAAACACATAACATATATATATATGTTATATATATAACATATATAGTTATAAACTATAACAGTTTATAGTTATAAACTATATAACATATATAGTTCTATTATATTTAAAAATTATTTTTTAAGTAGATAAATTAAGATTTTTAGTTTGAATTTCAATGTCAAACATTCAAAAGTTAATAGAATGATTATACAGAGAAGCAGAAGGATGTGGTAGACATGAAAAACACTGTGAGCTAATTCAATGTAATTAAGATTTATACAATTTTCACACAACAATAGGATACAAATTCTACTCAAGTTCCCATAGACTATCGACTAGGAGACGCTGGAATATATCCAGGGATATAAAACAAGGTGGAAAAGTTAACGGTCTAAAAGTATTGACATCATACAGAGTCTGTTCTCTTTTAACTGTGGAATTATGTTAGAAATCAATGTCAAACTATATTTGAAAATAGCTCACATATTTAGAAGTGTAATGTGACATTTACCAAGGGAGATCTTTGACTTAGCCATTGAAAGCCTCAATAAAGCTAGAAGACTGAAAAACCACAGAGAGTGATTGCAGAGAAGACAGTTAAATTTAAATGAGAAATTAATGTACAAGATAACTTTAGAAAACTATGTATTTGGAAATTAAATGTTCACTTTTAAATGATGGGTGTTATCTAAGAAGCCATAACACGAAAAATTAGAAAATACTTGTGATGGAATAAACATGAAGAGAATTTACCAGTATTTGTTGCATGCAGCTGAAGCTGCTCAGTGCAGTTAAATAAGGTGTGAAAATAAATAATAGATACACAAACTTGTGAGCAATTTGAACAAAATCTGTAGTTTAGTCAATAATGCTGTATCACATGTTAGTTTCCTATTGTTTTTCTTTTTAATAACCATGGCAGATTCATGTTAATGTATGGCAAAACTAACACAATAAAGTAAAGAAAATTAAAAAAAAAAAGAAAGAAAATGGAATTGTATATTCAGCACAACAAATTTATTTTAAATATAGATTTTCAAGTAATTTTGACAGACATCATCCAAATGTATGATGTCCTTTCCTGTCCCTTTGAGACATATAGTATTAGTTGCTCAAAAAAAAAATAATAACATAGTATATCTTTATATTCTCAGAATTGGATTAGGAGTTTCAAGACTCATTCAGTTTTTTTTAAATCACTAAAATAATGTTTCTAGACTTTTAGCAGTAACATTGGATGCCAGAATAAATGGAACTATATCAAAGTTTTGATTGAATGTAAATTAGAAACATAGCATTCTAGTCATACTTGGTCAAACAAGTGGAGTTAAAATGTCATAAATTTGTTCAGGCAAAAATGCATAAATTTTTCAAAATATATATTTTATATTATACTTATTATTTATACAGGTCTTCCCTGGTGGCTCAGGGGTAAAGAGCCTGCCTGCAATGCAGGAGCCTCAGAAGAAGTGGGTTTGATACCTGGGTCAGAAAGATCCCCTGGAGGAGAAAATGGCAACCCACTCTAGTATTCTTGCCTGGAGAATTCCATGGACAGGGAAGCCTGGTGGGCTACCTGGGAGTCCATGGTGTCACAAAGAGTCAGTTGTGACTGAGCAACTTTCACTTACTATTTATATATAAACTTTTTCTACTATACTTGATAAAGGCTTGAAAAAGAACAGCAAAGAGACATCCTCTGGCTGTGTAATTATTAGCTCCCAACCTAAAGAAAGACCAGTTCTAGGGCAGGATACGTTGTTGCACAAGGCTTAAGACAAGCATGAGTGAGAATGTTCACCTCCCGTTTAAATGGCCCTAGACTCCCTGCCTAAATTAACTCTCTCGCTTCCAACATTCTCCTGGTGATGGTTGTTCAACAGCTAGTTTCAATTCTGACGGTCTCAACAGGAGATGAGCACATGTCCTTTATTTTGCCATCTTAATTTGATTCTGTCTTAGTTATTTTGTAGCTTGTAGTTTATACCTCCTAATCCTCTTCCCCATCTTGCTCCTCCCCCCATACCTCTCCCCACTGATAACAAGTTTGTTCTTTGTATCTGTGAGTCTGTTTCTATTTTGTTATATTCATTTGTTTCATTTTTTTGACTCTACATAAAAGTAAAATCTTACAGTATTTGTCTTTCTCTGTCTGACTTATTTTACTAAGCATAATACCTTTCAAGTCATCATCCATGTTGTTGCAAGTGGCAATATTTCATTCTTTTTTTTAAAGGCTGAGTAATATCCCATTACATATATGTACATATATGTAATATATATATACTATTATATATAATGTAATACATATTATATACGCATATATTATGTGTGTGTGTGTGTGTGTGTATACAGAAACAACAAATGCTGGAGAGGGTGTGGAGAGGAGGAAACCCTCCTACACCATTGATGGGAGTTGATACAGCCACTATGGAAAACCATATAGAGGTTCCTTAAAAACCTAAAGATTCTATATGACCCTGCAATCCCATTCCTGGGTATATATCCAAACAAAAACACGATCCAATAGGATACATGCACCCTGATGTTCACTACAGCACTGTTTACAAACCAGGATAGGGAAGCAAACTAAATGTCCATTGATAGAGAAATGGATAAAGAAGATGTAGTACATATATATGATATGAATATTACTTGTCATTAAAAAGGATCAAATAAGGCCATTTCCGGCAACACGGATGGACCTAGAGAGTGTCATACTGAATGAAGTAAGTCAGAGAAACAGAAACATTGTATGACATGCCTTATATGCAGAATCTACAAAGACATGAAACAAATGAACTTGCAAAACAGAAGCATACCTAGAGAAAGAATTTATGGTTGCTAGGGGAAAGGGATAGTTAGGGAGTTTGAGATGGACAGGTACACACTGTTATATTTAAAATGGATAACCAACAAGGACCTATTGTATAGAATGGAAACTCTGCTGAGTGTTACATGGCAGCTGGATGGGAGGGGAGTCTGGGAGAGAATGGATACATGTATATGTGTGGCTGAGTCCCTTTGCTGTCTACCTAAAACTATCAGAACATTGTTAATTGGCTATACTCCTATAAAAAAGAAAAAGTTTAATAAAAGTCTTGGATTAGGAAAAAATAAATCAGGTTGTTTGTTTTGACGTTGAGTTGTATGAGCTCTGTATGTGTTTTGGATATTAACCCTTTACCAGATGTATCATTTGCAAGTATCTTTTTCCATTCGGTAGGTTTCCTTTTTGTTTTGTTGATAGATTCCTTCACTGTGCAAAAGCTTTGTGTTTGATATAGTTCTATTTGTTAATTTTGCTTTTGTTTCCTTTCCCTGAGGAGGCAAATCCAAAAAAGAAAAAAAATGTATTGCTAAGACCAATGACAAGCAGCATATTGCCAATGTATTTTTTAAAGAAGTTTTATGATATCAGGTCTTAAGTTTGGTCTTTAATCCATTTTGAGTTTATTTCTATGTCTGGTGTGAGAAAATGTTCTGATTTAATTTTCTGCAAGTAGCTGTCCAGTTTTCCAAGCACTAATTATTGAAGAGATTGTCTTTTCTCCGTTGTATATTCTTGTCTCCTTTCTCATAAATTATTTGGCCATAAGTGAGTGGGTTTTTCCTGACCTCTCTGTTTTGTCCCACTGATCTATGTGTTTTTTTTCTTCCAGTACCATCCTGTTCTGATTACTGTAGCTGTGTAGTATGGGCTGACGTCAGGGAGCCTGATACCTCCAGCTTCGTTCATTCCTCTCCAAATTGCTTTTGCTACTCAAGGACTTTTATGGTTTCAGATACATTTTATTATAAGATTGTTTTTTCTAATTCTGTGAGAAATGTCACGTGTGTTTTGATAGGGATTGCCTTAAATCTATAGATTTCTAGGGGTTGTGTTAAATCTATAGATTGCTTTGGACATGTTAACAGTGTTAATTCTTTCAATGCATGAACATGGGTTATCTTTCTATTTATTTGTATCATCTTCAGTTACTTTTATCAGTGTTTCATAGTTTTTAATATATAAGTCTTTTATTATCTTGGTTAAGTTTATTCCTAGGTATTTTATTCTTTTTGATGTGATTTTAAGTGTTTTTATTTTCTTGATTTCTTTTTCTAGTAAGATAATAAATATATCATGCTCAGTCCTGTCTAACTCTTTGCAACCCCATGGACTATACTGTAGAGGCTTCCCTGGTGGCTCAGAGGGTAAAGCATCTGCCTGCAATGCAGGAGACCTGGGTTCAATCCCTGGGTCGGGAAGATCCCCTGGAGAAGGAAATGGCAATCCACACCCATACTCTTGCCTGGAAAATCCCATGGATGAAGAAGTCTGGTAGGCTACAGTCCATGGGGTCGCAAAGAGTCAGACACGACTGAACTACTTCACTTCACTTCAAGGGAGTTAGAGAAGGCAAGATTCGGGAAAAGAATGAGATGGGCACTTTACGGAAACAGATCACCTTTAATGAGGCGAGAAGGGGCAGCAGTCAAGTTAGTGAGCTGCTGCACTTACCCAAGAAAAGAGTAAGTATATATAGGCATATATGTGGACATCTACTGTCTTAAGGAGGCCTGTTCTTGTCCAAGGTTGTTCAGGTTATCTCTTAAACAGCTGGGGCAAGGAATTCTAGAAATTGACCAGAGGCTGGGACTGGCTGGGAGCTGGGTGTAATCAACCTTAATGTCCATTTTTTTCTTCTGGTGAGAGAGTTCTTTGTTTTGCATAAAATGGTGGTGAGGACCCAGAGGGGAGTTTTAACTCCAGGCTATTTTGAGCCGTGTAACTTTCCTTCATGTACAGTCCATGGAATTCTCCAAGCCAGAATACTGGAGTGGGTAGCCTTTCCCTTCTCCAGGGAGTCTTCCCAACCCAGGGATTGAACCCAGGTCTCCTGCATTGCAGGCAAATTCTTTACCAGTTGAGCTACCAGGGAAGCCATATGCTCATTATATTTCCCATTTTTCTTCCTGTATTTGATTGCTAGTTTCCTGCCATTGTATTCTGGAAAAAATGCTTGATATAATTTCTGTCCTCTTAAATTTGTTGAAACTTGTTTGTGGCCTACCTTGTGATCTATCCTGAAGAATATTCCATGTGCACTTGAAAAGAATGTGCATTCTTCTATTTTTGAATGGAATGTCCTGTAGCTATCTACTAAATCCAACTGGTCCGATGTATGATTTAGGACCACTGTTGATTTTCTGTCTGCATGATTTTTCCGTCGATGTGGGTGAAGTGTTAAAAGTTTTTACTAGTATTGTATTATTATCAGTTTGTCCCTTTACATTTGTTAATATTTACTTCATATATTTAGGTGTTCCTATATTAGGTGGCATGTATGTTAAAGAACATTATATCTTCTTTTTGTATTGATCCCTTTATCATTGTATGATGCCCTTTTTGTCTTTTGTTATAGACTTTCTCTGATATGAGTATTGTTACCCCAGCTTTCTTGTCATTTCCATTTTCATGGAATATCTTTTTCCATTATCTCACTTTCAGTCTGTCTGTGTCTTTAGCTGTAAAGTGAGTCTCTTTTAGACAGCATATAGATGGGTCTTTTAAAAATCTAATCAACCCCTTTATATCTTTTGATTGGAGGATTTAGTCCATGGACTTTTAAATTATTAGTATTACTTTTATACTTATTGCCATTTTGTCACTTGTTTTCTGGTTGTTTTCATAGCTCTTCCCTATTCTTTTCTTCTTGTTTCTTCCTTGGTGGTTTTTTCCCTTGATGGTTTTTTTTTCTTTAGTGTCTTGTTTGTATTCTTTACTCTCTAGTTTTTGTGTGTCTATTGTAGGTTTTTGATTTGTGGTTACCATGAGGTTTATACATGTTGACCTATATCTTTGTTGTTGTTGTTATAATTCAGTCACTAAGTTATGTCTGACTTTTTGTGATCCCACGGGCTGTAGCCTGCCAGGCTCCTCTGTTCATGGGGTCCTCCAGGCAAGAATACTGGAATGAGTTGTCATTTCCTTCTCCAGGGGATCTTCTTGGACCAGGGATTGAACCCGTGTCTCCTGCATTGGCAGGCAGACTCTTTTTTTTTTTTTTTTTGGCAGGCAGATTTTTTAACCACTGAGCCACCAGGGAAGGCCATATTTGTTTTGAACTGATAATCTACTTGTTTTAAATTGACAATCATTTAAGCTAAAATATATTATAGAAGATCTACATATTTTTACTCCTTTTCCCCATGTTTTATGTTTCTGATGTCATATTTTACATCATCAGGTCTACCCCTCAACTGCTTTTTTGTAGTTATACTTGATTTTATATTTTTTGTTTTTTTAATTTTCTAACTAGCTTATTTAAATTATTGATTCACAGCCTTTATTATAGATTTGCTTTTACTAGTGGGACTTTTCCTTTCCTATAAATTCTTACTTCTTATTGTCGCCTTTTATTTCCACTTAGAGAAGACCCTTTAACACTTCATTTAGGGTTGATTTAGTGTTTATGATCTCTTAGTTTTTGTTTGTCTGAAAAACCTTTCTCTCTCTTTCAATTCTGAGTGATAACCTTGGTATGTAGCAGACCTGACATTGTAACTTTTTCCTTTTCAGAACTTTAAATATGTCACTTCTTTCTGCAGAAACATCAGTTGATAGCCTTATGGGGGTTCTCTTGTATGTTACTCTTTGTTTTTCTCTTGCTGCCTTTAAAATTCCCTATTTACCTCTTGTCATTTTAATTATGATATGTTTTGGTGTGTATCTATTTGGGCCCATCTTGTTTTATTCTTTCTGTACTTGGATATCTGTTTCCTTCCTTAGGTCTGGGAAGTTTTCATCCAGGGTTTCATCAAATACATTTTCTATCCCTTTCTGTCTCTGTTTCTTCTGTGACCTCAATAAAGTAAATGTTCATATAATTTGTGCTGTAAACTATCTTTATATAAAAAAATTCCTTTTTAAAAAAATGTTCTTATTGGGTAAGTTCTATTATTCTGCCTTCCACATTGCCTGTGTGTTCTTTTGTATCACTCAGTCTGTTGTTAATACTTTCTAGTGTATTTTTCATTTCAGTTATTCATTTCTGAGTAGTTATTTTTTATATTTTCAAATTCTTTGTTGAAGTTCTCATTGTGTTCATCTATTTTTCCCCCAGTTCAGTTAGCATTTTTATTACTATTGCTTTGAACTCTTTATCATGTAAATTAATTATCTGTTTCATTAAGGCTTTTTTTGGGTTTTATCATATTCTTTTGCTTGATGCATATCTCTTTGTTTTCACATTTTGTTTAGCTGTATCTGCTGTCTCTATGAACTTGAGTGAAGCAGCCACCTATGTCAGTCTTGAAGGGGTGTCCTTGTGCAGGAGTGCCTGTACCCAGCCTGCATGTGTTCAGTGGCTTTGGTAGGAGAATTGGATAGGAAGCACAGGCTACATCTTCCCCTGGAGTGTTCTGTTATCCACTACCTTGGCTGGGATTAAGGCTGGAGTTGGAAATGCTAGAGCCAGAAGTGGGTACCCTCTGGGGCTTCTCCTAGGCTCAATGGCAGTTGTTGCCCTTTTGAGGGTGAGGTTGGGACCTGACGGGTTGGAGCAGAGCCCTGGGGGAGTTGTACTTATCCCTGGTGTGATGACATTCTCTGCCTTTTGGGGGGCAGGGATAGGGCCAGAGGGCTGGGGCAGCATCACTGAGATATTGCTGCTCCTTTTCTGGTGTCATCAGTCTTTGCTCTGGCTAAGACCTTTGTGCCTTCATTGGCTCTGTTCCTTTCAGGTGTGTGCACTCTTATTGGCTGTGGCAACCTCTGCATTACGAGAAGCAATGTTGGAGTAGGAGGGACTGGTGCAGTGCTTGGTGTGGGCTGAGGGGCATGTTGTGGCACTCCTGGCATGCCAGCCAGGGCCTCAGGTAGTTTTCAATTTGCTGTCTTTGTGCTGGGACTGGGAGTAAGCAAGTGCACGCACTCTTCAACTTTAGAGTCTTGATTTCCTACAGCCTTCTGGTAAGCCCCACTAGTTTTCAAATAAGCTAAGTGGGATCATCCTCCTAGTGTCAGACTCCAGAGTTATATGGCTTGAACCTGTCATTGCCTAGCAAAGATCCCTTTAGCCTTGGATATTCCTCTCTTCTTCTGGGTCCCCTGCTAAACACGTGGGTCCCTACTAGATTGCTTCTCTCCTCCCACAAGACTCTGTGTGCTTCTTTCTTTAGATCCTTTAAGTTGTAGATGAGCTGTTCTGCTAGTCTTTAGGTCATTCTCAGCAAGAGTTGCTCTATGTGTAGTTGTAATTTTGATGTGTTCATGGGGAGAAGTGAGCTCAGGGTCTTCCTACTCCACCATCTTGACCCTGCTTCCTAATCATTTAGACATTGACAAGTGTTGATAGACGTCAGGGTTGTTTCTGGTTTTGGCCTATTATGGATAGAGCTGCTACAAAGATTTGTGTATAGGTTTTTGTGTGAAAGTAAATTGCATCAATATAGGATAACTTTCCAGGAGTGTAATTCTGGGGCATGTGATACTTCTTTCTTAAGAAGCTATCAAACTTCTTTCCAGGCTGTCTATGCCATGTTGCATTCCCACCAGCAGTGGGAGTCCATTCTCTGCTTGCTCACCAGCATTTGGTGTTTTCTTCACTTTTAAATTTTAGAAATTTTCATGGTATGCAGTGACATGTCATTGTAATTTTAATTTGCATTTCCCTAACAGATAATGATGTTGGACATCTTCTCATGTGCTTGTTTGCCGTCTCTAGATCCCCTTCAGTGAAGTGACTTCTCATATTTTTGCCCATTTTCTTTTTTTGCCACTTAATTTTTTTTAGTTGAAGGATAATTGCTTTACCAAGTTTTGTGGTTTTCTGTTGTACATCAACAAGAACCAGCCATAGGTACACCATGTCCCGTCCATTCTGAACCTCCCTCCCATCTCCGTCCTCATCCACCCTTCTAGAGCCTCTGTTTGAATTCCCTGAGCCATATAACAAATTCCTATTGGCTGTCTATTTTACATGTGGCACTGTAAATTTCCATGTTATTCTCTCTGTACATCTCACTCTCTTCCTCTTCCCCTCCCCTCATGTCCATAAATCTGTTCTCTATGTCTATTTCTCCACTGCTGCCCTGCAAATAAATTCATGAGTACCATCTTTCAAGATTCCATATATATGTATCAGTAAATGATATTTAAGTAATATCCTGGTAGCTCAGCTGTTAAAGAATCTGCCTGCAAGGTAGGAGACCCTGGTTCAGTTCCTGGGTTGGGAATATCTGCTGGAAAAGGGATAGGCTACCCACGCCAGTATTGTTGACCTTTCCTGGTGGCTCAGCTGGTAAAGAATCTGCTTGCAATGCAGGAGACCTGAGTTTGATCCCTGGGTTGGGAAGATCCCCTGGAGAAGGGTAATGCAACTCACTCCAGTATTTTTGCCTGGAGAATTCCATGGACTATCATGGGATCACAGAGAGTCAGACATGACTGACTGGCTTTCACTTTCATATAATATTTATATTTCTCTTTCTGACTTACTTCACTCTGTGTAATAGGCTCTAGGTTTGTCCATCTCATTAAAATGAACTCAAATGCATTCCTTTTTATGGCTAAGTAGAATTTCATTGTAGGAGACTTCCTTGTAGCTCAAACAGTAAAGAATCTACTTGTGAGGCAGGATACCAGGGTTTGATCCCTGGGTTGGGAAGTTCTTCTGGAGAAGGGAATGGAAATCCACTCTAGTATTCTTGTCTGGAGAATTCCATGGACAGAGAAACCAGGTGGGCTACAGTTCATGGGGTCGCAAAGAGTTGGACACCACTGAGCAACTAACACAGTCCACAGAATTTCATTGTATATATGTACCACAGCTTCTTTATTCATTCATCTGTTGATGAACATCTAAGTTGCTTCCATGTTCTAGCTATTGTAAATAGGGCTGCAATGAACAATGGGATACATGTGTCTTTTTCAATTTTGGTTTCCTCAGGGCATATGCCTAGTAGTGGGATTGCAGGGTCATATACTGGTTTTATTCCTAGTGTTTTAAGGAATTGCCATACCATCTTCTATAGTGGCTGTGTCAATTTACATTCCCACCAGCAATGAAAGAGTTCCCTTTTCTACACACCCTCTCCAGCATTTATTGTTTGTAGACTTTTTGATGAGGGCCATTCTGACTGGCATAAGGTGGTATCTCATTGCAGTTTTGATTTGCATTTCTCTAATAATGAGCAATATTGAGCGTCTTTTCATGTGTTTGTTAGCCATCTGTATGTCTTCTTTGGAGAAATGTGTTTAGGTCTTTTCCCCACTTTTTGATTGGGTTGTTTGCTTTTCTGGTATTAAGTTGTATGAGCCCCTTGTATATTTTGGAAATTAATTCTTTGTTAGTTGTTTCCTTTGCTATTTCTCTCTCATTCTGAGGGTTGTCTTTTCACCTTGTTTGTAATTTCCTTTGCTGTGCAGAAGTTCTTAAGTTTAATTAGGTCTCACTTGTTCATTTTTGTTATTATTTCTATTACTCTAGAATGTGGGTCATAGAAGATCTTGCTTTGTTTTATGTCACTGAGTGTTCTGCCCATAGTTTTCTCTAAGAGTTATATGCTTTTTGGCCTTATTTTAGGCCTTTAATCCATTTTGAGTTTATCTTTGCGTATGGCATTAGGAAGTGTTCTAATTTCATTCTTTTGCATGTAGCTGTCCAGTTTCCCAGCACAACTTGTTGAAGAGGCTGTCTTTGCTCCATTGTATATTCTTGCCTCCTTTGTTAAAAATAAGTTACCCATAGGTGTGTGGGATTATCTCTGGGCTCTCTCAGTTCAGTTAAGTCCCTCAGTCGTGTCCAACTCTTTTTGACCCCATGGACTGCAGCACACCAGGCCTCCCTGTCCATCACCAACTCCCGGAGTTTACTCAAACTCATGTCCATTGAGTTGGTGATGCCATCCAACCATTTCATCCTCTGTCATCCCCTTTTCCTCCCGCCTTCAATCTTTCCCAGCATCAGGGTCTTTTCCAATGAGTCAGTTCTTTGCATCAGGTGGCCAAACTATTGGATTTTCAGCTTTAGCAATGAATATTCAGGACTGATTTCCCTTAGGATGGACTGGTTGGATCTCCTTGCAGTCCAAGGGACTCTCGAGAGTCTTCTCCAACACCACAGTTGAAAAGCATCAATTCTTTGGTGCTCAGCTTTCTTTACAGCCCAACACTCACATCCATACATGACTACTGGAAAAACCATAGCCTTGGCAAGATGGACCTTTGCTGGCAAAGTAATGTCTCTGCTTTTTAATATGCTGTCTAGGATGGTGATAACTCTCCTTCCAAGGAGCAAGTGTCTTTTAATTTCAAGGCTGCAATCACCATCTGCAGTGATTTTGGAGCCTAAGAGAATAAAGCCTGTCACTGTTTCCACTGTTTCTTCATCTATTTGCCATGGAGTAATGGGACCAGATGCCATGATCTTAGTTTTCTGAATGTTGAGCTTTAAGCCAACTTTTTCACTCTCCTCTTTCACTTTCATCAAGGCTCCTTAGTTACTCTTCACTTTCTGCCATAAGGGTGGTATCATCTGCATATCTGAGGTTATTGATATTTCTCCTGGCAATCTTGATTCCAGCTTTTTCTTCATCCACTCCAGCATTTCACATGATGTACTCTGCATATAAGTTAAATAAGCAGGGTGACAATATACAGCCTTGAGGTACTCCTTTTCTTATTTGGAACCAGTCTGTTGTTCCATGTCCAGTTCTAATTGTTGCTTCCTGACCTGCATACAGGTTTCTCAAGAGACAGGTCAGGTGGTCTGGTATTCACATCTCTTTAAGAATTTTCCACAGTTTATAGTGATCCACACAGTCAAAGGCTTTGGCATAGTCAATAAAGCAGAAATAGATGTTTTTCTGGCATTCTCTTGCTTTTTCAATGATCCATCGGATGTTGGCAATTTGATCTCTGGTTCCTCTGCCTTTTCTAAAACCAGCTTGAACATCTGTAAGTTCATGGTTCACATATTGCTGAAGCCTGGCTTGGAGAATTTTGAGCATCACTTTACTAGCATGTGAGATGAGAGCAATTATGCGGTAGTTTGAGCATTCTTTGGCATTGCCTTTCTTTGGGGTTGGAGTGAAAACTGATCTTTTCCAGTCCTGTGGCCACTTCTGAGTTTTCCAAATTTGCTGGCATATTGAGTGCCACACCTTCACAGCATCATCTTTCAGGATTTGAAATAGCTCAACTGGAATTCCATCACCTCCACTAGCTTTGTTCCTTAGATAGGTTTGTTTATAGATATTTTATTCCTTTTGATATGATGGTAAATGGGCTCATTTCCTTAATTTTTTATGATCTTTCATTTTTACTGATAGGATTGAAGATTTCTGTGCATTACTTTTATATCATGCAACCTTTTCAAATTCATTGATTAAATCTAATAGTTTTCTGGTGTCATCTTTATGATTTCCTATGTATAGTATCGTATAATCTGCAAATAGTGACAGATTACATCTTATTTTCCAGTTTATTGGATTACTTTTTATTTTTTTATTCTCTGATGGCCATGGCTAGGACTTCTAAAACTATGTTGAATAGTAGTGGTGAGAGTGGTCATACTTGTTTTATCCCTTATCTTATTGGGAATGCTATCAGTTTTTCACCACCAAGAAATATGTTTGCTGTGGATTTGTCATACGTGTCCCTTATTATATTGAGGTAGATTCTTCCTATACCCACTTTATGGACTTTATATATAATGTATGCTATATATATATAATGTATGTTATATATATGTATAGGTATATATATATAAAACAAATGAGTGTTTAGTCAAAAGCTTTTTCTGCATCTATTGAGATTATATATGGTTTTTATTCTCCATTTTGTTACTGTGGTGTATCTGATTGATTGATTTACATATATTGAAGAGTCCTTGCTGGAATAAATTCCACTTTCTCATGGTGTATGATCCTTTCAGTGTGTGTTGAATTCTGTTTGCTAGTATTTTGTTGAGAATTTTTGCATTTATGTTCATTGGTGAAACTGACTTGTAATTTTCTTTTTTGTGATATCTTTGTCTAGTTTTGTTAAGACGGTGATGGGGGCCTTGTAAAATGAGCTTGAGAGTATTCCTTCCTCTGCAATTTTTTTGAAGACTTAGAGAAAGATGAGTGTTAGCTCTTCTTTAAATATTTGACAGAATTTGCCTGTGAAGCAATCATGTCCTGGACTTTCCTTTTTTGGAAAATTTTTCATCATAGTTTTAATTTAATTACTTGTGGTTAATCTGTTTATATATTCTATTTCCTTTGGTTCAGTCTTGGAAGGTTGTACTTTTCTAAGAATTTGTCCATGTTTTCTAGGTTATCCATCTTATTGGCATATAGTTGCTTATAGTAGTCTTAAATGATAATTTGTATTTCAGTGGCATCAGTTGTAATTTCTCTTTTCCTATTTCTAATTTTATTGATTTGAATATTCTCATTTTTTCTTGATATGTTTGGCTAAAGGTTTATCAATATTGTTTTTGTTCCCACAGATCCAGCTTTTTATTTCATTGATTTTTCCTATTGGTTTCTTCATTTCTTTTTTGTTTTTTTTTGGTGGTAAATAGAATAGTATAAAGTGCACTGGCTTTTTATTTATTTATTTATTTATTTATTTTTTAGAGATTCTTTTTTTATTATTGTTTTTGCCATACATTGTCATGATATCACCATGGGTTTACATATGCTTCCCCTCTGGATCCCTCATCCCTCCTCCCTCCCCCCCGGGAAATCTCGCTGCACCAGTCCCGAGCATCAATCCTGGGCTGGCGATTGATTAGACACATGACAATTAACATGCTTCAATGCCCTTCTCTCATATCATCCCACCCTTACCCTCATCCACAAAGTCCACGAGTCTATTCTATACTTCTGCGTTCCTTTTGTTGTCTCCCATGTTGGGTTCTTGTTACTGTCTTTCTAAATTCCATATATATGTGTTAATATACTGTATTGTTGTTTTTGCTTCTGGCTTACTTCACTCTGGATAGTGGGCTCCAGTTTCGTCCATCTGAGTAGAATTGCTTCAAATGAATTTTTTTTTAATGCTGAGTAATATTCCATTGTGTATATGTACCACAGCTTTCTTATCCATTCGTCAGTTGATGGGCATCTAGGTTGTTTCCATGTCTTAGCTATTGTAAACAAATGAGTATACTACCTAAAGCAATCTATAGATTCAATGCAATTCCTATCAAGCTACCAGAGGTCTTCTTCAAAGAATTAGAACAAATAATTTCTCAATTTGTATGGAAATACAAAAAACCTCGTATAGCCAAAGCAATCTTGAGAAAGAAGAGTGGAACTGGCGGAATCAACCTACCTGACTTTAGGCTATACTACAAATCCACAGTCATTAAGACAGTATGGTACTGGCACAAAGACAGAAATATAGATCAATGGAACAGAATAGAAAGCCCAGAGATAAATCCACGCATCTATGGACACCTTATCTTTGACAAAGGAGGCAAGAATATACAATGGAGAAAAGACAACCTCTTTAACAAGTGGTGCTGGGAAAACTGGACAGCCACTTGTAAAAGAATGAAACTAGATCACTTTCTAACACCATACACAAAGATAAACTCAAAATGGATCAAAGATCTAAGCATAAGACCAGAAACTATAAAACTCCTAGAGGATAACATAGGCAAAACACTCTCTGCCATAACCCAAAGCGGGATACTCCATGACCCACCTCCCAGAATATTGGAAATAAAAACTCGAATAAACAAATGGGACCTAATTAAAATTAAAAGCTTCTGCACAACAAAGGAAACTATAAGCAAAGTGAAAAGACAGCCTTCAGAATGGGAGAAAATAATAGCCAATGAAGCAATGGACAAACAATTAATCTCAAAAAGATGTTTCTTAATAAAATGTCAAAGTCTTACCATTAAAAAAAAATTCCCTGGTACTTCCTCTTGTCAGTGTCCTTGCTCCTGTGGTGAGCTACAGTCTACCCACACCTTCCCAGTAGCCCTATAATACCTCTAAGTAGTTTCTGGACCCACTGTGTCAGACCAGCCTTTTGTGTGTTCCCCTCACCAGTGTCTATTCCTGGAGCTGGTCTAGATCACACGTTTCTGTGGAGAACAGCAAGGCATAAGCCTTCATAAACGTACCCACAGAGGCTGGGGCAGGTTAAGGAAGCCTTGGAGGGGCATGGCCCTCGGCCAAGCTGGACCCTTGGCCAGAGGAGGCCCTTCTGGAGTGGCAACTTGGGCTGCCAGGACCCATGAGGCCAGAGGAGGCTTTACAGAACCCACTGGCTGGAAGAGGCCTTGCCGGCCTTTATTTCTCCAGGGACTTTTTCAGCTTCATAGTATTTCTCATTTCCTTCTGGAATTTTGATTACATGAAGATTATCCCTTTTGTTATAGCCCCACAGGTCTGAGGGTTTCTGTTAATTTTTTTTCTCTGTTGTCTGTATCAGATGATTTCTATTGTTCTAACTCCCCGTTCAGTGGTTCTTTTCTGCTTCCTCCACTTTGCTGTTGAACCCATCTACTGAATTTTTAAATTTTGCTATTGTGCTTTTTAGTTCCATTTGGCTCTTCTTTGTTGAGGTTTTCTATTTCTTTGATGAGATTTTCTAAGATTTTCTATTTTTTCATTTGTTCCAGTTGTGTCTGTTATTACCTATTGAAGCATTTTCATTTTGCATTTTGGTTGTCTTAAAAATCATTGTCAGATAATTTCAACATCCCTATCATCTTGGTTCAGTTCAGTTCAGTTCGGTTCAGTAGCTCAGTCATGTCCGATTCTTTAGGACCCCATGGACTGCAGCACAGCAGGCATCCCTGTTCATTATCTTGGTATTATTATCTATTTTCTTTCAAGTTGATATTTTCTTGGTTGTCACTGTGACAGGTGATTTTGACAGAAACTTACTCATTTTGAGTTTTATGAAGCTCCAATTCCTATTTAAACTTTCTATTTAGCTGGTTTCCTCTGATATCACCTCAGCAGAAGGGCTGGTACTGCCTCATTTCTCCCAGGTAAGATTAGAAATCCAAGTTCCCCAGTTAGCCTACGTCAGTGGATACCAAGGTAGGGAAGGATTCCCTGCTATTTCTGGATGGTGGTTTGGGAGCTCCCTACTGAGCCCCTGCTGGGAGGGATTAGGCCACCTCATTACTGCTCTGCATGTGGCCTCCAGGGACACAGTTGTGAGGTGGCCTCATTATTGCCATGGTGAAAGTTCTGACTCTCCACTTGGCCTCCTCTCACACCTCAACAAGGGCAAAGAGTTTCCCTTATTGCAAGGTGGGAATGAAGTTCAGGTTCCCCATTCTTGGTCTCCACCTGCATGAGGGGACATGTATATGGAAGAGGTGGGGCTTCCTAGTACCTAGGACAGATGAATGTGCCATCTGCCTATGTGCTTTCTTAGACACCACTCCAGTGGGGATGGGAGACTGGTCCGCTTATTACAGCCTGGTGAGGGTGGGAGTTTAGGTTTATCACTTGGCCTTTGCTGTCTCATTGAATGTGGGTTTGCAGTGTTTGGCTGCAGTAGTTATTGTCTAAAAGCTTTCCAACCTACTAGGCTGCTGCATTCATGTTTCTTTGACTAGAGAGGACAGACTTTTCTTAGGGCTTTTTTGGTCTACATCTGTTGGTGTTTCTAGGTTGCTGGCTTCTTCAGGACCTTGTCTGGGATATATGAGACATGATAAAAATACAAGGACACAGTCTCACTGCTGTGTCATTTCTTGGGTCCCTTACTAACTTGTTTGCCTTCTTCTGCCCACCTTTCAGAGTCTTCTTACTGAAATAAGAACAACTTCTTGGCAAACTGTTTTATAGAAAATGTCAGGTTTTTCTTTGTACTTCATAGGAAGAAGAGGGAAAAATAGTTCTACACTGTGTGCCTGAAAGCAGAAATCCTCAGATGTAATTTTTTAGTGTTGACAATATGTTTGCCTGCTGGCCTGAATGATTCAGGAGAGAAGGAGTAGAATTGTAACAAAGCAATCTAAGCAGGTGAGAGTGGGAGGTCTCCAGTGTGCCTGATAGGGCTGCAGGCAGGCATGTTCTTGGAAGGCTGGGTACTTTATTCTAATTGCTTCATTTTGTCATTGTGGGACTTTTTTTTCTCTTGGAGACATTCCTTGCCCTTGCTGTATTTTTTTCTGAATCTCAGTGTCTGGCTCTGGCTCAGGTTCTGCAGTCAGCAACTTTCTGCTGAGTCTGGCCAATAGGAGAGTCTACTAGGGGATTGGGGAAGGGAGGAAGGGAGAGGCCAGTACTTTGCTTTGTGCCACCTGCTTTAGGAGGCATCTCTTCTGGGGCTCAGGCTCTTACCAGAAAGCGTCCCCTCCATGGTTCCTTCATTCATCTTCTCCCTCTGTCCCTCAGCCATGGTTGTGAAGGTCTCCTGCTGGTGCTAATCTCTGGCTTCTGGTTAGCTTTTCAGCATGTCCACCTCCTATGTAACCAGCTTCTGTGCTTATGTACACAGAACAGCTTTCCTTACTGGATCTTGGCCAACTCCCTCAGTGAAGAAAGGATAAAGCAAAATCAGTGGCTGAGACTATAAAGACAGGAAGGAATATATGGGTTTAAGGAGGGAGATGGAGGACAACAGGAGTGAAAATTGCCTTGGGAGATGCACTAGGATTTCTGGGCAGTGCTGAGCCCATTGAGAATCCTGCATGTGGAGGCCAGATGAGACCAACAGCAGGACCCAGGGTTCTCTATGACCACATTCAGCCATTTAAGTGGTGGCTCAGAGTGGATGAGCCCGGTTTAAGGTCTTGCCATGGGTGGCAGAGAGACTCTGGGATGACCTCCATGATCCCCACTGGCTGGTATTCACACTCTTGTGTGATGACCCCTTGCCCTTGAGTGAGTGTGGGACCTGTAACTGGATTCCAAACAATAGAATCTGGTAGAGGTGATGGATGGGCTGTTATTCCATGGCTGTAGGAACCCTGCAGGAAGTAAGTGTGGGCTCCATTCAATAGCCAGCAAGAAGCTAGGTCCTCAGACTTACAGCTACCAGGAAGTGAATTCTGTCAGCACCGAATGATCATGGAAGCTGATTCCCAACCGAATGACTCTTGAGTTCCAAAGCAGAAGATTGAACTAAGCCTTGTCCCTGACTCATTAAAACTCTGGGATTATAAATATGTATTGCTTTAAGCTACTATTATTGTGGTAATTTATTAGGCAGTAATAGAAAACTCATATAACAGGTGAGCTTGACAGAATACAAAAGAAAGCAAGTAAAAGGAGGGTGTTTGCTGGACCACAAAATCTCAGTTGGGAAAGGGGAGTGAGAATGTGGTGGTGTTGGCTGATGTGGGAGCAGGTAAGCTTCCTGCTGATGAGGCACTCAAGTAGCTGAGAGTCCAGGAAGTGGATGGTTAAGCCAAAAAATAGCAGCAAGTGTAGTAGTGGAGGGAGGTGGTGGAAGAGAGAGTAAGAGAAAGAGTGATCACAAGCTAGGTCTCAGATCTTCAAAAAATGAAGGGACACGCCAGGAAGACAGTAGCCAGTGAGGTAAGGGTGGATGGCATATTGCAATGGCACCTGGAGTATTTTATGGAGGAAAGAAGAAGGCAGTGGAGAGCTAAGAGGATAATTCTCTGCAAGGGAGAGAGTGAGACCTAGTGTGTAATGAAATATGGGCCGCCTTGTTCAAAAATTGGGAAAAAATGCCATTAACAGTATTAAAATATAAAGATTTTTTTTCTTCCTTAGTCTGTCAACTTGTTATGGTGTTTTAAATTGCTATTTGGTGTTATGATTCTAAGTAAAGAAAAATTAAAAATGTAAATTATTAGCATAAATTTTATTATTCATCTTTATATTGTACAATATCAGTTTAAAATACAAATGTGAGAGTATTTAACTTGTAGAGGTGTCGGGGTCCTTTAATGTATTGGAACCTGGTGATCCGGAGTCGTCAATAAGAAAGTAAAAAGAGAGAAAGAGGCTGATATTCTCTGGTTTATGCAGAGAACCAATAAAGCCCTTGATACAGGGATTGCACCTCTCATGAAGGCACAGGACGCCCTCTCGAGGAGGTCTAGAAAGCCCGGGCAAGAAAGTAAGCTCAGAGGGTTTCCACACTCCAGAGAATTAGCCTGGGGAGGGGGTGGGGAAGAGAGAGAGAGAGAGAGAGACACGGGACTCAAGTTCTGATGGAACAAGGGTGCTTTATTCAACATTGTGTGAGTATATATACTGTATTACAAGGTAGGTTTTTCAGCAAAAATAAAGATCAAAAGACCAGACTTACAAATTATCAAGGAAACATAAGGCTAGAAGACAATCCATATCAAAAAAGAGAGGGTTGTAAATAATCACTTCTACCATATGGAAAAGCTAATGAAGGAAATGCATATATTCCTCAGTCCTGGGAGCAGCTTGCTACTCCTCTCATTCCTGAATATTCAGAAATTAATAAGGAACAGAGGATTCATGACAGATCAAAAACAGCACACAGGAAGCCTCCTGTTAAATGCTCTCTGACATAGAGGGAATCATAGAAGTTGCATAATTTGTGTTTCCTGACTTAAATGTGCATATGGAGTTTGTTTTTACCAGACAAGGAAACATTGTGTCAAACTAACTCTAATATTTTTTATTTTGCCTGTTGATACAATTACATTCTGTCAACATTCTCTGCCTTCTGCTTACTGATGAGTAAGTCATCTTTTCAGTGTAAGTGGTGGGTGAAAGCAGGGAAATCATAGCAATAAGAAAATACTAAAACTTCCATGGTCATTTGGATTTCTTCAAAAGTTGTTGCCTTTCTGTACTTGTAAATTTTGTTCCACCAGAATGCATGGCCTCTTGGGCTGTCAACACTCCACTTACTCAGTTGTAGACAAAATACACTTACTTTATACTTGCTTGGCACTCCCTCCAGAATTTGTGTTCATAGGGCATTGCAAGCCTCTGTGAATTGAGTGACAAGGACTGGTGGACCCATGAATTGCTTTCATTCCACCTACAGGTGTGTTCATTGCTTCTCAGTGCTGCAAATCCTGCTCAACAATAGCTCACAGTGATTTTGGCTTCATTGTGTTGATTAAAAATATGCATAATTTGAGAGCTGCAAGTTAAGTTTTATTTGGAGCAGAAGGAGAACTACAGCCTGGGAGATAGCAACTCAGAGAGCTCTGAGAGACTGCTCCAAAGAGGCAGTCAGGGTAGGTCAATATATAAGATTTTGGTGAAGGGAGAGTTCACTTCCTCAAGAGGAGTGTGTGCACCAGTGTTTTCTGGCCCTCTGTTAGACTAGGGAGGTGGGCACTCTGCCCCTTTCCCTCAGGGAACCCTGTGGACCCTCAGGAGTGTTCCTGATCATTGCTCACAGTGAACTTACTCTGTGTGAAAAACTTTCTTGGTTCCAAGCCTTGTGTCAAGAACCTTAGTAGTCTTTGTCTCTCTTGTACCCCTTCACAGCCCAGTGAGGTCGATTCAATTAAGATCTGTTTAGTAGAGAAGGAAATGGCGGACCACTCCAGTATTCTTGCCTGGAGAATCCCATGGACAGAGGAGCCTGGCGGGCTACAGTCCATGGGGTTGCAAGAGTCGGACATGAAACCACCACCACCACCAAGTGCTTACTTTACAAAAGGTTTCTGCTAGTCCTGAGTATAAGATGGGTGTGGAGGAAAGAGGGCAAGTGAGCTGGGCAGTCAGGAAACAAAAGGGAGGTTTATTAGAGGGAAAAGAGCAGATTGGCTCTTAAGGAGAACCAGTGTTCTCCCTTTTGATGGCGTCCTTCTTCCACCCCACCAATGAAAAATTCTCTGAAGGGATGGTCACATAGCTGGAGGTCTGGAATCTGGTGGTCTTGCAGCTTTGAGAAGATAGGAGCCAGTGAGATAACAGCATGCCATTTGGGCAATTTGGTCAGTCTCACAGAGCACCGTGATTTATTCTTTGTTTGCGAGGTCGACATAATGAGCCATCTTATCAATGAGGGCCATGTGGGCCCTATCAACAAGGAGCTGATGTTCCCCGTAAAGGGATTTGGTGATTTTCTAGATATGAAGAGATACAACGATTGGGATCATGAAATGAGTTCCTGAAAATATCTAATTATCTAAATACCTGTTCTACCAGATACCCTGGAACACAGAGTGCCTCACTCCACCCTGAAATCTCTCAGGGGGTGTTGAAGGTCAACAGCTACAGCAGCACAGGGTTCAATCTCTGCAGAGGCAGATGACAAATACCTTGTTGTTCAGTTGCTGGCAAATGTTCTCGACAAGTACCAATTTGTAGTCGACAAGAGCAACCTTTGATAGGAAACCATTCTGCTGCCAACCACAGGTAATTGTGGGGTTGTGGGATGCTGCCAACTATTATATAAACAAGTACAGTGATAAAAGGTTAAAACATAATCCCCAAAGTAAGATACCATAACCTTGCAAGTATAGTGATTTCTCTCACTTTTATAGTAGGTATTATTGATTCCACATGTGTGTAGCAGTAAGCAGCAGCTTGCAGTAAGCAGCAGCAAGCAGTAGCTGGAAGCAGGGTCTTGGTTTCCCAAACTGGGAGTCCTTACCCCTGGACCACAGGAGCCAGCAGTTAGGGCTAAGGTCCCTAGTCTTGCCTGCCCAGTCAAGAACTAATTCAGGTGAGGAGGCAGAAGATAAGGAGTAAAGTAAAAAGTTTATTGAAAAGAAAAGTACATGAGGAAATGAGCATGGGCAAACTCAAGAGAGAGAGAGTCACACCTTTGGGAAATTTGAATCTTTTATAAACAGGCAATTCTCTGGGTTTTTGTCTTCGCTCAGGCCAATCACCTTGTTTTGTCCCCCTTGGTTAATTTGTCTAAGGACTCTCCCCTGGGGTGCGCATGCACACCCTAGCCAAGATGGGTCTCAAAGTGAAGGCTTCTGGGAGGAGCAAGACTCATTATGGTCTGGAATTAATCCTCTGACTTTTAACTCCAAGGAGCCTTTTACATGTGTTGTGTCTCCCTTATCAGACAGGGTTGTTTCCTTTCTTTGTCCTTGCCATGATTATTCCCTTGAGGTAAGAGACAAAGACTGGCTATTTACCCTGTTTCTTCTGCTGGCTGTAACTTCCGGAACTGGAGATCATCTATCTCTTATCTCAAGAAATGCAAAGAGGAGGCTAGCTGATTGTTAATTCCTCAACTGAAGCCCACCTATCTCTTATCTCAAGAATGCAAGCAGAAGGGTGGCTCTAAATTTCTAACCTGGAGACTTTCTATCTCCTACTTCATTATTGTTTTCTTACGTCAAGTGTATTAATTTGCTAGATGCAAAAATTGTTAAAGTCACATCCTAGATAAAGACAAAAGAGAAAACCCTAATCATCTGTATCTCTATCACACAGAAGTAGCCATACTTTGGAGGCTATGACCTTCTGGTATTCTGTTCTATGCATATTCTAGGTGTTACCAAGTCCAAGCTCCCTCTGCTTGCCTCATGATGGATCAATAAATGTGAGCAAGATGTTGATACAAGGAAGACATTTTATTCAGGGAGCCAGCTGACTGGGAAGAGGGCAGGCTCATGCCTCAAAATAACCACCTTGTCGGGGTCTGCGTGCCAGGTTCTTTTATAGAGTCAGAGAGAAAGAAGCAATGAGGAAATAAAGTCAAAAGGCAGAATAGAGGGAAAGGCAGTGGGGAAGTAAAGTGAAAGAGTATTCAATCTTACAAAACATCTCCAGGGGAGAGGAAGGGGTGTGTTAATCTCCTATTCACAGGTGGGCAGGGACAGATTGTCTCTCAAGAGCTGAACAAAGGCACTTTAGTTTACAATCAGCAGGGTTCATTGAGGCAAGCCATTATGTATGATTATAATAACAAAAGCAAAGAAAAGCAAGTCAAAGAAAATGTCCAATGTGGAGTCAGAATTGGCTTCCTCTCTGCAACATATTTATTGCAAGAGATATATCCCCTTGTACCAGTAGTGCTTACCACATTTTACACATTTCCCATTATCACTATCTTTAGAGGATGTTGATGTTTGAATAGTGTTTTATTCTGTGAAAGTATCACAATTTACCCTAATTAATACTCTGTTGTTGAATAGTTAGCTCACTGCTAGTGTGAAATATGCTAAAATATTCATTCTTGGAGATGAGCATATATATCTAATATTAAATATTAGAATGCTGAAACATGATAAAGTCCTTGTTATAAGAGGTCTTCCTACTATAACATTCAGTAGTATAAATTCCTCAAGGTGAAAATGATATTCCCAGTTTGCTTTTTATCAATAGCAGTTTCTTTCTGTTTGACCCCAGTGAGAAGAGTGGCAACAGAAACATGCATCTAGAGAACAAAGATGGCAGCCTGACCTCTGGCAAGCTGGAGATGGAGCTACATCAGACATCTGTTCCCATGAGTGCTGGCCTGGGAGGGTCAGGGTTGGTGGAACTCGGCACCAGCAACCGCAGGCCACAGCAAGGAGTTGGCAAGGTGGATTCCCAGAGCCCCTACCACAGTGGGGCTGTTGGGCAGAGCTGCTGGGGTCCTGTGGACCAGGATTTTGGCTCATTTCTCAAGGAGCAGAGGTGAGTTTAAAACAGTTTTATCTTATAAAGGTGGAATTCACAAATACTGGATTTCTATCTTCCCTTACATTTTGTAAGGGAAAATGTATAGTTCCCTTACATTTTTTTTGTGGGAAAAATTTCAAGGTATTCTGCAACACTCTTTCCAGCACTAGATCACTTTCCTGGCCTGTTTTGAATGAATGGTGTTCCTAAAATGTGACTAATGTAAATCCAAAAGATGATAAAGATAGAAATCAGAACGGCTACATCAACTGTGTACAAACTGGTTAGTAAGTATTTCCTTAGAGCTATTAAAATTAGGATATAGATACACAGGAAAGAAGAGTGTGTTAGTTATATAGTGCCAGATAACGTGTTAGTCACTCAGTTGTGTCTGACTCTTTGCAACCCCTCTAGGCTCCTCTGCCCATGGAATTCTCCAGGCAAGAACACTGGAGTGAGTTGCCATTCCCTTCTCCAGGGGATGTCCCCGACCCAGGGATTGAATCTGGGTCTATATATTCCAAAATTCAGCATCTTAAAACAACACATTTTGTTTCCTTACAGTTTTGTGAGTCAGAAATCTGAACGTTGCTTAGCTGGATCCCCCACCTAAGGGTCTTTCACGGGCTGAGAACAAGTTGTCAGCAGAGGCTGACCATTGTTCAAGTGGGTAGGGTCTGCTTCTAAACTCATCATTGTTGGCTGGCTGGACTTGGTTCTTCCTGAGCAGATGATCTAAGGTTCTCAGTCAAGCATGAGAGACAGTCCTTTGTAACCTAATCATAGAAGTAACTCCCCATCATTCTTGCTGTGTTCTATTTGTTAGGATGAGTCACTAGGTTGTGCCCACAATGTAGGGGATGGGATCACACACGGGCATGAACACCTGGAGTAATCACTGAGGGCATGATAGACAAAGGCTACCTGTCACAAAAGTGGCTGAAGCTGCCTGCCAACACAGAAGACACAAGAGATATGGGTTTGATCCCCAGGTCAGGAAGATCCTCTGAGATAGGGAATGGCAACCCACTCCAGTACTCTTTTCTGGAAAATTCCATAGATGGAGAAGCCAGGTGGGCTACTGTAGTCCATGGGACTGTAGACAGTTGGACACAACTGAGCACACACAGACACACACACACATTTTTAGTTTAGTTTAATAAAGGAAATTCCAGACTGTTTTCCATAATAACTCCATTCCCACCAACAGTGTATGAGGGTTCCCTTTTCTCCACATCCTTACCAACAATTGATATTTGTAGACTTTTGATGATAGCCATTCTAACAGGCCTGAGACGATATCTCATTTTGTGGTTTTGATTTGCATTTCCCTGATGATGAGTGATATTGAGCATCTTTTCACATGTCTGTTGGGCATCTGTATGTCTTCTTTGAAAAATTATCTATTCAGATACTCTGGCCATTTTTTAACCAGGTTGTTTGTTTTTTTGATGTTGAGCTGTGTAAATTCTTTTTATATTTTGGATATTAACTCCTTTTTGGATGTATCATTTACAAATATCTTCTTCCATTAAGTAGGTGGCCTTTTTGTTTGTTGATAGATTCCTTCACTGTGCAAAAGCTTTGATGTGTACATTTATTTTTACTTTTGTTTCCTTTGTCTGAGAAGACATATCCCCCATAATATTGCCAAGACAGGTGTCAACGAATATACTGCCTATGTTTTCTTCTAGAATTTTATGATTTCAGGTTCTGCATTTAGTATCTAATTCATTTTAAGTATTTTTTTTGTACTAGGTATGAGGAACTAGTCTAGTTTGATTTTTTTTTTTTTTTGCTTATAGAGGTCCAGTTTTCCCACTATTATTTATTGAAGTGGTTATCTTTTCCCCATTGTATACTCTTGCCTGTTTTATAATAGATTAGTTGCCCATTTGAGTGTGAGTTCATTTCTGAGCTTGCTCTTCTGTTTGATTGAACTATGTATCTTATGTGTGTGTGTGTGTGTGTGTGTGTGTGTGTGTGCTAGTACTATGCTGTTTTGATTTTTGTAGGTTGGTAGTATAGTTTGAAATCAAGAAGTGTGATACCACCGGTTTTGCTCTTTTTAAAGTTTGTTTTGGCTATTGAGGGGTTTTTATGTTTCCATCCAAATTTTAGAATTATTTGTTCAAATTCTATGAAAAATACTATTGGTATTTTCTTTTTAATATATATATGTGTGTGTGTGTTTATTTATTTTCTTTACATTATTATGTTGATTTTGCCATACGCTGACATGAATCCACCATGGGTATACATGTGTTCCCATTCCAGAACCCCCCCTCCCACTTCCCTCCCAATCCCTTCCCTCTAGGTCATCCTGGTGCACCAGCCCTGAGCACCCTGTATCATGCCGATTCATTTTTTCACATATGGCAATTTACATGTTTCAATGCCATTCTCCCATATCATCCCACCCTTGCCCTCTCCCATAGAGTCCAAAAGACTGTTCTATACATCTGTGTCTCTTTTGCTGTCTTGCATACAAGGTTATCATTATGATCTTTCTAAATTCCATATATATGCATTAGTATACTGTATTGTTGTTTTTCCTTCTGGCTTACTCTACTCTGTATAATAGGCTCCAGTTTCGTCCACCTCAGTAGAACTGATTCAAATATATTCTTTTTAATGGCTGGGTAATATTCCATTGTTTATATGTACCACAGCTTTTTTATCCATTCGTCTGCTGATGGACATCTAGGTTGCCTTGGGTAATATTGAGATTAATACTTGGGTCATTTTAGCAATATTAATTCTTCCAACCCATGAGCACAATATAGCTTTCCATTTGTTTGTGTCATCTTGAATATCTTTCATTAATAAGTGCGAGTCATTTACCTTCTTGGTTAGAGTCATTCCTAGATGTTTTATTCTTTTTGATGCAATTGTAAGTCATATTGTTTTCTCATTTTCTCTTTCTTATAGTTTGTTGTTGGTCATTGTTCAGTTGCTAAGTTGTGTCTGACTCTTTGTGACCCTACAACACACCAAGCTTCCCTGTCCTTCACTATTTCCTTGAGTTTGCTCAAACTCTTATCCATTGAGTTGATGATCAATGGCCATCCAACCATCTCATCCTATTCCACCCTCTTCTCCTTTTTCCTTCAGTCTTTCCCAGCATAAGGACCTTTTCCAATGAGTAGGCTCCTCGTATTAGGTAGCCAAAGTATTGGAGCTTCAGCTTCAGCATCAGTCCTTCCAATGTATTCATGGTTGATTTCCTTTAGGATTGACTGGTTTGATCTCCTTGCTATCCAAGGAATTCTTAAGAGTTTCTCCAGCACCACAGTTTGGAAGCATCAGTTCTTCAGCACTCTACTTTCTTTATAGTTTGTTGTTAATATATAGAAATGAACAGGTTCTTATATATTAATTTTATATCCTGCCACTTTATCAAATTTATTGATAAGTTCCAGTAGTTTTTTTATGGCATATTTAGGATTTTCTCTTTGCAGTATCACGTCTTCTGCAGTGACACATTTCCTTCTACATTTCGCATTTGGATTAAAAAATTTTTTTCTTGTCTGGTTGCTGTAGCTGTGAATTTCAACATTGTGTTGAATAAAAGAGGTTCAAGAAGGCATACTTGTCTTGTTCCTGAAGTTATAAGTAATGCTCTCAGCTTTTCACCATTGAGTAAGATGTTAGCTGTGGGCTTTTCATATATGGCCTTTTCTATGTTGATGTTTGTTTTCTATGTTGAGTATGTTTCTTCCATACTCACTTTGTTTAGAGTTTTTATCATGAATAGATGTTGAATTTTGTCAAAAGCTTTTTCCTGCATATTGATGTGGTCATACAATTTTTATTCTTCAGTTTGTTAATGTGATGTATAATCTTGATTGAATTTTCCATCCTTGCATTCCTGGGATACTCACTTGATTATCATGCATGATCTTGTTAATGTATTTTTGAATTAAGTTTGTTAATATTTTTTTTGAGGATTTTGCATCTATGTTCACTAGTGATATTGGCTTGTAATTTTCTTATTTTAATTTTAAAAGCTATCATTGCCTCGTTTTGGTATCAGAGTGATGTTGGCCTTGTTGAAAGAGTCCAGAAGTTTTCTTGCTCTGCAGTTTTAAGAATAGTTTGAGAGGACAGATGTTAATGCTTACTTAAATGTTTGGTAGAATTGGCTTGTGAAGCCATCTGGTCATGGGCTTTTGTTTTTGGGGAGTTTTTTTTTAATTACAAATTCAGTTTCATTACTGATAATTTATCTGTTCATATTTCTTATATTCAGTCTTTGGAGATTGCATACTTATAGGAATTTTTCCATTTCTTCTAGGTTGTTCATTTCATTGTTTGTAGTAATCTCTTATGATCGTCTGTATTTCTATAATTTCTCCTTTTCTTATTTCTGATTTTATTGACTTTGGCCCTCTCTTTGTTTTCTTGATAAATTTGGCTACAGGCTTGTCAATTTTGTTTATCTTTTCAAAGAACCAGCTTTTACTTTCATTGATCTTTTTATTGGCTTATTTTGCTTTTTATTTTATTTATTTCTGCATTGATCTTTGTTATTTCCTTCCTTCTACTAACATTGGATTTTGTTCATATTTTTTTCTAGTTCCATTAAGCATAAGCTTATATTCTGTATTTGAGACTTTTCTGCTATAAAGTAGGCATCTCTCTTTATAAACTTCCCTCTTAGAATGGCTTTTGCTACATCTCATAGATATTGGATCATTGTGTTTCTGTTTTCATTTGTCTCCAGGTATTTTTTTATTTCCTCTTTGATTTCTTCAGTGATCCATTGGTTATTCAGTAACATATTGGTTAGCTTCTATGTGTTTGTATTTCTTGCAGGTATTTTGTTCTTTTTCTCCTTGTAGTTGATTTCTAGTCTCAGTGTTGTGGTTGGCAAAGATGATTTCAGTCTTCTTACATTTATTGAAATTGTTTTGTGACCTAGCATGTGAGCTATCCTGGAGAAAGTCCCACGTGCACTTGGAAAGAATGTATATTCTGGTGCTTTGGGATGGAATGCCCTATGGATATCTATTAAGTCCATTTTGTTTAATGTATTGTTTAAGGCCAGCATTTCCTTATTGATAATCTGTCTGGATGGTCTGTCCATTGATCTAAGGGGGTGTTAATGATCTTCTAGTAACATTGTGTTACTGTCAGTATCTCCCTTTATATCTGTTAATATTTGATGTATATATTTAGGTAACCCTATGTTGAATGTATATATATTTACAATTGCTACATTTTCTTCTTGGGTTAATTTCTTGATCATTATGTAATGTTATTCTTTGTCTTTTATTACAGCTCTTTGTTTTAAAATCCTGTTTTGTTTAAGTTTTCCTACCTTTGTTTTCTTTTTGTTTCCATTTGCATAAGGTACTTTTTTCCTTTTCCCTCACTTTCAGTCTGTGTGTGTCTTTAGAAATGAGTCTCTGGTAGGCAGAATATATATGGGTCTTGTTTTAATATACATTCAGGTTCTTTACATTCTTAGATTGGAACCTTTAATCTATTTACCTTTTTAAATAGTTATTGATAGGTATGTACTTATTACACTTTTATGATATTAATTGATTTGGGGTCATTTTTGTGGTTCTTTCTGTTCTTTTCTTTTTTTTTTTTGTTTTTTTTGTTTTTATTGTTTTTGCCATACATTGTCATGATATCACCATGGGTTTACATATGCTTCCCCTCCGGAACCCCCCTCCCTCCTCCCTCCCCCCGGGAAATCTCGCTGCACCAGCCCCGAGCATCAATCCTCGGCTGGCGATTGATTAGACATATGATAATTAACATGCTTCAATGTCCTTCTCCCATATCATCCCACCCTTACCCTCATCCACAAAGTCCACGAGTCTATTCTATACATCTGTGTTACTTTTGCTGTCTCGCATGTTGGGTTCTCGTTACCGTCTTTCTAAATTCCATATATATGCGTTAGTATACTGTATTTTTGTTTTTCCTTCTGGATTACTTCACTCTGGATAATAGGCTCCAGTTCCGTCCACCTGAGTAGAACTGACTCAAATGAATTTTTTTTTTTAATGCTGAGTAATATTCCATTGTGTATATGTACCACAGCTTTCTTATCCATTCATCAGTTGATGGGCATCTAGGTTGCTTCCATGTCCTGGCTATTGTAAACAATGCAGCGATGAACATTGGGGTGCACGTGTCTCTTTCAATTCTGGTTTCCTCAGTGTGTATGCCCAGCAGTGGGATTGCTGGGTCATATGGCAGTTCTGTTTTCAGTTTTCTAAGGAATCTCCACACTGTTCTCCATAGTGGCTGTACTAGTTTACATTCCCACCAACAGTGTAAGAGGGTTCCCTTTTCTCCACATCCTCTCCAGCATTTATTGCTTGTAGACTTTGGGATGGCAGCCATTCTGACTGGTGTAAAGTGGTACCTTATTGTGGTTTTGATTTGCATTTCTCTGATAATGAGTGATGTTAAGCATGTTTTCATGTGTTTGTTAGCCATTTTTATGTCTTCTTTGGAGAAATCTCTGAATGCTCCTTTTAATAGCATATGAGATCTAAGATCTGGATTAAATATAATATATTGTCAGACTGAATTATCTGACATGACCACTTCATCTGTCATAAATTGATTACTGTTTTTATTATTATCAAGCCAAAATAAATAGCTAAAAAATTGGAAGTTGAAGGTGAAAAATAATTTTATGACAATTGTTACTATCTACTGACATTTACTTATATTCCCTTCTGGACTTCTCCTATACATGATACATATTTTTACATTTTTGTGCTTATAGTAAATGTCTTATTTGGTTTTTCCTTTGTGTAATTGTGTATTATAAATGCTACCAACATTGTTACATATTGTCTAAAGCTATTTTATGTATTTGTATTTTTTAAAAATATAGTTGTTTTACCTTATTGTGCTAGTTTCAGGAGTACAGTCAATATTCAATATTTTTTACAGATTTTATTCCATTATAGATTATTACAAATAATGGGTGTAATCCCCTATACAGTTGCTTAAGTATATTATGTATACTAATTTATGTCTGTTAATCCCCATAAGCATAATTTGTACCTCATCCTTCTCTTTCTCCCTTTGGTAACTATAGGTTTATCTGTGAGTTTGTTTCTGCTTTGTGTATACTTTCATTTCTATTATTTTTTAGGTTCCACATATAATAAGTGTTATCATACAGTATTTGTCTTTGTCTGACTTATTTCTCTAAGCATAATACTCTCTAGGTTCATGCACATTGCTACAATTGTCAGTACTTAATTCTTTTTATGGCTGAATAATACTCCATTGTAGACATATACCACATCTTCCTTATCCATTCCTCTGTTGATAGATACTTGGGTAGCTAACTTCTATGTCTAGACTGTTGTATATAGTGTTACAATGAACACTGGGGTGCATGTATCTTTTTGAATTAATGTTTTCATTTTTTTTGCAGATATATTTCCAGGAGTAGAATTACTGGATCATATAGTAGTTCTATTTTTAGTTTTTAAAGGAACCCCCTTCTGTTTTCCATAATAGCTACACCATTTTATATTTCCACCAACAGTGTACAAGTGTTTGCTTTTCTCTACATCCTGGCTAACATTTGTTATTTGTAGACTTTTTGATGACAGCCATTCTGACAGGGGTAAGGTGATATCTCATTGTGGCTTTGATCAGCATTTCTCTAATAATTCATGATACTGAGCTTCTTTTCATGTGTCTATTAGCTATCTATTTATCTTTGGCTAAATGTCTATTTAAGTCTTCTGCCAATTTTTTGATTGGAATTTTTTTAAAAAATATTGAGTTATATGAGTTGTTTGTGTATTTTGAATAGTAATCCTTTGCAATTGCATCATTTGTACATATATTTTTCCATTCTGTAGCTTGTCTTAATTTTTTTGTGCAAAAGCTCTTTTAAAACAATTTAAAATTTTAACTGTCTTGGGTCTTAGCTATTGCACGTGGGCTCTTTAGTTACAGCTTGCAGGCTTCTCATAGCTGTGGAGAACTATGAGAAGCCTGTATATAGGTCCTGAAGTATATATAGTATGTATATATAGTATATATAGCATATAGGTCCTGAAGTTGTGACTTGCTCACAGACTCCTTTGTTGTGGCACATGAACTTAGTTGCCCCACAGCATGTGGGATCTTAGTTCTCTGGTCAGGGCTCAAGCCTGCATCTCTTGTATCGGAAGGCCGATTCTTAACCCTCAGACCACCAGGGAAGTCTTTGTAGCTTTTAAGTTTGATTAGGTCCTTTTTGTTTTTCTTTTCTTGCCTTGGGAGACTGATTTAAGAAAATTCTGCTATGATTTATGTCTGAAAATATTTTGCTTATATTCTCTTCTAGAAGTTTTATGGTGTCATGTTTTAAATTTAGGTCTTTAAATCTTTTTAAGTTCATTTTTATATATGGTGTGAGGGAGTGTTCTAATGTCATGGCTTCACATACGACTGTTCAGCTTTCCCAGCAGCACTTGTTGAAGAGATTGTCTTTTCTCCACTGTATATTCTTGCCTCCTTTGTCATAGGTTGACTGTAGGTGCATGGGTTTATTTCTGGACTTTCTAATCTGTTTCACTGATATATGTGTGTGTGTTGTTTTTTTACCTTTTTGCCAGTATCACACAGCAGGTGCTTCCAAGCCCGGGGCAGACCTGCCCTTAGCATATGTGGGCTTTGTGAGTGCATATGTGCGGTGGTCGGGCTGGGCCAGGGTCTGAGCTGCCTCCACAGCTTGCACAGCGGGTCCGGGTGCATGACTGCTGCAGCCCTGGCACCTGGCTTCAGTGGGTCTGGCCTTGTGAAAACAGTGCCTGAGAGACATCAGGGGCAATTGCTGTCATACCCAAGGTTGCGGTGGGACTAAGGGCAGTGCCGAAGTGAAGAGTACTCTGTGCAGATTTACAGTGGGCTTTGTAAGGCTGCACAGCGAATGAAGGTGACGCAACAGAGCAGACTCACGAGTAAATACTCAGGGGAATGCTCAGTGACACCTCTCCCAATGGGAGTGCTCCAATCCTGTCTGCCTCACACTGTAGACCAGAGATGCCGCTCAGACACAGATCTGAGGGCCTGGGGAGTAGGTCCTGCCCCGGACAGGGCAGCAGCGACCATAGAGCAATAGGACCTGCTCAGTGTCCATTGCAGGTTCTGGTCATCACCACACCAGACACAGCCCCTGTCAAGGGGAAAAGAGCCAGCATACACTGAGGAAAGAGGTGGCTGGAACCGTCACTCCAAAAGTAGTAAACTCACACAGCCGACACAAGGATGTTCCTAATAAAGGTAGACCTACAAGACCACAGTAGATTATTATGTCTCCAAATTCATAGAACAAAAGAAATATAATAAATGAAGAAGCAGAGAGACCATTACCAGTTAAAAGATGGAGAGAATTTCCCTGAAAAAACTGGCGATGAAATAGACCTCTTCAGTCTAATAGACACCAGGTTCTAAATGGAGATAATGAGATTCCTTCCTTTCTTAATGAAGGAATTAAGAAAGGTTATTGATAGAAATGCAGAATACTTTAAAAAGGAACTGGAAACTATAAGGAGGAGCCAAGAAAAATTAGGAAATTCATTTGAAGAGATGAAGCTGTGAATAGCAGAATGAATATTGGAGAAGAACCATTAAGTGGCTGGAAGATTGAATGGTGGAAATCACACAATTAAAACAGCAGGCAAAAACCCAAATGAAAAAAACAAAAAAAGAAAGCAATATAAGAGACCTGTGGGATAATGTTAAGTATGCCAGTCTACATATAATAGGGGTCCCAGGAGAAGAAAGAGAAAAGGGGATTGAAAATGTAATTGAAGAAATTATGGCTGAAAAATCCAAAACTTAAAGAAGGAAATAGGTATCCAGATAGAGGAAACACAGAGGATCCCAAACAAGATAAACTCAAACAGACCTACATGAAGATATATTATTTAAAAAATGGCAAAAGTTAAAGACAAAGAGAGGACTCTAAAGGCAGCAAGAAAAAAATTAGAATTAATTATAAAGGAACCTCCAGAAGACTGTAAGATGATTTCTCTATAGAAACACTGCAGGTGAGAAGGGAGTGGCAAGGTATGGTCAATGTCCTGAAAGGGAAAAAAAAATCTGCTACCTAGGATATTCTACCCAGCAGGATATCATTTATTATTTATTTATTTATTTTATTTTATTTACATTATCGTGTTGGTTTAGCCATACTTTAGAATGGAAGGAGGTATAAAGAGCTTCAACAGACAAGCAAAACTGAAAGAATACAGCCAAACTAAACCTGTCCTGAAAGAAATATTGAAAGGTCTTCTCTAAATAGAAAAGAAGTAAGAATCCATTGAAAAGAGAAAATCACAGTTGGAGAGTAAATAATTTACATAAGCCAGTACACAGATTTTAAAACATAAAAACTTTTCTGTGAAAATGATGATAACCACAATGGATAGCAAAAGGATGAACATGAAAATTCAAAAGAAGACATCAAAATAATAAAAAGTGAAGGAGGAAAGTGAGAAAAACGTAGATTTTTTTTAAAAATGTGTTTGAGCCTATGACTACTAGTCTAAAGCAAGTAGATATAGGAGGTTAACATACTTGAAAAACAGGACAACCACAAATCAAAAACATGATAAATTCATGAAAACCAAAAATAAGAGAACATAAGCATAATATAATGGAACACACTTTAAATATAAAAGCACAGATAAGTTAACAGTAGAAAGATGGAAAGAGACATACAATGCTAAAATAGATAAAAGACAAGTGGAGAGTGGCAACATTGGCTACATCAATATCAGAAAATAAAGAAGGCCATGTCATGAAGTCTCAGTTTATCAAAAGGGCATAATTCTCAATGTTTATAAGTTAATAATACAGCTTCAAAATATATGAAGCAAAACTAATAGAACAGAAGAAGAAATAGACAAACCCAAAATCATAATAGAAGATTTCAGCACTCTCTTTCATTAATTGATAGAAAAAGTAGACAGAAAATCCTCCACAGCTTTGACTTATTCAAATGCATGTAATAAACAGAGAAGAGAATTGGAGTCTGCAGAGGAACCTGATGCAGTCCATAATCACCTGTGGTGAGTCTCCAGTCTATATGTCCACATCAGGCCACTAGGACAAGTATCTCCTCTGTCCTGGCAGTTTTCTCCAAGAGCTTAGGAAGTATACCAAAATTCTTGCTGGCAGAGTGTACCTAGAAACATGATATAGGGACCAAATCTGTCATCAGTTTCATTTATGTTTGAATATTTTATTGATTTCTAATTGGAAATTAGTTGGAACAATTAAAAAATTTTTATTTGACTGTATTGGGTCTTGGTTGTGGCAGAGATAAAACCTGGGCCTCTTACGTGGGGAGCACAGAATCTTAGCCACTGAACTACAAGGGAATTTCCAGTTAGAACAATTTAAAAAAAGAAGACTTTCTTTATATAGGCTGAGCAAGTAGTATACATACATACATGTGATATGAAAAATATCAATAATATTTGTAAAATCTTCCAGAGAGCTGTCTACTCCATTAAAATAATAATGATCTTAGGTTTCATATAGTAACATATTTTATTGCACTTTCAACCATTATTTCAATTTCAATTTGAATAGGATTTCAAATTCCTATTTCAATTTTTTATTGACAATGCTGACATGTAAATCAACTACATGTCAGTAAAACTAAAAAAGATTATGATAATCTAACTTGAATTGATTGAAACTTTAAGTGCATACAAACATGCTGCTAAATATTTCATTTTTTATTATTTATTTTTATTTATTTATTAAAATCACAAATTGCATCTTTGCACATTGTGTACCTATTAATGTAGATTTATAATTACTTTTTCTGCATGTGTCTTTTTTTTTGCATGTGTCTTTTAAATCTTATAGAAAATAAAAAGTAGAGTTGCAAGTCAAAGTTATAATAATACTGTTTTTTAAAATTTGCCTATGTATTAACTTTTACAAGATATGTTTATATCTTCATATGGCTTTGAATTGTTCTCTAGTGTCCTTTTGTTTCAACTTGAAGGACTCCTTTCAGTATTTCTTGTCGGCCAGGTCTACTGGTAGTGAATTACTCAAATTTGTTTATCAGATTGTCTGTTTCTTGGAAGGCTAGTTTTGCTAAGTTTAGAATTCTGGCTGTTTTTATTGTTATTATTCTTTTAGGACTTCAAATATATATATATCATCCATATATATTGCCTTCTGTCCTTCAAGGTTTCTCCTGAGACATCTATTAATCTTACTGACAATTATTTGTGCATAATGATCTTGCTGTTTTTCAACAGTATGATTATCATGTGTCTCAGTGTGGGCTTCTTGGGTTTATCCTACTTGGAGCTCCTTGAGCATCTTGGATTTGTAGATACATTTTTTTTTAAATCAAATTGGAATATTTTTCATTTGTTATTTCTTCAGTTTTTTTTTCTGGACCTTTCTCTCTCTTCTACTGTGGGACTCCCACAGTGCATATATTGCCCACTTGATGGTTTTCCATGAATATCTTAGGCTCTGTCCACTTTTCCTTCTTTATTTTTTCTTACTGCTCCTCAGACTCAATAATTTCATTTGTTATTCTTCAAGTTTGTTGATTCTTTCTTCTTCCTACTCAAACCTACTGTATTTTTCAATTCATTTATTGTATTTTTCAGCTCTAGAATTTCTGGTTAGTTCTTTTTTGATAATTTCTCTCTTTGTTGACATTCTTATTTTTGTTTATAGATCATATTCCTAATTTTATGTAGTTCTTTGCCCATTTTTGGTAGGTTGACTTTGTACTGGGGCAATCCTTCACTAACTAGCTAAGTGTACTTTGAGTATAGGGACCAGCCTAAGGTGAAAGCTTAAAGACTATTTTAACCATTTATCTTGCTTGGTCCTGTGTATGACATTTTCAATTCCTTGGCTGATTTTGAATATTTTAATTTTCCAAGGAGTTTCACTCAACCACCCCTGGGTACCTTAGATGGCCTGTTGTGCATCTCTACCCATTATCTCTAGCCTCAGGAACCTGAGGGTCTTTAGTCTCCCTGCTGTGTGACTTCATCTTCTAATATTGCCTAGATGATTAGAATATACATACTTATTGCCCTAAAGGTCTGGGAGTGAGCAATGAGAATGAAAACAGAACACAAAATCTGGTGCAATGGGTCAGGGGACCTGCAGCCTCTATTGGACTGAGGTGCAGAGTCCACTCTGAGTCCAGCTTTTATTCCTAATTGCAGACTACAAAACTTTCTTTGATCAATCCTTCCCAAGACATTCCTTTGACATAGTCAAGATCTCCTTGTTTTTTCCCCAGGCCATTCCCTTCTAGGATAGTCTCAGGAATAATCAGCAAGTGCGTAGGCAGTGTTCACACCTAACACTGACCCAGTGTTCCAAGGTCCATGCTTTCATGATCCCAATCGTACTTCTTTCTGGGTCTGGCCTTTGGATCTGTAACAAGGCTATTATTCTAAGAAAAACATGAAAAATAATCATCAACACAGTTTCTTAACATATGCTGTTTTTCCAAGTGCTACTTCTATGAAATTTCAAGGCTGTGAAAGCGCATTGTTAGGAATTCCTACTACACGTTATGACCCACTATGCAAAGCTGGGTTAGTCTTTGCACTGCCTCATCCCAGGACTAATGCCACCAAGCCTTGTTGACTTCCCTCCAGACCACGAGGAACAGACAGTTGGTCTGCAGGAGTGGCCAGAAGGCTCCAGGCTAAGGTTCTTCCACAAGGTTCTTATTATCAGGTAGTTCAGTTCAGTTGCTCAGTTATGTCTGACTCTTTGTGACCCCATGCGGGTTCACAGAACGCCAGGCCTCCCTGTCCATCACGAACTCCCGGAGTCTACCCAAACTCATGTTCATCAAGTCGGTGATGCCATCCAACCATCTCATCCTCTGTCGTCCCCTTCTCCTCTTGTCGTCAATCTTTCCCAGCATCAGGGTCTTTTCTAATGAGTCAGCTCTTCACATCAAGTGGCCAAAGTATTGGAGTCTCAGCTTCAACATCAGTCCTTCCAATGAACACCCAGGCCTGATCTCCTTTAGGATGGACTGGTTGGATCTCCTTGCAGTCCAAGGGACTCTCAAGAGTCTTCTCCAATATCACAGCTCAAAAGCATAAATTCTTCAGTGCTAAGCTTTCTTTATAGTCCAACTCTCATATCCATCCATGACTACTGGAAAAACCATAGCCTTGACTAGATGGACCTTTGTTGGCAAAGTAATATCTCTGTGATTTAATATGCTGTCTAGGTTGGCCATAACTTTCCTTCCAAGCAATAAGCATCTTTTAATTTCATGGCTGCAATCACCATTTGCAGTGATTTTGGAGCCCAGAAAAATAAAGTCAGCCACTGTTTCCGCTGTTTCCCCATCTATCTGTCATGAAGTGATGGGACCGGATGCCATGATCTTAGTTTTCTTAATGTTGAACTTTAAGCCAACTTTTTCCATTCTCCTCTTTCACTTTCATCAAGAGGCCCTTTAGTTCTTCTTCACTTTCTGCCATAAGGGTGGTGTCATCTGCATATCTGAGGTTATTGAAATTTCTCCTGGAAATCTTGATTCCAATTTGTGCTTCTTCCAGCCCAGCGTTTCTCATGATGTACTCTGCATATAAGTTAAATAAGCAGGGTGACAATATACAGCCTTGAGGTACTCTTTTTCCTATTTGGAACCAGTGTGTTGTTCCATGTCCAGTTTTAACTGTTGCTTCCTGACCTGCATACAGGTTTCTTAAGAGGCAGGTCAGATGGTCTGGTATTCCCATCTCTTTCAGAATTTTCCACAGTTTATTGTGATCCGCACAGTCAAAAGCTTTGGCATAGTCAATAAAGCAGAAATAGATGTTTTTCTGGAACTTTCTTGCTTTTTCGATGATCCATCGGATGTTGGCAATTTGATCTCTGCTTCCTTTGCCTTTTCTAAAATCAGCTTGAACATCTGGAAATTCATGGTTCATGTATTGCTGAAGCCTGGCTTGGAGAATTTTGAGCATTACTTTACTCGCGTGTGGGATGAATGCAATTGTGCGGTAGTTTGAGCATTCTTTGGCATTGCCTTTCTTTGAGATTGGAATGAAAACTGACCTTTTCCAGTCCTGTGGCCACTGTTGAGTTTTCCATATTTGCTGACATATTGACTGCAGCACTTTCACAGCGTCATCTTTCAAGATTTGAAATAGCTCAACTGGAATTCCATCACCTCCACTAGCTTTGTTTGTAGTGATGCTTCCTAAGGCCCACTTGATTTCACATTCCAAGATGCCTGGGTCTAGGTGAATGATCATACCATCGTGATTATCTGGGCCATGAAGATCTTTTTTGTACAGTTCTTCTGTGTATTCTTGCCACCTTTTCTTAATATCTTCTGCTTCTGTTAGGTCCCTACCATTTCTGTCCTTTACTGAGCCCATCTTTGCATGAAATATTCCCTTGGTATCTCTAATTCTCTTGAAGAGATCTCTAGTCTTTCCCATTCTATTGTTTTCCTCTATTTTTTTGCACTGATCACTAAGGAAGGCTTTCTTATCTCTCCTTGCTATTCTTTGGAACTCTGCATTCAAATAAGTAAATTAAGTCATGGAGATATCCAGTCCTAATCCTCAGGATAAAACTGAGGATTTCCAGTTATTCTGGTCAATCCAGTTCGTGGTCTCTGGATTTCCCTAGACATGTCTTAGAGTTTCAGACCTAGCAATGAAAGTCACCTCCAAATAATTATTTATGTCAGTTCAATTCTCATTCTAGAAACTGTAATAGAAGAGATAGAAATGATTTAGGGGATGACATGTTTTTTCAGATATTTGTGTTATAAATAAGAGGGGAATAATACTTGAGATAATTCATTCTGGCTTATATGGACCAAATTATAGAAACAGGATATAGCTGTAGCCAATAAACTTTAAAATATAAGCCACATCTGAACATCCTTCTTGTTTGTACTCAGACCAAAAGGGAAATTTAACAGCATATTTTTCTTCTCTCTCATTAAATGTGGGTGCCTTAATTGTATTTTGTTGCCAACATCATTTTAAGAGTCAGTGTTACTATGGAGCTCATGGCCACTACCCATACTGAGTCTGTCCCAGACACTATACCTCTTACTTATAGAGGTGGACAGTGGAAAGGACAACAGTTCTGCTTGCTTTCATGAGAGGACAAGAGCTGTGAGAGAGACATTCAAAGAGAGAGAAATTTTACTCTGAACAGATGCTCAACAAAGCTCATGAAATGGGAGATCAGAAGAAATGTGTTCTGTGCCCAGTGAGGGTAAGTACTAGGCACAGATACAGCTAGGCATGCTTGGATATTTTATGTGGGGTCTTACTGTATGTTTAGGAGCACTGGACTCAAAACCAGCTATGCCCCAGGCCCTTTACCAGCCACTGGCCTCAGGCATGACTACTTTGCCTCACTTAATTTTTGTAGCAACTCTGTGAAGTAGCTGCCATTTCTCTTCTCCCTGATAGCTGAGCATATGGGGACACATGTAGTCCAGTGGCTCGCCTAGGGTCTACAGTAAGGATTCAGTTGCACTGGGTAGAGGTTCAGAGAATGTCCTCAGTGCATATACTGCTCACCAGAAGGTTGTGGGTTGCAGCTTGTCACAACCATTCACACCAACCATTGCTCACATACAACATTCTTCTCTTTGTGTATTTGCCCCCAAGTTCAGAAATGTAGACACTAAAGGGATCAACTAGTAGCCTTCTGATTGTACTAGTCCATGTGATGGAGGTGTTAGGCTAAAGAAGCAGGAGGCTGTGGTTAAGTTTTCTGCTTCTTCATTGACAAGTGAGTACAAATGCAGCCTCTGAGGAGTCCACACTGTGGGCTCTCTTTTTTGTGCTTGATTATACTGAAAAACACTGGTTCTGATCACACAAAATAACGACTGACTCTCAGATAAAGAATTACAGTGTCCTCTCAGGCCTTCTGAAAAACTTCAAGTGAGTAGATGGCAGGTTTCCTGCTCATTTTCCTTTCTTAGATCTACTTTCTGTCATCAGACAACATGCTTTGTTGTTTTCTGTGTAATCACTTTTGGGAGAAATCTAACATTTCCTCTGTCTACTGCATTGCTTTTTTTTTCTTCTGGAAATGTTGGGCCAGTAAAGCCAGTAAAAATGATAGATGATAGATAGATGGATATATAGATAGATAATATATAGGGGGAGGCCAAGATGGTGGAGGAGTAGGTGGACATGGAGTACATCTCTCCCTGTGGATGCATCAGGAATACATCTATAGATGCAACAGTTTCCATGGAACACTGGCTGAATACTAGCAGGTCCCTGACCACCAGAAAGGAGTATGTGGATCCAAGCACAAGTCAGTAGAATGAATGAAAGAAGGGAGAAGGAGGAGGAGAGCAAGTGGAACTGGACCTGTACTCAGGGGTGGAGGAACTGAAGCTAGAGAGAGGTCCCTACATCCAGGGCAATTGGTTGGGACAGAAGGGAAGCATTCAAGGCTGTTGGAGAGTGATGCAACTGATATGTGACAGTCTAAATACAGTAAGAACCACACAGCACACAGAAAATCCGTGCCATGGCTCTGCGTATCCCAGATAGGTACACGGATCCACTGGTGTTCATGGGGGCTAGGAGCTGGAGCATGGGGATTGGAAAGCAATCCCTAGGCAAAGACTGTTGTTGACTGTGAGGAGATGCCTGAAGGAATGGGAAGGAAGAAATCTGCAACAGGGAATGCTTTTGGAGAGAAAATAGTTGGCCAGAGAAGCAGGGCACCACTGCGGAGTCATCTGCAGGGGGTGAAGCACCACTGTAGTCTCACTCTCCCCACACACCAGCACTGGCAGCTGCATAAAAGAAAAGGGCCAACCAAGGCTGCCCTTTGAGTACCAGCTATGTCAAGCAGTAGAGAGGCATAAGCCAGGGAGGCCCTTTGAGCATCAGCTACCAGAACCTAGAAAAGACCCCCAATGGAGTCATATCTCCTATTCCTGTAGCTGCCAGCTCCCTTGCTGGACAAAGCAATGGCACCTCACTCCAGTACTCTTGCCTGGAAAATCCCATGGACGGAGGAGCCTGGTAGGCTGCAGTCCAAGGGGGTTGCGAAGAGTCGAACATGACTGAGTGACTTCACTTTCACTTTTCACTTTCATGCATTGGAGAAGGAAATGGCAACCCACTCCAGTGTTCTTGCCTGGAGAATCCCAGGGACAGTGGAGCCTGGTGGGGTGTCATCTATGGGGTCGTACAGAGTCAGACACAACTGAAACAACTTAGCAGCAGCAGCTTCCTTGCACACCTGGCACCACAAGGGTCCCTGTGATTCAAGAAGTCATGCCACCTTCATGCCCAGTCCTCACTGGGCAGTCCGAGGTCCTCCAAGGTGGTCCCAGGAGCAGACTCCTGTGGGTGGTCCATGTGCAATGATGGGGATAAAACCAAAACTAAACTCCAGGAGTGGAATAATTAAGGAAGAAGATCAGAAACCTTTCCATTAGTTGCACAAACTGCTGATTAAGTCCACATGATCAACTAGATAGACTCTATGTCTAAGGAGTATGTAAAAGGACAATGAGTGTAACCACAAAATAAAACAGTCTAATTCTAATAACTGTGAACTATAGAGGCAAGCATCAGAGAGTCCAAACTGTCCCCACAGCAGGTCCAGAGACCAGTCCTTCCAGCATTGGAGGGCCTCCTAGGGAAGCAGAGGTGGTCTGTGGCTCACTGACAGCTGAGACCCAAGGACAACATTTATTGTTGTTCTTATGTTTTGATTCATTTTATTATTGGTTGTGTGTTTTTTCCTTTCTTTTTTCTCTGTTGTTGTGTTTGTTGTTTTATTATTATCATTTCTATTTAGGCTTTTGGGAATTCTTTTAAAAAATCACACTTTTTATTTATATATTTCTACTTATACTTTGGCTTTCTGTTGTTCTGTTATTTTTTTAGGTTTGTTGTTATATTCTTTTTGGTTCTTTTTTGTTGTAATTTTCCTTTAATATATTTAGTACTTTAAAAATATACTTCTATTTAACTTTGCTTTTCTATTTTTTTCACCATTTTTGTTTGCTTTGTTTTCTTTGCTTTATTCCTCAGTTGACACTCAGCTTTGGTTTTGACTTGTGTCTGTGTTTTAGTTTTGTTTTAATTTGTTGATATAGTTTTTGGTTTCTTTTGTTCTCTGAGTCACTCTCTTATATACTGTTTTCTCTGATCTGTTTTGGTTTCTTTTGTATGTATGTATGTGTGTGGAGGAATTCCCTGATTGCTCAGTGGTAAAGAACCCACCTGCCAATGCAGGAGAGGTGGTTTTGATTTCTGGGTCAGGACGATCCCCTGGAGAAGGAAATGGCAACCCATGCAAGTATTCTTGCCTGGGAAATCCCATGGGCAGAAGAAGCCTGGTGAGCTACAGACCATTGTGTCACAAGAGTCAGACTTGACTTAGTGATTAAACAACAGAAAGTGTATGTGTGTGTATGTTCATTTGGTATTGATTCTATTTGTCTGACTTTGGTTTTACCATTTGTTTGGGCTTCATTTGTTGTTGCTTTTTCAGGGAGGGGAGGGTGTTTGCTTGATTTAATCCTCTTTATTGCCATAACAAACAGCTTGTGGAGTTTTGGTTCCCCAACCAGAAGTTGGGGCTAAATGTTTGGGGTGGGAGCACCAAGTCAAAGATGCTAGAACACCAGAGGACTCCTGGCCTTAGGAAGTATTAATCAGTGAGAACTCCCACAAAGGCCTTCACCTGAATTCGAGACCTAGCACCACCCAACTGCCTGTAGCACCCAGCACTGGATACCTCATCCAAACAACAAGCAAGGAAGGATCATAAACCAAATCATCAGCAGGCCCCACAGACACCCCAAAACATACCACCTCACATGGCTCTGCCTATCAGTGGGAAAAAACTCACCTGCCTACACAAGCCACTGGACCAACCTCACTCGCAGGATGCAGAGACCAAAAGCAAGAACTATGAGCCTGTAGCCTGGGGGGAAGGGGACCTTAAACCCAGTAAGTAAGCTAGACAAAATGAAAAGACAGAGAAATATCATGCAGGTGAAGGAACAAGGTAAAAACCCACAAGAACAAATAAGGAAAGAGGAAATAGGCAAACTACCTGAAAAAGAATTCAGAGTAATGATAGTAAAGATGATGCAAAATCTCAAAAATATAACAGAGAAAATGCAAGGATCATTTAACACATCTAGCAAGGACCTAGAAGAAATAAAGGGTAATGGATAGATAGAGAAAGTCAGTGGTAGCATTTTACACTCTGTGCTACTGGCTCTGGGCCCCCTGCCAGGCAAAGTTGACTACTGTGTGTGAATTGATGGAATCCTACATAGGGCTCAAGAAAGACAGAGGTTATTTCCCTGATGGTGCAGGGGATAAGAATCAGCCTGCAAAGGCAGGGGACATGGGTTCAATCCCTGGTCTGGGAGGAGTCTACATGCCTTAGGTCAGCTAAGCATGTGTGCCACAACTACAGAAGCCTGCAGACTCTGGGGTCCATCAGCCACGACTACTGAGCCCACAGGTTGAAACCACTGAAACCTGTGCCCCTACAGCCTGTGATCCGCAACAAAAGAAGCCACTGCGATGAGAAGGCTGTACACGGCAATGAAGAGTAGCCTCTGCTTACCGCAACTAGAGAAAGTCTGCGCACAACAAAAAACACCCACCACAACCACCCACAAAAAATCAGATAAATAAAAGACTGAAAACAAGCCTCTTCCTCCACCACTGATACCCAGATCACCACCTCCTCAGAGTGTCTTTTGTCTCTTCTCCAGTCTTTAGAAATGTAAACCCTCTCAGAAGGGTTACTATACTAGGTACTTCATATTTTCAGCATTCTTAGATCCTTTTTTTCTCAATAAAATACATAAATATCATAGGACTGTCAAATGTTTGGATCTAGAAAGAACTAAGGAGTCTGGAGCTAAAGAAGCTGTTGACGTGGGAGGGCTGGGAAGTGTGGCCAACCCACTGTATCCATCTTGTAGATTGGTAAAAATGAATCCTGTTAATAATCATGACAGTGGAGTTTTTTGACAATGGTGGACCTGAATCAGTTCTGGCTGTTTACAGTTTGCTGCTTGAGGATCTAATATGTGGCTAATACCCAGGGCTGCAGGGACAGCCTCCCTTCACTGAAAAGCAGAGTAATGGGGGTAGGCTCTCTATGGGCCATAGGTACCAAGACAGCTCTTAATCCAGTGGTTCCACTTCTAGGAATCAGTCCTAAGGAACTATCAGATGCATACATAGACTTGTCTATCAAGAATTTTATAACTTTTGTTACTTACCTTAGTAAAAACCTACAAATTCCCTAAATTTCCAAAACCAGATGGATAGTCAAGTTTAATGTGGTGGTCTGTGTGATGGAATGTGATGCCAACATTAAAATTACACTGTAGACATTCATGTAATAACACAGGAAATGCTAATGAAATGGCTAAGTTGAACAACTGGAGGACAAAACAATTTATATATGTAAATATATGTTCATACACATATATAGTTGAGCCTGACTTAAAAATATTCATTTGTATGTAGAAAAAAGGACTGCAGGAAAGTTCTTTAAATGTTAATAGCTGGTGTCTGTGAATTATAGAATTACATATAGTTTTATTTTCTAGTCTCTTCTGTAATTTCCACATTATTAGAAATAAGTATTGCCCCTTTAGAAAGTTAGAGGCACATATGAATTTTGCAAATGTATTTATAGAGTTGTTGAGACATGGGGGAAAATACATACTGTTGGAATCTGTGAATTTTACCCTGGCTTAGATGTGAAGTTAGAGAATTACTGATGTGATTTCTTTTCTTCAGAAAGATTAAAAGATCAGGAACAATACAGATCTTACCATTTTTTTCTATCTTAATTAAGTCCCAAAGAAAATGTCTGCCTTTCAGTTCTGTGGACTGCAATTTTTATTTCCAGGCTCTGGAACATGTTTCTTGGGCAGTTTTGAATGTTCTCTACATGCAGCTTGTGAGATGTCTGTCTTCCAGGTCAACAGGTTAGGGATCCTGTGAAGACCTTTCTGTTTCCCCTCTTTGCAGACAGCAGTGGAAAATAATATCTAGACAGAGTCAAATTAAGTTGAAATTTGCAGTGGCTTTAGGTCTCTGGGCAATTTCTTAGTGAAACTCTTTATTATTGGCTGTTTAGAGACATGACTAAATATAAAAATGCTTAGAAACTGCTATAACATGATTATCAAATACTTTGTGTACACAAAGTGTAGCAGAAATGTTAAATAATGAAGTCAACCAGACATGGCCACTTCAGAGAAAGGCCACTCTAGCCTTTCCCCATTTCTAATTTTCCTCCTTCAGGGCAATAAGGTAGGTTGTGATTTTTGAAGACCAATAGCACCTTTGCTGTCCTGAGCTCTCTTCCCTTTTCAGAGGGCCAGTGTTGATTCTTTTTTCTTTTTCTTTACATTATCGTGTTTGTTTTGCCATACATTGACATGAATCCACCATGGGTATACATGTGTTCCCCTTCCAGAAGGCCCCTCCCACCGCCCTCCCGATTCCATCTCTCTGGGTCATCCCGGTGCACCAGCCCTGAGCACCCTGTATCATGCATCAAACCTGGGCTGGCGATTCATTTCACATATGATAATTTACATGTTTCAATGCCATTCTCCCATATCATCCCACCCTTGCCCTCTCTCATAGAGTCCAAAAGACTGTTCTATACATCTATGTCTCTTTTGCTGTCTTGCATACAGGGTTATCATTACCATCTTTCTTAATTCCATATATATGCGTTAGTGTACTGTATTGCTGTTTTTCCTTCGGGCTTACTTCACTCTGTATAATAGGCTCCAGTTTCATCCACCTCAGTAGAACTGATTCAAATGTATTCTTTTTAATGGCTGAATAATATTCCATTACTCAGCTTTCTTATCCCGTGTTGATTCTAAGCGCATCATTGGTTTAATGGTTTAGAAAATTGTTTTGAGTTAAAAGTCAATTTCATGCAAATAAGCTATGATTGCTGGGGTTTAACTCATTCATTATTAAGTATTTGTTAAGAATCTGCATTGACCTGGGTACCATTTAGGGTACCAGATAAAACAAGATGGAACGTGGCAGCTATTCATAAGGAGATCACAGTATAGTTGAAATCATCGAATCAATAGCCAAACTCTGTCTTTATGCTTTCTATTTACATCTCCTTATTTAATGCAACAAAACTGAGCTTTTTGCTTTTAATCTACATTACACAGCTGAGAAAATTTAGGCCCATATTGGTTAAAAAATATGAGTGAGGTCACTTTAGCAGTCAGTTCTTCTGGAAATGGTGTGTAAAATACCAACCCAGACAGTGACAGGAAAACACTTAAATATTAGTTGATTCATGGAGACATTTAGCTAGATGCACCTGAGGCCCTTCTGGATTTATTGTTATGAGATGAAAATTTAAAAAGCCCAACCAATTGTTGAAGTCAGTCTAAACTGCATCTAGCTATTAAATCTCTCAGATGGAATTCATCTTCTATTTCTCCACTCTAACCTGGGCTAGTCACAGCATCTGTACCTCATTCCCTGCCACACTCTCCTCCACTGGCTGTCGAAACCCCTGAAGTCCATAGTCATTTGTGTTCCCCACTGGAAGTGCTCAGGCCTGCCTGGAGGTGGTGCCCAGAGAACACTTGCTGGCTCTAGACAAACTCGTTTCCTGACTTCAGTGTGATATTATGGGTGTTGTTAGATACAGATCAGGATTTCACTCATCTGTGAGACCAGGCTTTTGTCTGTGTCACTGGTACTTGCTTAAGGAAAAAGAGAAAATGAACGGAAATATTTTTCTTTGGTTTGCTCTGCATTTGTGGTCTTAAATGCTGTGCATTTAAATGAGTGTATCACAGCATCCACAGTGGCTCCATATGGCCTGAGCCCTTTTGGGAAAGGCAATGTTCTAGTGTATAAAATGACATATTCCCAACAATTGAGAATGAAAATGATTTTCACAACTTTTCAAGAAAAGCTGGCTGCTTTTAAACATGGCATATCCTTTAATGAAGGTGACCGTATGTGCTAGGTAGGGGCCTCTATTGCTCCTGTGCCATTATTTCCCTCTTAAAAGCTTTTGATGTGGATGATACATTCATGGACAGGTGCAGGCACAGAAGAAGGAGATCCCATGCAGTGTGCACATTTGCTTTGCTCCAGCTGTGGCCTCTGTTCCCTTGAGAGTCCCCTTCCTGCTATCCTGGTTATCATTTCATTATGACTCCATCAGCTTGACTTTTGCTGCTTGATCTTTCAAGGGAAAATATTAGGATATTTTAATTAGAGATTGTGATCTGAGGAGATAGAATTTTCAGAGTATAAACTATCTATATTGCCGATCCTGTTCATGATAACAGTTGTCTTGCCGTTCACACTGTTTGCTGAACCCAGGGTAGGCAAGGCACAAGCTAAGAGGCTGGAAGAAGACTCAAGGAGCTTTAGGAACTGCAGACACATTTATTTCCTTCTGGCTGACATAGCAGCCATAGCAGCAGACACACTGTGTTTTCTCTCCTATGGCTGACTCAACGGACAGAGCCTTATCACAGCAGTAATATGCCACTGTTTTCCAGGTGGAGCTCACCTATATGTGCGTCGCATACAACCTGTGACCAAGCGAGTACCTCATGATGTGCATGCACAGTTCTACAAACGATCTCAACTGTTACATAGTCATTATTTACAAAACATGGGACGAAAGCCTGAACACACCATCTTGGCCAATTTGCTCTCTCCTCACAGTCTATGTGCAGTCCATCCTCTGTGATGTTCCCTTGGCGAGTAATACTGACCCTTGGATTTTCATCTTGCTACAGCAGTAACTACAGCAACAATCAGTTACACCCCCAATACAAAACAAAACCCAACTTCAGGTATCAGCTGGAATTCATGTTGCAGTCTTCGCCCTCTTGGGGCTAGAAAAGCCAGTCACCACATGTGGAGTGCCTTTATCTTCCATGGCCAAGTCCAGTCCACCATCTGTCCTTGTGAAATTGCAGGAAAGCTTCTACAGGTGCAACTCCACTCTTGTGGAATTTTATTAAGGACCCATAAAACCCCCCGCAGGTGCCATGCGAACTCCTTCAAGGAGGGGATTTTTGTGGCATTCACAGCCCACCCAAAGGTTCCAAATACTTTCACACTGTTCTAAATCTGTGAGAGAATCAGAAGGTAGTAGCACATCACAGGACACCGTCTTTACAGTACAATGTTCTACATAAGACACAGCTTTTATAGTATACCTCTGCACAAATCAGTCTGCTTTTGCATCCTCATAAAGTGGATGGGACCCCTGCCAGCTCAGGCCTCCTTTGGGGGTCTTCAGACTTTCAAAATGGCATCTCGCATGCCATCCCTCTACTTCTCTCAATAAGGATCCACAAAAATCCCGCAGATGCTGGGCCCATCCCTGTGTCCCAAGGTCACAAAAGCCACGTTGCCAAGTGTTCCCAATGCATTTGCCAAAACTGTACTCAAATTGACCAACTCTGCCTGAGTATATGGTCAAACTCCCATTTGCCGAACAAGATGGCATGGACTGTCACTGGCACCGCGGGGTGGATTTTCCTGACTGCCCTGAAGGCGAATATGAGTTGTGCCCTATGCAGTTCCGCACCAGTGCACCACGTGCAAAGACACTTGGAAGAACTAGAGCAATACATATTGGCATTAGAGCAAGAACTCTGTGGCTCTGAAGACCTCAGCATCTCTAATAGAGAGGCAGTAAGTGATGGAGATGATGAGCATTATGAGACCTTGGGTCCCTGCTTGGCAGTGAGACCCATTATGCAGCAGACAGTGAAGCTCAGAAGTGTTCTCTCATGGCTGGTGCAGCAGCCATAGCAGGAGACACGCTGTATTCTCTCTTCTTGTGCCTGACTTAATGGACTCAGCCATGACGCAGCACTAGTGTGTCACTGCTTTCTAGGAGGAGCTCATAAGCGCACTGCTGTGGCCCATGGGGGCATCCTCGAGGGACCCCAGTGTGACTGATTCATGACATATTGACCATATACTGTGGCAGAATTGGTCAACTTGGCTAAGCAGTTTTGGCAAATGCACCGGGAACCCTTGACAACATGGTTGTTGTGAGGAAGAACTCTGCACGGAATGGCAAGCATGACTGGACTCTATTATAATGCTAAAGTGAGCCTAAAAGTATTGACCCCACAGCATCTAGTCTGTGTGAATTTCTGTTTGTATTTCTAGTGTGGTTTAGCCTGGGGTGGAAAATTGTCTCTAATTATCTTTCCTTAAACTCCAACTTTTTATAATTCAGATAAAACATGTGAAGTTTACCACTGATTCTTGGGGCACATTCTCGGATCTAGCCAAGAACCAGTGAACACATCCTTCCATTTTTGTTAATGATCCCTTCCTTCACTGTGTCTTTCAGGTCTCACCCTCCTTTCTCCCAGGTCTTCAACTCCAGGTCTAAAGACCCCTGCTTTACAGAAAACACTCCTTTGCTGAGGAATTTCTCACAAGAAAAAGGGTGAGTTTTTTTCCCTTTATTTCTTTCTTATAAAATTAAGAAATCTCTGAGCATTACCCTTATGCTCATTACACTTATGCTGGAGAATAAGATGAATTTTTATCTGACATGTTTGGTTTCTGCTAGATCCTTGTCAATTCAATGTGTGTTCATGATTCTAGTGGTTGTATTCTGTGCCTTATGAATTTCCAAATAACCTTGAGCATAACCCTGACATGTACACACTCACGCATGCACATAGCTCTGAGAGGCTGTCTTGAGAGGTCAGGGCTTCTCAACTGGCGCTGAGGTTGGCACTGTCAGGAGACATTTTTATTGTCACAAATGGGGAAGCAATACTGCTAGTATTTATGGTAGAGGGCAGGAATGCTGCTAAACATACTGCAATGCACAGGACACCTCCCCACAATAAAGAATTGTTTAACTCAAATGTCAGTAATTATAAAGTTGAAAATGTATGATTTGAAAGAAAACTCTACTTCTTATAAGTTCCTTTTGAAGATAAACCTGCCTGGTTCTGAAACCAATAAACAGAGCTGGTCTGTAGGATGAGTTACAGACTGTCTCCCTTCGGGTGAAGAACCCTAACTCAGTCCTTCAATTCATCTCCTCTTCCTTCTGCAGGCAAACTTCCATAAACCTGAGTTACCTCATTGGTGTTCTCCAATTGCTCACACATTACAATCTTGGGACATTGTCCTGGACCTTCTTTTCGTGCCCACTGACCCTTGCACTCAGCCTCCCTCCCACAGCCTCCCACCTTCTCGCTAGCTCTGTCTGCAACTGTTTTGGGGCCTTCACCATTTAGGGTGCATAAGAATTTGAGGGTGCTCATATGCCATGTGAGTTCCTGGTCTCACCATCCAAAGAATCAAGTTCACAGGAATTTGATAGGGTGTAGGAATCTTGATTGTCACCTTCCAATGCAGAGCCAGTCTGGCTTCTTCCAGGAAACTCTTGATGACAAGTTGTGTTTCCCTGAAAAAGTTCCCACTGAGTCCATTTTATGAGAGCGAACTCCTCTCTTCCTTGGTTCTACAGGTCAGGCTCGCTCAAGTTTAAGGGGGTTCAAATGTCACCTCCTTTGTGAAAACTTGGTTCCTCCACAGCTCATTCAAGAGTCAATGCTCCTTTTTTGCTCTCAAACACAAAATTCATGTCCTGACTTTGAAACTTGTCCTTGTGTTATCTGTGATTATGCCTGCCAGCCTGAGTCCTCTTCATCCCATCCTAGCACTTAGCAAGGCCTCTACCACCAGGGAGATAACAACTCTCATCTCTCTGAATGAGTAACTTTGAAAACGAACACTTCACCTATCTATTCCCTTTAATGCTTTTCTTTGAATTACTTGGTAAAGTGTTGAGGCTTGAGACATTTTCAACTCATGATTCTGTAGAAAACCAAGAACTCAAGAACATGAAAGCTTTTATCCTGGGCTTGGAACACAGAGGCCTTGGGATGCTGAGCTCTGTCTCACATCACAGTTCAGAATCAGAACATGGATATTACATATTGGTTTCACATAGCCTAGTTTGCATCTTTGAGCTTCTCCTTATGAATGAAACTGTTTTTCTTATTGTGAACAAGTCCTAAAGCAGTGATAAGGGTTCATGAGAATCACAATGCCCAATTGAGTTAACTGGGTTTGAGAGGCATAACACAATAGATTGTGGCTACCGTGTCAATATTGCCATCCCACAAGTATTCCATGCAACCAGGGAAATTCTGGGCTTTGGAGCAGCCTTATTAGAGACAAGTGCTGAGTGAGAATCTGTACTGAAGGAGTTGTTCAGAAGCTTAAAGATTCAACAAAAGTAAACAAATGCATCCACATGTAATTTTGATAAAAATGTGTGATTCCCCCTTGATACTTCCTTCTAGAAAGAGGCCTTGTTCTTGGGTCCATCTAATCCAGCACTGATGTTCCTCATTCCTGTTTGTGTAGATGCTGGGCTGGAAAACAATGTAGACAGTCTTCTCTACAGCTCCATTATAGAAAGATACCTAGTACAGAGGAGGGAAGGCTTATATCACTCATAGTGCTTCAGGATGAGTATAACAGATCCAGATATTGAGAACTCCGGCACAATCAAAGGGAAAGCAAAAACTGAAATGTGCTGGAGCTGGTCTGAGCCAGGAAAAGGTTTACTGGAAAATTCCAAACTCAGAATAAGGTGATGTTTCTTGAAGGGCCACAGTTTATTTTGAAGACTGTGTGACCCCAGAAGATTTCCCTGAAGTCAAGGGTCTGTGATGTCAAGAAGGATCTATTCCCACCAGTTTGACAGTATTACAGTTTATGGTCCTTTTAAAAACCAGGGTTGATTTCACATTTTATGCTCACCTTTGAGATGAACTATTTTGGAGATGCTACTGTTGCTGTGAAAATAACCACAAAACCTCAATTTCCAGGTCATGGTGCATGCCTGTTTGCCACCCAGAGTTCATTACTGCTGAAGAATCTTGGGAGGACGTCTCAGCTGAGTGGGAGGGAAGATCCCTGCTAAGCAGAGAATTGGCAGGTTCCTCTGAATCCACCTCCTTAGAGAAGGGGGAGCTTCTGGATAGTGCTCACGTCAGGCTCCGTCTTGCTGAGCTGAGGTAGGAAGACTTGGAGAGCCACTGCTGGCATGGGTTGGTGGTCATATAGTGCATGCCCTGCTGGGGCAGGGAAGTGGGTCTTGCCCTTAGGACATCCTTCCCAAGAACAGGGTGGAGGTGAGGAAGAAGGCTAGGTGGTACTTTCCTGGAAAGTAGTCTGCTTTTCCTTCAGGCCTTGGAAGACAGATAAGTGCACACTTGAACCAGCATGGAACTTTTAAGAATTCAGGAAAACCCAATTACAGACCTTAATGACTAACATCCCATACGCCTTTCTGTTGTGTGGCTGGGTTCTTCATGCCCATGAGGGTCTGCAGATGGGAATAGTCCCTGTGGTGTTTTAGAAGCTGATATTGTCATTTATAATCAGGGACTAAGGTTTCTGCACATGTAGCAGAGTGTTTTTAGGGGTGTCTCGCTGATCCTGTTTGTGATGCCAACTGTGTTGCTGAATCTCACTGAGTACTGTTCACTGAACCCACATGGTAGGCAAGGCATGAACTAAGAGGCTGGAAGGAACTGTGAAGAGCTGTAGGAAAGGCGTCTCCTGGCTGGCACGCAGCCATAGCAGCAGACGTAACCCAACCGCACACAACCCTTCAGGGCTTTTCCAGGTGAAGCTTATATATATTTCCAGAACAAAAGTAGCCCGTGGCCAAGTGAGTACCTCGTGAGGCATATGTACAGCGCTCTAAGTGATCTCAGCTGTTACAGAACCGTGCAGTCATTGTTTACAGAACATGGGGTGAGAGGGCGTGAGACCTTGGGATGAAAGACTGGTGCCATCTTGTTAATTTCCTCACAAGGGACAAGGGATTGAGTGGGTCTGAGAGAGGCCAAGCCCTCCATGCATATATAGGAGGGCAAAGTACGCACATGTACGGGGGATGTGAGGGCATTTTGCGGGGCCACCCGCATGGGACAGAGGAGGAGTACTCTCCCTGCATTGTGTGCTGGGGCTTCTGCATGAATATTCACTTGAAAGAAGGGTGGGATGATATGGGAGAATGGCACTGAAGCACGTAAATTATCATATGTGAAACGAAATGCCAGCCCAGGTTCAATGCATGACACAGGGTGCTCAGGTCTGGTGCACCAGGACGACCCAGAAGGATGGAATCGGGAGGGAGGTGGGAGGGGGGTTCTGGAAGGGAACACATGTACACCCTTGGGGGATTCATGTCAATTTATGGCAAAACCAACACAATATTGTAAAGTAAAAAAAAATTAATTTATAAAAAAATTAAAAAAAAGAAAACCATATGTTTGAAAATGTCATTTTTAGGAACAGAATAAGGCTTGTGGACCAGGACCACCAAGGTCCCCATCTGTATCTGCTCAAAGGTAGCTAAGGAACCAGCGGGTGCCAGGCATGTCCATGCAACTGTCTCCTTGTTGCCTGGCATTCCCTTTGCTTCACAGCCTTCTGTGGCTTCCACTAAGAAGGTCTATGCGAAAATCCATGGATAGGTGAGAGGACACCATGAAGCTATCAAATATTAGTGTTACTGTTTCTTTACATAAGGGGGCCCATCTTTTCTGAAGCTGTTTGAAGGGCTGATTAGAAGTGTACCTGCCCGCATCCCAAACTGTATCTGCCTTTACCCAGAGCGGCCCACTCTCAGTTGTCCTCTTGATGTTACAGGCAATCCTGAGAGGTAGATAAAGGAAGGTAACTTAGAGAGAGTAAGGATTTTGCCTGAGGTCATGCATGGGCTTCCTTTGTGGCTCAGCTGGTAAAGAATCCACCTGCAATGTGGGAGACCTGGGTTCGATCCCTGGGTTGAAAAGATACCCTGGAGAAGGGAAAGGCTACCCACTTCAGTATTCTTGCCTGGAGAATTCCGTGGACTGTATAGTCCATGGGGTCACAAAGAGTCAGACATGACTGAGTGTCTTTCACTTTCATTTTCATGCAGGTTTTTGAGAGAAGCAAAGGGGTAGGGGCAGGAATGTGACCCCAGGTCCCGCACCAATACTTGACCATGGAGATGTCTTTTCTACCATGCCTCCTGATAGGGATAGAGTGAAGGGACAATGTAGGTAATTAAATCCCACTTGGGGAATGTAGTGGAAAAAATGTGAGAGACACTTGTACTTAATGATTACTCAAGAAAGCATGTTTGCTTAACCACAAAACTAAAACCCAGCAGACCATTTTAGCAATAAACCATGCAACAGAAGCACAAGACATGCCTCAAAACAATAAAACAATGGTGGCATGAGACACCATCCTGCCTAATGAGCTCAATAACATGCTTTCTGCACACATAAAAAAGTAATAATTTGCGAACCTAGCTTGATCATATAGGGACAAGAAAAACTTCCTGCTCAACCTGGAGGAGGATGGTAGAAGCTTGACATTTACTCAAGAAAGACAAAGATATATTCTCCCCTTCTCCACTTTACCTTTGATTATAAAACTGCAGCCCACTAAGTTCTCAGGGTGTAACACCATCTCACTCACTCACTTATAAGCCTCACAAATGTACTATTCTAATAAATCACTTCTATCTATTACTTTATCTCTCATTGGATTCTTTCTGCACTGAGACATGAAGGACCAGGAGTTCTTCAGAGCCCCCTGAAAAGACATGTACACTCCTAGCCATATGTAGTTTCTTTACTATGACTGGTCTTAGCAATAAGTGTGGTAAATATTCAGCCAGTTTAATATGCTATAAAATTATTTGAATTATGTGAAAGCATGTGAACAGGTACTTGGTCCCTGTCATTCACCATGCTGGTAAGCCCTGATACTGTTAACACCCTTCTTCAGCATGCTGGCTCATAACTCCAGAGGATGCGAGGTTCTTCAAATATCCTGTGTCATGGAAAATAGGATCAAGTACATTTAAGCCTTTACATTCAGTAGTTTTATCTTCTATGATTCATAGAGTAGTTGCCTCAAACTTTCCGCTTAACTGAAAGATTTAGTGACATTCTTTTTAACATGTCTAGAAAGTACTACACACTATTGTTGAAACTTGTAAAAGCTATCTTGGATGGTTAGCTCTGTGTATATGTCAGTTATGTAGAAAGACATTTGTGTTTAGGATAGTTCAATTAGTGCTAAATGCTTTAAAAAGAAATATTTGTTATTCCCATTTGAATAGGAACTATTGATTGTAATTTGGAAGTATGATATGATTATTCATCAAATTCATTAAATCTAAAAAAATGCAAAACAAGGTTTTGCCATTTTGAAAGGATCAGAAAGATTTTGAAAAAGATGTTCCAATATAGACTTTCTTCCTTCATTCTGCAAACATGTGTCAAGCACAGGCTGTATACCAGCTGTATACCAGCATAAATACCCCAGTGCCTGCCCTGGAGAAGCAGCCAAGGGAGAGCACCCTCCAGCCAACTGGGCAGTGATAGTATCTTCAGGAGATGGGATCTGGTGGGCCCTAAGGAGGTGAAAGGAGCAGAGATAAACCTGGAGTGGCTTCCAGGACCATATTTGCCCAAAGGCCCGAGGGTCACAATTAAGAAGTGTGTAATGATGACTATCAGGGGTCCACAGAGGGCTGGATTGTCTGTTAAATTATCTCTTAAGGAATTCTTAGAGGATTCTGTTGGTACAACCAATTATAGCACTGCAAATTCTTCCTTGAATTGTGTGGTTGTGTCTCAGTTGATGTTTATTCAATGATCACATCCATATTCTTACCTTCCAGAAAAGGTAAGGGAAAATAATTGATAAATATGAATCTGAGAGCCAAGATAAAGCTTAGTTCCAGGAAACCAGAGCCTTTAAAAAGCTAGTGAAGAGGCCCAAATTTTTAACTTTGGCATCTCTGACAAGAAGATGTGTTCAGACGTTCAGGTTTAACTTGGTTTCTCCTGTAACCTCCTCTTAACTATGTTTACAATAGGCCAGTGGTGTTCTCAGCAGTATCCTCCATCATACCGTGTTATAGAAAGAACTCCTCACATGGCTTTGAGACGGACATTACCCAAGGCTTCAGCAGACATCTGAAGTTTGACCTTTGTGGATGCATGCAAATAGGACTGCCATCAGTGTGATCTGGGACCTGTCTTTTCTCTTGCAGGTGCTGTGTACGGTGGCTAAAAGTCGCAGGCTTATTTGTCTTTGTGGTGCTATGCTCTGTGAGTACCATGACATGCTGAGCCTTGCTGTCTGCTTGGCAGAGTCCCTGGGTGCTTCGGGCTGGGTAGCAGGGCACCTGAGGTGTGGGACACACACATTTCTTAGGAGGAGATGCTGAGGGAATGTGAGATGGCAATCTGCAGGTGGCTAAGGAGTCTTGCCCTTAATGTTCCTCTAATTTTGTCCCACTGTGGACAGTGGAAACCATGAGGATCTGGCTGTGGTCTGTAGAAGGCAGCTTGCCCTGGGGTCTTAATCCCTACCTTAAGTGGCTTACCAAATTCTCTTTTCAACCACATGCAATAAGTACTCTTTATTTGTGTTGAGATGTGTCCAGAAATCATAGTTGGCCCTAGGAATGTCTCAGTGCCCATTTTGGGTGGCACCCAGCTGAATCACACTGTTTGGGAGAGAGTGAAGTTTTGTGTCTGCCTCTTCCCTGGAGACTGCTCTGATTTTACTTTCCCTACATCCCCAGGGATGGTTGTAGAGCTAGAACCCTGGAGGCAACCTGAGTGCTCCTCTGACTTGAGGGATCATGAGTGTCATTGCCAGCATTTGTGTGGTATGTGCCCTGATGTGGCCCTAGCCAAGATCACATTGTAGGCACTTAAAGTTTATTTGCTGAATGAGCAACTGTGGGCCTCCCCCTACCCAATCTGTGTGTGTGCATGCGGATGTGAGGATCCATGTTTGCCTGTGTGCTTGTGTGTGTGCAATTCTCTGTGGGACAAGTAAGTCTTTTGTGGTCTATGACCATTTTGAGCTTGTGTGTGCGCCTAGGGAGTTATTTCTGCAGTTAATAATTATTATCTAATTTTAGCATTGGCATAGGATACTTTATGTGGGCCATTTTTGAGAGACCTCAGTATGTGACAGGGTATGAGATTGTGAGCAAGGAAGGGGTGGATGAGTAGTGTTTCTACCCCTGTGCCCTGTGTATGTGCAGCTGTAAACACATGGTCTTCATTATCTGTGTGTGTGGGCCCGAGGACTGGGATTCTATGCATGTGCAGGATAGTACATGACAAGAGTCTTCTCTTCTCAGTGTGATGTGTCGAGAACAATGTTGCATCTCAGACAGCAAGGGTGCATAAAGTCAATATTGGCTGAATAGAATTGAATACAGGCGACTCTTTAATAACCCATAAGAGAGTAGAGGAGGGGTCCAGAGAAAAGAAATCTAGGCTAAAAATGATTACAATGAACTGAAAACTTCATGAGTTTACTTTTTTGGTTACCACTTTGCCTCTCTTCTTCCTGTTCAAACAATTGTGTTTTTGAAGACCCAGTTGCTTAGCACAGCCTGGTGGGTGGGTGTACTGGGATTTTCAAGGAGGAGGTATGGGTGGGCCAAGTCTCTCCTGATCCCTATGAGCTCACCTGAGCTCTGTGTCCGGTCTTCACTCTTCTGGTAACTGAAATTTTGGTGTTTTGTGGACATAACCAAAACAGAATTTGAGGCATTTGTTTTGAACCTCTGTAATCTGTTATCTCATCATCACTTTAGTTTCTGAGGATGTATAAGGTGCTCTGAAAATTCCACAGTGTGAGCTCCCACCATCATATGGGTTGTATTCCCCACTCTGCCGTACAGGAAAATCACATTTACCCTCCTATGACAATTTAATTTTAGGGCTGGGTAGTCAATCCATAAAACTGTCAAATATCAATAGTCAAGGCCCACTGTAGCAAAAAAAATAGTTTAATGGATCAGAATTTTATCTTTTAATATCTCAGAAAGGCTATTCAGAATAAGCAGGTAAATTTTGGATACATCAAGCAGCACAATTACCATAACCCTATTTTCAGCTCTTATCAAAGTTACTTAAATCCTATTGCTCTCATACCACAAATCTATCATTAAATGTTTCTGATTGTTACAGATTTTATTTAGCCTGTATCCAGATCAAGGAAAGCTCTGGCAGTTGCTGACTGTGTCACCGCTGGAAAGCTACTGTATCTGAACCTTTTTTGAGATGGACAATCATCCGTGGTTGAGTCACAAAGTGAAAAGACCTGAGAACTATTATTGTGGTTATCCAAGGTCATAGCATAAGCAGTCATGATTACTCCCCATGTGTGTTTTGTTCCTTCAGGATGTTTGTTGAAAGATGAGGCTTCAGAACATAAAGGGAGGGGGCTTTAATGAGATGGCAGTGGGTGGGTGGTGGGGAGATTCCCCATAGAAAGGTGACAGCAAACAAACAGTGTATTTGAATTAAGGCCCGGCTTTCTGTGGCTGTTGGATGTTCTTTCTGTCCCCCAACCCCACCCCCAGCCCCTGCCCTCTTATGTTTTAGCTTAAATGGTTCCTCTTTACCTAGCTTTAAGTTCGTTGGCTGTTTCCTTGGCAGTGTCATCTGAGTTTGATGATTGCTTGCTTTCTTATCCTCTGGGATCTCTTGCCATTTTGTAGGTCTCAGCTGCTGCAACAGAATACTACAACCTGAATGACTTAAGCAACAGACACATATTTCTCACGGTTCTAGAGGCTGGACTTCCAAGGTCAGGACGGGCTGATTTGGTTTCTAGTGAGCACTCTCTCTCTCTGGCTTTCAGATGGCCACCTTGCTATGTCCTCTGTGTGTGTGTGTGTAAAGAGTGAGAGCTCTCTGGTGTCTCTTCTTACAAGAACACTGATACTATCAAATCGGGGCCTCAACCTATGACCTCATTTACTTTCAGTTATTTCGTTAGAGACCCAGGCTCCCCAGGTGCCTCAGTGGTAAAGAATCTGCCTGCCGATGCAGGAGATGCAGAAGACACGGATCCCATCCCTGGGTCAGGAAGATCCCTTGGAGGAGGACATGGACATTCAGTCCATAGCATGGAGATGAAGTTTTAAGCTTGGAGGTGAACACAGCTTAATTTCCATGGGCCAGGGGGAGTTATGTAAATCCAGTTGAATGCTGGCTGTGTTGTGGTCTATGGTTGCCATGGTAAACGTCGGTGCCCCAGACGCCTTCTTTCATCTGCCCGCCAGGCCCTGCACTGTTCCTACCCATCCTTCAGGGGGCAGGGCTGCTTTCTCATCTTACCTGCCCCCAGCTCTTAGGGTTCTCTTGTACTCTCGGGCTACTGGATTTGATGTGCTTCCCTAGCAAATTCAAGTTTTCTCAGGGGTCTCCCCATTCCACTCATTGTCCCTGTGAGAACTTGCTGGAGTTCATGGAAGAAGAGCCTAGAAGATGTTAACATCCCTATTTGGTGGCTCACCAGGCCAAGGTCAAGGCCTAGTCAGAAAGAGGGCTCAGAGGATCCTGACTCAAGTTTGGTCAAGGAGGAGGTTCTGACCAGTGCTTCTGCGCCCAGCATTAGAGAAGCTCTGAAGCAAACTGAAGGAGAAGCCTGAGAAACTCCACAGTTTAGGTGAACCTCACAGATTTGTTCCATGCACTGCAGCAGCACATTGCCGGCAGTTTAGAAATACTTTGCTCGTGTGTCTTTCTTTCCATCATGCATGGGCCTTTAGGACATAGTTCTCTGTGCTGAGAACACCAGAGCAGAGTAGATGGTCATGCTTGTTAGCCGGGAACTCCCAGGAGAGTGGCCCTGGTGCTCACAGTGGGGTTGGGTCAAGTCAAGCTCGAAAGATGGCTTAATTCTGAGTCATGGATTTGAGTAATGGGAAAAGCAAGAGGACCATGGTTAGATACAGTAGAGAAGGAAGATGATTTCTTTGTTTTCTCTCTTCCATGATCTGGTCTGGCTGGGACTCTGGTATGGGTTCAAAGGACTTGAAGGATGATCCTGTAAACAAATATTTATTAGTTAGACCAAGGTTTTTTTGAACATAAAAAGTGGTGAGAATCATGTTGGTCTCCAGAGAAGTAGAGGAATGGATAGCATGTAGCTTCCTTGCTTGAGGAGCTAGACAAATGGAGAGAAAAATCTAAAACAGACCATAGTATGTTGTGGGGCGGGTGAGCACTTTAACAGAGTAAGCCTGATCGACAGAGGATGCAGGAAGGAGTGAGGATCCTCTCAAGCTGTGGATGACAAGGAAGGGTTTAAGGAGAGGAGAGCTTGAGTAAGATCTCAAAAGATAGTGGGGTTCTCTAGGTTTGGGGGAGGCCTCTGAGGAGGCAAAGGCAAGATAGGGCCTTAGCAGAGCAGACCTTTCAGCATGGCTGGAAGGTAAGGATCAAAGCTATCTGCAGGGTGGGCTTGACCACAGGTCCAAGTTGCTGGGATCCATAAGTCATTGCTGACACCAAAACATTGCAGTGGGCTCTGACTCCCAGGTACACTGTGGGCATCTGGAAAGACAGAGGGAAAGGAGGGCAGAGGTACATGTGGTCCAGTCTCCCTTGGATTTTGTGTGCACTCCATTTAAGTGGTGGTTAATCATAGTGTGTTTTAATCTTCCTGCTAGGGTGTGACATCCCCCTCAAGGACAAAGGCCTTGTTCCTTTCTCCATGCTCTTTGTTTGCAATGTGCTGCGCTCTGATTTTTCACTCAGTCTGACTCTTTCCAACCCCAAATACTGTGCCCCACCAGGCATCTCTGTCCATGGGGACTCTCCAGGCAAAAATATTGAAGTAGGTTGCCATGCTCTCCTCCAGGGGATCTTCCCCACCCAGGAACTGAACTGGAGTCTCCTGCTTTGCAGGCAGATCCTTTACCAGCTGAGCTACCAGAGAAGCCCCGTAAACGTTCATTACATTATTAGAAGAAGCCTCTGCTTTTCTGATATTAGCCTTCAAGGGTGCTGATCCATCTCCTGGGTTTCTACAAGGTCTCTAAAGTTTATCCTGTGCTGAAATATCTTTTCCCACTCCATACATATCATGTGTCTTCCTTGGGGAAAGACCAAGACAGGAATAATTTCAGTGTGGCAGAATCATCAGTGTCTCTTTGGGCCTTTCCCTACTATATCCTTCCTCATGTGTGACTTCTGTTTGCCTTTTGTCCTTTTTGGAAGCCATGTAGCAGCATAGCTGTGGGTAGATGCTTTCTAGACAAGAGCTGGCTGTGCATTCTCAGGTCTAATATAGAAAACAGTGCTGATAAAAACACTTTCTTTTTTAAAAAAATTAATTTATTTTAATTGGAGGCTAATTACTTTACAATATTGTACTGGTTTTTGCCACACATTGACATGAATCAGCCATGGGTATACATGTGTCCCCCATCCTGAACCCCTCTCCGACTTCCCTCCCCATCCTATCCCTGAGGGTCATCCCAGTGCACCAGCCCTGAGCTCCCTGTCTGCTGCGTCGAATCTGGACTGGCGATCTATTTCACATATAGTAGTATACATGTTTCAGTGCTATTCTCTCAAATCATCCCTCCGTTGCCTTCTCCCACAGAGTCCAAAAGTCTGTTCTTTACATCTGTGTGTCTTTTGCTGTCTTGCATATATCATTATTACCATCTTTCCAAATTCCATATATATGCATTAATATACTGCATTGGTGTTTTTCTTTTTTACTTCAGACTTACTTCACTCTGCATGTTAGGCTTCAGTTTCATCCACCTCATTAGAACTGATTTGAGTGTATTCTTTTTAATGACTGAGTAATATTCCATTGTGTATATGTATCACAGCTTTCTTATCCATTCATCTGCCAATGGACATCTACGTTGCTTCTGTGTCCTGGCTATTGTAAACAGTGGTGCGATGAACATTGGGGTGCATGTGTCTCTTTCAATTCTGGTTTCCTTGATGTGTACGCCCAGCAGTGGGATTGCTGGGTCATATGGCAGTTCTATTTCCAGTTTTTTAAGGAATCTCCACACTGTTCTCCAAAGTGGCTGTACTAGTTTGCATTCCATCAGCATTGTAAGAGGGTTCCCTTTTCTCCACACCCTCTTGAGCATTTATTGTTTGTAGACTTTTGAATAGCAGCCATTCTGACCAGCGTGAAATGGTATCTCATTATGGTTTTGACTTGCGTTTCTCTGATAATGAGTGATGTTGAGCATCTTTTCATGTGTTTGTTAGCCATCTGTATGTCTTCTTTGGGGAAACATCTGTTTAGTTCTTTGGCCCATTTTTTTGACTGGGTCATTTATTTTTCTGCAGTTGAGCTGCATGAACTGCTTGTATATTTTTGAGATTAATTCTTTGTCAGTTGCTTCGTTTGCTATTATTTTCTCCCATTCTGAAGGCTGTCTTTTCACCTTGCTTATAGTTTCCTTCATTGTGAAAAAGCTTTTAATTTTAATTAAGTCCCATTTGTTTATTTTTGCTTTTATTTTCATCACTCTGGAAGGTGGATCATAGAGGATCCTGCTGGGATTTATGTCAGAGAGTGAAAAACACTTTCTTTATCAGGATATTTTTGTACTTTTTTTTTGTTTTTGTTGTTTTTAAATAAATATAAAAACAAAACCCAGTGCATTTTGCTGGGGGAATTTTAAAAAGGAAGTGTTACGCATTCACTGGCACTCCCTAACAGTCTGTTCAAATCCTATAAACACTCTGGCAACAGTGAAGTTCTGCCTTCTCCCAAGTCAGCTCCATAAATCACCTGTTTCTTTACGGGTTTTAAGGAAGAGTAAAAGAATTGGTCACTGAATTGTCCTGCAGTCAGTGAGCTGCTGCTAAGACTTTTGAGACCTCACACAAAACATAGATCATTTTGAGATTCATATTTTTGCACCTACAGCAGCTTTCTCTTCTGGAGCAAAATAGCTGGGCTAGCTGCTGTTTAGAATCCATGACGTGGGCCCCAGACGTTGTAGCAGAGGTGAGAGTCAGCTGGCACAGAGAGAGGAAGCCTGAGAGCACAGACCCTTATGTCTGTGCAGCACACCAATGAAGGATGTAGGAATGAAGGGGCCAGGTTGTGGTGGGGACGTAAGTGCATGAGGGTTACATTTTGAGAGGAAGGAGTCCCTTTTCCCTATAACTTCCCTGATTCAGAGTCCTTCACAAGCTTTGAAGGGATTTCCCTCCTCTCAGTGCAATGGACTTCACTGGTTTAGCCAAGTTTGGATTTCTTTTTCAGTTCTCCCTGTGATTTCTCACCAGCCACTTTAGGATTTTGGGCATAGCTGTGGATTAGTTAATCTGTTCATTCAGGAAGCCATCCTATCTGCTGCTCACCATGAGTCCAGGAACTGGGACAGATGTTTTGTTCTGGCTGCCAAGAGTGGTAGCAGAGATGATAGTAGGATGCGAGATACCAGCTGGATGTTAAAGCAGATGATTCAAAACAGTATTAAAGAAAGCAAAACCAATTGCATGGGTCAGGAGTGAGGGGCTGAAGAAGTAGGAGCGGTCAAGGCAGATGGAAGGGATGGCCTGGATGTTCCTTTCCTTGTGTACCTTCCGAGACGGATGTTCCCTGGGAGGGTGGGGGCTGGTGAGGGCAATCCAGGCCTCTCCTTGTGCTGCAGTTTACCTTGACGCTCCCCCAGCTGTGAACCTCAGCAGCCATGCAGACTCCGTGCTGCTCCAGGTGGACCTGGCAGGGGCCCTGGTGGCCAGTGGCCCAAGTCGCCTCGGGAGAGAAGAGCACGTGACGGTGGAGGTGACCCAGGCTAACACTCCAGGCTCCAGGCGGCGACGGCCACAGCAGGTTACACTTAAACATTTGAAAAAAATTGCAGAAACTCATTTTATTTCTTTATAAACTGAATTTCTTCTTGAATGGATTTGATGGGAGCCCTAGAGCAATGACACCATTATTAGGCAAGCCGTTATCTTTTACTTGGTCATGGAAATTCTCTTTTCTCTAAGGCGGTTATAAAACTTTCACCATTTCAGTAAAGTCAGGCTTTTGAGGTTTCTTTTTTTTTTTTCAGTTTAGAGTGTTTTTTGGCAATGCAGGGAAACATATATTTGAAAGTGCGGTTAAACCTGAGCCTTACCTCCTGGTACAGAAGATAGTTCAATACCATGATTCCCTTGAGTCTGTGGACTCTTAGCTAAGACTGTGTCTGCTTTCCCCAAGCTTCTGCTTTTGTACCAATATGACCTTGTGCTCAGCATCTAAGGCAAGGACTTTAGTTCACATCCTGCAAAGGTTAGGAGAGCCAGCAGTCTCAGCCACCATGTCCCAGAGCCCAGACAAGGCCTAGTCTCTCTCTGTTGTCCCCCAAATCCTGTTCTCAGGGATTCCTCTGGATTTCCATGATGGCTTCCATATGAAGTCACATCCCTAATTCACAAATTTTCCCTGTTATAATTAATAGAAGGAAATGCTGCTAGTATAAGAGGCTGTGTCATCCAATATGGAGTATAACTGCAGTAATGGTGGGTACAGCACCCGTCACATTTTTCTGCCATTCAGAGCAGTGTCCCCAAAGCCCAAGTCTCATTATGAAGAAGGCTGCGTTTTCATGGACAATGGCTGATGCAGCACTGATGTTCTAAACCTGTTGCTCTAGCCATGGTCTTAGGACATAAACTTGGCTTCCTTGTATGCATTGCATAGTTCTCTGGCAAGGGTTCCTCAATAAAGATGAGGTGGGCACACTTAATCTGCTGATGGTTCCCTCTGTGACCTTGTGTAGAGGAGGATATGACCTTTTGTAGCCTGCTGACACATTAATAGTTGCCTTCCCTTGGGTCTCTATTGAGCTTGCTTTCTTGCTTCAGAAACACAATACAGGAGATTTTAACTAAAGGCTTTTTTTTTTTTTCTGATACATTCTTTCCAAACATGAAAGTTTTAAGAGAAGTTGTGATCTCTCATTCAGGCTTTGACCAATTTCAGAGTTCCTGTTTTCGATTTTCTTTATGATTTGTGGGTGGCAAGACTTCTGTCCTCCACTGAAATTTCCCCAGCAGCCACAGCAAGGCCTCCTGCCTCTGCCCCACCAGCATCTCTGTCTCTGCACACATCTGGTCCCTTTCATCTGGCTTTTCCACTCCCCTGCCCTTGAGGAGGGCACCTTGGCCTGTGAAAATGGAAGCTCATCCTCAGGCCCCCATCCCACAGGCTTCTGGGACCTGGGTGTGGAGAGTTTCCTGCCTCCAGTTTGCAAACAGAAAGCAGTCTTTCTGGTCAGTTGCTTCTTCTGGGTTCAGAAGACTATGTCTCCAGTAACGTGCAGTGATTTCCTTTTCTCTTAATAGGTTATATTTACTTCTGTATTTTTGTGTCTTTGTACATGAATTCTGTGTTTGTATTTCCGTATGCTTTTTCTTAAACACAGCCCTCCAAATTATGGATGTTTCCAGCTGCGCATCACCTGGCTGTCTCTAACATCTCTGTGGGAAAAGGACTTGTGCTCTTCTCTTTCTTCTTTTCTTGTTCTAGACAAGCACCTACCCTGAACACTGCTGGACCCCAGCTGATGGCCCAGGTTCAAAGCCTTACCAGGATTTCATGCTTCGACTTTTGCAGGTCACTCATAACTGGACGATATTTTTAAATCCAAGCAGAAGTGAACATGTGGTGGTGAGCAGGACCTTTGAGGTTCTTAGCAGGTAGGTCTTGGTGATTGAAGTCACAGGGAAGCTCCTCTGGGACATGTTCCCTAGAGAAGTGTGACCCTTGGGACTCCAGTTATGAATAGCTAGGCGAGTTAGGGGCTTGGAATTGCTCCTCTTGTGTAGCCAGTGATCATGAGTCTGTGGTGGGTGTCAAAACCACAGGTGTCAGGAAGTAAGATTGCAGAACTCATTTTGAAGCAAACTATATTTTACAGCTGATACTTTTATTATTTTTTAATTAATTAATTTATTTTTTATTAGTTTTGCCATACAATGACATGATATCGCCATGGGTTTACATATGCTCCCCCTCCAGAACCCCCCTCCCTCCTCTCTCCCCCTGGGAAATCTCGATGCACCAGCCCCGAGCATCAATCCTGGGCTGGCGATTGATTACACATATGATAATTAACATGTTTCAATGCCATTCTCCCATATCATCCCACCCTTGCCCTCATCCACAGAGTCCACGAGTCTGTTCTATACATCTGTGTTCCTTTTGCTACAGCTGATACTTTTAATTCATTAATATCACAAAGCTACGCAATGGGGAATTCTAGATTATCTTAGAATTCTTTTTTCTGTAATGCCACTCCATGTTGAATCTGTACTTTTGGTTACTATATAAGTTTGCTAGGCCTGCTATAATAAATACCACAGACAGGTGGCTTAAACAGTAGATGTCTCTTTCCTCAAGTTGTCAAGAGGGTATGTCCCTCCTGAGGCCCCTTTCCTTGGTGTGTGGATGCTATCTTCTCCCCGTGTCCTCACGTGGTCATCCCTTTGCATCTCTGTGCCCCAAATTACTTTTCTTACAAGGACACCAGTCATGTTGGTGTCACTGTTTTTCACTTAATCACCTTTGTAAAGACCTTATCTCCAAATACAATCACATCCTGAAGTATGGAGAACTAGGATGTCCAGATATGAGTTTTGAGGGGACACAGTTCAGCTCAGAACAGTTACTGAAATTTTAGAGTCTTTATTTTCACCAGGCCATATATTGTTGATCTGCATGTGTCTTGTTCCTGGTGTTTTCCCACCATTAGTGACAACCTGACTACCTGTTCTCAGGTTGCACATGACCCAAATTTCTCACATGCGAGAATCGTTGGGTTTGCTATTTATTAGCATGGGCTTCTCAGGTGGTGCTATTGGTAAAGAACCCACCTGCCAATACCAGAGTCATAAGAGACACAGGTTTGACCCCTGGATCAGGAAGACCCTCTGGAGGGGGGCATGGCAACCCACTCCAGTATTCTTGCCTGGAGAATTCTATGGACATAGGAGCCTGGCGGGCTGTGGTCCATAGGGTTGCACAGAGTCAGATACACCTGAAGTGACTTAGCATGCACACAAAGCAATCAGATGTGTGGTGAGGAGGAAGATGGAAAACTAAATGGTTTGAACCGCTGTGAACATCCTTGCTCTTGTTCATTGCTGGACTGGTGGCACTGTGGTGAGGCCGGCAATGCCTGGTGGAGGCTGAGGAGCTATATCAGAGGGCCCTGGCTATGGGGAGGCTGTGCATATATTTACGCAGTTTGCCTCTGCTCAGGGCTCCTCATCTGGCAAGTTAGGCACTCTGAGATCGGTTCAGGCTCTGGTTATAGCCATGGGTGGCTGGTGCTGGGAAGAAAGCTCAGGGAACAAGCATTGATGGTTGATGTCAGGCCTGCCTCCTTTACCAGCGGTAAGATGTTTGCTTCATTCTTCAGAGAGCCTATTTCCATGAGCATCCGAGCCTCCCTCCAGCAGACCCAGACTGTGCCTCTTCTGATGACTCACCAGTGCCTCCGAGCGAGTGTCGGAGCACAAGTGACCGCTGCTGCAGTCATCCTCGCTGGGGTCTACGTGCTAATTGTATTTGAGGTAACTTGCATGCCTGCTCTCCTGGGTTTATCTGTGCCCACAGGTAAGTGTGTTTTAACATGTTGGGTGCTAGGGATGGGCTCAGTCTTACATTTTAATTGAATTGAAATAGTGTCTTTCCTAAAAGGTAACATTTCCCTCATTCTAGGTAGAAGATTGCTCTGTACTGGGGTATTTGCTGAATCTTGGCATTTGCCATATGCAGGATGAGTTTTGCCAGGCACTAGAAAAAGTTTATCGAGAAAACTGAATGTGCACATGATTTTCTCACCCTCGATTTGCTGCTCACACAGAGTGCCCCTGAAGGGACAAGTGTTGAAGCTTTCTGAGAATCAGGGTCTTCTGTAAAATGGGCATGTTAAAATACCCCCTATCTGCTTCATAGGTGCACAGTGAGGACCTTGGAGACCTTGGGTTATGTGTGGGGAGGGATTATTATCTGTTATGTTTATCAACTCTTATAGATAGTGAGCCCAGTGATTTCACGTCCCATCAATTCAGTGTTTCTGGGAAATTTTAAGTGTGGCTATACCTTCAATAGCATGAAACAAAGTACGGACACTGCTTGACTGGGCAGGTCCATTGTTGTTTCAGTTGTGAAACAGCTAAAACTGTTTTACAGCAGATTTACAGCAACACACAAATGGAACTTTATTTTTTAATTTATCTATTCATTTATTTTTACTTTACAATACTGACTCCACTGAGTTGAGCCCTGAGGATCAGGAGGTTAAAGTGAAGGTGTATGTCTTCTCAAAATATGAAAAGTGCCCTGGAGCTTCAAGGAGGTGATCTGAGGGGGGAGTGGCCAGAAAAATTCCCGAAATTCCCAGAATTCCTTGAGGCTGTCTGATCTGTCTGTGAAAAATGCTGGCTTCAGCAGGTTCAGCCCCTCGTTGTCCAACAGGGACCATCCATGGGTTTAGTTGCTCTGTCTCATGTCTCTTATTCTGGGGAAACTCTCTTCTAGTTTTTTCCCCCCCAATCAGTATTATTATTGTTTCAGGTTCCTATGACCACACACACACTCTGTGATCAGGCAGAATCTGGAGGAGTCCAGGGGCAAGTTTCTGAGCAACTCCTCCTCAAGGAGCCACAGAGAACATATTACTTCCCCCAGTGGCATTGCTTAAGGGCAGGCTGCTTGAGACTTAGAGCCCAAGTTTTTTGTTGAGGTGATTTTATAATCACAAAATTAGTACACAGAAATTCCTTGCATTCCAATACACTAACACTGAAAAATCAAAAAGGGAAATTAAGGAAACAATCCCATTCACCACCACAACAAATAGTATAAGATATCTAAGAATAAACCTACTTAAAGGTTTTAAATCTGTATGCAAAAAGCTATAAGACACTGATAAAAGAAATCAAAGAACATGGACAGATGAAGAGAAACACCATGTTCTTAAATTGGAAGAATCAATATTGTGAAAATGACCATACTACCCAAAGTAATCTGAAGATTCAATTTGATAGGTAATCCCTATCAAATTACCAATGGCATTTTTCACAGAACTGAAACAAAAAATTTTACAATTTGTATGGAAACACGAAAGACCACAAATAATCAAAGCAACCTTGAGAAAGAAAAATGGAGCTGGAGAAGCCAACTTTGCTGATTTCAGACTATACTACAAAGCTACAGTCATCAAGACAGTATGGTACAGGCACAAAAAACAAAAATATAGACCAATGGAACAAGATAGAAAGCCCAGAGATAAACCCACGTACCTATGGGAATCTTATCTTTCGCAATAGAGGCAAGAATATACAATGGAGGAAAGACTGTCTCTTCAATAAGTAGCATGAAAAAACTGGACAACTACATGTAAAAGCATGAAACTAGAACACTTCCTAACACAGAACACAAAAACAAACTCAAAAGTGATTAAAGAATAAAATATAAGGTCAGAAACTATAAAATTCTTAGAGGAAAACATAGGCGGTACACTCTGACATAAATCACAGCAATGTTCTCCAACATCCACCACCTAGAGTAATCAAAATAAAAACAAATGGAACCTAATTAAACTTAAAAGCTTTTGCACAGCAAAGGAAACTGCAAACAAGGTGAAAAGACAACTCTCAGAATGGGAGAAAGTAATTTCAAATGAAGCAACTGGCCAAGGATTAATCTCCAAAATATATAAGCAGCTCATATAGCTCAATATCAGAAAAACAAGCAACTCAATCAAAAAATTAGCAGAAGATCTAAACAGATATTTCTCCAAAGAAGACATAGAAATGACAAATGAACACAGGAAAAGATGCTCAACATCACTCATTATTAGAGAAATGCAAATCAAAACTACAATGAGGTATCACCTCATACCAATCAGAGTGGCTGTCATCAAAAAATTTACAAACAATAAATGTTGGACAGGATGGGAAGAAAAGGGAATCCTCTTGCACCTTTAGTGGGAATGTAAATTGATACAGCCGTTATGGGGAACAGCATGGAGATTCCTCAAAGACTAGGAATAAATCTACCACATGATTCAGCAATCCCACTACCAGGTGTATACCCTGAGAAAACTACAATTCAAAAAGATACATGTACCCCAGTGCTCATCACAGCACTATTTACCATAGCTACCACATGGAAGTGACCTTGTTGTCCGCTGACAGAGGAATGGATAAAGAAGATTGGTATATTACTCAGCCATATAAAGGAATGAAGGTGAATCTGTTGTAGTGAAGTAGATGAAGAGTTTGTTACAGAGAATGAAGTAAGTCAGAAAGAGGACAAATATCATATATTAATGTATATAAATGGGATCTAGAAAAATGATACTGATGAATCTATTTGTAGGGAAGAAATGGAGTTGCAGAGAATGGACTTGTGGACAGAGCAGGGGAAGGAGTGAGTGGGATGAATTGAGAAAGTAGCATTGACATGTACACACCATCGTATAGATAGCTAGTGGGAAGCTGCTATATATCACCCTGAGTCCAGTCTGGGCCTCTAATGACCTAGAATGGTGTGATGGGGGAGAGAAGGGAAGCTCAGGAGGCAGAGGATGTATATATATATATAAATAAAATGACTAATTTGTGTTATTGTACAGCAGAAGCCAACACAACACTGTAAGGAAATTTTCCTCCAATTAAAAAAGAAAAGAAAAAAATAAGAAAATATCACATTAGGCATGACTGTTTCTCCTAACTCTCAAAGAATCCAGATGTGCACAGGTGGTCTCAGCTGTTCCTACCCTTCCTCTCCTGCTACCTTGCCCATGCAGGTGGCGCTTGTGGCAAAGAACCTGCCTGCCAATACAAGCGACCCAGACCTTCCTAGGTCAGGAAGATCCCTGAAAGAGGGCATGACAACCCACTCCAGTATTCTTGCCTGGAGAATCCTATGGATAGAGGAGCCTGGCAGGCTACAGTCCATAAGGTTTCAAAGAGTCGGACACGAATGAGGTGACTTAGCACACATGCACAGAGGACAGACAGCACTGTGGGGTTAGTCTGGGATCAGAAATGCCAACACAACCTAGCTTGGGTGGCCACCCCCAAACCACCCTTCCCTCACAGACACATGGATGTGCCCATGCTGAGGGGGTTTGTTTGGTAACATACAGACTCTGCCAAACCATCACAGGTGGGAACACAACAGATGAATTTGAGAAGAAAGTGGGCATGCTGGCTCTTACGTGAAGTGTCTATGACACTCAGACCTCAAAGGCAGCGATGAGACTATCCCCAGTGAGGTGGCAGCTGGCCCATCCCTCAGATATGGCCCTGCCTCTCCCACACACAGAAGACCCTGGGCAAGGAGAACAGCCACAAGAGCAGTAGGGGGTGGGGGAGAAAGAGCAGAGACCCTTGTTGCCAGGACCTCCCAAACCACTGGCCAGCAGGTGAACCCTCTTTCATTCCTTACAAAGCTTCTTGGGCAAACGACCCCTTGGTGAAAGGAGATTGTTTATGGGGACATTCTCAAGGGAGACTCCAGAATAACAATGGGTGCCAGAAATTCCCTCCAGTGACAGTGAAGTGATAAGTGGCAGCAGTCGGTGCTCCCCCAAGGTAGGTCCCCAACTCAGCAAGAGTCATGAGATTCTCTCCAGCTATGTGAGAACCAGGCTCAATGGGCCCTGGCACTGGCAGGAGAAGGCACCACCCCTTCCAGTAGGGGTATGGCCACCTCCTGCTTCCAGCCAGCCTCTCAGCATCTGTACATGTGGTCAACAGGCCTCTGCTCACTGTGATCCGTAAGAGACCCAGGCTGCTTCTCACCTGAGCACCACTGAGGCGAGAAGAAGGGGAAGTCTCTCTTCTCATATCCCAACAACCAGAACACAGTTCACGACAAAATCTGACTTCAGAGGGAAGGGTGGGAAGTTCGCCATGCACAAGGACAAGAATGCATTCACATGGAAGAACACACAGGCAAGGTCCACCACTTCCAAAGGGGCCAGAACACCCTCTTCCTAGGAGACAAGGGAGAGTAGAAAGAGGCCCCACCTGGAAGGTAGTGCAGCAAGCAGAGTACTGTTACTACCTCATAGGCAGACAGGACCCAGCCCAGAAAAACAGGAGCTAGGCCAGGTCTTACACCAGGGCACAGAGAGGTAGGGTGTCACCTCAAGGGACAGCCAGTTCATGCCCTACCCACATTACCCCATTCATCTTTCACAACAAACCAAAAAGTTTCTCTCAGTTTTGCAGATGAAGAAAATGAAATGTGGAGAATTTACTTAGCATCAAAAAGCCCATAATCATCCTACCACATCATGGCAATAAGAAACAATTGGAAAACAAGGCCTTCAACTGGACGCACATTGTAAATGCTGAAATGCCTATGAAATGCAGAGTGGTACTGAATTCAAGGCCCAGAATTGTACCACTTGTATACTGTCCTGAGAATTTTTAGAAACACAGGATTCAGAACTGAGGAATGTCTAGGAAACCCAGCATCAGTGTTGGTGGGTTTGGTGAGCAGTTGGCTCAGTGTTGGTGAGCTGACTGGTCCACCTGTCACTGTGGACCAGTTGGCTCCTGCCATTGCCCTTATGTACTGGGAGGGAAGGGAAGGCACAGGAACCTCCCTCCATGAGCAGCCCCTCCCTAAACAGAGGTGCTCCTGCTGCCCAACGCTCCCCAGTCCAGGAGAATTTATATGAGATGACACAAATCAAAGGCTCCCAGAGCTCATGTGGGGTCCTCAGAGAGCAAGGCACACATGCGGTGGCATACAGCTGCTTGGGGACAGTGTACAGCAGCCAGCACACCACGAGGGCCTAGATGGCAGCCACAGGAGTTCCACATATCTGCAGATATTTATGTGTCTCATTCTTCTGATGAGTCTCCCTGTACTTCATTTATCCTTACATTTACCAGAGTAGCCAAAGGAAGATTAGTCAATCATCTCACGTTCTGAACATTTAAATGTAAACTGGGAGATGATGTCAGCATCATGGCAGCTTGAGATATCCCTTGTTTCTGTCCCCCTTTTCTGATAGCTAACCTGGCATCCATCCACAAAGAAAAAGTACCTCTGTAGGAGCAGAGAGGTTCAAAGGACCTAGGAGAAGCCTCTCCTGCCTGTGCATCCAGTAATAAGCAAACATACCCTAGCCTAAGCTGTGAAACCAGCAGGAGCCAGCAATGGCAACCTAATCTCTCTTGGCTGCTATCAGGGAGAACCTGGACAGTGCTGACCTGAGCAGATACCCAGGAAGAGGAGAGAGCCTGTAGAAGCCCAGCCTTTCTGAGAGGAAATTACAGCATGTCACTGAAGGAAAACAATACAAGTTAGGACACATTGGAGAGGGTAATAGGACCTTGGTCAGTACTGACCCCTCTCCTAAGGCCACACTCCATCAGGCTGAACTAGCTGACAGGGAGTAAGTGCTTGGCTTCCCCAGCTGTGCAGGATGCAGGAGAACCAACTTCTCTCTGCCAGAACCAGAGTGCTCAGGCAGGGCATTCATGCCTGCAGGGACGGAGATCAGGAAAGAGTCAAGTGAGAATATCAAAGGGCATTAAAGGAACACATTTCTTGCTGACTGTACTCAGCACTTCAGCAGGAAATCTGATTACTGGCCTGGAGAAGCTCATCCTAGGGTTCCCCCCAAAGCCTGCAGGCATCCCTAACACCAACCTCTCCTGCCCTCCCTCCTTTGTAGTGGCTCCTAGCACATGCTCTCTGTGTGGTGGTGAGAGCACTATTGGTCAACAGTAGATGGAGTGCTGCCAGAAAACAGACCAGCTATGGGCAAAGGAGAACTAGAGCTATAGCACCACCTCCTGCCAACAAAAGGGACCTTTCCACCAGCCAACCTGGTGAGCTGTAGAACCAGAGAACACATAAAAGTTTACACATTCTGTCACAAGAAGGAGCAAGAAGAGTGCAGCAGGTGTGTCCATAAGAAATCAGAGACAGTATCAGGTATAACAGAACGAACACTATATCCCATCTGAATGCAACTAATAAAGATCTGAGGAGATGTCCGTTACTTTGCCGACAAAGGTCCACATAGTTAAAGCTATAGTTTTTCCAGTAGCCATGTACAGATGTGAGAACTGGACCATAAAGAAGGCTGAATGCCAGAGAATTGATGCTTTTGAACTGCGGTGTCGGAGAAGACTCTTGAGAGTCCCTTGGACTGCAAGGAGATCTAACCAGTCCATCCTAAAGGAAATCAGTCCTGAATATTCATTGGAAGGACTGATGCTAAAGCTGAAACTCCAATAGTTTGGCCACCTGATGTGAAGAACTGACTCATTGGAAAAGACCCTGATGCTGGAAAAGATTGAAGGCAGGAGGAGAAGGGGACAACAGAGGATGAGACGGTTGGATGGCATCACTGACTCAGTGCACATGAGTTTGAGTAAGCTCTGGGAGTTGGCGATGGACAGGGAAGCCTGGCATGCTGCATTCCATGAGGTCACAAAGGGTTTGACACGACTGAGCGACTAAACTGACTGACTGATACTTCAAATGAGAAAACATCAATGCAAAACTACAAGGAATATGAAAAATCAAAGAAATGTATCATCACCAAAGATAACAACAACTGTCCTTCAATAAGTTAACTCAAAGGCACAGATTGTTGCTATCTACCTGATAAAGCATTAAAAGTAGCTATACTGATGTAGAGAACAAACTGCTGGTTACCTGTAGGGAGGGGGTGGAGGCAAAATATAAGGGAGGGAGAGTGGGAGGTACGAACTGTTGGGTGTTAAGATAGGACTCCTGTGGAGGCGTGGGTCAGTGATGGAGGTATTGGCAGCAGCAGTCTGGGAAGGTTCCCCTAAGGTCTAATGGTGACCTTCTTGGGAGTCACCATTAACTCAACCACAGAGCCCATAGACTTGAGGGCTGGGTCTTCTCAGGTCAAAAACCTACCAGGGAGGGAGGGCAACCCCACGCATCAGCAGATAATTGGATTAAAGCTTTACTGATCAAGGTCCTGCCCACCAGAGCAAGTCCCAGTTTTTCCCACCACCAGTCCCTTCCATCAGGAAGTTTACACAAGCCTCTTAGCCTCCTTCATCAGAGGGCAGACAAAAGAAGCAAGAACTACAGTCCTACAGTGACTAAAACTAAAACCACATTACAGAAAGATAATTAACATGAAAAAGCAGAAGGTTATGTCCCAGATGAAGGGACAAGATGAAACCCTAGTCAAACAACTAAATGAAGTGGAGATTGGCAACCTTCCAGAAAAAGAATTCAGAATAATGATAGTGAAGATGATTCAGGATCCTGGGGAAAAAAATGGAGGCAAAGATTGAGAAGATGCAAGAAATGTTTACCAAAGACCTAGAAGAACTAAAGAACAAACAAACATAAATAAATAATATGCTAGAAACAATCAATAGCAGAATAACTGAGGCAGAATGGATAAATGACCTGGAGGACAGAATGGTAGAAATCACTGGCACAGAACAGAATATAGAAAAAAGAATGAAAAGAAATGAAGACAGCCTAAGAGACCTCTGGGACAGCATTAAATGCATCAACATTTGCATTATTGGGGTCCCAGAAGGAGAAGAGAGAGAGAGAGAGGACCTGAGAAAATATTTGAAGAGATAAGAGCTGAAAAATTCCCAAATATGGGATAGGAAATAGTCAACCATGTCCAGGAATCATAGAGTGTTCCAGGCGGGATAAACCCAAGGAGAAACACAGTGAAACACATAGTAATCAAACTGACAAAAATTAAAGACGGAGATAAAATATTAAAAGCAACAAGATCGCCAGCCCAGGTTTGATGCTCGAGGCTGGTACACTGGGATGACCCAAGGAGAGGGAATCGGGAGGGAGGAGGGAGAGAGGGGGTTCTGGAGGGGGAACATATGTATACCCATGGCGGATTCATGTCAATGTATGGCAAAACCAACACAATAAAGTAAAAAAATTTTTAAAAAAGCAAAAAAAAAAAAAAACCAACAAGAGAAAAACAACAAGTAACATACAAGGAAACTCCCATCAAGCTATTAGCTGATTTCTCAACAGAAATTCTACAAGCCAGATATATTTAAAGTTATGAAAAGGAAGAGCCTACAACCAAGAATACTCTAACCAGCAAGACTCTTCTTCAGACTTGATGGAGAAATCAAAAGCTTTCCAGATAAGCAAAAGTTAAGAGAATTCAACACCATCAAACCAGTTTTACAACAAACACCAAAGGAACTTCTCTAGGCAGGAAACACAAGAAAAGGAATGAGAGCTACCAACAGAAAATAAACCCAAAACAATTAAGAAAATTTTAATAGGATCAAATATAGATAATCACCTTAAATCACCTTTCTTTTAATAGGTTCATACATATAGATAATCACCTTAAATCACCAGAAAGCAGACTGGTGATGGTTGTGTGTGCCTCTAGGGCATCTAGACTTGGAAACAAAGAAACCCATGATTTATCTATTGTCCTAAATTCCCTGGTGGCTCAGCTTGTAAAGAATCCTCCTGTAATGTGGGAGACCTGGGTTTCACCTCTGGGTTGGGAAAATCCCCTGGAGAAGGGCGTGGCCACCACTTCACTATTCTGGCCTGGAGAATTCCATGGATTCTGTGCAAAGAGTCGGGCACAACTGAGCAACTTTCACTTTCAATAGGTATGGTATAGAATGGCCAATCTTCACAGATACTTACACCAATACAGGCTTCTGTGTGTTTTAAAATCCTGTGGATTAGAGTGAAGTAATGTTCTATGCTTCTTTCCAGATTGTTCACAGAACACTAGCAGCCATGTTGGGGTCCCTTTCAGCATTAGCAGCACTGGCTGTGATTGGTGATGTAAGTTGTAACATTTTGAGTCAAAGGCTTAGCATTTGATAGAATGTCAGCTTCAAAGACAGTCCAATAATTAGATATTAGCTGGTTAGTTTTTAATATACTATTTCACACTTCCTGTTAAAGGCATGAACTAACAAACTTTATAGAATTGATGAGCAATTAACATTTGACTTTATCACATACACCCCGGTGGTATTATTCTCCATCCTAGCTGAGGAAAGGCTCATGATTATCAAGTATTCATCCAGGCCATGCAACTGAGCAATGTAGGGCTAGCCATATGTGCTGTCAGCCCTTGGATACCAGGGGAGGCCATCTTGGCTGGAGCAGAGAGGCAGGAGACAGTGAGGTTGGAGTCTGTCCTGCAAACATCAAGAGGTCCCTGGAAGTGCATGTCTGGGAGATGATAGTATCGCCTCAGGGTCTGAGCATGTTCCATCCTGCAGGGACATTGGAATGAATGTAGAGAAGCAAGAGAGGCCAAATACTCTGGAGATGGAGGCCTGGGGTTGTTTGAGGAGCAGTGATGAACTGATCGAGGTGGCCACACATGGAACTTGGGATTGAGAAAAACTCTGTAGAATTTCAGAGATTGTTCTGAAAAATGTTTCTAAAGGCCAGGCAGTCAACCAAAGAGTCAAAATAATATGTGAGACTTTGTTAAGTTATTTATTTATTTATTTTTTATGGCTAGAGTTGGTATAAACAAACACTAACTCTAAGGGTAAAATGTCCCAGAATCCTAAAACTTACACATAAACCTCTGTTATTTTTATTAATTTTTAAGAAGTAGTGTAGTAGCCTTTGACTGTGTGGATCACAATAAACTGTAAAATCACAATAAACTGAACATTCTGAAAGGGATGGGAATACCAGACCATTTGACCTGTCTCTTGAGAAACCTGTATGCAGGTCAGGAAGCAACAGTTAGAACTGGACATGGAACAACAGACTGGTTCCAAATAGGAAAAGGAGTACGTCAAGGCTGTATATTGTCACTCTGCTTATTTAACTTATATGCAGAGTACATCATGAGAAATGCTCGGCTGGAGGAAGCACATGCTGGAATCAAGATTGTGGAAGAAATATCAATAACCTCAGATATGCAGATGACAGTACCTTTATGGCAGAAAGTGAAGAACTGAAAAGCCTCTTGATGAAAGTGAAATAGGAGAGTGAAAAAGTTGGCTTAAAGCTTAACATTCAGAAAACTTAAGATCATGGCATCTGGTCCCATCACTTCATGGGAAATAGATGGGGGAAACAGCGTCAGACTTTATTTTCTGAGGCTGCAGATGGTGATTCCAGCCATGAAATTAAAAGATGCTTATTCTTTGGAAGGTAGGTTATGACCAACCTAGATAGCATATTGAAAAATAGAGACATTACTTTGCCAACAAAGGTCCGTCTAGTCAAGACTATGGTTTTTCCAGTAGTCGTGTATGGATGTGAGAGTTGGATGGTGAAGAACGCTGAGCACCCAACAACTGATGCTTTTGAACTGTGATGTTGGAGAAGACTCTTGAGAGTCCCGTGGACTGCAAGAAGATCCAACCAGTCCATCCTAAAGGAGATCAGTCCTGGGTGTTTATTGGAGGGACTTATGTTGAAACTGAAGCTCCAATAGTTTGGCCACCTCATGCAAAGAGTTGACTCATTGGAAAAGACCCTGATGCTGGGAAGGATTGGGGGCAGGAGGAGAAGGGGACAACAGAGATTGAGATGGCTGGATGGCTTCACCGACTCAATGGACATGGGTTTGGGTGGACCTTAGGAGTTGGTGATGGACAGGGAAGCCTGGCATGCTGCAATTCATGGGGTCGCAAAGAGTCGGACATCACTGAGTGACTGAACTGAACTGAGTGTAGTAGTGATTATTTAATTTTGGAAATAACTGATGTGGCAAATGGCTTGTGCTTCAGGAAACTCTCTGGACCACTGTACAGTCCTTTTCCAACAACCAGGCTCTCCAAGTGCCCTCACTTCCCAGTCTGGGGCCCCAGTTCCCCATGATCCTGCCTTCCCTTAGGGACAGGGACAGGGCTTAAGAAGTCTGCCTTTCTCATTGATAAGTGCATAGTTTTGATGTTACAATGCTTTGGGTCATGACTGTTTTTCAGTAATGACATAGTAGGATTTCAAAGGCGAGTGGATGGTGTGGTTTTTGTGATTTTTGACTCTAGCCATGAGTGGGTTTTCTGTAAAGTGAACATGTTTACAGCTTATAACCAGGAGGATGATGCCCAGGACTAATTGGCTAATTTGTGGTTTGATTGCAGAGGCCCAGCCTGACCCATGTGGTGGAGTGGATTGATTTCGAGACTCTGGCCCTGCTGTTTGGCATGGTAATGACAGTCCTCCCAGTGAGACTGGGCCCCAAGTTTGCTGTAACCTGTAACTTTCTCTTTTGCTGCTGTCACTGCTAATTCTTAAGGACACTATGCTGCTTGACTGTTAGGGCTTGACTGAGAAGTGTTTGCAGGTCTAGCTAATTTCTCCTGGTGAGGAATGGAGTGATTGGTGCTCTGGTTGGTTAGCTGGAAAATTTTAGCCTAAGGCCTCTCTAACAGAGAAATAATCTTGCCACTGAGAAAATTTAGCAGTTTTCTGAGTTACTATCCTTAAAATATAAAATGATATATCTTAAATAAATGAGCCATAAAAATTTTTCAGTTATTGTAAAAGTACCTTTAATTATATGAATAAAGGAAGAAAGGAAGAAATTGTCCCTAAGTAATAGTTTGCTAATTTATCATATTTTCAAGTGACCACTCTACTGCATGCTATGAAGAGTGTCACCAAATCAACCTGTAGGAAGGAAATTTTAAGACGCACTAGTGGGTTAGTGTGAAACATGAATCATAAACATATTTAATTGTAATAAGGGGAATTTGACAAGGGTCAGGATAGCAGTGGGAATGGCTCATGTGTTCTTGAATAGACCACAGTGGCTGAGTGATCTGAAGGAGAGTATTCCCTCTCAGGGCTGGAAGACTCACCATTTGTAAAGCAGGTCTCTATATACCCTCATTTCCTTGTTAGTATTCTCTCTGCTCTGGCACCATGGAGGCCTCTGCTGCTCTAGGCTTCAATGGTATCCAAAGTAACTGTCTCTTTTGTGGGTGCAGTGTGGAATTCAGGTCAGTGCTCTGAATCCAGGCTTTATAGAGAAACTAATGTTCTCTATAGGGTTCTGAAAAGTATATAGGGTTTGGGCATATGGAAGGGAAAAGGAAAGCATACCAGATATCTCATAAAATAAGATTTTATTTTTAAAAAAAGCTTAAATGATTGGTATATTAGTTTGCTGGGACTGCCATAATAAAGTACCATAGACTGGGTGACTTAAACATCAGAAATGTATTTCCTCATAGTTCTGGAGGCTAAAGTCCAAGATCAAGATATATGCCATGTTGGTTTCTTCTGAGGCTTATAGATGATCATCCTCTCATGTCCTTATATGATTGTCCCTCAGGGCATGTCTGTGTCCTCCTCTCTTCTTATAAGGTCAGCAGTCATATTGGATTAGGGCTTCACTTTAATTTAATTATCTCCTTAATACAGTTATACTGGATTTTAACAATGAATGGCTTAATTTTTTCTCAGTTGGAATCTGTTCAACAAGGTTCTATATAGAACTTTGGGGAGTGTGTGGCCCAGAGACAGTCTATATAACCAGACCCCCGTCTTTTTCATCCTGTTTCTTGCCAGTCATCCACCCATGGGACCACTCACCCAGTCCCTGAGTTCCAGTCTCTCTTGGGTGGTTTTGGCAGCAAACATGTGTAACAGTTTCACCACAGCAATGGAAGACCACACAGGACCTACCCATTCATATTCATGTGTAGCTTCCACTGGTGTGAAGCACCATACTCTATAAATGGCCTCACAGTGGCCATTTGGATAGGATGAACAATGATGGTCATTATAGACAAGGTAGAGATTTGTACTGTTTTGCACTGTTAATGTAAAACAGTATTGGGCCCACTATTTTCTAAAGTACTTTAGTTTACATAATTTTGTTGAATTATTAGGGAATAAGACATACAGATGTAAGGTGAGAAAACTGAAGTACAGAGAATTAAATAAAGTTTTTTCGCTCAAGGCTCTGTTTGACTGTTTGAAACCCCAAGGACAGCAGCATGCTAGGCTTCCCTGTCCATCACCAAATCCTGGAGTTTGTGCAAATTCATGTCCAGTGAGTCTGTGATGACATCCAACCATCTCATCCGCTGTTGTCCCATTCTCCTCATTCCCTCAGTCTTTCCCAGCATCAGGGTCTTTTCCAAAGAGTCAGTTCTTCACATCAGGTGGCCTGAATATTGGAGCTTCAGCTTCAGCATCAGGCCTTCCAATGAATATTCAGGGTTGATTTCTGTTAGGATTGACTGGTTTGATCTCCTTGCAGTCCAGGGGATTCTGAAGAGTCTTCTCCAGCACTACAGTTAGAAAGCATCAATTCTTCAGCACTCAGCCTTCTTTATGGTCCAGTTCTCACATCTGTACATGACTGCTGTACATATCTGTACATATAGCTTTGACTATATGGACCTTTGTCGGTAAAGTAATGTCTCTGTTTTTTAATATGCTGTCTAGGTTGGTTATACCTTTTCCTCCAAGGAGCAAGTGTGTTTCAATTTTTTAGCTAAAGTCTCTGTCCTCTGTGATTTTGAAGCCCAAGAAAATAAAATCTGCCATTATTTCCACTTTTTCCCTATATATTTGCCATGAAGTGATGGGACTGGATGCCATGATCTTAGTTTTTTAGATGTTGTATTTTAAGCCAGTTTTTTCACTCTTCTCTTTCACTCTCATCAAGAAGCTCTTTAGTTCCTCTTCACTTTCTGCCATTAGAGTGGTATCGTCTACATTTCTGAGGTTGTTAATTTTTCTCCCAGCAGTCTTCATTTCAATGTAACTACTCTTATAAACTTTAAGCCAGTTAAAAAAAATGTAATTTAAGCCAGTTTAAAAGTCTTAAAACTTTTAATTGTTGCTTGTGTGAACACTTAGGTGCAAAAGGCCACATTCTATCCTATTTCCTGCCCTGTTTCTAGCTTTGTGACTGTGAGCAAGTCACTTTCCCTCTCTGCCTGACAGTTTCCTGGTCTATAAGTCAGAGAGTAATTATAACGCAGATGTTTACTGTGAAGTTCACATGGAATGATAATGTATTTTGGGCACATATTCTTGGACAAATGTAAAGGTGCAAATCCTCTAGTAAGGGGCTTGATTCAGAGAGTTAGTAAGTTGACCACACTCAGCAAAAGAGTGAGAAGTTTGACGAGGTGGTAGCTTTCATATAGAGACCAGAGCTCAGATGTGTAAGTGTTCACTGATGTCATTTCAGGATGGTTCTCTGAAACATTCTCTGTCTCCTTTTTCTCTTTCCCCTATAGATGATCTTAGTAGCCATATTTTCAGAAACTGGATTTTTTGATTATTGTGCTGTAAAGGTAGGTATGATGTGGCATTTAATTGTTATATATCAATTGATACTTTTTTCTACCATTACATATTTGGTGAATGAAACTAAGTTTTAAAGCAAACATTTTAAAATTCTGTCCTTTTCAAAATCACTGCTGCAAACCTGGGTATAATTTCTGTGCTAAGTTAGGTGTCTTTGAACATCACTTTCAGATTCTCAACAAATAACCAAAGAAGAGGATCAAGGAGACTAGTATTCAAGTTGAATATTTGTGTGATTGTATTCAAATTGGCAGGTTGAGAGCTATGCACCAAAACTGTTTTGTACTTCAGAGTATCTAAATATTTTAAGTCATCAGCTTCTGATTACTCTGCTTTTGGGTGAAATAATTTCAATGATTACTTTATGACATCGAACATATAAGCATTCATTTTTTATAACTGGGACCCTGGGGAATCCTTCACCATTTTCTGACTGGTAGAATTTGTGTTGATCCTATCATCAGAGTTGGGAGGAAAAGACTAATGCAGACTAGGGCTGGGCTTGAATTTTTTTTGTTTTTATTTGAAAGTGAAAAGTTCTTTTAAAAAATTAGTTATTTAACTAGCCCTTTCCAAACATTGGATGGTAGAACCGTGTTGTGATTTCTTTGCCAATTTTGTGCACTATCTTGCACGTCCCAGGTAGCTATCTGGCCTCTTCCTCCCAATACCTTGGTACTGAAAGCAACCCCTAGATCCCCAAAGATCAGCAGACTCCAGGGTCAGGTGAGTTCCAAAGTCACAGCCCAGGCTGTTCAACCAAAAGGAATGTGTAAAAGGATATAGAAATGACAGGTTTTCACCTTATGAGAGATAGACCATCTCAAGGTACTGAAATGAGAATTGGAGGGAAGGAGTGTAGGCCCGCATGGATTTAGAAGTTCATGTCCAGCCATTACTGCCTCATCTCAGCAGGTTTAGGAGTTTGTCGGTCTAAGTTTTAATCCACCATGTAGTGTTTATTTAGACTCTTAGTTCTTAGAGTCCCTAGTGAAAAGTTGCATCTGTTCTCTGACCCCATTGATCCTAGCTTGCTCTTTATTGCATTCCAGGCATACCGATTGTCCCGAGGAAGAGTGTGGACCATGATCCTCATGCTGTGTCTTATTGCTGCTGTCCTTTCTGCCTTCCTGGACAATGTCACAACAGTGCTCCTCTTCACTCCCGTGACCATAAGGTATGCAAAGTGGCCCTGTGTGGACATCAGGCCAGCTGGTGGCAGTGTGAACTGGCTGCCCTCCTCCCACATGACTGGGTCTGACCTGCACAGCCACTGGGACTGTGGCTCTGACTGCACAGCTGTGATGGCAGTAGCAGTGGTTGCAGAAATGCCTACAGGAATCAGCACACACAAACTTTTATGTCCTGTGAGACAGAGCATCAGAGGCCAGGAGTTCTACTCCACAGGCTCTATGGGGTTCTCAGCCAGAGAGCAGGAGGTGGGGTTACTGTCTTGCTCTGGTTGGATCCTTGTGGGATTATTGGAGGGTTGCATGACCTGGCCTGGCAAGGCCTTGCAAGGAAACTTTGGGAAAGAGAAATTCAGTTTGATTCCATTTTGTTCCTTTTAATTCCACCCATTTCATTTGTGGGACTGATCGCCTGGGGCCTCCTGGGGCTTGGGCTTCAGGCTGTGATTGTGTAGCCCCTTCCAAGGTCATGGACTTACACTTTTACCTAGACTTTATGTCCTTTATTTTAAGGCTAGCTCTTAGCATATCATGGTCTTCCCCTGCCTAAACTCAACATGTGCTTGTGCTGGCTGGTTCTAGAGAGACCAAAGGGTCACAGGTATGCCTGGTGGCTTCTGGGAAGCTAGGTAGTGAGAACATTTAGACAACTCACTTCAGCTGCACTGATCTGGGTTGTTCCATCAGAGGAATTAAAACAAGCTAGTGTTCTGAGGATTCTACCAGATAAGAGATTCTCCTGCATATAAGGCATGAGACACAGCAAGTTCAATGTCACCAACAAGGGGCTACTTCCAAGCTCAGGACTAATTCTGGGTGATGCCTTTAGCGTTTGGGAGAGTAGTGACCCTCAGAGGAGGAGTGAGTTAGGATGTGGAGTAGGGAGAGGAGAAGGAAGGGTAGAGAGGAACAGAGAGTTAGTAGCATCCTGTGGATTGGCCTGCAGTGTTATGAGTTAATCCGTTGCCCAGGCTTCTGCAAGTCTGGCTGCATTGTCATGGCCCATGTGCAAGTATGAATTTGAGGGGCAAGATGCTAAATTTAGCCTTTCTGCAAAGGAGGTGCAGCACCTCTCAATACCCAGAGGTATAATTCTTCTGAGAGTAAATGGTGGATAAAGCATATGCTAAAACCAACCCTGTGCTTGGACACCTCAGTGGGCAAGAGGCAGTTCACACCCACCTCCCTCCAACCAGGGCAACTCTGCTGCTGACAGTGGTTTGAAACCATCTCACAATGTGCCGATTCCAGCAAGTCACTACACACTCTGATGATGGCACCCTGAGGGTTGTCTCAGCCTTGCTGGGATTTGTTTACATCTTCACTCAGCTAGGAACTGGCTTTGTAATTTTATGTGAGAATCAGTTCAGTTCAGTTGCACAGTCATGTCTGACTTTGCTATCCCATGGACTGTAGCATGCCAGGCTTTCCTGTCCATCACCAACTCCTGGAGCTTGCTCAAACTCATGTCCATCGAGTCGGTGATGCCATCCAACCATCTCATCCTCTGTTGTTCCCCTTCTCCTCCTACCTTGAATCTTTCCCACGGAAAGGTTTTTTCTGAGCCAAGAAAGACCCTGGGATTCCTGGCCTTTGGAGAAGAAGAATTGAACCCGGGGTCAGTGATGAGGCTTGATCACTCAGCGCTTTTGTGTATTTAATAAAGTTTTATTAAAGTATAAAAGAGATAGAGAAAGCTTTTGACACAGACATCAGAAGAGGGTAGAAAGAGTGCTCACCTTCTAGTCTATGCATTTCAGTGAGATGTTAATTAGAGAAAGGAGATGATGCAAAACTCAGAGTGGCTCCAGACCCCTCAACCACAACATGCATTTTGAGATAACATTGGCACCAGGTGAATCATCCCAGGCCATAAAATGATCCACATGAATCCTGAAGAAAGGCAGGTTTCCAGTAAATATATAGTTTCACTAACACAGATTAGGAGAACAATGTATGAGTAAAACATACAGGTTTGTTGAGCCCTTATCTGTTCTGAGTCTTAAACAGAACTGACTTGAAGAGAGTCTAGGGTAAATACATAGTTCATAAACATAACTTAAGAAAAGTATTTCCATAAGAAAAATGCATTGGTTAGCTCAAGGTTTGAGAAAAGTTAAGTTCAGGTGGAGCCAGGTGTTGTCATGGCAACACAGAGTTTTAAGAGAAGCCTCCTTTTAATTTTGTATAGACAAGGGGAAAAAATCTGACATTTGTATTTTGTTTCCTCCTGCCGCTTAAGAGAGGGATAAAAAACATCTGACCCTTGCAGCCTATTTCCTCCATTTGGAGACCCCTAGCCTTCCTGCCTGTTACCCTCTTCCCAGCATTAGGATCATTTCCAATGAGTCAACTCTTCGCATGAGGTGGCCAAACTATTGGAGCTTCAGTTTCAACATAAGTCCCTCCAATGAACACCCAGGACTGATCTCCTTTAGGATGGACTGGTTGGATTTCTTGCAGTCCAAGGGACTCGCAAGAGTCTTCTCCAACACACAGTTCAGAAGCATCAATTCTTTGGTGCTCAGCTGTCTTTACGGTCCATCCATACTTGACTACTGAAAAAAACCATAGCTTTGACTAGATGGAACTTTGTCAGCAAATTAAGGTCTCTGCTTTTTGATATGCTGCCTAGGATTGTCATAGCTTTTCTTCCAAGGAGCAAGCCTGGAAGAAAACCATCTACAGTGATTTTGGAGCCCAAGAAAATAAAATCTGTCACTGTTTCCCTTGTTTCTCCATCTATTTGCCATGACGTGATGGTACCGAATGCCATAATCTTAGTTTTTTGAATGCTGAGTTTTAAGCCAACTTTTTCACTCTCCTCTTTCACTTTCATTAAGAGGCTCTTTTGTTCCTCTTCACTTTCTGCCATAAATGTGGTGTCATCTGCATATCTGTGGTTATTGATATTTCTCTTGGCAATCTTGATTCTCCTTTGTGCTTTATCCAACCCCACATTTCACATGATGTACTCTGCATATAAATTAAATAAGCAGAGTGACAATATGGCCTTGATGTACTCCTTTTCCTATTTGGAATCAGTCTGTTGTTTCATGTCCAGTTCTAACTGTTGCTTCTTGACCTGCGTACAGATTTCTTAGGAGGTAGGTAAGGTGGTCTGGTATTCCTATCTCTTGAATTTTCCACAGTTTGTTCTGCTTCACATAGTAAAAGGCTTTTGTGTAATCACTAAAGCAGAAGTAGATGTTTTTCTGAAACTCTCTTGCTTTTTCTATGATAAAGCAGATGTTGACAATTTGATCTCTGGTTCTTCTGCTTTCTTTCTGAATCCGGCTTGAACATCTGGAAGTTCTCAGTTCATGTACTATTGAAGCCTAGCTTGGAAAATTTTGAGCATTACTTTGCTAGTGTATGAGTTGAGTGCAATCGTGTGATAGTTTGAACATTCTTTGGCATTGCCTTTCTTCGGGATTGGAATGAAAACTGACTTTTTCTAGTCCTTTGGCCACTGCTGAGTTTTCCAAATTTACTAGCTTATTGAGTACAGCACTTTAACAGCATATCTTTCAAGATTTAAACAAGCTTGGCTGGTATTCTATCACCTCCTCTAGCTTTGTTTGTAGTAATGCTTCCTAAGGCCCACTTGATTTCATACTCTAGGATGTCTGGCTCTAGGTGAGTGATCACACTTTAATTGCTATTATGTGGAAATAGCAATTCCATTATTAGTATACAAATTACATCTTTCATGATTAAAGTATTGGTGTGCTCAGATTCACTGTTTATACTATTGTATTCTTTTTTATATTTTTAATTAATTATTTATTTTTTTTATTGGTTTTGCCATACAATGACATGATATCGCCATGGGTGTACATATGTTCCCTCTCAAGAACCCCCCTCCCTCCTCCCTCCCTCCTCCCTCCCCCCGGGAAATCTCGGTGCAGCAGCCTTGAGCAACAATCCTGGCTGGCGATTGATTTCACATATGATAATGAACATGTTTCAATGCCATTCTCCCATATCATCCCACCCCTGCCCTCCTCCACAGAGTCCACGAGTCTGTTCTATACATCTGCGTTCCTTCTGCTGTCTCGCATGCTGGGTGCTCGTTACCATCTTTCTAAATTCCATATATATGCGTTAGTATACTGTATTGTTGTTTTTCCTTCTGGCTTACTTCACTCTGGATAACAGGCTCCAGTTCCGTCCACCTGAGTAGAACTGATTAAAATGAATTTTTTTAATGCTAAGTAATATTCCATTGTGTATATGTACCACAGCTTTCTTATCCATTTGTCAGTTGATGGGCATCTAGGTTGCTTCCATGTCCTGGCTATTGTAAACAATGCAGCGATGAACATTGGGGTACAGGTGGCTCTTTCAATTCTGGTTTCCTCGGTGTATATGCCCAGCAGTGGGATTGCTGGGTCAAATGGCAGGTCTATTTGCAGTTTTTTAAGGAATCTCCATACTGTTTTCCATAGTGGCTGTACTAGTTTGCATTCCCACCAACAGTGTAAGGGGGTTCCCTTTTCTCCACATCCTCTCCAGCATTTATTGCTTGTAGATTTTTGGATGGCAGCCATTCTGACTGGTGTAAAGTGGTACCTCATTGTAGTTTTGATTTGTATTTCTCTGATAATGAGTGATGTTGAGCATCTTTTCATGTGTTTGTTAGCCATTTTTATGTCTTCTTTGGAGAAATGTCTGTTGAGTTCTTTGGCCCACTTTTTGATTGGGTCATTTATTTTTCTCGAATGGAGCTGCAGGAGTTGTTGGTATATTTTTGAGATTAATTGTTTGTCCGTTGCTTCATTGGCTATTATTTTCTCCCATTCTGAAGGCTGTCTTTTCACCTTACTTATAGTTTCCTTTGTTGTGCAGAAGCTTTTAATTTTAATTAGGTCCCATTTGTTTATTCGTGTTTTTATTTCCAATATTATGGGAGGTGGGTCATAGAGGATCTTGCTTTGGGTTATGGCAGAGAGTGTTTTGCCTATGTTAACCTCTAGGAGTTTATAGTTTCTGGTCTTATGCTTAGATCTTTGATCCATTTTGAGTTTATCTTTGTGTCTGGTGTTAGAAAGTGTTCTAGTTTCATTCTTTTACAAGTGGCTGTCCAGTTTTCCCAGCACCACTTGTTAAAGAGGTTGTCTTTTCTCCATTGTATATTCTTGCCTCCTTTGTCAAAGATAAGGTGTCCATAGATGTGTGGATTTATCTCTGGGCTTTCTATTTTGTTC